>JAUIMM010000113.1:6922500-8122500 GCA_031769625.1 Taudactylus pleione
TGGGAGCAATGATATAAATTGATCTTAAAGATGCTCCTGATGAAGCTGAGCGGTCATTGCCCAGCGAAACGCGTTGAGTCTCTTACCATATGCCACCCAGACCTTTGGGACCTTTTGGATTTGCCACACACTCTCTCCCCGGATAAAGCCTTGGATTAACCCCCGCAGCCATGGATGCCTCCTTGCATATTGTGCTTAAGCCTTGATTCTTATCTCTGCTGGATGCCAGAGGACTTCCCATACAGCTATTTCAGCCAGGAACTGGTAAAGTTGTGCTGCTATTTCAAATCAATTGTGGTTCAGCCTGCACTTTCCATAAAGTTGGATGCTATAGGACTTCCTACTTCCAATTTAGTCACACACTGACAGCGTGGTGTTGTTACCATTGACTCTTTTGGGACTCTGCAGAGAGAGTTGCTATTTCTGCCTTTACAATCCTATATTGGTCCTCGCTGGATACACACTATTTACCACCCTGTGTTTATGTTGTGTATTGAATGTTTGTATATTGATATTCCATATGTACAGTCAGGTGCATAAATATTGGGACATTGACAGAATTTTCATATTTTGGCCTCTATTCAACACCACAATGGCTTTGAAATGAAACAAACAAGATGTGCTTTAACTGCAGACTTTCAGATTTATTTTGAGGGTAATTACATCCAAATCAGGTGAACGGTGTAGGAATTACAACGGTTTGTATATGTGCCTCCAACTTTTTAAGGGGCCAAAAGTAATGGGACTATCAACTCAAAAGCTATTTCATGGACAGGTGTGGGCTATTCCCTCATTATTTCATTATCAATTAAGCAGGTAAAAGGTCTGGAGTTGATTCTAGGTGTGACATTTGCATTTGGAATCAGTTGCTGTCGACTCTCAATATGAGATCCATAGAGCTGTCACTATCAGTGAAGCAAGCCATCATTAGGCTGAAAAATCAAAACAAACCCATCAGAGAGATAGCAAAAACATTAGGTGTGGATAAATCAACTGTTTGGAACATTCTTAAAAAGAAAGAACGCACCGGAGAGCTCAGCAACACCAAAAGACTCGGAAGACCACGGAAAACAACTGTGGTGGATGACAGAAGAAATATTTCCCTGGTGAAGAAAAACCCCTTCACAACTGTTGGCCAAATCAAGAACACTCTCCAGGAGGTAGGTGCATATGTGTCAAAGTCAACAATCAAAAGAAGACTTCACAAGAGTGAATATAGAGAGTTCACCACAAGATGTAAACCATTGGTGAGCCACAAAAACAGGAAGGCCAGATTAGAGTTTGCCAAACAACATCTAAAAAAGCCATTACAGTTCTGGAACAACATCCTATGGACAGATGAGACAAAGATCAACTTGTACCAGAGTGATGGGAAGAGAAGAGTATGGAGAAGGAAAGGAACTGCTCATGATCCAAAACATACCACCTCATCAGTGAAGCATGGTTGTGGTAGTGTCATGGCGTGGGCATGTATGGCTGCCAATGGAACTGGTTCCATTGTATTTATTGATGATGTGACTGCTGACAAAAGCAGCAGAATGAATTCTGAAGTGTTTCGGGCAATATTATATGCTCATATTCAGTCAAATGCCTCAGAACTCATTGGACGGCGCTTCACAGTGCAGATGGCCAATGACCCGAAGCATACTGCAAAAGCAACCAAAGAGATTTTTAAGGCTAAAAAGTGGAATGTTATGCAATGGCCAAGTCAATCCCCTGACCTGAATCCGATTGAGCATGCATTTCACTTGATGAAGACAAAACTGAAGGG
Organism: Taudactylus pleione; assembly: GCA_031769625.1. NCBI lineage: Eukaryota > Metazoa > Chordata > Amphibia > Anura > Myobatrachidae > Taudactylus > Taudactylus pleione. The sequence goes on from JAUIMM010000113.1 coordinate 6,924,272, forward strand.
AAAATGCCCCAAGAACAAGCAGGAACTGAAGACATTTGCAGTAGAGGCCTGGCAGAGCATCACCAGGGATGAAACCCAGCGTCTGGTGATGTCTATGCATTCCAGACTTCAGGCTGTAATTGCCTGCAAGGGATTTGCAACAAAGTATTAAAAAGTGAAAGTTAGATTTAGGATTGTTTAGTTTGTCCCATTACTTTTGGCCCCTTAAAAAGTGGGAGGCACATATAGAAACCGTTGTAATTCCTACACCGTTCACCTGATTTGGATGTAATTACCCTCAAATTAAATCTGAAAGTCTGCAGTTAAAGCACATCTTGTTTGTTTCATTTCAAAGCCATTGTGGTGGAGAATAGAGGCCACAATATGAAAATTCTATCAATGTCCCAAAATGTATGCACCTGACTGTATGTTTTCAAAGATATATATCTGCATGCATCCTAGTGCTGGTCTTAATACATAACCAATTGGTACTTTTTATTTAAACCATCCATCTATAATTATTATATAATGTTTTAGCGCTGGTTTCTCTATTTTCTTGTGTTTGCATATATTATTGGGACTGACAATCCCTTTACCAGCAACTGTTGTGATAACGCATCTCCCTCTTTTTACCTTACAGAGATTGAGGCATCAACATATTCAACCATTAGCTGAGATAAGAGCATATCTCCCAACCATCCGGATTTCAGTGGGACAGTTCCTATTTGAGGGCTCTGGGTCTCATTCAGACCCGCTCGCGAGCGCAGGATGCTCGCAAGCGGGTCGATGGTACCTAAATGCGCATGCACATGACAGAGGTAGCTCCATTGTGCGCATGCGAGCGGGTCACTCCGGGTCTCGCACCAAAGGGGGCGTGCTGTCGATGGTGATTGACAGCACGCCCCCTTTGATGGGCGCGCCGGGGGCGTGGCTGCCAGATGGAGGCGTTCCCATGTGAACGCCTACCATCTGGGTCCGGCCCCACTGACATCACTAGTGATGTCAGTGGGAGTGATTTTGGCTCTGATAGAGCCAAAATCACTCCAGTGCTTGCAGCAGCGAGACCCTACCGCAGGGTCTCGTCGCAAGCCCGATGGTCGCGATGGTCTTGACCATCGCGACCATCATCATGGATGCTCGCAATAGCTGTGGGTGGTAACCCACAGCTATGCGAGCGTCCAAAAGGCCACTCCAAATTTAAATAGGACGGCCCTGATTCAGAGCGAGCGCTCTGGTCAGAGCGTCCGGCTCTGAATCAGGGCCTCTGTGTGGGACTGCATCTGGAAGTTTGGGAGGCATGTCCCATTTCTCATGAACAATCCCTGCCTCGGGTGTCTGTTTTTGGGAAACTTCTGTCCCTGACAGCAGTTGTGTGGCCATATCCCTTTGTTCTGACTCCAGCACAATGGCCAGTATTTACATGCATGATTGACTCAAGAACTCAAGGTGATATCTCTTTCTCTTCACCAATAGATTCATTGTCAGCACTCTATCTTTCCTCTATAAGCGGAGGTGGAGTGGCAAGAGGGAGTTAGCAAATTGGCGGAAGTCTAACAAAATCTTCTATGAAACCAGTTCTTCTGCAGAATCCAAGAAGTAAAATGGCAAATAGTGACAAACACAATTAAAAACTCTCTAAACATTGTCACACTATCTCCCTCATTGCTGACACCTACTTTTAAGCCTTGCTCTACTACTAACTCCCACCTTACTAAAACTATCCCATCAAGTCGCAATTAACCAGGGGAAACTTATTGGGAACCTGGAGTCACTTATGACTAATATATTAGAGGAGCAAGAATTAGGCCAATTGCCCAAGGCACAGATGCCTAGGGGGAAATTCAATTAGGCACAGGGTTTACCCCACAGCTAATAGAACATACTGCCCAATAAAATTGGCTGGTGGAACCCTGCACACTATGCCTCAGAGGTTGGATTATTCCTCACAGCCTCAGGAGCTTTGAGAAAAAAATCTGTATTAAAATTAGAGATGAGCGGTTCCGGTTCTCTGAGAACCGGACCCACCCGAACTTCTAGATCTGAGGCAAGAACCGAGCCATGCTCGAGGTTTCCCGCGTGACTCGTATCTCAAAATGTGTGTACGTTAGCAACTTACCTGCACTATAATTGTACAGTGATACTGCCGCAGTTTATCGTCTACGTATTTGTGACTCTACAGATGGTATGTCTGCACTCAGCAGGGGTGCTTTGTTGTTCATCAAAAAGGGGTGCTGTCTGTGTTGTTCATCATGGGACTGCCACATCATTCAGAGGTGCTCTTCCCCAGTGTAGTTATTCTTGTTGTTAATCTTTTCTTTTCTTATTCCTAAAAAATCTTGTGACACTGTAAGTGGTAGCGCAGTGTGTTATTCTTTTCTTATTCATAAAAAATCTTGTGACATTATAAGTGGTAGCGCAGTGTTATTCTTTTCTTACTCATAAAAAAAATATTGTGACACTGTAAGTGGAACCGCAGTGTAATATTCAACATGTATTAAATTAATTTGTGACACTGAGATTCACATAAACATATTTTCAAAAGGAGAAATTAGAGGATATGGTTTAAAAAATGGAATAAAGCAGCTAAAACTGCATTCTCTGATATAGTGTCCCTACATCCTACCCATGGCCCTTCTACCTGAATTTCAGCAAGTCAGAGGGGCAGCTCCATGCAACCATATTCCAGAGTGCAGCTGCTCCTCCTGCAGCCCAGGTCAGAAGATATGTAGGGGGTGTGGTGATATGGACTAAAATGGAGCTCACATCCACTAAAGTGGACAATGATTCCCCAATCTAACAGGGAGTGCAGCTGTATTTTTTGGGGAAGTAGCTTCATAGGCCAATCACTGACAAGGTTCCCGACTGTGCTGAAAGCTCTTTCTGAGTACACACTGGAGGGTGGGCAGCTCAAGTAAAGCAAAACCAGTTTATGCAAGGGCCTCCAAATTACCTTTTTTTCCTGCCAGTAGTCAAATGGACTGTCTGACATGTCTATTTGGATGCTATAGTCCTCAACCATTCTTTGAATGGTGACTGTATCAGATGGAGTCATGGTAGAGGTCTCATTAATTGTAGGCAATTATTTTAGACCCGACTAGATGTCAAAACTTTGTTGTGTTTACTCATCTGCATCACCAGTGGGTGTTTTGGGAAAGCTTAGCTTTCTCTCGGCAGATGCACTTGCTGGAGAAACTAAAGGAGAAGCCATCGCTGCATCACGTGCCACTTGAGCTGACAATTTGATTACCAAAAGCTCTTTGCATCTCTTCAGATCTGTGTCCATTGGGAAGAAAGACACAATGTCTTGATCCATTCTTGGATGAAAATCCACTCCCAGCAGCAGCAGGCATAGTGCTCAAGGGTTTTCAAGAAAGACAAAACGTAAGACTTAAACCTTAAACCTTGCATTTGCTCTTTTTGGTTTGTCCACATAGCTGTGGTTAAGTGGACAGTGGGTACAACAGCATTTTGGAGGCCACTAATTAAGTATTTTTTAATGTCCCTGGGAAATGCTTTTCTAGTGAAGTGCAATCTTTGCAAAGGATTGTTTAACAGTCAATTGTTTTTGAAGGCACTTTTAGTAGTCTTCCTGGTCCCCTTCTGGGATGAAAATTCACTGCCAGCAGCAGTAGGCATAGTATTAAAGGATTCTTCTTGGGCAAGGACTATTGTGAATGAGTAAAATATTTGTTGTAAATACCTCCCAATCAACTACCAATCAACCCTTCCTGTACTTGCCTTCAACTACATACATACTCCAACTCCCCCAGGCCTCTTGAATAAAAAAAACATTTGTTTCCTGATGTGCCATGTTGGAAGTTGAACTGCCACTTGTTTGTGTTGCCCACTGCTGCCGCTTAGCTTATTTAGCCACCTAGCTTGGTGCAAATTTTGGGCCTAAACCAAATAAAAACAATATTGTGAGCTGGAAGGTGGTCAAAATTTACTGGAAACAAGTGGAAATTAATGCTATTGAGGTTAATAATACTGTAGGAACAAAAACAGGCCCAAATTATGTGATGAAAAAACAAGGGAAATAGTGGGATGGTGAGGGAAACAATAGGAAAAGAAACCTGAGCACTGGTAAGACAAAAGTAACAAGGTGGTATTTCTGTTTATCAATTTTTGAAAAAAAAATACAGATTCAAAACCAAAAGCAAAACACGCAAGGGGCTGTTTTGGCAAAACCAAATCCAGAACCAAAACACAAGGAGATACAGATCTAAAACCAAAACCAAAACACGGGGTCGGCGCACATCCCAAGTTAAAATGCAGACTCTGCATTTAACACAATGGGAAATTCATAGATTCCAGCATAGTATACCATGTAGGAAAAATGCAGAATATTTGAATAGCACCAGAGCTTTTCTCTGCATGGCAATTCCACCACCTAATTCCCCCTCTAATTTGGCCAAGGTTAGTAGGGCCTAGTGCCGAGCAATACCATGGACCTAATGCCCACTTAAATTTACCCATAGTCCTAAATTCCAACTATTTTGAAGGCATGGGTCTACTACCAGACTATACTGTAGTCATGGGCCTATTGCCGCACTATAATGAAGTCTTGGACCTACAGTAATGTCCTGTTTGGAAGCCTGTCCCTTATTGTCTGGGGGGTATTAAAGACATATTGAGAGAGTCTTGGGTTGCCTTCCTCTTTTAAGAAAGAGGCAGTTGCAGGGAGCTTGGTATAGCTGTTTTGCTTCTCACTGCTGCAGATCTTCTCCAAGCATGGTCAGACTGACCTATAGGGGTTCAGGGGAAATTCTTGGTGGGCCCACTACCTGGGGGCCCTCTCCCTCCTCTAGGTGTCAGGTGCCAGACTGTGCATTCAAATTATAAATTGTTTCTCTATTAGATGGTCATTTACATGGTGGAGCAGGACCACTAATGAAAATGGGTGCTTGCTTCGCTTATATAGAAACTGCATCAAGATGCGGGCACCTGCCAATCTGTCACAAACTCACGGGCAGATAGTGGATGCTACACGTATTCAGGGAATTGGTTAGACCTATTCCTGAGGCGCGGAGTCTAATGTGCCGGCGGTTTTCACCAGGGACCCTCGCAAGAAGGCATGGACTTGGCTGCGTCCGACACACAGGTCTCGGCCCTCAGGTTAGGTTTCCCTATACAGGTGCTGGCACTTGGTCGGAATACAGGAGACATGAGCGTAGTCGATTTAGCCGAGTCAGAACCAAACGGACGAAGCGGTACCAGGGAGCAGACATAAACGGGTCACAGGGAATAGCTGAGGTCAGAACCAGATATCAACGTAGAACCAGGGGTCAGGCAGAATCAGAGTCACAAAACACGCCAAGGGTCAGAACCAATTATCAGGATATGCACAGGAACGCTGGAGTATGGTAATGGAGCCTATACTCTGGCACTGGAGTGCTCCCAGGAACTTCCTTTTATAGGTCAGAGTTCAACTAGCCCCAATCAGCGCTTTCCTACTTTGGTGCCTGTCCCTTTAAATGCTTTAACAGAGCGGCGCGCGCGCTTCTAAGGAAGCCGTGGCCGCCTGCACACAGCCGCCGGGGGAGAAGAGGAGCAGCTGACAGCGGGTGCCGGGGATCTCCCACCCGCTGTCACACACCAGCCCGGACTCCAGCGTCGCCGGACCAGGTAGGGGCAACCTGGATTCGGCAGCGTTGTGACATTACCCCCCCTTCTAGGGGTGGGCACCGAACACCCCACAAATGGCTTGCCAGGGAACTTTTGATTAAACTTCCGAAGGAGTTGGGGTGCATGAATATCTGAAGACCTAACCCAACACAACGCTCTTCGGGACTGTGGACCTCATTCAGAGTCGGTTGTAGCGGCCGCACGGTCGTACGCATCCGATGTTTTTCTTTCTACGCCTGCGCACGGCTAGCAGTGTGCATGTGCGTACAAGCTCTACTGATGAAAAATACTGTCGGTCGTAGGGCTTCCGACACGGAAGTGGATTGCTAAAGTTGATTGACAGGAAAGTCCGTTTGTGGGAGTATACGGGGGTGGTGGTCTGCAAACGGAGGCGTTCTTCAGCATTTCCAGGCGTTTTAGGGGAGTGCATAAATTATCTGCTTCGTACAACCAAGAATTGCGGATGCATGACAACGTCACTCTACGAACAGGATGATCGTCCAGGCTAAGGTAGGCAAGAAGCGTCCGTAAGCCACAACAGTACAATCGTTAATCCGATGTTACTTGCGATGTTTCTAATTGGAACCACACAAACCAAGCAGCTAAGATTGGTGCATTTTAACTATTAACACTGCTAATTACCTTGTAACTGATTTCACTTGCGTGGGCATTAGGGAATTCGTAACACAAATGTTTATGTGTGCTTTTTAAGCTTATTTTTTTAAAACAGTTTTTAAAACATCTAGCATTGTGTTTTGCATAGCAGCCTTTTCAGATACCATACTTTTTAAACCTTGTATACATTGATATAGTTAAATATAGACATTTTTGCTAAAAATGTTTTTATTTTTTTTAAATTCGCCTTTCAGCACAATTTAACTAACAATTGTTAGGGCAACATTTGCATGTAATTTAAATAATAAAAAAAAAACAATTCAGAATAAATAAATTAAAAAAAAAAAAAGCTTGAGACATTGGTGACAAGAAATATGGGGACTGGACAACAGGTGAGGGAGGAGATATCCAAGGCTACTTTCGTCATTTTGGCCAGCTCGGAGGAAGAAGTAAGCTATGGACAGCCGACTGGCGTGTAACACGCCGACTGGCCTGGCCAGAGGTAGATGGGATTTCCTCTGGCCTAGGCATAGGGCTCTCCATACTTGCGGGGGTGGTTGTTGGGCTGCCAGAGGTGGTGGTCCTTGGAGGAAGGGAGTCTCGCTCCATCATGGCAGGTGGGTTTGCCTGCTCCTGGGTATTGGCCCAATGATCAAAGGCCCCAGCAATGGTCTCCAGGGCCACCGCCACCCTCACCAGAGTGGTCTCCATCCTCAGAAGAACACATCTGTTCTCCTGAGTTTGGTAGACCAACCTGGTGAGGAGAGGCACTGCTCGGTCTGATGGTTGCCCTGGAGTAGACTCCACAGGGTCCCCAGATGGAGTACTTGGATCCTCCCCTGCAGAGTCTCCATCTGTGCTGGACCCAGACCTGACCTCAGGAGCAGGCACTACCTCCTCTGAGTCTGGAAAAAAAAGAAAAAAAAACATTTGTATTTTTCTTTAAAAAAAACGCATACACGGTTTAGCTTTATACTTTTTTGAGTCTTAAAAATATTTACATTCTTGCACATGTGGAGCGTAGAAGTCGGCCATGTCAGTGTCCATAGTTTACATGCCGACTATCTCCTCTTCCGTCACACATCCCTGAGCCAACATCTCCAACCTCGTCAAGGCCAGCTCCTCAGGGATGGGATCACCACCTGTCCCCGTAGCATGGTCCATCTTACTCCGTAGCTTCCTCTTCAGTTGGTACTTGAAATCAGTCCAGCTGGCAATGTGATTTGGCATTTTTTAATGGTTAGTTTTTTAAAATAAGATCAAGCTTTTGACTTTAGTACACTCACAATATAATTTTCTTACCATTTTTTAACGACTTTCATGGTTCTGTGGGTTGTCCCCACAGCATTAACAGCCCTGGATATCTCCTCCCAAATCCTGTCTTTGGCTCCAGCCCCCATATTTCTTGGGGCATGGACAAGATTATCCATTGTCATGGTCACCAATATCTCTAGCTCAATCCGTGAAAACGGAGGGTTTCTTGGCCTTGGCCTGCTTGGGCCCGCCTCCTCCTCCTCTAGTGGTGGAATTGGATTCCCAGCACCTACAACATGTTTCAAATTAGATAAAATTAAAAAAGGATATTTTTGGAAATCTGAACTGTTCTTGTGTTTTTTAAAAAATGTGATTCGCACTTACCTGCCTTAGTTGGCCTCTGCTCACCATGCTCCTCGCTTGACATTTTACAAACATGTGAGAGAGCATGAAGAATACTGCTTGTGCAGACTTTTTTATAGATGTGAGCGCATCCCTGGATTGATTACCCGTGCATCCCTATTTGCCTACGTACAATGCACACCTTGCCTGCATTCCGTAATCACTGCGTGGGTTGGGCTAGATGTGAGCGCATCCATGGATTGGTTACCCGTGCATCCCTATTTGCCTACGTACAATGCACAACTTGCCTGCATGAATCAATAATTGTGTTTTTTTTCGCCTTATTTAAGGCAAAGCCAAATGTTCCCTTACTTGTGGGTTGTAGTTGGAGTGATTTGTGGTGCAGGAAGGGATTGCTAGTGGTTACATTGTTTGGAGTTGTTTGAGTGGTGCTTGTGTGTTGTTTGAGTGGTGCTTTTGTGTGTTGTTTGAGTGGTGCTTGTGTGTGTTGTTTGAGTGGTGCTTTTGTGCGTTGTTTGATTGGTGCTTTTGTGTGTTGTTTGAGCGGTGCTTTTGTGTGTTGTTTGAGTAGTGCTTTTGTGTGTTGTTTGAGTGGTGCTTGTGTGTGTTGTTTGAGTGGTGCTTGTGTGTGTTGTTTGAGTGGTGCTTTTGTGTGTTGTTTGAGTGGTGCTTGTGTGTGTTGTTTGAGTGGTGCTTTTGTGTGTTGTTTGAGTGGGTTTTTTTGGGGGGAGTTTTTTTTTGGGGGGGTGTTTTTTTTTTTGGGTGGTTGTTTTTTCTTTCTTATTTTTTGGGTGTTTTTTTGTTAATTTTTTGGTTTGGGTGGTGGTTTTATATTTTTAATTTTATTTTTGGTGGTGGTTTTTTTTTTCTTTTTTTTTGGGTGGTTGTTTTTTCTTTCTTATTTTTTGGGTGTTTTTTTTTTTTTGGTTTGGGTTGTGGTTTTATATTTTTGATTTTATTTTGGATGGTGGATTTTTTTTTTTTTTGGATTGGGTTGTTGGTTTTTTATTTCTAATTTTGTTTGGGGCATACATTTCCCAAACCCGGTTAGTTGGTGTGTTTGGGTGGCCATGCTTTTGGAGGATCAAAAATCCAACGTTATTTGAAGACTCCAGTAAGTGTGCCAGCCTACTGCAATTTTTTTTTATTTTATATTTGTTATATAAACCCAAAAAAAGTACATTATTCTAAAAAAGTATTCATATTTTTTTTAATTTTTTTTAAGGTGTTTAACTGTCCATTTTGTACTTGAATCAGGTAAGTGTCTATTTATACAAACCTAAAAGTTTGTTTATTTTAATTATGAAGTGTTTTTTGCCATTTTTTTAACATTTAATAATGCAGTTTTAAAATATTTAGAAAAAAATAATAATAAAGTTTTTAAAAATTAATATTGGCCATTTTAAAAGTTAAGGTTTGTTTTAACAATAATAGTAGTAATAGTGTTTTTTTTACAAATATAATATTATTTTCTTTTTCTTCCCCACCAAATACACCTGAAGATGGCACTGCCTGACCCTGTAAAAATATGCACCATTATTACAAAGCTAAGTATTTTGGGGCAAATATTCAAAAATCATTCTCAAAAACGGATTTTTTTTTTTTCTAAAATTTACAGAGCGAAGTGAGCCAGCTAATAGTGGCCATGTTGCCCCCCACCAACCTTCCTCAGCCTCCTCCTGGGCATAGGCATAGGAGGCGTGCAAGGGCCAAGATATATAGAACACGTGTCACCCTTTTTGGAATGCCTGATGATGTGCTTGTAACCACTTATCGCCTGCCTCCAAATATTATCCTAGACACTCTTTCAATAATAAAGAATGATCTAGTAAGTCAGATTCACATTCTAACAGCAATCTCACCACTTACACAGTTGTTGGCGGTGTTACATTTCTGTGCCTCAGGGTCCTTCCAAACCACTGTGGGGCTGGTGGGTGGACTCTCCCAGCCCTCATTTTCACGGATCCTGAGGCATGTGCTAGATGCATTCTTTAATCATATAGCACATTTTATTAGTATGCCTTTGGATACGGAAGCCTTTGATGTGGTAAAGCAGAAGTTTTTTGAGATTGCAGGCTTTCCACATGTCATAGGGGTAGTGGATGGCACTCACATAGCACTTCAGCCCCCTTCATGCAGGGAACAAATATATAGGAACTGAAAATATTTCCATTCGCTAAATGTAATGGTGCTATGTGATGCCTCCCTCCAGATCCTCTCCCTGAATGCCAAATTTCCAGGCTGCAGCCATGATGCGTACGTGATCCATCATTCAGGGATTTGGCCAAAATTAAGCACACTGCAAGCTGGTGATGCGTGGCTTCTTGGTAAGTATAAATCAAGGATGTAGCTATAGTAATAGTGTCAACATGTTTTCATGGTCATGGTCAATTTATGTATCTTTTGGTGTTCCATTTCCATCAGGTGACAGTGGATATCCTTGCACACCCTGGCTGCTGACTCCTTATTTGAATCCCACACCAGGGCCCCAAACTCTATATAATGCCGCGTTTACTGCCACCAGGCAGGTGGTGGAGCGCTGCATCGGCCTTTTAAAGGGCCGGTTCTGGTGTCTCCATCACTCTGGTGGTGCCCTCATGTACTCACCGGATATGGTTTCTCACATTGTGGTCCTGTGTGGGATTTTACACAATATTGCAATAAGGAGTCGAGTACCCATGCAGCCAGAGGATGCCTTGCCCGAGGATGGCCCCCCAGAGGAAGGTGTTGTGATGCTGTCGGGAGGGGGGGCCAGATGCGAATCTGTTGTTTCTCGATTTTTTAGGTAATAATTTTTACATTTAGTTTGTTTTTTATACTTCGAGCAAATGTATTTTAAGGTGTACCTAATTTTTTGTTTTCTTTTTCTTCCACCAAAATCAAAACACTTTCCAAAACTGCTAAACTAATGGAACCCATTGGCAATACCCTGTACTGTTTTTGGACAACTAACAAATTTTGACCGGATATACCCCAACATGTTTAGTTAATTTGCCTTTTCATTTATTATTTTGTATTTTTCCGTCAAAATTTTCTGCTTTTGTTTTTTACTATTGTTCTTTATGTCTGAGTAAGCCAGATATTTTATTTGGAAAAACCCTGTGGACATTTTTTATGTGTGATTCTGTGATGAAATGCTTTTTACGAGTACATGTTTGTTAGTTAATAAAATTTTATCCTAAAAAAAATGTTTGTTGTGATTTTTTTAGGAAAGCCATTTTGAGGTGGATAATGTAGGCCAAACCCAAACAAAACTTTTAAACAACATTACTGCAAATGTTCTTAAAGTTTCCAAAAACATTTTTGAATTTGTTACACTATGGAAAGGCACCCAGCTTTGTTCACAAAGTGTTTGAAATGCTGAATTACACCCTTTAATTTTGAAAAAAAAGAGGACAAATGTTTTTGCAACAAAAACTTTACTGTAATATAATACATTTTTTAATGTACAAAGATGAAAAAAAAAACTATAAATGCTCCAAACTCCCCACAATATGCTGGAGGCAGCAGTAGGCCTCCAATAAATAGCCACTTGTTCTTCTCATCTCCTCCCTAATTTGCACCATGATGTGGGTTAGATCTGTGGACAGAAACATGTATTTGTAGGTTAAAAACTTCTTAAAAATGACCTACATTTGAACATTAAACATTAATCAATGTCCCAAAAAGTGGGAAAACACAGTGATGTTAGGGTGTGTTTGAAAGTTTCATCCACACAACATTATTAATATCTTGATACTTTTATGGTGTAAAAACAATTGGAAACCCTAACTATGTGGCATAAGCAAAAAACCCCTATGATGTTGTTTAAAAAAAATGGGAGGTGTATTCTTAAGTCATGATGGCCATATCCTTAAAACACAATGCACGTATTCACTTCTAGAACGTTCTTGATAATCCAAAAATACAATGTGTTTGTTTGCTATGGCAAACATAACTTTTCCTAATGAAGTTACATCTTAGTACATTTGTACACAACATTAACAAGGGTAGTCTGGTTCCTATCACCTTCCCAAGTTATGTGACATGTTTTATTTAAATATAAAATACTAATCCAAATGTAATCATTTTTTACACCAATAAAAAAGCATTTTGTAAACCCCAAAAGGCATACATTTTTGTGCTCCCAAAAAAAAGGGCCAAGCACAAAACCTAAGCACGAAATATTGAATATCAGCATTACTGCGCAATGATTTTGACACCCATACTGAAATTTAAAAAAAATAAACAACACCCAAAAATGTTTAAAAAAACATTGATAACAATAACACCAAAAAAACAAAAAATATATATATATATTACAAAACACATACCATCAGAGCATTGTAGCAAAACCCCCGATGTAGATGGTGCAGGAGATGGTGCTGGAGATGGGGAGTAATTTGGAGTTGGGGGAATGGTAGGAGGGGAAATGGAGTGGCAAACATCAAAGGGAGGGGATATTTGGGATGTGGACTCGGGCACGGGAGTGGATATTTGGGATGAGTGGGCAGGGGAGGGAGGAATACTCGGGGAGGATTGGAAGAGGGAGGGAGGGTTACTGGGGAATTATGGTGGTGGGGAGGGAGGGCTGGGTTGAGCGGATGGGGAAGGTGAGGGTGAGGGCTGCAGGTTGGGACCTGCATTTCCTCCAAACCTGCGGGCCCTTCTCTGTCTCCACTGTGTTTCTAAAATTTAAAGATATTAAAATAAAAAAAATGTAGTTTTCAATTTCGGCTACACAATAAAAGTACACTTTACACATTCAGGACAATAGGGACAACATACAGGAGGGCTTTTTTACATTAACTAAAAGAATTGGAAAAGGAACATACATTTTTAACAGTCCACTAATTATAACATTTATACAAATGCATACTTACATCTGCGTAGTCGTGCCCACAAATTCCGCAAAAGGACAGGTGACCGGCGGCACAGATACGACCACCGACTCTTCTGTTGCGCTATATTGCGCCTGTATCCCGCACTTCCAAGGGCTCGCCTCACCTCCGCATAGGCCGCCCGCTTTGTTTACGATCGTCCTGCCGTACAATCGGATTTTGTGGTCGTAGCCCACACGACCATGCGGACACTACGACCGACTCTGAATGAGGTCCTGTATCCCTTCCAATCCACCAGGAATTGAACTGCACCTCGAGACATTCTGGAATCTAGAATCTGTTTGACTTCGTACTCCAATTGGTGATCCACTGGAATAGCAGTAGGACGGTTGCACCATTTTGAATATCGATTAATCACCAATATTGCAGGAGAGAGGTATGGAACACGTTGGGAACCCTAAGAGTACCTGAAAGTTTTAAACGAACAGCCACCGGATTGATGACATGCAGAATCTGGAAGGGACCAATGAATCTAGGAGCAAACTTCATGGTGGGAACCTTTAATCATAAGTGTTTAGTGGATAACCAGACTTTATTGCCAGGATTCAGTACAGGGCTCTTCTTCCTTTTCTTATCTGCCACCCGCTTATACCTAGAAGAAGCTTTACACAAATTTTTTTTCACCTCCCTCCAAATCCTGAAGAACTGACTCGCTGAGCCACCAACAGCCGGGAGAGACACTGACTGAACAGCAGGAACTCCTGGTATCATGTGATGTAGCCCATTCTGAATGAAGAATGGAGAGTACCCTGATGACTCATGGTACAAATTATTGTGAGCGAATTCAGACCAAGGCAACAAGGAAACCCAATCGTCTTGATTAGCTGAGAAATATATCCGAATTAATTTCTATAATCCTGATTTACACGCTCCGGTTGACCATTGCTCTGAGGATAGTATGCAGATGAAAAACTCAAGTTGATATTAAAGCACTTACATAATGCCCTCCAAAACCTGGAAGTGAAATGTACCCCACGATCTGAAACAATGTCTTTGGGGAACCCATGTAGCTTGAAGATTATAAATGTCTCAGCCAACTTTGGAGCCGACGGTAACCCTTTTAATGGGACAAAGTGAGCGACCTTGGAGAACCTGTCCACCACTACCCAGATTGTATTGAACCCCTGGCAGGAGGGCAGGTCTGTTATAAAGTCCATGGATATATGGGACCAAGGATGATCAGGTATTGGAAGTGGACATAAAGACCCCGAAGGAAGTTGAGGAGGCACCTTATGCTGAGCACAGATAGTACAGGCTGCCACAAAGTCCTTGACGTTGCGACGTACAGTCGACCACCAAATACTCCTAAGGATCAGTTCCAGAGTTCTTCCCATTCCTGTATGACCTAAAAAATTAGAAGAATGGGCCCATCGGAGTAACTTAGACTGGACTTCGGGTGCTACAAATGTTCTCCCTGGCGGGATTTTGACCTTAGTGACTGCAACAAAGCACCCAGGATTTAAAATTGGATTGTCTTCCTTTACTTCTTCCTCCTGGGCCACATTGAATGCTCGAGACAGGGCGTCAGCTTTTACATTCTTGTAACCTGTACGATAGGTAATAACCAGGTTAAAACGGTCGAAAAACAGGGACCACCTAGACTGCCAATAATTCAGGCAATGAGCGGTTTTGAGATAAGTGAGGTTTTTGTGATCTGTGTAGACTGTCACCGAAAATTTTCCCCCTCCAGCAAAAATCTCCACTCTTGCAACGCTAGCTTAATGGCAAGTAATTCCTTATCCCCAACTGCATAATTTTTCTCTGGAGCAGAAAACTTATGGGAAAAGAACCCACAGGAGTACCACTTGCCCCATTCATCCTTCTGTGACAGTACTGCCCCTACTCCCACCATGGAGACGTCCACCTCCAAGAAGAAAGGTAGATCGTAGTCAGGTTGTCTTAGAATAGGGACTGACATGAAGCACTGTTTTTAAAGAACAAAGGCCTCTTCAGCTGCGGAAGACCATCTCCGACTATGTTGTCATTTTTTGATGAGTGCAGTAATGGGAGCTGCTATGATTGAGTAATTCTTGATGAACTGGCAATAGAAATTACAGAATCCAAGGAAGTGCTGTATTGCTTTTGTCGAAACCGGATAATTGGCGAAGACAGAATCTGTTTGCAATTGGAATCTACGCAATGCTATCTTGTAAAGGGCGACAAGACTCCATCTTAGAAAAAAAATCTCACAACACTGTTTTGAAAAAAAGGTACATAGTCAGCCTTCCGCAAACACAGGCAGACAGTATTCAACCCATAAACAATAACTTTTTAGCATTTGGAATCCTATACAAAGCCCATCTTGGAGAAAATCCCTATACCATAACACGACACTATATACCGTGGTGCTATGAGCATTTTTACATAAGAATATATGAGCTGTGGCAATTGTAATGTAGCCTAGCTATGGAGCTACACAATTGAGTCCATCCCCACAACCAAAATAAGCAGAATAAAGAGTGGGGCTCCGACTGCACTGCTGGGAGCCTCCACCCTGTATGAGAACTAAATTCACTGTATAAACACATTTTGCAATTGCAGTTTAAAAACATCAGAAAAATGTATGTGTGCTTGTGTGTGTATATATATATATATATATATATGTATGTATGTATGTGTGTGCATGTGGCCCATCATACATGGACTTACGTGTATAATATCACACACAGACTTATATTTGAAAAGTAGCAAAATTCCCTGCAACTCATACACACAATGTTAAACAGAACACAGTCAGCTTTTTAGTGATCCTTCCCAAAATCATACTGGCATGGCCACACACACACATAGATGCCCTTCCAGCTTAGTGCTGCTCGCTGAGTGCCCCACCGACCCTCAGACGCACAACACAATTCAGTGCTGTTTCTCCCCGCATACATACATTTAAAAGCAATGGTCCCGTAACGCAAAACGGATAATTATTACTTGGTTTAGTCGCAATGCTAGCATATAAAGAAATGAATGTTTTCTGTAACTATGGCTTAGTAAATGACAATTGGACCGTGTTTGGTGCCGTACTGATCTACTTTGTTCCCACAGCATTCCGGTGGCATCGGTGAGAAGATCAGAACATGCGGCTATAAAATATGAATGTTAGAGAGAATAACTTCTTGAAATGTTGTATGCCATAGTTTAGACTAGATTTATTATGCAGCGGGAAAGTGGACACAATCAGGTTGTTGGAGGCTGGGTTGTGTCTTTGCACTGACCTATGAATTGTACAGTAACGGAAGAAGCAAGAAGAGGAACCAATGAGAACTTGCCAACGTATTCTATTGTATTGCTTATCCCAGTACGGGTATATATGTGAGTGCTCTGAAACAAGATGCCAGTCTGCAGTGTTCCTGTTTATGCTGTCGGCAGAGGTCTCAATCTTGATGCCGGTATATGGTCCCAGAGCGCACGCGTATATATACTGTACTTGGGGTCTGTATAATTTCCTTTTGCGCCTAAATTGTGATTATGATTTGCGCTTATTGTACACAGATCATAGCGTGTAACTGACTGTACTTTTACTTGAATAATACTTGTGCTTTGGAACCACAGATTCCATGTCTAAGTCTTTATTTACTGTATGACTGCGTACGCAAATTAGCGTCATCCTTAGAGGTTTATAGGAAGGGTTTTAGAAGGTACAGGCAGGGGTATATAGAGGTTCATTTTAATATCGTCAGATGGGGGCTCATCGAGTGAAGTCACTTACCTACTCACGCGGCACATATGGCTATCGATGTCTCAGCAAAGGGTGGAGTGGCCACATGCAGGTTCTTCCTACAACCGCTTTGTGCTGAAAAATCGCTATCCGTTTTCGTGTGAGCAAAGGAAGCTGACTAGAATCCAGGGACAAGAAAGGAAAAAGTTTGTTTTCCTTTGTTGATAGAACCTAACGTTTAAAAGGGGTGCCACAGTATTGAATACGCGGCTGAGTCGCAGCTTTGCGCACAGCAAAGACGCACTTTGCATACGCAGTTAAAAAGTCATTATACAGTTGTGTGGTAGTCGCATTATTATGTATGCGGCTGGTCGCACAATAGTGTATACGTACTTCCGGTTCTGCTGCCATGTGTGTTGAACAAAGCCGCTGAGATTTTGTTTTGTTATTGATAGCTAGCATTGTTGTAAGTATCTCGATTGGTGTTGCCATAGTCTGGGAGAACGTTTATTTTTCTACGCAAGAAAAGAGTGTGTAATAGTGAGTAGTTGTTGTTTTAGGGTGTAACATGGTTCCTCAGGTTAAGGGTATTGTATGACCCTTAAGTACTAGGCGCAGGGGTCGGCCTAGTAGCTCGGTAAGTAGCTTACCGTTCTATACACATCAGCAGGTGTACATGTCGTCTTTGTTGTAGGGACCGGCTCTCAGTGTGATTACAGTGTTCAATAATTAGGTTGGGTTATTTGAGCATTGTAGTTGAGCTGCACTAGGAAACTTGTGATTGTGAACTGAGAGATAATAGGTGAGTGAAAGCATCTCGAAATAACTTTCATAGGTGAGTGAAAGCATCTAGAAATAACTTTCATAGGTGAGTGAAAGCATCTAGAAATAACTTTCATAGGTGAATGGAGGCATCTAGAAATTTCTTCCATAGGTTTGCTGCTGTTGAAAGCGCCGCTCTGGTCGGCACGACATATTATGCATACTAAGTACGGTGCCAATGCAACCAGGTATTGTGATTTATGGTTTAATATGACGAGGAAGAGTGTTAGACCGTTTCCCAGAATTGGTAGTTTTGATGAGGATGTATTAGATAATGTCCGAGACCACATCAGTTTGATGCGCTCCCGAGAGAAAAAGGTCAAATATTTTGAATGTTTAAAACTGTGGCAGCATGAAGGGGATGTGTGGCTTAAAAATGTGCAAACGACGCAAACTAGCGTCGTGAGCACATTGCCAGAAAATACATCCACAACGCTAAATTGCAATACGGGCGAGCCGCAAAATGGCGCGCATGTGCTGCAAGGTAGCATCGTGGAGAGTATTGCCAGCAGTTCACGCTCACCTCCCCCACCTTATGTGGATGGAGGTGCAAGTACAGTTACCAAAAATACCCATAAAAATGTAACAAGCAACTTGTACCCTCTCTTAAGCAACTATAAAGAAAATGTTCATGATGCGGAAGATGAGCCTATTGTAATGTCTGCCATTTCCCATGCTGTGCAGATGATAGATGCTGCATCACCACAATCACGGGTGGTGCTGCCATCTCCATCGGTAACAGCAAGGGAAGTGTTAACACACTCTGCACCAGTAGAGGAAGTTGTTAATACCATACATAGCAGCAGCAGATTAAACCCCCAGCCAGGTAACCAGGTCAGAGGTAGCAACGCTGCCGGTCTGCATCCAATTCGGACAATAACTGTTCCAAATGGAAATGCAGATGCAAACGGTGTAGTGCCCACGAGGGAAGTAGTAATGCATTGTCCATGGACAAGAGCAGAACTAAATTCCATCATAAATGATTTCCCCGATCCCAAAAAGGAACTAGCCAAATGTCAAAGATTTTTGAGAAATTTGGGTAGTTCACATGAGCCCACTAATAAAGATTGGTGTGTGGTGTTAAGGGCCCGTCTGCCACGCAATACAAACGTGACAAAATTTATCACGGATTGTGTATTGGATGGTGACGTTCCCTTAACAGACCAAGTAAACCAAGGTAACATTTCCCGCATTGTAACCCAATTGGGTATATATTTTCCAGTAGTAGTTAACTGGAACAAAATTTTCACAATTAAGCACCACAGGGGAATGATAGTCACGGTACTCATGGACGGTCTGAGAGACGACTTAAAGACTTGGGCTCAGACCTCACAGCCTGGCTGGAGGGGACTTACAATAGATAACCTCATAGAGTCTGCCACAGAACATGATAAAAATATCACAAAGAAGAGAGAGACCCAGGGCGAAAAACTAATGGCTGTCAGTATCCAAGCTCTGGAAGGAATGACAATAACATCACAGCCAACTTACACACCTGCACCCACACACACCTGCACCTGAACAATTACACGTCCTCACCAATCCCACACCACAGCAAACACATCCTTACCCCACATATCATACACAACCACAGGTCCCATACTCATATCCCCCACAATATCCTTACCCATACCCACCACCTATCCCTCTTGCTCAAATCCCACAACAATCTTTTCATCCACCCCGTTCAAAATTATGTTTTAACTGTCACCAAGTGGGACACATAAGTAAGTACTGCAAAGTGAAGAACACCACACTGGAACACAAGTTTTCCATGGGTTCATAGGTAACCCCAGTATCTTCTCCCAGGTCTTATATGACTGTTTACAATCTTTTCAACCTGCCAATGTATCTGTTCTAATGTAAAATGTGGACGATTTATTGTTGTATTTTAGGTCATGTTTAAATGATATTAAACTGTTGTGCTTTATCTCCCACTCATAGGACACAAGGTTGCTAAGGATAAACGGCAGCCATGCCAGGCTGAGGTCGACTACTCGGAATACTATTTAACCCAGTGGCACAGGCATTATTTAGAGCAGTAGCTATTAATAACAAGATTTAATTGCAGGAACCTGTATGCAGATACTATACCCCTAGAATTATTAAAAAAATGATGGGGGGACTTATTTTACAGGTGACGTTTCCAAGAACATGTGTAAGATGATGGGTAACAACACTGAGATTATCCCAGACTGTCTTTTCCTTTATTTGCCCCCCCTTTGAGATACTGTTCAAACAGGCAGCCTCATGTGATAATGAGATTACTGTGCAGGGTCTCAAGAAGATGAATGAGAATAACCGAAATTGAAAGTGTTATTAACTAACATGTCTAATGCAACCTGTCATGATGTCAAATCTGGAAGAATTTGTTATGATCCAAATTTTTTTTAGCTCAGGTTGTTTGACTGATCGGTGGAAAGGTCCGTATCTGACAATACAGCATCCTCAAAGTTTGGCCGAGGAATATACGTGGGTCCATTCCACTCACTATAGGGAGGTTAACCAACCGGTGGAGATACAAGGCAGAGACAAGGCTGATAACATGGACCTGTCGATTGCGAGCTTGTGCCGGAAGGATTAAAAAGGTGACGGTGAGATACCAGAGCTAAAGAAATGTGTAGATCAGTGCTTCCAGCAATGGAGTGGTCTGCTGTGGTCATCCTAGTTCTTTTTTTTCCAGAGTTTTTGTCATGATGATCTGTTTGGGGATACTCAGTGTCTGTGATGGAGGACTGATAAAGGAAATGTGAGCTGATGGCAGAGCTGATGGAGTGGATTCAGGAGGAGGAGTGCAATGCCAATCAGGGGAGTTTCTGACCAATTTTAGTATTGTAATTGTTATGTTATTTGGGAAGACTACTTCCAGAAGTTATGACCCTCACACATGATTGAAATGCTTGGTATACATGAAAACACACCATCACCATATCTTCACATGCAATATGAACACAGAGGCAAGAGAAATATGGTATCTGGGAACGTGCATAAAGCTGCTCAGTTAATTAGTGAGACAACTGGCTTTCAAGTTTTAGTCGCACTGGATCCCACCAGAATTGCTCGGGGTACATTAAATTTTAGATATATTCAGGAACTTGCTAAATTGATGGATAATATCACCGAGATGTACGATGACACATTCAGGTATACAGAGAGAGAATTGCAAGTGTATAAGAAAGAACTGCTCCAACACAGGCTAGTGTTGAATTATTTAACTGCTGTTACTGGAGGGTATTGCGTAACGTTAGTAGGGGTGTGCACCGGCCACTTTTCATATTTTGTGTTTTGGTTTTGGATCTGGATCTTTCTTCGTGTTTTGGATCTGGATTGGTTTTGCCAAAACCACCCTTCCGTGTTTTGGGTTCTGCGTGTTGTGTTTTGGATCTGTATTTTTTTTTTAAAAAGCATAAAAACAGCTAAAATCACAGAATGTGTTGGTTTTTCTGCTCCTATGCTATTATTAACCTCAATAACCTTAATTTCCACTAATTTCCAGTCTATTCTGAACACCTCACAATAGTGTTTTTATGTCCAAAAGGTTTCACCGAGGTAGCTGGATGACTATGCTAAGCGACACGAGTGGGCGGCACAAACGCGTGGCCCATCTAGGAGTGATACTGCAGTGGCAGACAGGATGGCAGTTTGAAAAACTAGGCCCCAAACTGTACATAATGCAAAGAAAAAAAAGAGGTGCAAGATGGAATTGTCCTTGGGCCCTCCCACCCACCCTTATGTTGTATAAACAGGACATGCACACTTTAACAAAGCAATCATTTCAGCGCAGGGTCTGCCACACAACTGTGGCTGAAATGATTGGTTCGTTTGGGCCCCCACAAAACAAGCTGGCAATTAATCTGTCCCTGCACAAACTGGCTCTACGGAGGCAAGATGTCGTCCTCATCCTCCTCATCCACCGATTCCTCACCCTCTTCAGTGTTGTGTACATCCTCATCCTCACAGAGTATTAACTCGTCCCCACTGGAATCCACCACCACAGGTCCCTCTGTACGTTCTTGAGGCTGGTCTCCCTGGAAGAGTTGATAATTTATTTTTATGAACATCATCTTCTCCAGATTTTGTGGAAGCAACCTCCTACGCCTTTCGCTGACAAGGTTCCCGGCTGCACTAAACACTCTTTCGGAGTACACACTGGATGGGGGGCAACTCAGGTAAAATAGAGCCAGTTTGTACAGGGGCCTCCAAATTGCCTCTTTTTCCTGCCAGTACAGGTATGGACTGTCTGACATGCCTACTTGGATTCTGTCACCGATGTAATCCTCCACCATTCTGTCAATGGTGACAGTATCATATGTAGTGACAGTAGACATGTCAGAAATTGTTGCCAGGTCCTTCAGTCCGGACCAGATGTCCAAACTTGGTCCTGCCTGCCCTGCATCACCGCCAGAGGGTTGCTTAGGATACCTAAGTTTTTTCCTGGCAGCCCCAGTTGCGGGAGAAAATGAAGACGGAGCTGTTGACGTGTCACGTTCTGCTTCAGCTGACAGTGTTTTCACCAGCAGGTCTTTGCACCCCTGCAGGCTTGTGTCGGCTGGAAAGAGAGACACCACATAGGCTTTAAACCTAGGATCAAGCACAGTGGCCAAAATGTAGTGGTCTGATTTCAACAGATTGACCACCCTGGAATCCTGGCAAAGCGAATAAAGGGCTTCATCCACAAGTCCCACATGCCGAGCGGAATTGCTCCGTCTTAGCTCCTCCTTCACTTTCTCCAGCTACTTCTGCAAAAGCCTGATGAGGGGAATGACCTGACTCAAGCTGGCAGTGTCTGAACTGACTTCACGTGTGGCAAGTTCGTAGGGCTGGAGAACCTTGCACAACACGGAAATCATTCTCCACTGCACTTGAGTCAGGTGCATACCCCCTCCTTTGCCTATGTTATAGGTGGATGTATAGGCTTGAATGGCCTTTTGCTGCTCCTCCATCCTCTGAAGCATATAGAGGGTTGAGTTCCACCGCGTCACAACCTCGTGCTTCAGGTGATGGTGGGGCAGGTTCAAGAGTGTTTGCTGGCGCTCCAGTCTGCGGCATGCAGTCGCTGAATGGCGAAAGTGGGTAGAAATTTTTCGGGCCACCCAAAGCGTCTCCTGCACGCCCCTGTCGCTTTTCAGAAAATTCTGCACCACCAAGTTTATTGTGTGAGCAAAACATGGGACGTGCTGGAATTTGCCCAGATGTAATGCCCGCACAATATTGGTGGCGTTGTCAGATATCACAAATCCCCAGGAGAGTCTAAGTGGGGTAAGCCACTGGGCGATGATTTCCCTCAGTTTCTCTAAGAGCTTGTCAGTGGTGTGCCTCTTACTGAAACCGGTGATACACAGTGTAGCCTGCCTTGGAACGAGCTGGCATTTCTGAGATGCTGCTACTGGTGACGCTGCTGCTGTTGCTGCGTAAGGTGATACATCTACCAGTGGGCTGTCACAGTCATATAGTCCTTAGTCTGCCCTGTTCCACTTGTCCACATGTCCGTGGTTAAGTGGACATTGGGTACAACGGCATTTTTCAGGATACTGAGAACACTTTTTCTGACGTTTCTGTACAGTCTCGGTATCGCCTGCCTAGTGAAGTGGAACCTAGACTGAATTTGGAACCGGGGACACACTACCTCCATCAATTGTCTAAATCCCACTGCACTAATGGCGGATACTGGATGCACGACTAACACCAACATAGCAGTCAAGGCCTCAGTTATAAGTTTTGTTTCAGGATGACTGCTGTCGTACTTCATCCTCCTCGCTAAGGACTGTTGGAGGGTCAATTGTTTAGTAAAAGTAGTGGTGTTCCTACTTCCTCTCTGGGATGATGAACGACTCCCAGCAGTAGCAACAGCAGCAGCGGCAGCAGGAGGCGTAGCAATGCAGGATCCTCTGGAGGAATCCCGTATAGGAGAGTCAGTCATGCCAGTGACATGGCCTGCAGGACTACTTCCGATCCTGACTAAGGAGGAAATTGACAAGGAGGGAGTTGACGGTGTGGTTTGCAGGCACTTGGATACAACAGGACAACGGGATTTAGGTGTCCCTTGACTGCTTACGGTCTTAGCCAAAGTTTCTGAACTTGAGAGTAACTTTTTATGAACGCGCTGCAGGTGCCGTATAAGGGAGGATGTTCCTAGGTGGTTAACGTCCCTACCCCTACTTATTTCACCTTTACATAGAAATATTGCCAGACCAAAGAGGTGGAATGTTTGGTCTTCTGCCCAGGCATGACAGTGATGGGCTTTTTCATCCCACGGACAACAACTGTCTCCCCCGGAGCCTGATTTAAACAAACCACATCACCATCAGAATCCTCCTCGCCAACTTCCTCCTCATCGCCAGCTACACCAGTATCCTCATCCTGTTGTACTTCAACAGTGACATCTTCAATTTGCATATCAGCAAGTGGGCGTGCAAATGGTGGAAAGAGCCACCTCTTCCCGTCCAGTGCTGGGAAGGTCAGGCATCGCAACCACCACCACACTTGGAGTCTCCTTGGGGATTTGTGATATCTTCTTAGAACGCAAAGTTCTTCGCTGTGCTTTTGCCAGCTTAACTCTTTAGATTTTTTTAGTGGGAGGAGGGCTTCCATCGTCATGTGAAGCTGAACCACTAGTCATGAACATAGGGAAAGACCTTAGCCATTCCTTGCCACTCCGTGTCGTAAATGGCATATTGGCAAGTTTACGTTTCTCTTCAGATGATTTAAATGTTTTTTTCAAGGTCATTTTCCTGAACTTTGTCATTTGGGATTGTATGTGCCCTCTACTATGACATTGGGCATCGGCCTTGGCAGACGACGTTGATGGCATGTTATCGTCTATGTCATGACTAGTGGCAACAGCTTCAGCACTAGGAGGAAGTGGTTCTTGATCTTTCACTATTTTAATTTTATCGGAGAAAGTTTGGTCCTCCATTTATGTTATATTGATATATACGTGCGGCTAAGGCGCACACAAACACAGAAAATAATTTTTTATTTTGGTTGGAGACTAGTGCACTTTGTGGGTTACACCACCCTTTAAGAAATGAGCCAGCCGGCCCTTTACTTATGGGACACAGGCGCACGCTTGGCGCTGCTCCTTTGTTTATGCTAGTGCAGCCACAGTGCACACAATTCACAAACACAGAAAAAATTTATTTATTTTGTTTGGAGCGCCCTTTGGGGGTTACAACACCCTTTAGCGGTCAATCCAGCCGGCCCTTTATTTATGGGACACAGGCGCACGCTTGGCACTACTTTGTTGATGTATGTGCGGCTACTGCGCGCACAATTCACAAACACAAAAAAATATATATTTTTATTTTGTTTGGAGTGCCCTTTGGGGGTTACAGCACCCTTTAGCGGTCAATCCAGTCGGCCCTTTATTTATGGGACACAGGCGCACGCTTGGCACTACTTTGTTGATGCACGTGCGGCTACTGCGCACACAATTCACAAACACAAAAAAATATATTTTTTTATTTTGTTTGGAGTGCCCTTTGGGGGTTACAGCACCCTTTAGCGGTCAATCCAGCTGGCCCTTTATTTATGGGACACAGGCGCACGCTTGGCACTACTTTGTTGATGCACGTGCAGCTACTGCGCACACAATTCACAAACACAAAAAATATATTTTTATATTTTGTTTGGAGTGCCCTTTGGGGGTTACAGCACCCTTTATCGGACAAGCCAGCTGGCCTTTTACTTATGGGACACAGGCGCACGCTTGGCGCTGCTCCTTTGTTGATGCACGTGCAGCCACAGTGCACACAATTCACAAACACAGAAATTTTTTTTTTATTTTGTTTGGAGTGCCCTTTGGGGGTTACAGCACCCTTTAGCGGTCAATCCAGCCGGCCCTTTATTTATGGGACACAGGCGCACGCTTGCCACTACTTTGTTGATGCACGTGCGGCTACTGCGCACACAATTCACAAACACAAAAAAATATATTTTTTAATTTTGTTTGGAGTGCCCTTTGGGGGTTACAGCACCCTTTAATGGACAAGCCAGCCGGCCTTTTACTTATGGGACACAGGAGCACGCTTGGCGCTGCTCCTTTGTTGATGCACGTGCAGCCACAATGCACACATTTCACAAACACAGAAAAAAATTATTTTTTTCTGCACTGGGGGGGAGCACCCCTGATGGACAGAGCACCCCCTGGACAACACTACAGCACCCCTTTAGGACTGGGACACTGCACAGGACTTTGGAGTGGACACAGCCCCTATGGACAACTGACTGCACAACACAGTCCAGCCAGCCCCTATGGACTTTGAAGTAGTGGACACAGCCCCTATGGACAACAGCAGCACAGCACAGCACAACACTACACTACACTACACAGCCCAGCCAGCCCTACTCCCACCCTCCCTCTTCACTGTCCACAGCCGAGTGAGAAAATGTCACCGACTCGGGTACCTTATATAGGATCCAAAACCCACGAGACCCGGAAGGCGGGATGATAACGTTTTGCCTCGATTTCAGATCCGAGTCAGGCGGGAAAAGTCGAGCCTGACTCGGATCGGGGGGGCTCGGGGGGGTTTGGATTTCAGAAATCCGAACCCGCTCACCCCTAAACGTTAGCCACCAAATTTGGAGTAAAATGTTGCACTTATGTCACCAATGATACCAGCGACCCTAAGGAAGTGATAGACCGGAAGTTGGATGAGATTCTGCAGCTAGAGTGGGAATTCCGGAAGAACCATAATGCTTCATTGAATGAAGTGGAGGTGCAGGTAGAAGAATGGTTCTCATGGTTGAACCCTGTGAAATGGTTCTCCGGTCTAGGACAGTGGGTCCAGAAATTGGTTGCTATAGTGGGTAAACTTCTGATCATCATAATCAGTGTCATCTTAGTGATTGGCTTGTGTGTCAAATGTGTTCCTAATTTGTTGAAGTGTAGGAAACATACTAGGGCGAACCAAGACATGGAGATGGTGGTGATAAGCAATAGAGATATCGGAAAAGAATTGTATTACAACCCTGAATTAGAACGTACCCTATAATAATGTGGTCTGAATTTGAATGGTTGTGCATAAATATATCGTTTATGTTATTTTAAGTCCTCTTAGGTAACGCAGTCCCAATCCCTTTTTCCAAACTCCCTTTATAGACTAGATGAGTTCCCACATCCTGCCAATGATCCCTTAAGGATCCGCAGATGGCATATAAGGGTTGTTTTACACTCCAGGAGACGCATTATCTAAATGGTTCAAATGACCAAACTGTGTCATACCATAATAACATTGAACGGTATATTTTCATGCATGGCTAAACAGATTCAGAACAGGTTGTGATAGCGCTTGATTGGCTATCAAAGGGTGGACTGTCGAAACTGGATAATTGGCGAAGACAGACTCTGTTTGCAATTGGAATCTGCGCAATGCTATCTTGTAAAGGGCGACAAGACTCCATCTTTGAAATAAAATCTCACAATACTGTTTTGAAAAAAAGGTACATAGTTAGCCTTCCGCAAACACAGGCAGACAGTATTCAACACATAAACAATAACTTATTAGCATTTGGAATCCTATACAAAGCCCATCTTGGAGAAAATCCCTATACCATAACACAACATAATATACCGTGGTGCTATGAGCATTTTTACATAAGAATACATGGGCTGTGGCAATTGTAATGTAGCCTAGCTATGGAGTTACACAATTGAGTCCATCCCCACAACCAAAACAAGCAGAATAAAGAGTGGGGCTCCGACTGCACTGCTGGGAGCCTCCACCCTGCATGAGAACTAAATTCACTGTATAAACACATTTTGCAATTGCAGTTTAAAAACATCAGAAAAATGTATGTGTGCTTGTGTGTGTATATATATATTTATATATATATATATATGTATGTGTGTGCATGTGGCCCATCATGCATGGACTTACGTGTATAATATCACACAGAGACTTATATTTGAAAAGTAGCAAAATTCCCTGCAACTCATACACACAATGTTAAACAGAACACAGTCAGCTTTTTAGTGATCCTTCCCAAAATCATACTGGCATGGCCACACACACACATAGATGCCCTTCCAGCTTAGTGCTGCTCACTGAGTGCCCCACCGACCCTCAGACGCACAACGCAATTCAGTGCTGTTTCTCCCCGCATACATACATTTAAAAGCAATGGTCCCGTAACGCAAAAAGGATAATTATTACTTGGTTTAGTCGCAATGCTAGCATATAAAGAAATGAATGTTTTCTGTAACTATGGCTTAGTAAATGACAATTGGACCGTGTTTGGTGCAGTACTTATCTACTTTGTTCTCACAGCATTCCGGTGGCATCGGTGAGAAGATCAGAACATGCGGCTATGAAATATGAATGTTAGAGAGAATAACTTCTTGAAATATTGTATGCCATAGTTTAGACTAGATTTATTATGCAGCGGGAAAGTGGACACAATCAGGTTGTTGGAGGCTGGGTTGTGTGTTTGCACTGCCCTATGAATTGTACCGTAACGGAAGAAGCAAGAAGAGGAACCAATGAGAACCTGCCAACGTATTCTATTGTATTGCTTATCCCAGTACAGGTATATATGTGAGTGCTCTGAAACAAGATGCCAGTCTGCAGTGTTCCTGTTTATGCTGTCGGCGGAGGTCTCAATCTTGATGCCGGTATCTGGTCCGAGAGCGCATGCGTTTGTATACTGTACTTGGGGTCTGTATAATTTCCTTTTGCGCCTAAATTGTGTTTATGATTTATTTGCGCTTATTGTACACAGATCATAGCGTGTAACTGACTACTTTTACTTGAATAATACTTGTGCTTTGGAACCACAGATTCCATGTCTAAGTCTTTATTTACTGTATGACTGCGTACGCAAATTAGCGTCATCCTTAGAGGTTTATAGGAAGGGTTTTAGAAGGTACAGGCAGGGGTATATAGAGGTTCATTTTAATATCGTCAGATGGGGGCTCATTGAGTGAAGTCACTTACCTACTCACACGGCACATATGGCTATCGATGTCTCAGCAAAGGGTGGAGTGGTCACAAGCAGGTTTTTCCTGCAACCGCTTTGTGCTGAAAAATCGCTATCCGTTTTCGTGTGAGCAAAGGAAGCTGACTAGAATCCAGGGACAAGAAAGGAAAAAGTTTGTTTTCCTTTGTTGATAGAACCTAACATTTAAAAGGGGTGCCGCAGTATTGAATACGCGGCTGAGTCGCAGCTTTGCGCACAGCAAAGAAGCACTTTTGCGTACGCAGTTAAAAAGTCATTATACAGTTGTGTGGTAGTCTTTATTTACTGTATGACTGCATACGCAAATTAGCGTCATCCTTAGAGGTTTATAGGAAGGGTTTTAGAAGGTACAGGCAGGGGTATATAGAGGTTCATTTTAATATCGTCACTTTCAATCTGATTGGGCGAGGCCAGTTAGTAATGGCAGCTAGCTTTGCAGGATCCATCTGAAGGCAGGAGCCAGAAATAATGTATCCCAGAAATGTTAGTTCCTTTTGCTCAAAGGAACATTTTTCAAGTTTGCAAAACAGCTGGTTTGCCCGAAGTCGTTTCAGCACTTCACGTACATGCAGGCGATGACTTGTCACATCCTCTGGGAATATTAGAATGTCATCTAGATACACCACAATGTATTTATAGAGCAAATCCCTGAAGATGTGATTCATATATTTTTGGAAGACAGCTGGAGCATTGCTTAACCCAAAAGGCATGACCAGGTACTCGAAGTGACCATCACGAGTATTGATGGCTGTCTTCCACTCATCTCCAGCCCGAATCCTGATCAAGTTGTAGGCCCCGCGAAGATCTAGCTTTGGTAAAAATCTTTGCTCCTTTAATTCGATCGACGAGTCCGGATATCAGAGGTAATGGAAACCGGTCTTTCATAGTAATTGCATTCAGGCCCGGTAATCAATATATGGTCTCAGACCTCCGTCCTCCTTTGTGACGAAGAATAGACCGGCACCTGCAGGTGATTTGGACTCTCTGATGAAACCATGTTCCAGATTCTCCTGGATATACTCAGTCACTGATTGGGACTCAGGAAGTGAGAGAGGAAAAGTTCTTCCCCGAGGTGGCTCTTTCCCAGGTAATAGATCAATAGCGCAATCCCAGTCTCTATGAGCAGGAAGTGTCTCAGCAGCTTTCTTACTAAACATATCTCGGAAGGACTGGTATGGAGCTGGAAGCTGATCTTCTGGAGAGATGACTGAACTCTGAATGGCTCGCTGAGGAGGTTTGACAGATGGCAAACAGGAGCCATGGCATCGACGACCCCATGGCAGGATTTGAGGTTCCTCCCAATCTAGCACAGGAGAATGTTTGCAAAGCCAAGGAAGACCCAGGATGACAGGACTCTCAGCTGATGGAAGTATGTAGAATGCTATTGATTCTCGATGAAGGGCCCCTACTTGCATGATAACTTTTGTCGTCCGAGAATGGATGGTCGCTGTTGGAAGTTTATTCCCATCCACTCTGATGATGCTGAGAGGTGTTTGGAGTGGCATAATAGGAATTCCCAGCTCTTGACTTTCTTGGCTGTAATGAAGTTGCCATCAGCACCTGACTCCAGGAAAGCCCTATTGACTTCAGAGGACTTTCCCAGGACCAGGGTCACATCAATGGAGAATTGAGGAACTACACGGTTCTTTGGGGTGTGTTGAAATGTACCTAATCTGACCACCCCTCGATCAGTTAGGCCTTTTCGTTTCCCAGACGTTTAGGACAGCCAAAGAGAAGGTGACCTGGTTCACCACAATACAAACAAAGTCTGTTTTTAAACCTCCTTTCTCTCTCTGCGACAGGAAGGCGAGATTTCCCAACCTGCATGGGTTCTTCTGGAGGTTCCACTGATGCCATGAAACATGGAGCGAGCTTAAAGGTAAACCGACGAGACTTTTCCTTTTCTCTTGTTCTCTCCCTGTGGCGAAGATTCACTCAGATACACAGGGAGATCAAGTCATCCAAAGATGTTGGCAGTTCCCTGGATGTGAGTACATCTTTGATCTGATCCGACAAACCTTGCATGAAGGCAGCTACTAAGGCTTCGTTGTTCCATCCCAATTCTGAAGCAAGGGTACAGAACTGCACAACATATTGTCCTGCAGATTGATTGACTTGTTTCAGCTGTAGGATAGCCGATCCTGCAGAGGTTACTCGACCAGGCTCATTGAAGACCCTCCGGAAAAATTTCAGGAACTTGGTGCTATTGTTAACCAGAGGATCGTTTCTTTCCCATAAAGGAGAGGCCCAAGCCAAGACCTGACCAGACAGCAGCGAGATCACGTAAGCCACTTTCGTCCTTTCTGATTGGAAATTTGCTGCTTGAACCTCAAATTGAATTGAGCCTGGTACAGGAACCCTTGACAGTCCTTTGGGTCCCCACTGTACTTCGTGGGGTTCAGAATGCATAATGGTGCAGAAACACTTGCGGCCTGTTCAGTCACCATAGGAGGTGGGACTGATAGTGATGGTGCCAGCTGAGTGGTACTGACTTGTTGCATTAAAGTCTGGAGACACTGCATAATCTGGGCTTGATCTTGTCCTTGCTTCTCGACTCTAGCAAGTAGGTTCTCGAGTAAGTCTCGGGGCGATGGGTTACCAGCAGCATCCATGTTTTTTTTGGCCAGAGTATTCTGTCACAAACTCACGGGCAGATAGTGGATGCTACCCATATTCAGGGAATTGGCTAGACCTATTCCTGAGGCGCGGAGTCTAATTTGCCGGCGGTTTTCACCAGGGACCCTCGCAAGAAGGTATGGACTTGGCTGCGTCCGACACACAGGTCGCGGCCCTCAGGTTAGGTTTCCCTATACAGGTGCTGGCACTTGGTCGGTATACAGGAGACTTGAGCGTAATCGGCTTAGCTGGGTCAGAACCAAATGGAGGAAGCGGTACCAGGGAGCAGATGTAAACAGGTCACAGGGAATAGCCGAGGTCAGAACCAGATATCAACGTAGAACCAGGGGTCAGGCAGAATCAGAGTCACAAAACACGCCAAGGGTCAGAACCAATTATCAGGATACGCACAGGAACACTGGAGTATGGTAATGGAGCCTATACTCTAGCACTGGAGTGCTCCCAGGAACTTCCTTTTATAGGTCAGAGTTCAACTAGCCCTAATCAGCGCTTCCCTACTTTGGTGCCTGTCCCTTTAAATGCTTTAACAGAGCGGCGCGCGCTTCTAAGGAAGCCGCGGCCGCCTGCACACAGTCGCCAGGGCAGAAGAGGAGCAGCTGACAGCGGGTGCCTGGGATCTCCCGGCCGCTGTCACACACCAGCCCGGACTCCAGCGTCGCCGGACCAGGTAGAAGCAACCTGGATTCGGCGGCGTTGTGACACAATCAAAGTAAATGATCACAACACAATCCTGTCTCCTCCTGTTTTTTGCTGTGGGCTTTAACATATTGAAAATAGTTCCTGTCAGTGATCAGAATGGCATTGGAGCTCTGCATTTAGGGCCTGATTCAGAGCCGGACGCTCTGACCAGAGCGCTCGCTCTGAATCAGGGCCCTCCTCCATTAAAATGGAGCGTCCTCCTGGACGCTCGTATAGCTGTGGGTCACCACCCACAGCATATACGAGCGTTGAAAAAGATGGTCGCGATGGTCTTGACCATCACGACCATCGGACATGCGAGGGAAACCCTGCGGTCTTCCCATGGGAACGCCTACCGTTTGGGGGCGGCCCCACTGACATCACTAGTGATGTCAGTGGGGAGCTTCCGGCTCTGACAGAGCCAGAAGCTCTCCGGGGCTTACGACAAGGGAGACCCTACCCTAGGGTCTCATCGTAAGCCCCGATGGTCGCGATGGTCTCTGACCATCGCGACCATCACCGGAGCAGTCGTTAGAGCTGTGGGTGTT
The DNA here is from genome assembly GCA_031769625.1 of Taudactylus pleione. Lineage (NCBI taxonomy): Eukaryota > Metazoa > Chordata > Amphibia > Anura > Myobatrachidae > Taudactylus > Taudactylus pleione. Next base: position 6,956,281 of record JAUIMM010000113.1, read on the forward strand.
AACCCACAGCCTAACGACCGCAACAGAGGTGGGCGGTCAGGATGCAAGTGGCCACCCAGTTTCGGAGCAACCACTTGCATCCTCCGACCTCCTCTGAATGTGGCCCTGTATTAAATAGCAATGTCATTAGGGTGCTATTACTAGGAGCGCTGCATGTCATGGTGTTGTGTGCCCAGGCACTGTGTTAAAAGATAATGTCATTAGGGTGCCATTACTAGTAGTGCTGTGAGGCTTTGTGTTTTGTGTTCAGGCACTGAGTTTAAAAATATCGTAATTAAAATGACATTGCAAGAAGCGCTGTGAGGCACTGTGTTGTGTGTTCAGGCACTGTTAAAAAACAACATGATTACAATGACATTATTAGGAGCACTGTGAAGCACTGTGTTGTGTGTTCAGACATTGTGTTAAAAAATATTAAAATAAAACTATTGTGTGTTGAGGCACTGAACTAAAAAATAACATCATTAGGTTGCCATTAGTAGGAGCACTGAGAAGCACTGTGTTGTGTGTTCAGGCACTGTGTTAAAAAATAATGTAATTAAGATGCCATTACTAGAAGCATTGGATCTGATTCAATACGGATCTCAAATGTCATCGCGGCTGCGATTAAACATGCAGTCTGTCTACAATGATATGCTAATCCTTTGCGATCGCTATGCCACTGCAGTACTACATGAGGACATCAACCTTACCTTACACACATCCGTATTGTTTTGTAAAACTGCGAAACCATCAGTAACATCGAGTACAGTTGAAGCCTCATGCACACTTGCACAAGGTCAGACCTTACTCAGAAATTGCTAATTCATCACAGGTTGTGAGTACTCAAGCTGCGTATGGCATCGCAGTGGATAATTTATGCATGCCCCTGCAACGGCTTACGAACAAACTGGCATGCCTGCATTTTGCCAACCACCCCCCGTTACCACCCAAAATAGCACTTCCTGTCAATCACTCTGCGATGGGTCTGCATAGTTTACAGCAATCGCAGTCCCAATCGCAGTGGATAGTTTGTGCACTGTGATGCATACACAGAATGCAACAGTCAACCGATTGCGTGCATAATCATAGTTGCGATTATAATGAATCAGGCCGTTGTGAGGCACTGTGTTATGTGTTCACAAACTTCACAAATCTCTAAGGAGAGTCTAAGGGGTAAATTTACTATGAATTGTGTTGGTCCGAGATTGTATTTATGGGTGTGTTTGTCCAGTTTTTTAAACTTGCAAATTTACTAAAGGCAAACTCGGGTGAGAAACCATGCAAAACACTGGTGAAAACACAAATAATAATAAATATACCATCGGCCAAGCTCGCAGGTACTTTCCATAGACAGAAGTACAACACAGGAATTTACCAATAATTGCGATTATAATCACCGGTGTAATTTAAGCAAACTCGGCCCAAAATAGAAGTTTTAAATAGCAGCATGTTTAGCAGAATCATGCACAGATCAGTACTATCCGTGCATGTTTCTACCTCTAATTAACCCAAAAAAGGGTTAAAGTGAAAAAGTTAAAAAAAGTGTGGGGTTCCCCTCCTAAGCATAACCAGCCCCAGGTTCTGTGAGCCAGTCCTGGTTCAAAAAGTGTGGGGGACAAAATGTGTAGGTGTCCTCCGTATTTAATGAACCAGTACTGGGCTCTGTGATCCAGTCCTGGTTTTAAAAATATGGGGAAAATATGGCGTAGGGTTCCCCTTATTTTTAAAACCGGCACCGGGCTCCACTAGCTGAGGTGTAATACCACAGCCAGGGGAACCTTTCACCTGGTGCCCCGGCCAAAGCATTAACACCCCAAACTAGTCAACCCAATCAACGGCCAGGGCTCTGATTGGCTAGTCTGTAAGCCTATCAGCGGCCTGGCTGTTGATTGACAGCCATACCACTCACATCTAATCAGTGGATGCTTACTCTAGTTGTGGCCTCTGATTGGCTGGCAGCCCAGCAAGTGCAGGAAACCATGTGGGTCCCGTCACTTGCCAGGTAAGAGCTGTAAGTGGAAACACATATGGACCGTCCATCCAAAATGGCTCCGGACATGTTTTTTTTTTTTTCGTTTCAATGGCCAGGATGTTACTGGACAAGAGGACCGACATGCACAAAGGGGTATGTGAGTATTATTATATTTGATTTTTTTTAGCCAAACACCGGGAATCTACTGGAGAAGAGGACTGGACATTGGGGACACAGTGAGCATACTGTGAATATGAGTATATGTAAAAGACTTTTACTATTTATTGTGTGTGTGTACTGTGGTTATTATATTTATTTTTTTACATTGGGGTACCAGTGCTGGCTGCCTGCTGGTACTTGTAGTTTTACAAGTGCCAAAGGGCAGGCACACTGAGATCTGTAGTCCCACGGTAAAACACAATATTACACTATTAATAATGTATTATCACTATTACCCCTGCACTCATCAGCCAGGGGTGCAGGGAATAGCCCTGCACTTCAGCCCAGGCCTCGGGTTCTCAGAAGAGGGGGCAACCCTTTTTTGTGGGGTTCCCATCTCCCCTGGGATTCTTGGCCTGGGCTGACTAGTTTGAGGTGTTAAATGTTTGACCTGGGGACCCAGTGAAAGGGTCCCCTGGCTGCAGCATTACACCTCGGCTAGTGGAGCCTGGTGCTGGTTATAAAAATATGGGAACCCCATGCCATTTTTTCCCCATATTTTTAAAACCAGGACTGGCCCACAGAACCTTGTGCTGATTCATTAAATACAGTGACCCCTACACATTTTGTCCCCTGTATATTACTATCCAGGACTTGCTCACAGAGCTCGGGGCTGGTTATGCTCAGAAGGGGGAACCCCATGGCATTTTTTTTGTTCTGATTTTACACTTTTTTTAAACAATACACACATGCATGCAGCCTGCATGTATCTCACTGATATGTGCAGGCTGCATGTTCAGGATTGTTTGGCTGTGGTCAGACACAGGGAACATGGGGAGAAACATGAACACATAAACAATCAAAAAACATGATTCAGCAAAACAAGATTCTTGGTAAATTTGAATGTTTTAGCTGTCAAAAGTCTCCTGTGTTTCAACAATGCTGTGAGTGTTTAAACCCGGGAGATCTTGGACTAGACACGATTCTTAGTAAATTTACCCCTAAGTGTGTTCACGAAAGCCATGTGTATGTCTGACATTTCTGACAGTGTACTTCTAGAGAAGCCTCCTTCCACCATTTCTACACTTCAAATGTGGAGATGACCAGCAGTAAAAGATGGTGACTTAGAATTTGAGGATGCTACTATGGAAGTGCAACAGGTTGAGGGGGTATTTGTGCATCTGATGCTCATGAGGTATGAGGATATTATGAGTTAATGATAAGGATATTGTTTGTGTCAAAGTAAGTCAGCCACCAAAAGCAGCAGTTCTTGCCTGTGATAAGGAGAAGGCCATTGTCATGCCTAGGCATAAGACCTAAAAAGGCAACTCAATAGTGTGGAATTATTTTAACCCAAATCCTAACAACATTTGTCAAGACATCTGCACTGTTTGTGAGGCCAAAGTGTGTAGAGGTAGGGACGTTAACCATATAGGAACCTCCTCCCTGTTATGTCCCTTGTAGCAAGTTCATGCAAATTATTTGGTAAAATCTCAAAAATTCTTTAAAAAAATAACAACAAGCAGTCCAGCATCAGCTGCCAGCAGCATGGATAGATCACAGTACATGCAATCTCCACATCCAACACCTTCATCATCAATATCCTCATTAATCATCAGTGGTAGTCCTCCTGCATCCATTCTGTGATAGTTGACTCCTCCCCTAACCAGGATTCCCCAAAATAATCCTTGCGCGCTAGTAGTACTGCTGCTGAGTGTGACTTTTCATCCCAGAAGGGGACCAAGAAGACTATTTTCAAACAACACTTGACTAAAAACAATCCTTTGCTAGAGGAAGAATATATAAAAGCTGCCATTCAACTGTACATTGGATCCCTGAAGCCATGATGACTATGCTAGCATTAGATATGCATCCAATTTCCACCATCAATGCATGTGGTTGTAGACAGATTATTGAGCTTCTGTGTCCCCTCTACCAAATTCCATCTCAATTTCATTTTACCAGAACAGCTATTCCTCGCCTGTCACGGGACATTTTAAAAAACCTAGGGCCTGATTCAGAGCCGCTCGCTGCTGGCGAGCGCTCGCTCTGAATCATGCCATGTTTTTTTTTCTCCAGGCCACTTGCAAAGCTGTGGGTGACTACCCACAGCTTGTGTGAGCGGCCTGGAGTCTGTCCCGATTATCGCGACCATCGGGCTTGCGACGAGACCCTGTGGTAGGGTCTCAGCTCCCGCAAGCCCAAGTGGACTTCCTGCTCTAATAGAGCAGGAAGTCCACTACAGACATCACTAGTGATGTCAGTAGGTCTGCCCTCAAATGCCAGGCATTCCTTTAGGAACACCTGCATTTGCCCAACCACCCTCTTCTCCGCCTACAATATGGGGTGAACTGTCACTCACCATCAACAGCTGCTCCATCTTGTAGCGAGCCCCGCAGCGACTGAAGTTCAGTCGTTCGTCGGGGCTTGCGCATGTGCATGCCAGATGCGGCACATGCGCAGACCATAAACATTGAGCCGCTTGCGAGCGCTGTGCGCTTGCGAGTGGCTCTGAATGAGGCCCCTAGTTCTTAGCCTAGAAAATGCCACTGTGTCCACTATCCACTTAACCACAGATACAGTGTGTGGTCAAACAAAAGATTACATGACTGTGACAGCCCACTGGGTGGATGTATTGCCTTCAGATGCAGTATCTAACACACAATGCCAGCTCATTCACAGACAAGCTACTCTCTGTATCACAGGCTTCACTAAGATGCATACCGGTGTAAACCTGTTAGAAAAACTCAGAGATGTCATAGGAAAATGGCTTGCCCTGGTAGGATTTAGGATTTGTAATTTCCGATAATTCAAGTAAAATTGTGAGAGTGGGTGAATTTGAACATGTCTCATGTTAAGCCCACACAATAAAATTGATGGTTCAGAATTTTTTAAAAATGAAAGGGGCATGCAGGAGATGCTGTCTTTCGGCATTCAGCAACTGCATGTAGAAGATTGCAGTGGCTGCAAGAACAGTTTAATTTGCTATGCCACCAACTGCAATAAGAGTTACTGACCAGGTATAAATACACCCTTTATATATTTCTGCAAATTGAGGAACAGCAAAAAGCCATCCAAACATACACAACAAATCATGACATAGGGCAGAGGTTCTTAAACTCTGTCCTCAAGGCACCCTAAAGGTCCAGGTTTTAAGGCTATCCATGGTTGAGCACAGATGGGTAAATCAAAAGACTGAGGTGCTATTTAAGTTATCTAAGACCAAGCATGGTTATCTATAAAATCCAGACCATTAGAGTCCCCTGAGGACCAAATTTGGGAACCTCTGACATAGGGAGATGAGGGGGAATGTACCTTATTCCAGCACACTGAAGAATACTCTCTGTTTATGCAATCTACTGACACCATATGAAGTAGTAACTAATGCGGGCCTGATTCATTATGGATCGCTATTGTGATTGCAGCTGCAATTATGCACGTAGTCTCACTGTGAAAATATTCGAATGATTGCAATCTCAATGCCATTGCAGCCTAACATAAGGATGCCCACTTTACCGTACACACAATACTTTGCAAGTTTATGAAACCATCAGAAACATTGATTACAACTGGAGCCTCTCGCACACTTGCACAAGGTCTAACCTTACTCGGAAATTGCTAACCTCATCACATACAGTGAAAGCCCAAGCTACGTATGCCATCGCAGGGGCTAATTTATTTGTGCCCCTGTTACGGCGTTCAAATGCACTGGCTTGCCTGCATTTTGCCGACCACCCCCCCGTCACCACCCCCAAACAGTCACTTCCAGTCAATCACTCTGCAATGAGTCTGCATAGTCACTGTAATCACAGTCCGATCGCAGTGGAGCCTTCACACACACATACTGCAATGCATGCGCAGAACGCAACAATTGGCCGATTGTGTGCATAATTACAGTTGCGATTGGTAATGATTCAGGCCCTGAGTTCAGACACTGCCAGCTTAAGTCAGGTGATTCCCTTAATAAAACTACTGAAAAGCAGCTAGAGAAACTGAAGGAGGAGTTGAAACAAAGTGATTCCGCTAAGTATTTTGGACTTGTAGATCATCTTCTTTATTCACTTAGCTAGGAACAAATATCAACATCTTGCAATTGGATCACTACATTTTGACAAACATGCTTGATCCTAGGTTTAAGTCATATGTAATGTCTTCTTTCCAACTAACACAGATCTTAAAAGATGCAAAGAACTCCTTGCCAGCAAGCTGTCAGCTCAAATGGCACATGACACATCACTGTATCCTGCTTCAGTTTCTCCTGCAAATGCTGCTTCCTGGAAAAAACTGATCTTTTCCAAGAGATATACTGGGGTTGAGGATAATGAGTCAACTCAGTGAACCAAAATGAAACACCAATTTGACATCTGGTCAAGCTTAAAAAAAAAATTCCTACAATTATTGACACCTCTACTGTGATTCAATCTGAAACACTAAGCATCAATAGGATCGTGGAGAATTATTTTAATGACAATGTACAAATTAGCATGTGTCAGACTAATATTTGTTTGTGAACCCGGTGTCTGATATTTGTCTGTGTTGGTGTCTGTAGGCATGTACAGAAAGCTGGCAAGCATAAGGAGACCTCCTGGCATGTAGTGAAGAACACTTGCCTGACTGGGAATCGAACCTTGGTCTCGGCAGAGAGATGTCGAATCATACCCACTAGACCACCAGGGATGTCGGTGTTGAAGACAAGTTGTTACGTGCAATCAGAGGAGAGTGTGGCAGTAGATTGACCATGCTAATACTGGATTAATACTGTAGATATATAATAAAACACTCTTCTTACTGTAACTGGAATGCTGGAGTGGTAGATCTTGGCAAAGTATTCACTAGGCTGAAACTGGGTTGTTGCTGTAGTCCAGGATCCAGGAGCACTCAGATGGTAGCAGGACCAGGTACAGACAAAACACCGGAATGGGTAGTAGGTAGGTGATGATACCAGGAATGGCATCAAATGGAACAGGAACCAGAAATACTCACCATGTAGTGAGAATGGTATACACAGGTGAGTTGTAGGTTCAGATAACTGGAACATGTAGGTATTCTCTGTGCCACTAGTGGAATAGCTGTTTCAAGCATAGACAGAACCGGAGATGCTGACCAGACACCGTAATGGATAGTGGATGCTGATACCAGGAACGGCATCAATGGTGCAGGAACCAGAAACACTCACCATGCAATGACAATGGTATACACAGGCGAGTTGCAGGTTTGGATAGCTGGAACAGGTTGAGATTTTCTGTGCAGCCACTGGAATAGCTGCCCCAGGTGTAGATCACTTGCAGGAATCTGTATAGCAGAAGGAAGCAAAACTGCTCAGGCTGCATACAAGTAAGCAACAGGAGCTCAGTATAGCTCACTCAGTAGGAACAGAGGTTAGAGATTGTACTGGCAATTAGGTAGAGTCAGCAGCTGGGATATATACCCCTGGGTTACCTGGGATAGGCTGAGCAGAGACAGGTGGTATGGTGAGGCTCAGGCTATCACTTGATTGGCTGTTGCAGACAGGGTATTGGGACTTGTCACTGCAGTACTCTGTAGCAGGCTTAGATATTGCTTGAGGCCTAGCAGGCCGAGAAACACTGAAGCCTGTGCATCTGGGATGTGATAGAGAATGCTGGCAGAATCGGTAAGTGACCCGGCGGTAGGGGAAACAGACCCAGGTTGTGACAGAACTTCACATAGTCCTTTTGATTACTGGGAGGAAAAACAGGCAATTTGGAGCCCCTTGTACAAACTAGCTTTGGCAGAGCCGTAACTAGACTTTTTGGTGCCCTGTGCCAGAGAAAGCATTGGCGCCCCTTCCCCCTAATTTTAAATAGGGACATAAAATAGTGCACCTGAAAAAGGAGAAGGACCAGGGAAGAGATAGGGGCCAGCCCTGCCCTGTGGTGCCCTGTGCCATTGCACTGGTCGCACTACCCTAGTTACAGCCCTGAGCTTTGGTGTACTCAAGCTGCCCACCCTCAGAAAGCACAGCCAGGAACCTTGTGGGTGATCAGCGTAGGAGGCTACTTCCTCAAAATGTGGAAAAACTCATGTTCATAAAAATTAACTAAAATTTCTATAAGGAAGACAAAGACTTTTGTAACAGTTGATTCTAGTGGGGATGAGCTAATATTGTGTAATGATGATAGTAAAACTGATGAGGGTAAGGAGGATGATAAAGACATCTTACCAGTGCAGAGATGATTAACAACGCTGTTAGTAACCTTAAGCTCATTTTTTAGCTTGTTTTGTCGGAGCCCAAACAAACCAAGCACTTTAGTCACAAAAGTGGCATTCCATGTTGCTGAACTGCTTGGTTTGTTACACTTTGTACATTCTTTTAATATACAATATAAGGGTGGGGCAGGCCAAGAACAATTCCATCTTGCACCACTATTCTTTTCATTATGGGATACATTTTTTGGTGGCATTGTTGATGATTTTTTTTGCATAGACAAACATTTTTATTGTTTATTGTTCCAATACATTACTAATTTACAATACTTTTTTAACCAGAAATAATATGGTGCCTCAAAAAAAAATAAAAACACAATTATGAAGCTAAATTAGTATTATTCAGGTATATGAATATGAACAAGGTAAATTGTATTTTTATGGTCTTTTCTCATTTGCTGCAAAACAACAACAAAAGGTCATGTCTCAAATTACATTTTCTTAATCGATCAATTGTTTATCTCTCTTCCAGTACATAATCATACATACTCCACCTTCATTTCCTATACTGCACTTGGGCCTCTGATCCAGTTTTTGATTAAAGAAAACATCTTTCTATGGGGTCATATAGTTTATTAAAATGCTTTCCTGTCTGCCACTGCTGTGCCGCAATCTTTCATAAATGTGCTATATTCTTTAAAACTGCAGTGTGTTTGTGCTAGAGATGCACGGGTTCGGATTTACTCGGTTCTTATTGCCATTTTACCGCAAGTTCAGATTAGTTTGGATTTATTTTATTGGCTATCCAAAACACATGATAGCCGATAGCCAATAAAGTGCCGTTTTGAGATCCGAGTAAATCCGAACCCACTCATCTCTAGTTTGTGCAGCTGCTCTGTTGCTCAGTTTAGCCAGCCAGCCTTTGGCCAATATTCATGAACAATATTTTGAGCTGTGGAAATTAATGTTATTGAGGTTAGTAATTTTGTAGGAACAAAAACAGGCCCAAATTACTTGATTTTAGCTGTTTTTATCATTTTTTTTCTTAGAAAATCCAGATCCAAAAATCAAAGCAAAACCAAAACATGCGAGGGTGGTTTTGACAAAACCAAAACATGATTATAAGTTAGAACCAAAACACGGCGGTCTGTGCACATCTCTAATTAAAACTATAAATAATCTAAGAATCTTTATATGATTCTGTGCTATTCAGGTGATTCAATATGTGATATATAATTATGTTTGAAAAGTAACTTAGGAAGAGAGGTCATCAGACCTTGTTATAAATTCAGCCAGCCTGTCACAGTAGTTCTGTGAATAACATCTATAAAGGCGTGACAGAGATCTTAAAAGTCTGTCAACCTTTAAGTCAATGTCAGATCGTCAGGAACCCAATTCTAATCTAGTGACTGTACCTATATTCTTGCTACTTCCAGCAGAAAAACATATCTCTGTAAGTTTCTTTTTTATTGCAAATTTTTTTTTTTTGCAGAATATGGTATGTCCTATTGTATCATTTGTTTATATAAAATTTTTATATTAAAAAGTTTCTGTACTTATGCTCTAAACCAGGGGTGGCCAGACTTTTGGACTCTGATCTACTTTTAAAGCTAAAAACCTTTTGTGATCTACCAAGCCCGAAAAAAGGGGGCGTGGTATGCAAAAAGGGGGTGTGACCTTGCAGCAAGGGACGACACACAGTAGTACCTCTTATACACAATGGCCACAGTAGTGCCCCTTATACTCAATGCCCACAGTAGTGCCCCTTATTAAATGCCCCCAGTAGTAGTGTCCCTTATACAATGCCCCCAGTAGTAGTGCCCCTTATGCAATGTCCCCAGTAGAAGTGCCCCTTATGCAATGCCCCTGTAGTAGTTCACCTTATGCAGTGCCCACTGTAGTAGTGCCCCTTATGCATTGCTCCCAATAGTGCCCCTTATGCAGTGCCTCTTATATAGTGCCCCCAGTAGTGCCCTTATACAGTGCCCCATTAGTGCTTCTAATACAGTCCCGCCAGTAGTGCCCCTTATACAGTATCCCCAGTAGTGCCCCCAGTAGTAGTGTCCCTTATACAATGCCCCCAGTAGTAGTGCCCCTTATGCAATGTCCCCAGTAGAAGTTCCCCTTATGCAATGCCCCTGTAGTAGTTCACCTTATGCAGTGCCCACTGTAGTAGTGCCCCTTATGCATTGCTCCCAATAGTGCCCCTTATGCAGTGCTTCTTATATAGTGCCCCCAGTAGTGCCCTTATACAGTGCCCCATTAGTGCTTCTAATACAGTCCAGCCAGTAGTGCCCCTTATACAGTATCCCCAGTAGTGCCCACAGCAGTAATGCCCCTTACACATAAAAGACAGACACACACACAAACAACACTATACTTACCTGAATCCCTGCTCCTGCGCCCGCAGTCTTACTGCTCTTTCAGCTCGGCATTATGGGAGAGACATCATAACAATAAAAATCTGCCTGACTTTTATTGGCTGCTGCTGGCTGCTCCCTGACGTCCACTGCGATCGACCATTCATGTGTCCATGGTCGACTGGTTGATCACGATCGATGTTTTGGCCTCCCCTGCTCTACACAAATAAATTAGCTACCTGTAGTTCACAAAAGAACAAGTTTATTTTGGCCATGTTAACTTTTGAATGTTAGACTTTAAAGTAGTTAACACGAGGCTAGCATGTGAATTGGTTAACATTTGTTTAATAGAGTCTACTGATTGTGTATATTAATGAATAAACATAGGTTCCTATTGACCTTGGGAATTGTGGGTAGTGGCAATCAGAAGTAATGTGGGGAGTAAATCAGCTAACCCCTAACCTTCAATGAAGATGCTTGCGGGATTGAGCAGGATTACTTGAAGAACTCTTAAAGTTACCTCTGGCAGCAGCAAGGACAGGTTGGCCACAGGGCTTGTTGAGATTTTTTGCTGGTAGGCCATGGTCTGATGAGGTCACCTGATTTTTTTTGTCACTCAAATGTTTTTTGTAATCTGATGCACGATGGGTGTGAGGCTGTACTGCTGTTGATAAATCGACTCACCAGGTAATGATCGCAGCCTAAATGAGGCAGCCTCCAGCACTGAGGTGTGTGTGGCTCACAGTTTGACAGCCAGACAGCGGAGACAGCTGATCCAAAAATCAGCAGTGTAACTAGTGCGCATGCGTGACCTACAGGTCACACAAATGCGCACAAGAACCCCGGCGTCCGGCGGAATGAGCCGGACAGAGGCGGAGGGATCTGAAAGGATCCCTCTTCGTGACCCGGGACTCCTTCCCATACGGGTTGCGGAAGCAATCGTCATCTGAAGATGGCGAATGCTCCCGCAGTCAAGCTCCAAAAATATTGTATTTGCTGGTTGATGAATTCCATCCCCATACCAGTGTATGGGGACAGAGGGCCATTCCGGGAGAGAAAGGTAAGCAGGAGGTATCTGTGATGCTAGTGTATGGGGACAACGGGTCATTCCGGGAGAGAAAGGTAAGCAGGAGATATCTGTGATACTAGTGTATGGGGACAACGGGTCATTCCGGGAGAGAAAGGTAAGCAGGAGATATCTGTGATACTAGTATATGGGGACAACAGGTCATTCCGGGAGAGAAAGGTAAGCAGGAGATATCTGTGATATCTCCTGATTTACTCTTTTGATGAATGAATTGAGCCCTTAGAGCTGTATACCTGATGGAAATCTGCAGCTAAACAGTGCTGCTTCACTTATTAAATATCTTAACTTTTAAATTTTTTACCTAAAAAAATCCTCAGTGCATTATATGACAGTGTTATCTATAACACTGGGGAACAAAAAAAAAATATTTTTTCTTGCCAAGAATTTAAGATCGGTTTGAGAGTACTCGCAGGTCCTATTTTCACATTAGATCTTCGCTATAGCTAAATTGGCTCCAGTTTTCAAATTAATGAAAAATTATAAAATTCTATTATTTTCTCCATTTGAAGGACATTACTAGTCTAGGCCTGCTTTACTTAACATAATCCACTTAGTTTTGCTTTTTTAACAGCTACCCTCTTTCAACAATAACAAGAATTTGTTTTATTTGTGATAACGTAGCTGGTAGTCACGTTTGAGACACATAACACATTCACATCTCCTCACTAACGCTGGGAGGAGGCGTAGCAGTGCACCGCCTTTTGTAAAAAATACAATTTGTAAAAGCATTGGATGTCAGGTGATTGTTTCACGTATATTTGTCAAACATTTACATCTCTTAGTATTCAAAAATTAAAGGCAGGAATTTTGGATGGCCCACAGATACGGAAACTGGTGAAGGATCCAAATTTTACCACATATATGACTAAACTGAATCTGAAGCATGGCTGAGTTATGTGTCTGTCATTGAAAATTTTTTAAGCATCACAAGGCAGACAACTATCATGAATTAGTCCACAACATGCTAAAATTTTGAGAAAAAGGTGCCAATATGAGTATTAAAGTACATTTTTTGTACAGCCATTTATATCACTTCCCATCCAATCTAGGAGATTTAAGCGAAGAACAGGGTGAACGGTTTCACCAGGATATTCAGGTAATGGAAGAAAGATATCAAGGTAGGTGGGATCGTCACATGATGGGTGATTACTGCTGGAGTCTGCAGAGCGGCTGCCCGCTATAAGAATACAAAAGAAAATCCTACAAAAAACAGTTCTCATAGCTTCCTAAAGGTGCCCATCCACTAGAAGACAGGCCAAAGATTGCATGATTACGACATTACAATTGTGCAGTCGTTTGATGTGCCTACACTGAAAGAGCAGTCGTTCAGTCTAGGCACATCAATCATCTGCTAACATGCTCAACCTGACGTTGTCGTCAGGTTGTCCAGCATGTTTGCCTGATGATAGATGTCTAAATGACCAGCGGGAGCGCGGTATCGCTGGTCGTTTTAGACATTTTTGCAAACGATTTGCAAACAATTTGCAAACGATTTATGATTGAACGATAATGATATTGTTATCAATAAATCGCTCAACTTAAACATCTAGTAGATGGGCACCTTAACACTTATGTATGTAATAATCCTGTGTCTTTTTATAACATTTTACTAATCAAATTTAATCAGAATAAAAAAATATATTTTTAACTATTTTTAACATTGTTTAATTTAATTTTTCATAAATATTAAAGACATATGCATATCTCAAAAACTAGAGAGAATTGAAAAATAAGCATGGCATGTTCATGATCAGGAGCACAAAATTAATCGAAATCGACTCCTAAATCCCTGGCAACAGATTGACTGTTCCCCAGTGTAATCAATGAGAAGTGCTATAAGCATACAACTTTTACATAAATTAAAATTATTCTATTATTATGGTCATATTGGAAGACATTTTATTCAGACCTAGGGTTACCCCTTGTCCAGTTTTTGGTTGGATTGTCCCGGATTTTAACAAAGGGCATATTGTCCAGCCTTTTGCAGATTTTTAAAGATCTAGGACACAGGTTCTCAAACTCGTCCCTCAGGACCCCAAACAGTGCTTTCCAGGTCTCCTCACAGAATCACAAGTTAAATAATTAGCTCCACCTGTGAATCTTTTCAAATGTGTCAGTGAGTAATGACTACACCTGTGCACATGCTGGGTGACCTGGAAAAAGAGAACTGTGTGGGGTCCTGGGGACCGACTTTGAGAACCACTAATCTAGGGGGTAGATTCTAATCTAGCCACTAAGCCACACCACTGATCATCTGACTGATGTGCTGTGCGTGCCTGTCACCCGAGAGTGAAGCGCTCTGCCTGCTCCTGCTCTGAGCAAGGAGCGCAGCTCCACTCAGCGCAGGCACACAGAGGCCAGCTAGCCCCATCTTGGATCCGGCTGGCTGGCGCTGCACATGTGCTCTCCCTGAGTCCCCACTGTGAGCAGAGCCAGAGAGCCCTAGGACTATAGGCTGCCACTCATGGCCCGTCGCTGATGCCTGGCCGATTTACTGACTCAGTAATACTGAGTCTGGGTCCAGACCACCACCTGCGATGCTGCGGTGACCACCTGTGACATGAGGCTGATGGAGAGGATGCAGACCATCTGTGCCTGTGGAGAGGCCATGCCACCAGGGGCTGGCTGAGTGTGGGTGCCGGCTAGAGGCTGTGGCGTGGTTGTTTGTACTCGCACAGCAGTGCAAAAAATGCAAGTAAGCATATACAGTAAAGTCATTTCTAAGTGTTTGTCTAATCCATGTTAACACTAGAAGGCTTGGCATGTAGGATGATTTGTCCAGCCCTGGTACAATTACGGTCCTTAATTAACCTTGCGGTTACATCATGCGTGAATGTGACTGTGAATGTGAGTGTGCATGTATGTTATTTAAACATACATGCACACTGCATACATTCACCTGCAAAATAAATATTACAAAAAAAAAAAAAAACAAGACACACAAACCATGACAGTACAGTTTCATTTAAAAACTGTACTGTCACGGTTTGTGTCTTGTTTTTTTTTTGCAATATTTATTTTGCAGGTGAATTACAGGTACCAGTGGGCCTCGTAATGCGCCGCATGCTAGTACTTGTGGTTCTCCAAGTACTAGCATTCGGGGGAGGCTTGCTGGGGCCTGTAGTTCACCAGCTAAAGACAATGGGGGTCATTCAGACCCGGTCGTTAGCGCCGATGCGCTCGGACCGGGTCGATGGCCCCCCCACAGAGCATGCGCACGACGGCGCCGGCACCGTCGTGCGCATGCGTGAGACCCGCTACGACCGACAGCGCCGGTTGTAGCAGGTCTCGATCCAAAGGGGGCGAGCTGTCGATGTTGATTGACAGCTCGCCCCGTTTGGAAGGCGGGCTGGGGGGGGCAGCCCAAACGGAGGCGTTCCCATGGGAGCGCCTACCATTTGGGGGAGGCCCCACTGACATCACTAGTGATGTCAGACAGAGCCAGAAGCTCTCCGGGGCTTACGACAAGGGAGACCCTACCCTAGGGTCAGAGGCTTGTATCCTCCAACCGCCTCTGAATAAGGCCCTATATTATTAAATCTATTCTTTACACAATACATTTAACACAATCAGCCCAGCATCCACCGCCTAGGGGGTGCCGGGGATAGCCCCGGGCTAACAGCCAAGGCCTGGGGTGTCCTGGAGAGGGGGATCATTTAATGGGGGGTTCCCCACCTCCCCAGGGATCCCCGGCCTGGGCTGACTAGCAGTCAGGGGTAATGCTTTGGCCGGGGGACCTTGTGAAAAGGGTTCCTCTGGCTATGGCATTACCCTCCCACTAGAAAGAGTCCGGTCCTGGTTATGGAAAATACAGGGGACCACTACTCACTTTATCCCCTGTATTTCCACAACCAGGACTGCCTCAGCTGAGCCCTGTGCTGGTTTGTAAAATACAGGGGACCCCTGCGAATTTTGTCCCCTGTAGTTTAAGAACCAGGACAGACCCCTCAGTGCCCGGGGCTGGGTTTGCTTGTGGAGAGGGGATGCACATAATTTTTCTTTTTTTACTGTTTTATATTTTTTTTCTCACGGATCCGTGCATGTTTCTGTGTATCGCAGCTGCTCAGGCTAGACTCGCTAACCTGAAGCAGGTCTGTTTTTTTACGAGTTTTCACACAGTAATAGGGTGCGAGTGATACATTCGTACTCTATTACATTGCCTGAGTTCTATGCTCACAATGGCAAAACATCTGGATACATGTATTGCCATTGTGAGTTGTGGAGGTGTGAGAAACATACGAGTTTGCATGTTCTCACACCTTATTACATAGGGAGAGTTTTGAAAATGTGTGCGTATAGCTCTATACTCGCACTTTTTCAAAACTCACACCCTAATGTATCTCGTCCGTCATGTCTACTGATTGGTGAAATTTATAGATAGTCTGCAGCAGTGGCATAACTAGGGTATTTGGAGCCATGGGCAAATTGAAAAATGGAGCCCCCCCCTATGTGCGCACGCCGATGGGTCAGAAGGGATGTGGTCACTGAAAAATGGGGTGTGTCAACATGACACACACCCGTTTCTTGTAACTCTGGGAACAGTACTTTCCATTCCATATGCAGTGCTCCCAGTAGTGGTTCCTCTTATGCAGGCCCCCAGTAGTGCCATTATACAGTACCCCCAGTGGTGGTCCCCCTTATGCAGTTCCCCATTAGTGCCCCTTACACAGTGCCCCCAGTAGTGGTCCCCCTTATGCAGGCCCCCATTAGTTCCCCTTATACAGTGCCCCCAGTAGTGGTTCCCCTGATGCAGGCCCCCAGTAGTGCCCCTTATACAGTGCCCCCAGTAGTGGTTCCCCTTATGCAGGCCCCCAGTAGTGCCCCTTATACAGTGCCCCCAGTAGAGGTCCCCCTTATGCAGACCCCCAGGAGTGGTCCCCCTTATGCAGGGCCCCATTAGAGCCCCTTATACGGTGCCCCCAGTAGTGGTTCCCCTTATGCAGGCCCCCAGTAGTGATCACCCCTATGCAATGCCCCCAGGAATGGTCCCCCTTATGCAGGTCCCCAGTAATGCCCTTTATACAGTGCCCCCAGTAGTGGTCCCCCTTATGCACTCACTCAGTAGTGACCCCCCCTATGCAGTGCCCCTTATACAGTGCCCCCTGTAGTGGTCCTCCATATTCAGTTCCCCCAGTAGTGGTCCCCCTTATACAGTGCCCCCAGTAGTGGTCACCCTTATGCAGGCCCCCAGTAGTGATCTCCCCTATGCAGTACCCCTTGTGCCCCCAGTAGTAAGCCCCTTATATAGTGCCCCCAGTAGTAGTTCCCCCCTATGCAGTGCCCCCAGTAGTGGTCCCCCCTATGCAGTGCCCTTTATATAGTGCCTCCAGTAGTAGCCCCCCCTATGCAGTGCCCCTTGCTATGTAGTACCCTTTATATAGTGCCTCCAGTAGTCCCCCCTATGCAGTGCCCCCACTAGTGTTCCCCTGATGCAGTGCCCCCAGTAATGGTTTCCTGATGCAGTGCCCCCAGTAGTGGTCCCCCGATGCAGTGCCCCCAGTAGTGGTCCCCCCCAGTATTGCCCCCAGTAGTGGTCTCCCGATGCAGTTCCCCCAGTAGTAGTCCCCCCCAGTAGTGGTCCCCTGATATAGTGCCCCCAGTAATAGTTCCCCCCCATAGTGCCCCCAATAGTGGTTCCCTCTGATGCAGTGGCCCCAGTAGTAGTCCTCCCAGTAGTGGTCCCCCAATGCAGTGCCCCCGGTAGTAGTCCCCTCCCCAGTAGTGATCCCCCCCAATGCAGTGCCCCCAGTAGTAGTCCCCTCGCAGTAGTGCCCCCAGTAATGGTTCCCCCCCGATGCAGTGCCACCAGCAGAAGTCCCCCCCCCTCCTCCAGCAGCAGTGCAGACAAACACACACGTGGAAAAAAAATGAAAAAAACCCACTTACCTGAATCCCCGCTCCGGCTCCTGCTCCCGCCGCCATCCACATCGCCATCCTCCCAGGCCGGTCCGCTTTGCATCATGGGGGAGACATCATGACGTCTCTCCCATTTCCCACTGCAGGAGCAGGAAGATGGAGTTCATGAGTGAGCTCCAGCCTGGCTCCGGCAGTTCGCAAAGCAGTCAATGAGTCTGTCTGACTCTCATTGGCTGCTAATTAAAACAAACACACAGCTGCCGGCACATAGCTGTGTGTTTGCTATTTACTGTGTAGTGCTGACCGAACTCCGTCCGGTCAGCACTATACTGACCACGGTGTCCTGGACCACGGCCGCCGGTGACCCCCATGCCGCTGGTCCGATGGCGCCCAGGGCACATGCCCTGCTCGACCCCCCTTAGTTATGCCACTGATCTGCAGTCATACATTAATGTGGAGATACTGTCCAAGACTGCTATTAATAAGAGCTGCCCGCCCTTACAATGCAGATAATATGACTCCAAATTACAAGGAAATCCTTAGGAGATATTAGAAAAACTGTACTTTGAGCACCTTAGCACTGCCGTCTGGCAGATTACATGCAGCTGCAGGCAAATACTATTCTGCCATCCAGGGTCACTGTTAACATTCACTTTTGTAGGTACTGGCATACCAACTCCAATGCACATCCATGGCTCGGACCCCTCTGAGCAGAGCACATAATGAGAAGATCAGTAGTGTGGCCATTCACATGCGAGCCAGTTTAGGCTCAGTCCTTTTCACTTTGCTGAAATATTCACAGTAAACATCTCTTCCTATAGTTTTTATTACTTTATGTCACTCAGATGTCCAATTACAAAATCCCCTTTCAATATCATACTACTACAGCTAGTTCTACAGCTAGTTCTTTGTAAAACTATTTTTGTGAATAAAATAATCAAAAGAAGTGATGGTTTGCTAAATATTATAGGATCATTTAATATTTATTAATCAGAAGATCTCAGAGTACTAAACTCTTATTTACTGTGTGTGTTTATTGGTTTAATAAATAATTTTTATGTTTTTATTAGCTATTTATGGTTCATATGCCACTAACTTAATAATGTTTAGTTTTTAATGTAAATTGATATCTATACAGTGTATACTGCAAATGTTTTAGAACTACTGGATTGTTTCCTTGTGCAGAACACCCAGCCGTTCCCCTAAATTATATAGTTTTAGTCCCACTGAGAATGTGACCTTCTGGGTATTGTTTGGGAATGTCTTTGAACATGTTCACAGTACAATCGCACTACTGCACAGGTTCTCAAACTCGGTCCTAAGGACCCCAAACAGTGCATGTTTTCCCTTCACAGAATCGCAAGTGAAATAATTAGCTGCACCTTTGGATCTCTTATAAGGTTTCAGTGAGTAATTAATACACCTGTGGCCCTGTCACCTACAAAAAGTGAATTGTGTGAGGTCCCGAGGACTGAGAGGGTCATTCAGAGTCGGTCGCAAGCGCTGAGTGCTCGCAACCAACTCGATGTTGCTCCACTGGGCATGCGCACCACGGAGCCGGCTCCGTCGTGCGCATGTGCGAGACCCGGCTAGCGACGGATGCTCCGTTGCTAGGGGTCTTGCAGCAGACGGGGCGAGCTGTCGATGGTGAGTGACAGCTCGCCCCGTTTGGGAGGTGGGCAGGGGGCGTGCCTGCCCGAACGGAGGCGTTCCCGCTGGAATACTTGCCGTTTGGGGGTGGCCCCACTGACATCATTGCTGATGTCAGTGAGGAGCTTCCTGCTCGATCAGAGCAGGAAGCTCCCTGGGGCTTACGAGTGCCCAGATCCAACTAGTTGATTGGTTGGAATGAAAATCTGGTAACGTATGGGAGTAATGATGATCAGCAATTTGCTCCTAAATGCCAGAAAACAGATGAAAATGGTCAGTCAGACAAGTTTGCAGGGCCGGCTCTAGGGGTGTTCGACCACTGCAGTCGCCTAGGGGCGCCACCCATAGAGGGCACACCCCTCCCCAAAATCCTGATTTCATTGAAGTGGCCCGCGGGTGGTCACATCGGGAAGTCCCCACAACCGCAGCTGTGCGGCGGTGCTGGACCCCGAGAGTGTGAATGGATGCCGCGAGCGGGAGAGGGCTCGGGGAAGCCCAGCCGATGACGGAAGGCTGGGCTTTACCCCCAGCCTGATGTCATTTGGAGGCATGCCATGCGGGCATGCCTCCAAATAACATCACTTAGGGGGCATGGCCTATGGTAATGAGGCCATGCCCCCAATTTTTATCATGCGCGGCTTTGCCGCTCGCGATTGAGGGGCGGTACGTACCGGGCCGGCACAGGTTGCTCAGACCCCTGGAGCCGGCCCTGCAAGTTTGTTAAATGTTTGATCTAAACAATTTGTTCAAACATCAGTTTTTGTCCATTTTCCAGCGTTTGGGAGCAAATTGCTGATTGTCATTTGCTTTCATAGCTTACCAGATTTCCATTCCAACCAATCAACTAGTTGGATGATTGGACAGAAAATCTTTACGTGTGTACCCAGCCTAAGCTTGCTTCATCTGGATATTTATAGCCAATTACTTTGTTCACACAGTAAGCCGGGCATTCACTATAATATTTATTGAGCACTGTGCCTTATACAATTATAACCGGTTTACACTATTTGGAGTCCAAGATAGAAAAGATTGATTGGACATAGAATTGTGATAACTGTCTGGGCTATTATAATCATCAACTGCATGGGACTCTTTGAGTGCTGGTCTATTAAGTACTGATTGTGGTTTTGGCTTCCATACAGCAGTTTTACATGTGACCTCTTTTTAAATAATTCAGATATTTTGGAAGTATGAAACTTTGTATCCGATTGGAAGGTTATTGAGTATTGTTTAGCAATTTATTATATACTGAATTTATTATATACTGAATGTGATATCATTATCGAGCTGCTACATAATATCTATGAGATAGTTTGCTTATTTTTATGTGTTTATATTTATATATGTATTTTTTATTTTTATTTTAATAAATTGTTTATATGCTTATGCCTTATTGTGTTGACTGAGACACACCAGTACAGTATACCTTTTCTCTGTATACTATTGAACATACAATACTGTACAGTCCTTGAATATTTTTCAGAAAACTTCAAACCTCTTCAATTTTCTTGATGTTTTAACCAGTTACTTTAAAACATTTAATAAATTACGATTATGTTACAAATAGTGTAAACTGTTCAAGTATGTATATTGAGAACTTTTGAATGGAAATATTGGCAGTATGTTACACTAGCTGAAGGAGGTAAACTAATTAATAGCAACAAGTGCAGGGGTGTGGCTACATGTTATCCAACAATGGGTTGATGTAATATACTGATTTAAATAGCCTCAGCGACAGAAGTTCCCTCCTATGCAGAGCCTCATCATCCATAAAGCAACCAGTGTTGCTCAGAGGGCACCAAGGGACCCAGATTACTTTATCATACTTTCATACTTATTTGGAATTTTATTGTCAAAGTGAGAGAGGGAAAGGGGCCCAAACCATATGCTTTCCTAGGATTCCATGGGTATAAACCAGTTATGACTGGATTGACTTTGGACATTGGGCAATAATTTTGTACATTTTATTTTAAAGAGCTCTGTGACAAACACACAAAACATAAAACAAACAGATACAAATTGATTTACCATGAGTTTTGTCAGTTTTAAGAGAACTTTCATATTGGGAACTACCTGTCAGGTACATCATACCAGAATGACGTAATTATATCTGATAATAGGTACCAGCAAACCTTGAGAGGCTTTACTGGATCCCCTCCATGGGCACATCCTTTTCGCAACAGGTATCCAGGATTGTTAATTCTCATGGTCCACCAGCCAATCAGAGGGCGCTCTACATTTAGCGGCCACTGATTGGCTGTAACCGAGGTGCTGTTGGGCTGGTATGCAGCAGTCATATTTTTGTTTTGTGAAGACCCTTGGACACGACTGGAGAAGGGGACAGAATCTATGCCAGGAGGTAGGTGAGTATTGGATTTTGTACAATCTACGGTGCGTGTATTGTGGTTTTTTGACTGTTTTTTTTTACAGTGGGGGTACGGGTGCCGGCGCCTGTAGTTCCACTGTAAAAAACAATTGTTTACATGATCATTTCCCTACTATTACCCCTGCACCCACTGGCTAGGGGTGCAGAGTAAAGCTCCGGGCTTCAGCATAAGCCTAGGTTGCTCAGGAGAGGGAGGACCCCATTATTGGGGGGTCCCCACCTCCCCTGAGATCCCTGGCTTGCACTGACTACCTTGGGGTGTTAAAGCTTTGGCCAGTGAAACCAGAGAAGGACGCTAATGTGATTGCAGCTGCGTTTTCACATGGTATGCAGCTGCAAAAGCAAGCTAATAGATCCAAAGATAACCCGAGCATAGGCACTGCTGCCTTCTAATCTGCTGCCTTCTAATCTGCTGCCTTCTAATCTACGTATGACATCATTTACTTGCGTAAATATTGGTAACATCGAAGTGCATGGAGAAGCAATCTTGCCCTTGCGGCAGGTCTGCCCAGCCACAGACACAGCAGCTCTCCTGACACGCAGAGAGCTCTCATGCTGCGTATGAGATTGCAATGCTCATTTTTGCATGCCCATGTAGCGGCATTTAAACGTTCCGACTCGCCTGCATTTTATTTACCAGCCCTATTACCTCCCCTAAACGCTGAGTACCTGGCACTCACTTTGTGTATGGATCTTTTGTGCATGCGTAATCGCAAACCAATTGCAGCATGTGCGCAGTGCGCCTTATACGCATGCGCAATGGCAAACAATCGCTCGATCTGCGTAAAAATTGCATTATCGTCCATCTCCGAATCAGGCACTGGGGAGCTCATTCAGACCCTCTCGCTAGATGCTTTTGGTCGCTCCCAATGTTTGCAAATCTAACGCACGCCCAGCAAGGCAGGCGATCGTACGGCAATGCATTAGAACGCCCACTTTGACTAGGCGTGCAATCACTTTGTGTATGCAGATGCCCACTTGCGCACGTCATCTCCTGGAAGTACATGAAAACATTGGTACATCAAGCACCATCGGATGTGCTCGCAGCGCTTGAGGTTGACTATAGCTTGCTGCAAGTACTGCGATCACTTCAGTGTGAAATACAACCAGGTGACGTGTACTATGACGCTGCCTATTAATTATGCACGCCTCTGAAACGGCGTTGAAACACTCAGTCACGCCTGCGTTCGCATCTCCACTCCCCCGTTTCTAGCGGCCAGCCCGTTACCACCCACAAATGGCCTCTCCTGTCACTCATTCAACTGGGCTGTCTATGCTGGGCGAGGGAGCGCTTTCCGATCTTTCGCAGTGGTTCACGCACGCGCATTGCGATACATACGCATGCGCAGATTGCAAATATCGGCCAGCTATGAACGATCGCTTCCTAGTGAGCGGGTCTGAATCAGCTCCTGGGTCCTTGACAACAGCATTTCAAATAACCCATAAATCCTAATAACAGTCTCACACATTACACAATATAGAACATAAGTTAAAAAAAAATAACAAAAAACACAGCGTAGTTCTGCTAGTTATAATGTGCACTGTAATGTAATGCAGTTACAAGGGTTTTACAGTTATGCAGAATTTGTATGTTAACCGAGAAAATTAGTAGTTTATTCTCTCTCATTATTTCATTGTTTAAAAAAAAAAAAAAAAGAAAACATTTGAAGACAGTAACAATATATTATTACTGGAGTCATGACCTCTTCAGAGGCAGTTTTGTCACTTTTGGCAGCAAATTAGCAGTTTGATCTTTTATGATATGCGTGGGTTTGTTCCATAAAGAACATTGTAATTCAAATCTTGTTAACAATGCAACCTGAGTAATTGTAGATCTTAAAGGGCAGATAATGTTTTAGACCAAAAGCTTGCAATGGAAATAAATGAGAGATTATTTCAGATACCCTGCTGGGGAACATATCAGCTGAGGTTAAAGACATTCGGTAATGTTATTGCTTATGGGACAGATTGTGCTGAGAGTGCTGCCAGTAATTTCAAACAGATGTAACTGCCACATTGTCTCCCTTTGCTGTCTCAGTTAGTTGCTCCTTTGAATTTCATCTGTATGAGTGTGAAGGTTTAGTGCCTGTTGGTATCTCTGAGACCAACAGGGCCTATTTATTTTAATTTCCATTTGTATTTGTCTAAAGTAAATATTAAGAGACAACGCTAAAAAAGTAATTAAATAGGAGTTGACCTAGCTTCTATAAAGGTCACTAACCCTACTGGCGGGTTTGGTACGGGATGCCGGCGCTCGGGATCCTGGCGGTCAGAATCCCTACGCCAGCATCCTAACACTACCCATAAACCTAACCCTCCCCCCCTGCTGGCTAAACCTAACCCTCTCCTCTGCAACCTAAACCTAACCTCCCTTAGTGCCTAACCCTAACTCTCCCCCGGAATGGGTATGAAATACCGCCGGCCGCATGGCCGGCGGTTCGATTCCAGTCAGCGGCAGCCCGACAAGAGCAGAGTTAGAAGCAGAGGAAGCCCGACAGTGCTGGAAATCCCGATCGTGGATAGGTAAGTATCTACTAACCTAACCTAACCCCCCTAACCCTCCTTAGGGGTGCCTAGCCCTAACTTCCCCCCCAAGTGCCTAACCCTAATCCCCCCTCTAAGTGCCTAACCCTAACCACCCCCTTCCCCGCTGCCTAAACCTAAGTCCCCCGGGAGGGTGCCTAACCCTAAGTCCCCCCCGGTGGTGCCTAACCCTCCCTCCCCCTAGCCTAACCCTAACCCTCCCGTGGGGGTGCCTAACCCTAAGTCCCCCCCGGGAGCCCTAAATCTAACCCTCCCCCCCTGCGGCTGTCCACTCGCGATCGTAGTGATGCCGGGCGCCGGTCTCCCGGCGTCGGGGAAATGCGGGCGTCTACATCTAGATGCCCGGCATTTCACCCTTGCCGGGATATGACAGTAGGGAAGCTGGCTGCCGGTATTTAGGCAGTCGGCTTCCCGATTGCTTCCCCTCTCTCCCTAGTGCCTTACCCCTAACCCTCACCCTAGTGCTGTACCCTCACCCTAGTGCCTAACCCCTAACCCTCACCTTAGTGCCGAACCCTAACCCTCCCCCCTGCAGCATATTCCTAACTCCCCCCATTGCATAAACCTAACCTCCCCTCTGCAGCCTAAACCTAACCTCCCCACAGTGCCTCACACTCACCATAGTACCTAACCCTCCCCCTAACCCCATTGCTTACCATCGGGATGCTGGTGCTGGGATTCTGACTGGTGTCGGGATTACGTCGCTGGCATTCTGAGCTCCGACATCCCAACCGCCGGGATTTAAACTACATCCTCTACTGACAGCCTATCATTGACTAGCATGTCATTGTTTTTTTACTTTGTTTTTTTTTTGTCTGTCCCATTATTCTTCCAAAGTGATCCCTTTGGCTGTATTCATAAAATATTATACTATCACAATACAACTTTGGAGGGGGGGGTACTGTCCTAATGGTGGGCAACTTTAAAATTTAAGCATACTCTTGTCCAAGGTACGAGACTCTCAATTTATTGAGCAGGACCCCCAGAAGAGTGGATGGATCTTCCGAATTCTTCCCACTTCCTAGTGAAGGGGATAGAATGGAGATAACGGGAATTGAGCATCCGTAGGGAAGAGGCGGGCCTAAAATGAAGCAAATTGTATCATTTTAGCCTGCCCCATGGACCCGCAATAAAGACGGGGTCTAATGACGTAAAGAGCTAGGCCTCTCCCCAAAAGTGGTCAGGTGCATCTCCTCTCTGGGCTTCTCCCAGAGAAGAGAATTGAAAAGTAGGCAAGTATTGTATGTGTTAAGGCATCATATTTAAAGTTGTCAAGCCGACACGGTTACAATTTTTTCTAACAATCAATGGTCGATAGCAATCCCTATTGTGCTGTAAGTTGTGCTCCATTTCCTTCTTAGTTCATTGCTGGTAGCAAATAGAACATATAACTTTAAGAAAACATTATGATAGGAATGAAAGGATATAAGCATATATGACACCTCAGTACCCATGGCATCATCTGATGTTATTATTATCGCTGGATCTCAAAACAAAGCATTACATAAGTAGAGATGAGAGGTTTGGTTTTGGGTCAGTTAAGTTCGGGTTTTAAAACTGAATCTTGGGAATAAATTTACTAAAGTGAGAGTTTTTTGAAGTGGAGATGTTATCCATAGCAACCAATCAGATTCTAGCTATTATCTTCTAGAAGGTGCTAGACAGATATTAAGTAGAATCTGATTGGTTGCTATGGGCAACATCTTCATTTCTAAAAACTCTCACTGTAGTAAATATACCCCTTATTGTCTATTGTCTCACTAGTGTTTTGGATAGCCAATAAGATAAATCCAAATATGTGCTAATTTGGCGAAAGAACCGAGTAGAACTGAACCGGTCATCTCTATACAGAAGCAATGCAAAGTGAAACTAAAACTTTGCAGATACATCCTCAAAGAAGTACAGATAGCTGAAAGGCAAACATGCATTTTATTTCACTAAAAGAAAAGTGGTAATTTGCTAAAAGCTCCAATGTGAGATAAATTATATTAAAGTGTGTGAGTTAGACTGCCAGCTTAATTTGCAAAGTGATCCTCATAGAAAAAGGGAAACAAATATGAAACTATGCTGCAGTTTGGCAGCCTCTGCTCAGCGAATAGTAATTATGCTGCCAATAATTTATTTAAACTGTCATTTACAGTACAAACTCCAAAATTTCTGTACCCATAATGTATCATCATGTTCACATTGCACATTTTAAGGTGCTACCCCACTTCTCCATAAAAGAGATGAAAAATGTGCAAGAAAAAAATTTTGGGCAGCCCCTTGCACCCCCAGAAGGGTGTCCGTATCTTCCACATCAGGTCCACTTCCTAGTGAAGTGTGCCGAATGGCAGCAACAGCTCAAGGCACATTCGACCAGTGCAGTTTTTTGTGCACTGATCTGCTGTTCCACCTGTGGGCCGAAGTGTCCCGCCGTTGGTCGGGAGGTTGGCCCCCCCCTCGCCGCAGCTGTTCGGCGATGGCGGCCCCGCAGAAGAGGAATTCAGTGCACGTCACAAATTAATGTCATTTAGGGGGGCGGCCTATGGTAATTAGGCCACGCCCCTTTCAGACGTACAGTACGCTGCTTTGTCGCACTCAGGGTTAGGGGGCTTTGGAGACCCTCTCTGCACAAGGCGTGGCTCCTCATCGAGCCGGCCCTGCAGAATGGGTGAGATAAAAATGGGAATCGTGGGTCAGTGGGAAGGGGCAGAGCTGAATTATAGGAAACATCAACTTAATGTATATTAAAAAAGAAAATTAATTTAAAACATTGCCCTGCAGAATACATCACAGCTGCCACCACATAATAAATAAAACACTAAATCCCACCTGGGATTGAGGCTTCCCTGCAGTGACAGTAACAAAGTAACAAAACAATATGACTGTTAAGGCCCACACACGGTGCGAATTGCAAACGATCCGATGTCGTTTGCGATTTCCCCTAAAATCCTAAACAAACCATATTGTGCCTACAAAGGAACGATTGTACAAACGACAAAACATTATAGATGGCTCATTAACGATTGCAAATCATTAACAATATATCGTTTGGCAGCAAACAACCTCACAATGCATCTCCTGGAACATTAAAAAACAGTGAAGGGGAGTGGCCAGGATCAGTGATGACAAATTGTCCATCGCATCGTTCATCGCGCACATACACAAAACAATGTGTACTAAATGGTGAAAGATAGGTCGATATCTTCCTGCAGGTTCAATTAATCAGCGACCAAGATCAGCGACAGCAGCAGGAGCGCGCATCGTCATCGTAATCATCCCCACATATGGCACTTTTTACACGATTGGTTGTTCCAATTGATCGAAAACGGCCATATCGTGTAAAAAATCGCACCGTGCATGGGGGCCTTAACCCTAACCACTGCAAAAATTAATGACAGATTAAACAGTGGAGCTGCCATCACTGATTTACTTACCATTTATTAACTACAGTAACTCTTAGATATCTTATATCTAAGTTCCAGTTCTGTCTGCAGTAACCGATGCTTCCGCTAGGTGAGTTCTGCATCGCGGAGCACCATAAATCTGATTTGTTGTCACACTACAGCTGTGGACATCATGCTCTCTGGCAACAGTCTGGCAGCCTACTTGGCCTGCCCACATCTGTCCCTCCCACATCGCAACTTGGCCTGCCCACATCCATCCCCAGCCCACCAACATCCCACCTTAACCCCTCCTATATCCCACCTGAATATAACGCCACCTTGATAGGATCCACCATGACCCCAACCTTAAGTAACCCCCACCACCACAATCTTCCACCACATCATTTAAAATAATAGTCCATATCAGGGGTGTATAAATGCCCAAGGGAGCCTGTGTGCAGTGGATCCCCTCATCTGAGCAGTGCTCCCCCCCAACCAGGCACCTTACCTTGCTCTGGCAAGTGGGTCCCTTCTCCTCCTCTGTGGCGCCATCTTTTCAGTGATATTCAGGAGAATGGCGCATATGCACAGAGAGCAAAGGCTCTGGCACAGAGGGCCTGATTCCGAGTCGGACGCTCTGACAGAGCGCTCGCTCTAAATCAGGGCTGGGCTCCTATTTTTTTAGAGTGGCCTCCTGGCCGCTCCCATAGCTGTGGGTGATCACTCAACATCGACAGCACACCCCCTTTGGTACGAGACCCGGAGCGACGGTTTGCCCGTTGCCATCCGGGTCTCGTGCATGCGCACAACGGAGCCAGCTCCATCCTGCGCATGCGCACTGGGCCTCCATCGACCCGCTTGGCGAGCACATAGCGCGCACGAGCGGGTCTGAATCAGGCCCAGAGTCTTTACTGTCATTGCACAGCACCATCTTCCTGAAGATGTCACTGGGAAGATGGCGCCACGGAGGAGGAGGAGGGACCCACTTGCTGGAGTGAGGTAAGTATACTTTCGTACAAGGTGTGAGGTGTTGGGCCACCCTGAACCATGTGCACCGCACACCCTGCACCCATTATCACCTATGGTCCTCACCTCCCACCAACCAACACAGCCACATTACATTAAGACCCCTGCCACAGTTACATTACTGTTTATTTCAATGCACATGTTAAATATGATCATACAAAGTTATACTCATACATCTGATAAACTCTTCTTTTGGAATAACGAATATAGGTCCCTGCTCACTGTATAGCACAGGTTGGTGTCTCATGCACTGTAAGCCAAATTGTGTATTCAGTATAGTCTATATCATCTAATTACTCATTGCATATTAAATATAAATCATATGCTGATATTGGTCTATCCTACAGTGATTTCAGTTTTAATATATTTTATTTCTTTATCCTTGACTGCAACAAGACTGTTTTGAGATATGAAACAAGTCAGGACTGTTATATCATGCATGCTCATATAATCTGTTACATACTCAATGTAGCCAAATGTATTGTATGTACAAGGGTATACTTTGTTTTATAAGTGACTTTTGTCCCAAGATAATTGGATTCCAAGATAATTGGCGAAGAGGTCTACACTGTCCCTCTCACTCCCAAGCTCTCACTCTGACTGCAATTGCCTGAGGAAGCAGATGTCATTCTGTGAAATGCATGGCAGCAACTGAAGTGAGAAGAATCTTGTCTGAACTCTGGAAAGCCATTCAAGTTTCCTTCCAATTGGTTTTAATACTATTAATTACTTTAAAGCATAGTATTTTCATTTGATAAAGAAAACTTTACTTTGTAAGCCACATATACAAAATGGATTTAGTAGGTGAATCTCACACTTAACTACTGTATACAAATTATTTACATCCGGACAGGAGCACATTAAGAGAAGAGGGAGGCCATGTGCAGTTTTAGTGAGGGCCCCCTCCTTTCTAGTGAATGGTGCAGGTGAGTAGAGTCTACTGCACATGCGCAAGTCTCTGGGGACATGGTATCTGCCGAAATTCCCATTTCAGCTGCAGAATTTCTTCCATCTTCCGGTCTATCACCTCCTTGGGGTCACTAGTATTATTTGTAATATATGTGCAACACTTTACACCAAATTGGGTGGCCAAAGTTACACAATACCCTCCAGTGACAGCTGTTAAATAATTTAACACTAGCCTATGTTGCACAAGTTCTTCCTTATAAGCTTGTAACTCCCTACCTGTATACCTAAACGTGTCATCATACATCTCGGTGATATTATCTATTAATTTAGCAAGATCTTGGCTATATCTAAAATTGAGTGTACCCCGAGCGATCCTGGTGGGATCCAATGCTACCAAAACTTGAAAGCCAGTTGTTTCACTAATTAACTGTGTGGCTTTATGTACATCACCAGGTATCATGTTTCTCTTGTCACGGTGTTCGTACTGTGTGTAAAGATATGGTGATGGTGTGTCTTTATGAATACCAAGCATTTCACCATGTGTAAGGGTCATAACTTCTAGAGCTACTCTTCCTAGGTAACACAAACCTTCAGAACTCGGAGAGAGCCACTTATACGCTTTTCTACCACATATAAAATATACATCATCAGGGAGAACATAAGGGATAGTAAACATCATTATCGTCAAACACATTTCCCTAGCCAGTGATCCTATTTCAGGTTCTCCCATTTGACTCATATAAGTTTCTGGTTGTAATACCTTGGCACAGTACCCTTCTAGTACCCTACCAACCATTTCCTTGGTGGAACTTAGTGTATATTTATACCGGAAGTGTCTTCCACCTGTTCTAATTGTGCGTAAAAGTTCAAAATCTATAAGTTCATTATCAGCTCTTAGTGAAAAGGTCATCGTCTGGTTACTCCCAGTCACCTCCCAAATTCCTGGTTTATTGAAGTTGGCGAGGTTCATACATAAAAGTGATCTATCTACTTGGTACTGGTGGAGTTTAAAATGAGGTGGTTTGGACTTAAGAAATTTTCCATCCAGTGCATCCCCTCTTTGTAATTCTAAAACCTCAGAGACATTCAATGGGAATAGCACTAACCCTACATTATGCTGTCCTTGAGGCACGTGAGAGCACACCCAACAGTCAGTTTGGTTTAAAACTTTGCCCACCATGGTATGATAATCCTCTAAAGGATACCCACCCCAATATGGGTTATACTTAGGTTGACCACGCTGGATGCATCTCTCATCGACTAGGAACCCACAAAACTCATGCATACAATAATCCTCAGAAGATAGACCTTCACACTGTCTCCAAGTTTCCAAAATATCAGATCTCTTAACAATTACTGTACTGGGTTTGGTCAGATACCGCCCTTGTGACTGTATTGCTCCTTCTCCCAACTCCGCTCCATCAATATCACCATCAGCTCCCATCTACATCCTCTGTCCTCCATCACAGAAACCAGAGACCCCGAAACAACCCAGGATGATGAAAACTCTGAGAGAAAACACAAAGATAACCACAGCAGGCCACTCCATTGCTGAAAACAATGATCTACAAATTTCTTTAGCTCAGATATCTCACTGTAACCTTTAACCCTCCTGGAACAGACTCGCAATTAACAGGTCCACTTTATCTGCCTCGATTCCCCCTGATTAATGCCCCCAGCAGTAATGCTTCCCCCCGAGTAATGTTCCCAGTAGTAATTCCCCCCCCAGTAATGCCCCCAGTAGT
Source organism: Taudactylus pleione (assembly GCA_031769625.1). NCBI lineage: Eukaryota > Metazoa > Chordata > Amphibia > Anura > Myobatrachidae > Taudactylus > Taudactylus pleione. Next base: position 6,987,490 of record JAUIMM010000113.1, read on the forward strand.
AATGCCTCCCCCCTCCCTGAGTAATGCCCCAGTAGTAATGCTCCCCCCTGAATAATTCCCCCACTAGTAATGCCTCCCCCCTCCCTGAGTAATGCCCCAGTAGTAATGCTCCCCCTGAATAATGCCCCCAGTAGTAATGCCTCCCCCCTCCCCGAGTAATGCCCCAGTAGTAATGCTCCCCCCTGAATAATGCCCCACCAGTAATGCCCCCAGTAGTAATTCCTCCCCCCTGAATAATGCCCCCCGCCAGTAATTCCCCCAGTAGTAATACCTCCCCCCTCCCCGAGTAATGCCCCAGGTGTAATGTGTAATGCTCCCCCCCAAGTAATGTCCCCTTTAGTAATGCCCCCCGCCAGTAATGCCCCCAGTAGGCTGCTTGCACTAAAAAAAAAATAAAGCTCATACTTACCTTAACCTTAGCCCCGTGTCCGCTGCAGTCCGCTCGTCTGCTCCTCCACACTATTGACATCTCTGCCATAGTGCTCTGCGTGAGCCGGAAGCTGGAGCTCATGTGAGCTCAAGCCTCCGACTCCGGCTGCCGCTGTGGGGAGGAAGCCGGGCGCCCGCTGTTTACAGTGGGGGCCTGGTAATAGGAGCCTCCTTGCGGCGCTGGGGTTAGGTTGGCCGGAGGAGGCGGAACTGGTTCTGCCTCCTCCGGTCCACTTTAACCCCGATGGGTGTGGGGGCCCTTAATGTGTGGCCCCTGTCACCCCCCATTAATCTGGCCCTGCCTGCAGAACTCACCTTCCGCCAGTGACTCACCTCTCTCCACCCTTTTTGCATCCTGAGGCACATATGGTAATACATGGCTGGATTTAACGTACTGCACCGCTTAATGGTGATGTTTGCAGGTGCTATTAGAGCTAGTTCCCATTTCATAAACCTAGCTGAGGAAACATGTCTGGTTTGGGCAGAATTCAGCAAAGCAGATACAGCATGGGGTGTATAAACAATCATATCATATCATGGCCTAATACCACATCCTCACTCTTACTGACCAATAGAGCAGTTGCTGCTACACTTCTTAAACATGTTGGGAGTGATCTTGCCACAGTGTCCAATTGTGCACTGTAGTATGCTACGGGCCAACTGGCATCACCATGTTTTTGTGTGAGGACACCTGCTGCACAACCATTAGCTTCCGTACAATACAAATCAAAAGGTTTTTCATAATCACGTATTCCCAATGCAGGTGCTCTTGTCAGACTATCCTTAAGGTTAAGGAAAGCCTGCTCTTTTTCCTCTGTGTGTATGACACGATCGGGATTTGAGGAAGAGACTATGCCCTGTAATGGCAAGGCCAAAATAGAAATACCTGGGATCCACATTCTGCAGCATCCACACATTCCCAAGAAGGTACAGATTTGCTGTTGGTTCTGCAGCAGTGTCATGGTCCGTATGGCCTGGATTCTGTCAGTGGTCAGATGTCGTAACCCCTGGATTAGGCAATGTCCCAAGTATTTAACCCTGGACTGGCATGGCTGTAGTTTGTCCTTATAAACAACAATTTATCCTGTTTGCGAGAGATGAAGCAATAAAAGTTTAGTATCATTTAAACATGACATGAACTAATCAGAACACAACAATAAATTGTCCACATATTGTATTAGAACAGATCCTTTGGCAGGTTGAAAAGATTGTAAACAGTTGTGTAAGGCCTGGGAGAAGATACTAGGGCTGTCTATGAAGCCCTGGGGCAATCGTGTCCATGTGTATTGTGCTGGTATGTAAATGCAAATAGGTACTGACAGTCAGGATGGAGAGGAACAGAGAAGAAAGCAGAACAGAGGTCAATGACAGTAAAATGGGTTGCATTTGGTGGGATCTGAATTAGAATGACAGCTGAATTCGGCACTATGGGGAATTGGCTCTCTACTACCTTATTAACCTCTCTAAGGTCCTGTACCAGCCTATAACCCCTCCCACCACTCTTCTTCACAGGAAAGATGGGACTGTTGACTACACTCGCTGTACGGACTAAAATTCCCTGTTGTAATAACCGCTCAATTATGGGAGAAACCCTTATCTCTACCTCCTGTTTTAACGGGTATTGGGGAATTTTTGGAGCTTGCCTACCACTTTTTAGATTTACCATGACGGGAGCTATGTTTGATAACAATCCAGTGTCCTGTCCATCTTTGGTCCAGAGGGACCCCGGTATCTGAGATAACATTTGTTCTACTTGAGATGGATTTTTATCTGAAATAGTAGAGTGAAACATTAACCTTTGGGGAGTGTCCAGTATATCCCTCACCTCTTGCACAACTCTCTCTGGGATATCTAGAAATATACCATCAGGGGTACAATAAATGACACATCCCATTTTACATAACAAATCCCATCCCAGTAGGTTAGAAGGAGCCGCTACTGCCAGGAGAAAGGCGTGCCTGGTATGCAATGGACCGATAGTAACCTCTTCCAGAGCTTGAATACTAACAGCCATTAGTTTCTCGCTCTGCATTTCTCTCTTCCTCAAGATGTTTTTATCATGTTCAATTGTAGATTCCCTGAGTGTGTCTACTGTAACTCCCCTCCACCCAGGAAGTGAGGTCTGAATCCTGGCTTTTAGAGTGTCCTTAAGACCATCCATAAGCACTGTGATTGTCATTTCCGTGTGATGGGTGTTGTCTTTTACATCCTCTATACCTGTGTATTGGGTAATAGTCTGCAGCGCTCTAGTAAAATAATCTGCTGCTGACTCACTCTCTTTCTGCTTAATCGTGAAGATTTTACTCCAGTTAACAGTTAATAGGAAAAATACAGCCAATTGGGTAACAATGTGGGTTATATTGTCCTGATTACCTGCATCAGTTATGGGACTATCTCCATCCAATACACAGGCCGTGATAAACTTTTTCACGTCGGTATTGTGTGGAAGACATGCCCGTAATAACTAGGGGTGAGCGGGTTCGGATTTCTGAAGTCCGAAACCCCCCACCCCTTCCGATCCAAGGCAGATCCGAGTCAGGCTCGACTTTTTCCGCCTGACTCGGATCTGAAATCGAGACAAAACGTCATCATCCCGCCTTCCGGATCTCGCGGGTTTTGGATTCTATATAAGGTACCCGCGTCTGCGCCATTTTCTCACTCGGCTGTGGACAGTGAAGAGGGAGGGTGGGAGTTAGGGCTGGCTGGGCTGTGTAGTGTAGTGCAGTGTGGTGTTGTGCTGCGCTGTGCTGCTGTTGTCCATAGGGGCTGTGTCCACTCCTCCAAAGTCCATAGGGGCTGGCTGTGTTGTGCTGTGCTGCTGTTGTCCATAGGGGCTGTGTCCACTCCTCCAAAGTCCATAGGGGCTGGCTGTGTTGTGCTGTGCTGCTGTTGTCCATAGGGGCTGTGTCCACTCCTCCAAAGTCCATAGGGGCTGGCTGTGTTGTGCTGTGCTGCTGTAGTCTATAGGGGCTGTGTCCACTCCTCCAAAGCAATAGGGGCTGGCTGTGTTGTGCTGTGCTGCTGTTGTCCATAGGGGCTGTGTCCACTCCTCCAAAGTCCATAGGGGCTGGATGGGCTGTGTTGTGCAGTCAGTTGTCCATAGGGGCTGTGTCCACTCCAAAGTCCTGTGCAGTGTCCCAGTCCTAAAGGGGTGCTTTAGTGTTGTCCAGGGGGTGCTCTGTCCAGCAGGGGTGCTCCCCCCAAGTGCAAAAAAAATATATTTTTTCTGTGTTTGTGAATTGTGTGCGCAGTAGCCGCACGTGCATCAACAAAGTAGCGCCAAGCGTGCGCCTGTGTCATAAGTTAAGGGCCGGCTGGCTCGTCCATTAAAGGGTGCTGTAAGCCCCAAAGTGCACTCCAAATAATATTTTTTTTTCCCTGTGTTTGTGAATTGTGTGCGCAGTAGCCGCACGTGCATCAACAAAGTAGCGCCAAGCGTGCGCCTGTGTCATAAGTAAAGGGCCGACTGGCTCATCCATTAAAGGGGGCTGTAACCCCAAAGTGCACTCCAAACAAAATAAAAAATTATTTTCTGTGTTTGTGAATTGTGTGCACTGTCGCTGCACGTGCATCAACAAAGGAGCGCCAAGCGTGCGCCTGTGTCATAAGTGAAGGGCCAGCTGGCTTGACCATTAAAGGGTGCTGTATCCCCCAAAGTGCACTCTGAACAAAATAAAAAATTATTTTTTGTGTTTGTGAATTGTGGGCCTGATTCAGAGCCGAACGCTATGACAAGAGCGCTCGCTCTGAATCAGGGCCCTCCTACATGAAAATGGAGCGTCCTCCTGGACGCTCACATAGCTGTGGGTGACCACCCACAGCTTATGCGAGCGTGCATGATGATGGTCGCGATGGTCAAGACCATCGGGCTTGTGATGGAGACCCTGCGGTACGGTCTCCCTGCCCGCAAGCCCTGGAGTGGTTTTGGCTCTATCAGAGCTAAAATCACTCCCACTGACATCACTAGTGATGTCAGTGAGGCCGGCTTCAGACGGTAGGCGTTCCCATGAGAACGCCTCTGTCTGGCAGCCACGCCCACGGCACACCCACCAAAGGGGGCATGCTGTCAATCAACATTGACAGTATGCCCCCTTTGGTGCGAGACCCAGAGCGACGGAGAGCCCGTCGCTATCCAGGTCTCGCGCATGCGCACGATGGAGCTCCCCCTATCGTGCGCATGCGCAGTGGAGCAACATCGACCCGCTTGCGAGCGTCCTGCGCTCGCGAGCGGGTCTGAATGACCCCCTGTGTGCGCAGTAGCCACACGTGCATCAACAAAGTAGCGCCAAGTGTGCATCTGTCTGTCATAAGTAAAGGGCTGGCTGGCTCGTCTGTTAAAGGGTGGTGTAACCCCCAAAGTGCACTCCAAACAAAATAAAAAAATATTTTCTGTGTTTGTTAATTGTGTGCACTGCGCCTGTGTCCCATAAGTCTATTAAAGGGTGGTGTAACCCCTAAAGTGCACTCCACAAAAAATAAACAATTCTTTTTTTTCTGTGTTTGTGTGTGAAATGTATGCGCAGTAGCCACACATGCATCAACACAGCAGCAGTGCCGAGCATGCGCCTGTGTCATAAGTAAAGGGCCGGCTGGCTTGGCCATTAAAGGGTTATGTAACCAAAAAAAATAAAATGTCTTCTTTTTTTTCTGTCTTTGTGAGTTGTGTGGGCTGTAGCTGCACCTGCATCCTCAAAGCAGCAGCGACAATCGTGTGTCTGTCTGTTAAAGGGTGGTGTAACCCCCAAAGTGTGCTCCACAAAAAATAAAAAATTATTTTTTTTCTGTCTTTGTGAAATGTGTAGCCGCACCTGCATCCTCAAAGCAGCAGCGACAAGCGTGCATCTGTCTGTTAAAGGGTGGTGTAACCCCCAAAGTGCGCTCCAACAAAATTAAAATAATCTTCTTTTTTTCTGTTTGTGTGTGAAATGTATGCACAGTAGCCGCACCTGCATCCTCAAAGCAGCAGCGACAAGCATGTGTCTGTCTGTTAAAGGGTGGTGTAACCCCCAAAGTGCGCTCCAACAAAAATAAAATAATCTTTTTTTCTGTGTTTGTGTGTGAAATGTATGCACAGTAGCCGCACCTGCATCCTCAAAGCAGCAGCGACAAGCGTGCGTCTGTCTGTTAAAGGGTGGTATAACCTCCAAAGTGCGCTCCAACCAAAATAAAATAATGTTCTTTTTTTCTGTTTGTGTGTGAAATGTATGCGCAGTAGCCGCACCTGCATCCTTAAAGCAGCAGCGACAAGCGTGCGTCTGTCTGTTAAAGGGTGGTGTAACCCTCAAAGTGCGCTCCACAAAAAATAAAAAATTCTTCTCTTTTTTCTGTCTTTGTGAATTGTGTGGGCTGTAGCCACACCTGCATCCTCAAAGTAGCAGTGACAAGCGTGTGTCTGTCTGTTAAAGGATTACATCGGTGACAGCATCCAAGTAGGCATGTCAGACAGTCCGTACCTGTACTGGCAGGAAAAAGAGGCAATTTGGAGACCCCTGTACAAACTGGCTCTATTTTACCTGAGTTGCCCCTCCCTCCAGTGTTTACTCCTAAAGAGTGTTTAATGCAGCCGGGAACCTTGTCAGCGAAAGGCGTAGGAGGTTGCTTCCACAAAATGTGGAGAAGATGATGTTCATAAAAATGAATTATCAACTCTTCCAGGGAGACCAGCCTCCAGAACATACAGAGGGACCTGTGGTGGTGGATTCCAGCGGGGACAAATTAATACTCTGTGAGGATGAGGATGCACACAACACTGAAGAGGGTGAGGAATTGGTGAATGAGGAGGATGAGGACGACATCTTGCCTCCGTAGTGCCAGTTTGTGCAGGGACAGATTAATTGCCAGCTTGTTTTGTGGGGGCCCATACGAACCAATCATTTCAGCCACAGTCATGTGGCAGACCCTGGCGCTGAAATGATTGGTTTGTTAAAGTGTGCATGTCCTGTTTATACAACATAAGGGTGGGTGGGAGAGCCCAAGGACAATTCCATCTTGCACCTCTTTTTTTTCTTTGCATTATGTACTGTTTGGGGCCTAGTTTTTCAAACTGCCATCCTGTCTGCCACTGCAGTGTCACTCCTAGATGGGCCACGTGTTTCTGCCGCCCACTCGTGTCGCTTAGCATAGTTATCCAGCTACCTCGGTGCAACCTTTTGGACATAAAAACACTATTGTGAGGTGTGAGGTGTTCAGAATAGACTGGAAATGAGTGGAAATTAAGGTTATTGAGGTTAATAATAGCATAGGTGCAGAAAAACCAACACATTCTGTGATTTTAGCTGTTTTTATGCTTTTTTTCAAAAAAATACAGATCCAAAACACAAAACCCAGAACCCAAAACACGGAAGGGTGGTTTTGGCAAAACCAATCCAGATCCAAAACACGAAGAAAGATTAAGATCCAAAACAATAACACAAAACTCGAAAAGTGGTCAGTGCACACCCCTAGTAATAACACTCGCCAATCTTTGTTGGTTGGCTCATGAGCATTACCTAAATCCTTTACAAATCTCTGGCGCTTTGCTAGTTCTTTTCTAGGGTCAGGGAAATCTGTCATTATGGAACGTAGTTCTGCTCTTGTCCATGGACAATGCATTGCTACATCCCTTGTGGCTACTACACCATGTGCGTCCGGATTCCCATTGGGAACAGTTATTGTCCGGACAGGATGGATGCCTGCCATAATGCTACCTTTGGCCTGATTACCTAGTTGAGGGTTCAGCCTACTGCTACTACGTATGGTATTAGTAATCTCCGGTACTGTTAAAGCGCGGGTTAATACTTCCTGAATTGGTGGCGCTACCTCCATTTCTGATACTAGTGGGGCAGCTCCCTGTGCTTGTTGTGGTGGTACATTTAACATTTGTGCAACATGGGAAAGAGTGGACATCACAACAGGTTCATCATCTGCATCATAAACATGTTCCTTATAGTTTCTTAGAAGAGGGTACAAATGACTTGTTTCATTTTTATGAGTTTTTACATTGACTGTACCTTCACCCCCATCCGCATAGAACGGTGGTGGTGTGCGTGAACTACTGACATTAACTTCCGCAATGCTACCTTGTTGTGCGCGTACGCTATTTTGCGGTGCGCATGCAATGCTATTTGCGTACGCACTCCCTTGCATCGTGCACGAGACGCTAATTTGTTTCACGTGCACACTGCTAAGCCAGATATCTCCCTCGTGCTGCCACAACTTCAAGCCATCGTTAAACTTTACCCTCTTCTTCAGAGACTTCACTAAACATATACTGTCTATGAGATTGTTCAGAACCTCCGAATCAAAGCTACCAATCTTAGGAAAAGATGTTCTACATTTCTTGGTCATTTTGACCCAGATTTTGCAGTACGCTGTAGCGTACGCACCATACTTTTTAGACATAACATACCTGGCCGATCCTAACGGCCCTTCCATCTGCAGCACATCATCAACCATTACTAGAGATGGCTTTGCACCCATCTGGGAAAACGCTTAGCAATTTCTAGAGAGTTTCGATTGGTGAACGATTTTCAGAGAGCAACGTTTACTCACTCCCTCCCGTTATACACAACAAACCCGCCTGGCGTTACAGTCGGCTTGCACAACAAGGAGCAGACTAACCACCTATGGTAAATTATTCTACTTGCGGCCGTATTAAACCAAGCTTCAGCCGCTCGCTCCTTCCCACCATACCCCACTTCACCGCTACGTTATGATCCGTGTGTATACACAAGGAGTAAAGTAACCGCCTAGCGAATTATGTTACTTGTGGTGAATTTAACCCAAGCTTCACCACTAGCTTCCTACTTTGAGTTTACTCCCACTGATAGCATCTAAAAGTTCCAATAACCCCTACCCTTGCCAGCAGTTTCACTCCCACGACACCCACTTCACAATCACAATTTATATAACCATGTGGTCCGATCGCATTGCCCAAAGAACCTAACTGATCAATGGACTTTGCGATTAATGGATGCCTGACCAAGAAACCCCTTAGTTTCTCGATAACCTAATCCACAATGTACCTGCTTTGTACATTGGCCCAGTAGTTTGTGCTGCCCCGTCGGGCACCTACCGAGTTTATACTGAGGTTTAACAGACAGTAACCTCCACTTACACTTAGGCTTAACAGACAGTAGCCTCCACTTTGCAATCACACATTTCAATTATACACTCCTTTTCTGTACAGAAAATAAAAACATTTTTCCCTTAATATAGCAGTATAATTCAGAGGTTTTAATGATTTGAAGTGTAAGGATATTAAGAAAAGACACTAGTTAGCGTTGTGCATCTACGTGTTTTAGGAGTACAACATGGTACGTGTTGCAGGATTGTTCATATTATATGTTTTAGTAAATGTATGTATTTATATAATGAGGACTTTTAACACTGTTCTATTGTGTGGGAATCGCACGACGCTAAATAATAGCATCGCCGTATGTACTGATATTGTGTGAGATTCGCTAAAAAGGCGTTGGGCAGCCATTCGCAAAATGGCGTCTTGTTGCCATTCGCAAAATGGCGTTGTGCAGATTTTATTTACCTTTACAGAGATAGGCAATACAATAGAACAAGTTGGCAGAATCCCATTGGTTCTTCTTCCTGGTTCTTCTCTTACGATACAGTTCATAGGTCAGTTTGCATTGTAATAGTTCAGCCTCCAACAGCTCTTTGTGTCCATTTTCCTGCTGAAGAACAAGTCTAAACTGGCTAATAAACATTACATTAAAGTGCACATTTCAATGCCTAACTCTCTATGATCCATAATTCGCAGACGCATGTTGCGATTTCCTCGCCGATGGAACCGGAAGTCTGCAAATAAACAGTGGTTAAAGAATAGCACCAAGCACGGTCTGTTTATCATGTACTAAACCTGAGATCTTAAATACAGGCGCTTCATTACATAATTAATAATGAATAAAACCTTGAATATTAACCTTAATGCTAGGGAACCTTTCTATGTAATTGTGCAATGTGTAAGTGTAAGGATATTAAGAAAAGACACTAGTTAGCGTTGTGCATCTACGTGCTTTAGGAGTACAACATGGTACGTGTTGCAGGATTGTTCATATTATATGTTTTAGTAAATGTATGTATTTATATAATGAGGACTTTTAACACTGTTCTATTGTGTGAGAATCGCATGACGCTAAATAATAGCATCGCCGTATGTACTGATATTGTGTGACATTCGCTAAAAAGGCGTTGGGCAGCCATTCGCAAAATGGCGTCTTGTTGCCATTCGCAAAATGGCGTTGTGCAGATTTTAATTCTAACAGATTCTGTCTCAGCCAATTATCCGGCTTCGACAGGGGAGTGCCTAATCCTAACTCCCCCCAGGGGAGCCTAAACCCAACCCTCCCCCAGTGGCTAATGCTAACCCTGTCCCAGCTTACCTTCGTTCGGGAAGCCATCTGTTGGGTTTCCGTCATCGGGCTAAAGATAGGCATCAGTATTTAGACGCCTATCTTTAGTACTAAGTCTGGACTTCGACGCCGGGATTCTGTCAGACAGTTTCCTATGCGTCGGTATTCTAACTACATTCCACGTCTGACATCATGACGTCAGGTGCTAAGTGGGCTGGCTGGCACTGGGCGCATTTAAGCACTGCTATGGCCCTGGGCTAGTAGCTTTGATTTCCTGTACAACTGTGACATGCTGATTTCAGTGTCCAGTACATCCCAAACCGGCTCGATGGTGTCTAAGTCTCGAGACTGTGCTGGCTATTCCATGATTTGAAGTCTACCATCCTATCCTTTTCCTCAAAGGTCTGACATAGCCTGGAGGTATTATCTTGCTGTAGGATAAATCTTTGACCAACTAAGTGTAAACCAGGGTGTATTGCATGACACTTCAAAATGCTGTCGTTTAGGATACCAGTTATCTAGTACATTCTATAAAATGATCGGTAAAAGCTATTTGGTTGCTATGGGAAATGTCTCCAATCTTTTGAAGGCTTGATACATTTCCCCCAGAGTTATAAGAGAATCAAGAGTTTTGTGGAAATTAATTGAATGTTGGTAAGAGTTGAGAAGTTTCCCATAGCAACCAATCAGCTTCTAAGTAGCATTTATCAAGAACATTCTATAAAATAGGTAAAAGAAGACTGGCTGCTATGGACAACTTCCCCACTTGTCCTCTACTCCCCTCTTTAGAAAATGTTATACAGTTCCCCCTTTGTGTGAGTAGCAAACTATCCAATGCTAATCTAAGGTATCGGGGATTGCAGAAATGCTAGAACATTCCGTGACTGTATTATTTTTTTTTTAACTATACTAGAGACATTGCAGCCTTTATATTTTTGTGATTATGGAAACTGGAAGCCTGTACTGCATATATATGATATTTACCCAGTACTAAATGTTCTAATTAATCTAGCCAAGAATTATAAAGTGCACCAATGACCTATGCTCAACCCTCGAAAGAGGTGAAAACAGATATACTGTACAGTGCATGAGATCATTTAAGAACAAAGGAAAGCAATTCCCTGTGGGTGCGAGTGTAGATGCTGTGTACCTCATAACTCTGCAACTGTAGGGGCAGTCAGGCCCTGGATAGTGCAATCGGTACCAATGTCACACACACACATTTGTAGATTCACAAAAAATATATATACTGTATAAAAATGACCATGAGGACTGGATGAATTGTAAATCACTAAAATAATTTATTACAATACACTTGCATTCATACAGTATATGTAATGTACAGTATTTCGCTATAGGACCAAGCAACAGGCGAAAAACAGGCGAAAATCAATCAAAACAAATCAAACCACATTTGTTTTGTGGGATCCATTTAACACTGATACTAGTTGCCAGCAGCATATTTGACAATGATACTAACAAATACTGTATGAGGCTCTATTCTGACATAACTTACCTGTCCAACGAAGTCCAGCAGTGTCCTTCTCCATGGCTTTCTCTGCTGAATTGCCAATGGCCTAATGCTGCTTCTGACAGGTTGCTGACTAATGCGCATGCACGACGCTCACTGTACTGTACATTGCACTTCAACCTGTCGGGGACTGTGCGAAGCCTGGAAGGCTACTCTGCAGCTGTCCTATGCCGACAATGGAGACCGTACCGCTTATGCCATCTATAGATGGCGTAAGTGGTACAGTCATAAACAGCTGTTTGCTGACCTTACCGCTGTTTGCTAATTACTGAATGGAAGTCATAACGTCCTTGGATTCAACCCCCTATTACTCATTCTTAATTGGCACCTCAAGTCCCTTTTTTAAGGCTGAAAAAAGTTTCACAGTGGCTAGATTACCAGTATCCCATAATGGGTGATCCCAGTGAGTTATACTAATCATTGCGGTGCAAAGCAATGTGTCTGTGCAAATTAAAGTATATTCCGAAACTGAATGAGGAATTAGTGTATTGCTCCGTCATACCATGGTGACAATGTTATAGCAAATCCTGTACTAGTTGTAAAACGTTCAGTGTCTAGGTTAGCGGTTCCCCACAATATGTAATCCTTTGCAAGTTTGGTTGATCTATGGAGTGTAAAGCAATGATCTATACAAATAACGCAATATAGCAACATCAAGTAATAATACCAATTGTGTATGCACACAGGACCTGACTCAGAGATGTATGCTAATTCAATCGCAGATGCGATTTCGCACTGAACGCAACTACAAAAATATGCTAATGTATTCCAAGGCACAGCCGAGCATAGGGGCGCCCCCTGCTGCCTTCTCAAATCTGTCCGACGATGTACAAAAGCATAAACAGTAAGGATGTGCGCCGGACCATTTTTGCCGGATTTGGTTCTAATTCTCGTCCGGATTTGGATTTTCCAAACTGCGGTGACTGGCTTTGGATTTGGATTTGGATTTTTTACAAAAATTTACAAAAAAAGCTAAACTCACATAAATTGGGCTTTTTTTTCTTCCTAAAGTGTTATTAACCTCAATAACATTAATTTACAGTCATTTACAGTCAATTTAGACCACCTCACAGTTTAAATTATAGTTTTCACCATTATTGGCCAAAGGTTGCAGTGAGCTGACTGGTTACTAAGCGACAGAGCATCGGCGCAGCTGCACAAACATCACAGTTTAAAGCACATCTATGAAACATTGCCACACAGCAGTGGCAGAAATGAAAGGTAGTGCAAGATGGAATTGTCCTTGGGCCCTCCCACCCAGCCAGTGGGGTACGGCCAGCAGAGTCACAGTACTTGTTGACACAGTGGGCTACGGCCCAAGGAGTCACAGTGCACAATCTTATTCACATTACACCGCACATAGGGCCTGATTCAGAGCCGAACGCTCTGACCAGAACGCTCGCTCTGAATCAGGGCCCTCCTACATGAAAATGGAGTGGCCTTATGGATGCTCGCATAGCTGTGGGTTACCACCCACAGCTTATGCGAGCGTCCATGATGATGGTCGCGATGGTCAAGACCATCGCGACCATCAGGCTTGCGACGGAGACCCTGCGGTAGGGTCTCGCTGCCGCAAGCCCTGGAATGATTTTGGCTCTATCAGAGCCAAAATCACTCCCACTGACATCACTAGTGATGTCAGTGGGGCCGGCTTCAGACGGTAGGCGTTCCCATGGAACCGTCACTAGCCGGGTCTCGCGCATACGCACGACGGAGCTCCCTCCATCGTGCGCATGCGCAGTGGGGCAACATCGACCCGCTTGCGAGCGTCCTGCGCTCGCGAGCGGGTCTGAATGACCCCCATAGTGCCCCTGATTCACATTACACCATAAAGTAGTGCCTCTTATTTATGTTACGACACATAGTAATGCCCCTTTTACACAATGTCCACATTAGTGACCCATATACAATGCCCTCTGTAGTAGTGCCCCCTATGCAGTGCCCTCAGTAGTATGCCATTAGTAGTGCCCCTAGTTGTATGTCCCCAGTAGTAGTGTCCTTAGTAGTATGCCCCCAGTAGTAGTGTCCCCAGTAGTATTCCCCCAGTAGTAGTGTCCCTAGTAGTATGCCCCAGTAGATGTGTCCCTAGTAGTATGCCCCCATTAGTAGTGCCCCCAGTAGTATGCCCCCATTACAAGTTTCCCTAGTAGTATCTCCCATTAGAAGTGCCCCCAGTAGTTGTGCCCCCATTAGTATTGCCCCCAGTAGTATGCCCCCACTAATAGTGCCCCCAGTAGTATGCCTCCACTAGTAGCGTCCCCAGTAGTATGTCCCCACTAGTAGTGCCCTCCGTAGTATACCCCCACTAGTAGTGTCCCCAGTAGTATGCCCCTACTAGTATTGCCACCAGTAGTATGCCTCCACTAGTAGTGTCCCCAGTAGTATGCCCCCACTAGTAGTGTCCCCAGTAGTATGCCCCCACTAGTAGTGTCCCCAGTAGTATGCCCCAACTAGTAGTGCCCCCAATAGTATGCCTCCACTAGTAGTGTCCCCAGTAGTAAGCCCCCACTAGTGCCCCTAGTATGCCTCCACTAGTAGTGACCCCAGTAGTATGCCCCGACTAGTAGTGTCCCCTGTAGTATGCCCCCACTAGTTGTGCCCCCTATAGTATGCCCCCACTAGTAGTGTCCCCATTGGATGCCCCCACTAGTAGTGCCCCCAGTAGTACGCCTCCACTAGTAGTGCCCCCACTAGTAGTGCCCCTAGCATGCCCCCAGTAGAAGTGCCCCCAGTAGTTGTTCCCCTTGTAGTATGCCCCCATTACAAGTGTCCCCAGTAGTTGTGCCCCCATTAGTTGTGCCCCTTGTAGTATGCCCCCAGTAGTTGTGCCCCCACTAGTACTGCCCCCAGTAGCGCCGTTTAAACACAGAAAAAAAAACTTACGTGAATCCCCGCTCCTGCCATGACCGCAGCCGTCCGCTCCTATCTGCGCTATGGGAGAGATGTCATGAAATCTCTCCCATCACCCGCAGCAGGGGGAGCTGGAAGGCGGATCTCATGAGTAAGCTCCAGCTGGCTCCCTCTGGAGGCGCAGTAGCCAATGAGAGTCTGTGTGACTTTCATTGGCTGCTATTACAAACACAGAGCTGCCGCTGGCGGCTGTGTGTTTGTTTCTGTGTAGGGCAGACCACTATCACTGCGGTCTGCCCTACACTAGTGGGGCCCTGACGTCGGATTCTCTCGCAAGAATCTGACATCAGGAGGCCGCCGTTCAGCCTCGAAGGGGGATCCGAGTCAGGCGGGGAACAACTGAACAGTGTTCCGGTGGACTCGGATCCCCTGTGTTCAGAGCGGTTCAGATTCCACAGAATCCGAACTGCTCATCTCTAATAAACATCGGTACCATCGACGCACATCGGGCAGTCACGCAGCATGTAAGTCTGACCAGCCGCAGCTCTCATGACACGCGGAGAGCTCATATACTCCGAAGGTGATCACAATGGCTAATTTAGGGCAGCACAGATGGTGTAATGGTTAGCATTACTGCCTCACAGTACTGAGGTTGTTGGTTCGATACCCACTATGGCCCTAACTGTGTGGAGTTTGTATATTCTCCCTGTGCTTGCTTGGGTTTCCTCCGGGAACTCCGGTTTCCTCCCACACTCCAAAAATATACTAATATGTTAATTGGCTCCTAACAAAATTACACCTAGTATGTGTGTGAGCATTTGGCAGGGAATATAGATTGTAAGCTCCACTGGGGCAGGGACTGATGTGAATGGCCGAATATTCTCTGTAAAGCGCTGTGGAATATGTGTGCGTTATATAAATATCTGGTAATAAATAAATAATAAATAATTTATGCTCATGAAACAGGGTCAGACACGCCTGTATTTTTCTATCCACCCCCTCGTTACCACCCCTAAATGCTGACTACATACATAAGTCAAATACATGGCATTTCCTGCAATATCTATATGCTTTCATGCGGCACCTATATGCTTTAATGTATCTAACCAATCTGTGTCACCCCTGTCTGTCTGCCCCTCCCCTTTAGAATGTAAGCTCTCGCGAGCAGGGCCCTCATCACTCATGTGCTTCTCCTCCCCCTACTTATACTATCATGTACTCCTAACTCCCCAATTGGCACCTAACACTTGGTTGCTGACGCCCAGCTGCTTGTGCTATGCAGCTATGTTTATAAGCCATGACCTTGCCATGCATTGTTTTGTACTGCTAATAATGTTTTTCTTGTGTGCTCATTTATGTACTGTGCAAGGCGCTGTGGAACCTTTGTGGCGCCATATCAATAAAGGATAATAATAATAATAATTTTTATAGTGACGATAAATGGGATTCCTTCTTAAGTCTTTTTCATAGGTATACCTTTGACAAAGTCATTTTGAGGAAGACAGAACATATCAGTGATTGCAGATCGCAGCAAGTATCAAGCCATACACTGCTCTGAATTTCAAACATCAGACGGCGGAAGTGAGATTTCCACTGTGAAACTCCCCTTGATACTGATACTATGCATTGACTTCTTTTGATTGGAGCAATATGTTATTGCTTGTTGCTTGCTCATATAGCAATAATATAAGGTGCAAGAAAAGATATTGGATGCAATAGGGGAAGAAAATAGACTATATAAATTAAAACTAAAAGGGAATACAAACTCATTATAGAAATTCAAGAAATGTTACAAAATATGTTTAGAGGAAATCAGATTTGCAAATACTGAAGTGGACAAAGGGCTTACAAAAGATCAATTAAAGCATGAATAGCAAAACAATGGATGCAACTTATAATATTTGGCCAATAATCATAAAATAGGAAAGGCACTGTAAAATATAAAGTGAAAGATGATTTTGTTTTTTATCTATATTTACAAAGGAGGAGAAGGAAATAGATCCAAGGGTCGGAAACTGGATGGCGGATAGAATATCAGTGGCAGGCATACAAAGAATGTATTGAACTGCCACAGTTATTAGCAGTGGGTTCCGGACTATAGATAGACAGTAATTAGATAGACAATGTCTAGATAGACACCAGATGTTAGACAGTCAATAGTTAAGACAGGGACAAAAGGTCGACAGGGACAAAAGGCAAACACACTAAAGTTAGACATGTAAAAAGATCAACAGGTACAAAATGTCTACAGGGTGAAAAGATCGACATGAAAAATGGTTGTCACAAAAATGGTTGATTATTTTTTGTGTTTGTTTTTATGGGTTAGGCACTTACTGGATGGTTAGGCACTTACCCCCACAGTTAGGGTTAGGCAACAGGAGGGAGGGTTAGGATTAGGCACCAAGGGGAGGGTTAGGGTAAGGCACTTAGTGGAGGGTTAGGCACTTACCCCCACATTTAGAGATAGGCACTTACCCAGATGGTTAGAGTTAGGCAACAGGAGGGAAGGTTAGGGTTAGGCACCAAGGGGAGGATTAGGGTGAAGATTAGGGCTAAAAACAAAAAAAAAATATTGTCAACCATTTTTGTGTCGACCTACCTGTCGACCTTTTGGACCTTTCGACCTTTTTACATGTCTAACTTTAGTGTGTCTGACTTTTGTCCCTGTCTAAGTATTGACTGTCTAACATCTGGTGTCTATTTAGAGATTGTCTATAATCTTTATATTGATGACCTTGTGGATGACTTATATATAATACCTATATTTTTGCTGTGATGTGTATCAGGATATTTCTCTTCCTCTAACTGCAATGAATTGGGTAATCTATGTTATACAAAACCTGTTTCTATGTTAAGCGCTGCAAAAAAACAAATGAATGAGGGACACAGAAAACTTCACTTTATGTTTTTTTCTCCATCCAAATTCTTTAAAAAAAACAAGCACAAAAAGGGTCGGAATCAGAGGTGGGCGCTGCTGCCTCTGCTGCTGCATCTGTTGCTGGAGTTGCGGCTGCGATAATACAAAAATGCTAGTTGCAGCCCTCCCCTGGTGTAGTGGCCTGTGTCTGAGTGTGCAGCACTGACATGCCCACTTTCTGAGTCTCGGCACACTGTAACACCGCCAGTGATTCTTGACACGGCACCATTGGCGCATCATCGACACTATGGCAGGTGCAGGTTCTCTATGTGAACATGGTCTGTGTGGCAGCGGCCGTGCGTCTAAGAACGCAGCCGATTTTACTGACGAACCTGCGACACTCCCATAACATGCCCAAGAGATTGACTTCTTTTGCGTTCACTTGAGGCCACTTCCCAGTCACCACCCAGGAACTTTGCCACCCCACTTCTGATACCCAGTGAGAGATTAAGATTCACATAGGCCTGGAGCTGAAATTTATGAAGGGCCTATACTCAGAGTTGCCTACCCTCCCGAATTTTGTGGGAGTCTCCCGAATAAAGGTGGGAGCTCCCGCTACCCCGTAAAGTAAGTTGAATCCCCCACATTCCCTCTGCCATCTAAAAATCCCGACTGTGCGAGTCCAGAGGTATAGGGGGCGGGGCCTGAGCTAAAGACACGGGGGCGTACTCACCGGGTGCAGGGAAGCAGGAGTGTGGCTGCTGCTGGCCCAGAGGTCTCCTGGGCACACCTTCCCCTGCTCACACACTGCTTCTGGGAGAGACTGATGCTCCCAGCATTCCCTGGCCAGGGATGACAGAGGACGGAGGGGGGAGGAGCCGACGCCGGAGGACACTGAAGACAGAGGAGCTGCCTGAGACTGTGAGTGTTGGAGCTCACTGCAGCTCCTGCCAAATGTATAACTCATGTCAGTGCCATGGGGGAGGGAGGGAGATCTATTACTGTGTATTTGTATGTGTGTGTGTAGTAATGTGATGTATGTGTGTGTGTGTAGTAATGTGATGTATGTGTGTATGTAGTAATGTGATGTATGCGTGTGTGTGTGTGACTGTGTGTGTGTGGGGGTGAAATCTTCATATGATGTGCGTGACTGGGTGTCTGTGTGTGAGAGACTGTGTGTTTGTGTGTGAATCTATTCATTGGATATGTGTGAGACTGTCTGTGTGTGACTGTGTGTATGAGACTGTCTGTGTGTGACTGTGTATGAGACTGTGTGTGTGACTGTGTGAATCTATTCATGGGATGTGTGTGTGAATCTATTCATATAAATGAATGTGTGTGTCTGGGGGGGAATCTATTAATGTCAATATGGCAGGGTAGAGATGTATTAATGTCAGTGGGGGAGCTAGGGCGTCAGCTTATAGGAATATATACGCCCATAGGTGGCGTTAGACACGCCCTTTGGGTGGAGCAGACCACGCCCCCACAATGGCGCGTCACATTCTGCAGCCATCTACAATCTCTCTCAAAGTCATTTTCAAAAGTAGGCAAGAATGCCTATAGTGTGCCACTCAGGGGTGTTTTCTAGAGAGGAGGGGGCCCGTGTGCAGTCTCCGACACAGGCCTCCTCTGCTCCGCCCAGCGGCCGGCAACGCACTGGGCTGTGCGTGGCCAGCATCGGAGTTATAGGCTCTGGGCACTAGAGTGTATAATGTATGCACGGGTCACCGGGAAAATGGCCACGGCGGCCATTTTCCCTGTACTGCGCATGCGCAAACAACGGGGAAATGGCCGCCGCGGCCATTTTCCAGTCGTTTTACAGTGCCGGACTCCCGTGCCAACGTGGGACTCTGGAGAGGTAAGTAATGTTATCGGTGCAGGGTGTGCGGTGTGGGGCACCCCTGGACCCAGGGGCCCGTGTTCCCCTCACACTCTGCACCCATTATAGATAAGTCCCTGGTGCCACTGCAGGGTGTATGACCAGTGTTGCAGCGAGAAACACCAGTTTTCAAGGGGGGAACATGTAAATATTAAGTATCCTCAGGATTTTAGAGGGAGGTACAGCAGCAGGGAAAGGGATTGAAATGCCAACGGCTGTTTAGCCGATTCAAATCCCGACAGCAGCGGAAATTAATGCACAGGACTATAGGCAACATGGGGGCGGGGCTTAGGGTGCCACGGGTGGGGCGAGATTTGGCGGCTGCAAATTAATGGGTGGGGTTTCTGACTGCTAGATGAATGAGCAGTGCAGCCAGTGCTTTGGACCTCGCAATGCCACTGGTGGTGACAGGATTTTTTTTCCCTGTCATCACTGTCTAGACTACAGAAGATACTGTGGGCCTATTTTCAATGGAGGGCTTGGAGCTGTAGCTTCGCCCGCCCCACTGTTAATTTGGCCCTGCTGATACCTTCTAGTACAGCATCCTTGTACGTATATTCTGTGTAACGCATGCTCCGTAGGGGTTCTTAGAACTTTCCGTGCATGTGCAGTTGAAAATAATAGCTCAACTTTGTGAACATCGTCACTGCAAATGAATTGCGTGCACCTCTGAACCAGGCCCAAAGTGGTCTTCTGACAGTTATTTGAAGCCAAAGAGTTTCTTAATCCCTGAAGAGAATCATAATTTTTAACTTTTCCCATCTTTGCCAACCCCAAAACATCTTTGTTCCCCAAACTTCCCCAGCCATAACTTATAATGAAGACAAAAAGTGAGCAAAGGTAATAACTGTACAATGCATGTCCTAGCTTTATGTGCACTGTATTATTGCTACAGAACATCTGTCAGCTTAACAGAACCTTTTAATTAGAGAGCTATTAAGTGCTAATGTTGTTATACTTGACTCATTCTGTTTCATTGTTAGCTGGACAGGCAGAACATGATGTGACTATACATCCTCCCACGGGTTGCTGGATGGATACAGTACAGCAATTGAGACACATGATTTCTATTGCATGAACTAGGAAAACATTTACAAATTTAATTTACCACTAAATGTAAAACCCAGGTTTCATGAGCTTTAACTATATAAATTCATCTGTAAAGCACAGTCCATTGCAATGTGTGTTGTGCTTGGTAGTCCCTGTGTATACTACAAGAAAAAAATCTTGAAATGCACAAAAAAAAAAAATAATAATTTTTGTGTGATTTTGGCATTTTCAACATGGCACACAATAAAATAAAATGCATATTTCCTAGTATGCCAAACAGAATGAAGAAAACTGGAGGTAATCTCAAAAATTACCCTATTCTTTCAGGGTCTGATTCAGAGATGTACGCAGTGGCTGTATGAAATTACGCAAAAGCCGCAGGAGGCGTCTTAAGTAAAAAGACACCGACTGCAGCCTTCTCTGATTCACTGTGCGCCCGGAGACGCAGCATCGGTTCAACTGTGTGAATAACAGATATCCAAGTAACCCTCAAGTTACTCAGGATGTCCGTCAGAATCCCGCTGCCGGGGCCAGTGAAGATGTGTCCAAGGACGCAGTAACTGGCTTCAGCATGACCGGAAATCAGTGCATATACCCCCCCCCCCCCGTTTTCTGAAAAGCTCCCCATCGCCGTCGACGAATGCCAGCAGCATGTCAATCATCCTGCGGCTTTTGTGCCACTGCAACCGACGACGCAGGACCTGACCTGCACATTCGTAGTGCGGCTCCTTAACTTGACTACCTAGCCATGATCCTCTTGGGCAGTGGGAACTGGCTTTAAGAATAACCTGTGAATGTAAACATAGGACAAATTAGATATTATTTGATGCAGGGATTATTTTTTGCACTGCTATTGCGAAGACTAAACTGTATTGGTAAAAGAATATTATCTAAGAATATTAGTACCTGGGGGAAAAACAAAAGTGCACATTATTATTATTATTATTTATTTATATGGTGCCACAAGTGTTCCGCAGCACCTTACAAAGTACATAAACAAATAGGTGACCTGCAACTTACAGCACAATACAATATAATGCAGAACAAGGACATGGATAATATATATTGCTACATTAGCGACCATAACACCCAAATAAGCAACAGAGCATAAGCAACCAATTGTTAGGTGCCCTAGTGGGGAGTAAGAAGTAGATGAAAGTAAAGTAAGGAGAAGCACAAGAGGGTAGAGGGTTCTGCTCATAAGAGCTTACATTCTGAAGAGGAGGGGCAGACACACAGGGGTGACACAGATGGGGCAGAGAGGGAGGAAGGAGTATGTAGCAGCAAGTTAGGATGTGAGCTGCAAGGCTTTGATGAAGTAGTGGGTCTTGAGAGCCCGTTTGAAGGATTGTAGAGAGGTGGACAGTCTGATTGGGAGAGGGAGAGAATTCCAAAGGTAGGGAGCAGCATGGGCAAAATCTTGGAGGCGGGAGTGGGAGGAAGTAATGAGTTGGCATAAGAGGCAGCGTTTATTTGTTGAAACGAAGAGGGCAGACAGAATAGTGAAGGGAGATGAGGTTAGAGATGTAAATGGAAGAGGAATGAGTGAGGACTTTGTAAATGAGTGTGAGAACCTTGAATTGAGTTCTGAAAGGGAAGGGGAGACAGGGAAGGCTTGTAGGAGAGAGGAGGCAGATGTAGAAAGTTTGGAGAGGATGATGGGCCATGCAGCAGCATTGAGGGCAGACTGGAGAGGAGAGAGATGGAAGTTGGGGAAGCCAGATAGGAGGAGGTTACAGTAGTCCAATCTGGAGATGACCAGTGAGTGTATGGTCATTTTAGTAGCATCCTGGGTGAGAAAGGGTCTGATATTGGAAATATTTTTTAGATGGAAATGACAAGACTGCAAGAGGTTCTGCATATGTGGTTTGAAAAAGAGGAAGGAGTCCAGGATAACTCGAAGATTGCACACTTTGGGGCTAGAGGAGATAGCTGTGCCATCAATTGATAAAGAAATAGTGGGACGTGAGTTTATGTGGGAGGGTGAAAAGATGATCAGCTCAGTCTTAGACATATTAAGTTTAAGAAATCACTGGGGCATCCAGGAAGTGATAGCAGAGAGACAGTTGGAGATACGAGTGAAGAGAGAAGGGGAGAGGTCAGGGGAGGAAAGGTAGATCTGTAGTGTTCCCTCTAGCTCCAGTGGGAGGCAGGGCACCGGAGCTAGACAGGGCATGTCCGTGCGCACGCCGAAGGCGCGCGCGACCGAGAAGGGGCGTGGCCATTGGAAAAGGGGGCGTGTCTATAAGACGTGTCCCCTTTTCGTCACTCTTGGGGGCGTGCCCGGCACTTACGGACACGCCGGGCAGCCCCCAAGCCCTGCAGACAGGGAGAATAGATGCTGGGCGCATGCGCCCGTCGTCTATTCTCCGGCGGTGACCGGGTCACCGCATGTTTCTCCACCCGCGGGACACTGCGTCCCGCGGGTGAGAATGGCTCCCGCAGGCTGTTAGGGCAGGGCGCTTTTTGCCCTCCTCCTGGAGGGCAGGGTGCTTTTTGCCCTCCAGAAGGAGGGCAGGGCGCCGCGCCCCGCTCAAACAGCCTAGCGGGAACGCTAGATCTGAGTATCATCAGCATAAAGATGATAATGGAGGTTAAAAGAGCGGATGAGTTCACCTAGAGAGGACGTATAGAGCGAGAATAGGAGAGGTCCAAGAACTTAAGCTTGGGGAACACCTACTGTAAGAGGCTGTGGGGGGGAAGAGGAGCCATTAGAGGAGACAGAGAAGGGTCGGTCAGGGAGGTAGGAGGACAGCCAGGAGAGGGCAGTGTTATGTAGATCAAGGGAGTAAAGGATTTGCAGCAGAAGAAGGTGGTCCACAGTGTCAAAAGCTGGGAGGTCAAGGAGAACGAGCAGAGAGTAGTGACCCCTGGATTTGGCAGCAAGGAGGTCATTGCTGACTTTCATGAGGGCAGTTTCAGTGGAGTGGAGGGAATGGAAGCAAGACTGAAAAGGGTCAAGAGGGAGTGGGAGGAAAGAAAGGCAGTAAGGCAGTTGTAATAAATACACTCAAGGAGTTTGGAGGTAAAAGGGAGGAGAGAGTGTTAGGCTCAAGGTTTTTTCAGAATGGGGGAGACAAGGGCATGTTTGAATGCAGAAGGGACAGTCCCAGATGAGAGGGATAGATTGAGAAGGTGGGCAAGATGGGTACAGGCACATGGAGAGAGGTAGCGGAGGAGATGTGAAGGGATAGGGTCAAGGGAGGAGGTGTAATAGGGGAAGGACTGGATGAGGGTCATAACTTCCTCTCCAGATACACGGGAGAAGGATATGTGAGTTGATAAAATGAATGTGGAGGAGTGATCCGGGAAAGGAGGAGGTGGAGAGCTGATGGACTGGTGGGATATGATGACGTATGGAATCAATTTAAATGTAAAGTGGTTAGCAACGTCAAGAGCAGAGAGCAAGGAGGGGAGGTGAGGAGGGGGTGGGCAGAGAAGGGAGTTGAAGGTGGTAAAGAGATGCTGGGGATTTGAGGACTGGAAGGAGATGAGGTTCTTGAAATATGATGTTTAGAGACAGAAATGGTAGCACTGTAGGATGCGAGCATACATTTGAAATGGAGAAAATCTGCCTTAGAGTGTGATCTTCTCCACTGTCACTCGGTAGGTTCGTGAACACCTTTTCAGGTATCTGGTGCATTTGGAATGCCAGGGTTGAGGTGTGGATCTGCAAGGATGACTAGTGATCACCAGAGCAACAGAGTCAAGAGCAGAAGTAAGGGAGGCATTGTATAGGGAAGCAGCTTGTTCACGGCAGGAGAGAGAGAGGATAGGGGAGAGAAGTCAAGCAGGGAAGAAAAAGAAACAGTGTTGTTAGCTTCAATGTTACGCTTAGTGATGATGGCCTTAGGAGGTAGAGGAAGGGAAGGAGAGAGGGATAGGTTAAAGGAGAAAAGGTGATGGTCAGAGAGGGTGAATGGGGAATTGGAGTAATCAGAAATATCACAATGGTGAGTGAAGACCAGATCAAGAGAATGTCCACTCACATGGGAGGGTGAGGATCACATCCCTCAAGCCCTCAACTGTAACCAAATGATCCAAAAATGTGCCCAGCTTCAGATTTGTGCCCTGATCAGCTGCCGCTATTCACACAGCCGTAGCTATGGCTCTGGTTGGTGATGGCATATTACTATGCCTATATGTGTCGCATGGATAGGATTGATGAATTACAATGTATTATGTTTGTTCAAATAAATAACTTGAACATTATTTACACATGCTAGCAATGCATCGGAGCAAGAAAAAAGCATTGCTTTCCCTATGGCGCTCTATCGGATCTCCACCATCGATGGCAAAACCTTTGACCTTTGGTGGAAAGCCATCGATGGTTTTTAATTATAGACGCTCGACAGCCATCCCTAAAGCTGATTAGAACGTTCAGGGATCCTGTAGAATCTGCAGACTTCAGTCTATTTAAAATTATTTTGTAACAGTTATATTCCTCACACCTTGATTGTGTGCTTGTGTGTGAAAGAGAAAGATAAATATAATTTACTGTATTCATACATACTAATATATTAAGTAGGTGTGAGCGGGTTCGGTTTTACTCTGATTTACTCGGATCTTTAAAAGGCATTTTATTGGCTATCGCCTATCATGTGTTTTGGATAGCCAATATAATAAATCCAAATTTGCGGTACAGTGGCGAGTAAATCCGAGTAAAACCGAGCCTGCCCATCCCTATATTAATGTAATTTGGCTGCAGAGCCTATATAGAGCTTGTCTCCAATTTGGTGTATCAAGATGAGATCTATGGGAACACTAATTGTTATCAATTTAGTGAGACTATTGAAGCAATGGCATTATACTATTTTTTGTATTGTGTTTAAAATGAGAGCTGTAACCATACTTGACCACCCTATTTGAATCTTTTAAGACATTCAAATTTTTGGGAATCCTCCTGGAGAATAGACCACCCCCCAGATTCCGCTTTTCTTTCTTGTGTATTGGAGCAGTGTCATGTTGATGTCATTTGTGCTATGAGGCTCATCCCTGCTTAATGAAAAGGCAATTAGCATCAACAGACCCACATTATATTCTCCATTGTGTGAGAATATAATTTGCATCTTTTGACTGCATACAGGTTGCATTGTCAGATCCTCTGTACTTTGCCCTGGGGTTTCCCCTTGATGGGAAGGTCCAGAATAGTAGGAGAGTAAAGCTATAACCTATAACAAATTTGAATTGTTATGCCATCTTCCTATGTGTTAGATGCACTATTTTTATTTTATATATCTTTATTTTGAGTGTTCGGAAATGGAGAACAATGAAAGCACCGGAACTATAAATAAAACATAATATATATATCTAGATGCACAATTTATCTGTTAGTAAACCTTGTTACACATATTGAAAAGCAGGAATATGTCAAATGAAACAGCGCAATAGAGACAGCAGCTAATCAGTACCATCCCACTGGAAATGAAAATAAAAAACAAAATAGTGAATATACCATAGCGCTATCAATGTAAAACACTAGGTCAAATACTCATAATCATCAGTATATACAGTGGTGCAATAGTCCCAGCTTTTTCTTAAATAAAAAAATGAAATAAGTGCATATATTGTAATTATAGATACTTCAAATAAGCACAAGAGATTCCAAATGATAAATGAATATGAGATCCAGAAGATCCTGCTGTGAATCTACTTACAAGAAACTCGATATTCTTCATCTATAAATCAGAATACTCGGTCATCAGCAGTAACTTCTGTTTATTCTGCTTTTGATTTGATGCACTCTGGGGGTCATTCAGACCCGCTCACGAGCGCAGGACGCTCGCAACTGGGTCGATGGTGCCGAATTGCGCATGCGCACGACGGAGGGAGCTCCGTCGTGTGCATGCGCGAGACCCGAATAACGACGGCCAAGCCGTTGTTATGGGTCTCGCACCAAAGGGGGCGTGCTGTCGATGTTGATTGACAGCACGTCCCCTTTGGTGGGCGTGCCAGGGGCGTGGCTGCCAGATGGTAGGCGTTCCCATGGGAACGCCTACCGTCTGAGTCCGGCCCCACTGACTTCAGTAGTGATGTCAGTGGGAGTGATTTTGGCTCTGATAGAGCCAAAATCACTCCAGGGCTTGCGGTCACCGGGACCCTACCGCAGGGTCTCGTCGCAAGCCCGATGGTCGCGATGGTCTTGACCATCGCGACCATCATCATGGATGCTCGCTATAGCTGTCCATGATGGCCGTCCATGAGGCCGCTCCAAGTTGAGGGAGGAGGGCCCTGATACAGAGCGAGCGCTCTGGTCAGAGCGTCCGGCTCTGAATCAGGCCCTCTGAACACTTCATACTCTAATCCTCCAATGCATATGGATGAAAGGAAAATGGAATGGGTCAGACCTGATTTTGAAGGACTGATCCCTGGTCCTGTAATCAGGATTTGGGGAGAGGGGAGGGGTTGGTAGGTGCTACAGTGCTGCATGCTGTGATGGCAGATGTTTCCAGTGTACAGCATTAAACATTTGGATTTATTAAAAGTAGATTGTTAACACATGGGATTCCAGATGCTCAGGTAACGTGGTTCATCTGCCAAACTAAGCCTTCAATGCATCTCAACTTACAAGAGCCTTACACAAGGCAATATGAGGCTACACTCCCAGTATGCATTTTGTGGAACACAATCAGTAATCTATTCTGCCTAGTAAGACATTTAAGCTATATATTGGTAATTAAAGTACTACAGGAGCTTGCTTATGTATATATCTCATCAGTGTCTAAAAAAACTGGGAGAAGTGAGATATCAATATTCCATGATCAGCTTGTATATAAAGGAGATTGCTTCATAAGCTCTTTGGAAATGCACCAGATTTGAAAGAGAGATAGTTTTCTGATTAACACAATTATACTTTGCTAAAATATAAAAAAATAATGAATCGTAGGATTTGTTGGTATACCAAACATTTCCCAGTAGGCTGACACCACCTTCCCTAATCACCAGTTGACTGACCTGACTCAACACCACCTGACTACAATTCCTTACACGCCATCATAGGAAGCAGAGGGAATTTTGGATTGAACAGTATGGAAGTCAGGGGTTATGCAATTAAAGAAATGTTGATGCATTCATGCATAAAATGAAAATAAGTAGAAAAGGGGGCACTGTCTGGTACCATATGGTATTCTGAATGGCTCTGACAGAGGGGGTGATTCAGACCCGCTCGCGAGCGCAGGACGCTCGCAAGCTGGTCGATGTCACCCCAATGCGCATGCTCACGACGGAGGGAGCTCCGTCGTGCGCATGCGCGAGACCCGGACAGCGACAGCCAAGCTGTCGCTTCGGGTCTCGCACCAAAGGGGGTGTGCTGTCGATGGTGACTGACAGCATGCCCCCTTTGGTGGGCGTGCTGGTGGCGTGGCTGCCAGACGGAGGCGTTCCCATGGGAACGCCTACCGTCTGGGTCCGGCCCCACTGACATCACTAGTGATGTCAGTGGGAGTGATTTTGGCTCTGATAGAGCCAAAATCACTCCAGGGCTTGCGGTCACCGAGACCCTACCGCAGGGTCTCGTCACCCACAGCTATGCGAGCAGCTAGGAGGCCGCTCCATTTTTAGGTAGGAAGGCACTGATTCAGAGCGAGCACTCTGGTCAGAGCGTCCGGCTCTGAATCAGGCCCAGAGTACTGTATACCCAAATTCTGGTCCATAGATTACTGTATAATGAGAGAATTTTTGTACCAGTCCCAAATCCAGATGCTGTAACATTATAGACATTAAAAAACAATCAATTCTATCAAACCTCCTTTCATTGTATTATCCATCACCTCCCTACCATGGACAAATCCCACTAGATCTGGATGAATGATTTCTGAGAACTGGATTAGTGATTATTCTTACATGTATTATAATGTCAATATTCAGTAATGAAATTGGTCCAACGCTAGAGCTGTGGGCTGTGTCTTTCCCTTCCTTGGGTATAATTGTGAAGTGTGCCTCTAGTGCCTGTGGATGGTTCAGCCTGTTATCTGATACAGTACTTCATTAAAGTTTGTCTTTATAGGATTTATAATAGGAGATGCTGATCTCAACAGGTGAGGTGCTTGTCCCCTGTGAAAAAGACGCAATTGCCTCTTCCACTTCCAGGATTGTAAAGGGTAGGCCCACCGAGAGGGGGGACTAAGGGTACACCAGTACCGGGCCCCGGGGGCCGGATGGACAGAAAAAAGGGCTGCAGCCACAAGGACCCATAGCCCAGGTCCAGCTCAGAGTCCCTGGTAGCCTAGCATGTGCAGCGCTGGGCTCTTCCATGTGGCTCAGCTGCAGCCCGGGTCAGGCCTGACCTTTTAAGTGAGCAACACAGCGACGTGACATCATAAGTCACGTCACCACGCATCTTCCCTGCCCGTCAGGCTGGCTACACCACTGGGGGTGGTAGGGGGGTGGTAGAGGAAGAGGGGCTGGAGCAGGGGAAGATGATGGGTGCTGAGGATGGAAGAAGGTGAAGGGGCAGAGGAAGCTGATAGGGACATAGGAAGGTGATGGGGCAGAGGAAGGTGATAAGTGCTGGGGGCAGAGAAAGGTGATGGGGCTAGGGACGGAGGAAGGTGATGAGAGGCTGGGGATGGAGGAAGGTGATGGGGGCTGGGGGCAGAAAAAGGTGATGGGGCTGGGGACGGAAAAAGGTGATGGGGCTGGGGATCGAGAACGGTGATGGGGGAGCTTCTGGGCTGAGGATGGTGATGAGGCTGAATTTGAGGATGGTGATGAGGGGCTGAGGACTGAAGATGGCTGGCTGCAAACACCATCCCTCCTACCCCTGAGGCATCTACAGCACTGTCATCAAGAAGACCTTGCAAGAGACGTCAGACAAGAACTGCAGCCTGCATCGTCAGTGACAGAGAGACAATGTGATAAATCATCGTGTATTTTTACTTTATTGAAAGGCTGGTATATCTTTCAGTTAACATTCTCATGCTTCATATATCACACATGCAGGGGAGGGATGTGCGGGATCAGGTGTGGTGGTGAGAAGGTGGGGCCCCCAAAGACATCAGTGTACCGGGCCCCGAGATTTCTGTTGCCAGCCCTGGTAAAGGGGCATACTAATTAAGCGCTATGTCCCTCCTTTAATTTTGGATATGATGCAACTGAGTGGTAGTCATCAATGAAACAACTAGTGAGATTGTAATTAATTTTTAAAACCTGAAGTTCAAGATTATATAAGTTAGAAAAGTAGTCTTGAAAGAGGGCAGCTATCATTTCCAGTTTATGATGCATGGAACCTGCCTCAAAGCCTGATATCAAGAAAACAGGTGTGTTTTTTACATGTAAAAACTTGCGAAAACCCAAGTTGAGTTTATCGTTAAGAGCTTATTCAATGCAAGTCAAGCCGGAGCTAATTCTTCCTACTGTAGATCAGTATAGCCAGGGCAGCTTTATGTATCGACTCTAAGGGGTAAATTTACTAAAGTGAAGGTGCCTACACACTTAGCGATTTTTTACACGATCTGCCCGATTCCGACACATCAGAACGACAGATCGTGTAAAATATGTCCTAATCGTGAGTCTCCACTCACGATCACGATGCCGAGGGGGGGCCCCGCTGGTCGTACATCGCATCTTCAGATCTGCCGTGCTGTAGGGCAGATCTGACAATCTAAGACACGATGCACTGGTAAAAGAAGGATGCACGATAGATCGTTTGTCACATTGGACACATTTTTACACCAAATCATGTGCAGGACTGCCAGGGAGCTGCCGGGGAGAAGTTCAAGGGAAATCGTACACAATGTCGGATCGTGTGCACATTGTCAAGTGTGTACAGTAGGCACATTAAGAGTTTTAGAAGTGAGTTTTAGAAGAGATGTTGCCTATAGCAACCAATCAGATTCTAGCTATTATCTTCTAGGTGTTTGTTAAATGTTAAGTAGAATCTGATTGGTAGCTATGAGCAACACGTCATCTAAAATTCACTTCTAAAAACTCTCACTTTAGTAAATTTACCCCTAATGCTTTTATTTTCTCATATATAAAAGCAAAAAAAGTATTAAAAAAACGGGGCACTCTTGGACTGAGCTAAATTGCTACTGAATAATTAAAGAAAACTATTATCACAATGTAATTCAAGGTTCCAAGTATATCCAGTTACTTATAGTCGCAATAATAAAACATAACTTTTAATAACAATTCCTAAAATGAATACGCATGCAAAATTTTATCAAAAAGTGAAATTAGTAAAAAAAAATGTGTAATAAAATCTATATATTCTGTATATTAAAAAAAAACTTTTTTTTCCAAACAAGTCCTCTCATATAATAATATTCCTGTCATTATAATTATGACTTATATAAATCAGTGTCCTCCAATGTTAATGGTTCATCAAACATAAGATCACAGTATGATTCACCAGATATGTATTCCAGGATCACAGTATAACAAAAAGGGCACCTAAGGTGACATAACTATAGTAGTAATTTATTAATATATATTAGTTATTTATTCCACAGACTATCTTGAGGCCATATAAAATATTACTGGGCCTGGTCCAGCAAAACCAAAACCCAATATAAACGGGCATATGGGGTATCAGCACGTGTTATTGTGTATTAGGGTGTATCCAACCAAATTTATTATATCCACAACCGTACTGTAACTATCTAATAATTCCTAGATTTACCTATAGCTATTATCTTCTGCTTAGGTATAACAAATGTTATCAATACAGTGATCCACACAGAGATTTGTTGTAGCTTAATTGTCAGATCACTAACAATATTACAATGTAATTAGTACTATGATCTATCTATAAAAAAACGGCTATAGCTGTGACATCAGGTCAGTAATAACAATGTAAAATGTTGTAAGTACTATGGGCCTAATTCAAAGCCGGACGCTCGCTCTGAATCGGGGCGTCCCTTTTTTTAAAAAAAAAGACGGCCTCCTGGCCGCTCGCATAGCTGTGGGTGACCACCCACAGCTTATGCGAGCGGCCAGGTGATGGTCGCGATGGTCTTGACCATCGGGCTTGCGACGAGACCCTTACGGTAGGGTCTCGTGGCCGCAAGCCCCAGTGGACTTCCTGCTCTAATAGAGCAGGAAGTCCACCTACTGACATCACGAGTGATGTCAGTAGGGCCGCCCACAAACGGCAGGCGTTCCTGCAGGAACGCCTCCGTTTGCCCAGCCACCCCCACTCCCCGCCTTCCAAACGGGGCAAGCTGTCGATCAACATCAACAGCAGCCCCTTTTGGATGCGAGCGCCGGAGCGAGTGCTTTTTGCGCTCACTCCAGGGCTCGCACACGTGCAGTGCCCACCATCGACCCGCTTGCGAGCGGGTCTGAATCAGGCCCTATGTTCTACGGTACACAGAGAGCTATTATGGCTGTAATATCAGATCAGTGACAGTGTTACAATGTTTTATTGATACTGTGATCTGAAAATGCACGTCGAGCATTAACGCAGCACACACCTAGCAGTGTGTATTGCAGTTTTAAATGATCTACTTACATGCTCACTGCATGATCAATCCGGATGGTCATGTAAACCACTTGTGATATGGGTCCATACAAACCTGATAAGAGAGCTAGTTATGTCTAATACACCATGAGGCCACGGTGCATTCAGATAAAGTAACACATGGCTGGCATAAAGGAGACAATTATCTTCCTATTAATAATAAGTAGGATCAGTGTTATTGCCTAAATTAGTAACAATTAAACAACAATATATTCTTATGCACCCACGAGTGGATACGTGCACTGCGTACGTGGAACCGCTTCCTTAGGAATGCATGGTGCGATTGCAGTACGTGCCATAGCGTATGCAGGAGCAGGGAATCATTTGTGGTGCGATCAGCCACAATGTAACTGGGCGCATCTGTATGAACCTGAGAGTTCATGTGGGCATTATACAAAGGCGCAGCAGTTTATAGTGTTGGAAATTTGGTGAGTTTTGGTCAGGGATGTGTGGAAAAGGTAGGCGGGGGAGGCAGAGTATAGTCAAAGCCCTGGAATATACTGAAGTATGACAGGAAAGGCTCTGCCTCACCAGACCACACATCACTGGATACAACTAATACACAATAACACGTGCTGATACCAGTGCCGTGCGGTAAGGTCAATGGCTGGGGAGGCTCACATGTATAAAACACAGTTAATATATTAAAACTCTGGAGCATGACAGGGAGTATGATAGGGGAGGGAGTATGACAGGGGACAGTAATATTTTATATGGCCTCAAGACTGTGGAATAAATAACTAATATAGTTGTGCCACCTTTTCTTTAATTATTCAATAGTAATTTAGGTCAGTCCGAGAGTACCCCGTTTTGGAATACTTTTTTTGCTATTATATATGTCTTCATTTTTATTCCTGGGTGCACATTCTCGTGTTAAGAAATAAAAATATATGTATACAACATTGATATTATAAGGAAAGGATGACCATTAATTAAAGGTACTTGTGCGGATATGTACTGTAACTTTTTGTTTTGTTAAATTATTTTCTTAGGAAGGGCAGTTATGTGCAGGCCTTTTTGTTTTTTGTAACTGAGAGCTTAGCTGTCTGCACTTGCCTCCAATTATGCACTAATGTGCTTCCCAGATGTTACAGCAACCTCAGGAGTATAGTTAACAGAAATATGGTCATAAAGAGTGTAGTTTCAGTGGTTGGGACTTGGAGTAGAAGCTCATTAAAGCACCTTGACCACTGAATGAATGTAGAGCACAGGATTGTTAAGATGAAAAAGACAGGAATGTGGTCAGACCAAGTAGAGGTGCCAATGGCTAAATCTTGCAAATGAATCCTGCCGCTGGCATCCTGACCACCAGCATCCTGACCACCTGCATCCTGAAGGCAAGTAGTGGAGGGACATGACGGTTAGGGTTGGGGTTAGGCTAAGGCACTAGGGGGAGGTTAGGTTCAAGGTGCGGGAAGGGAGAGTTAGGCGCAGGGGTAGGGTTAGGATACCTACCAACAGGTGTCATATTCTAAACCTGTTGAGATGCCGGCGTCAGAATTTTGACCGACAGGAGTATCGGCATCCTGTTCCCAACCTGGTGCAACCTACACACAAAAACTGAGATGTCATCAGCTCATTTTGAAACAATAATAACAACAAGTGGTTCATAATGAAAAAGCGTTCAAAAGCAATATAATACAGTTTCACCAATAGAATTGAGGACAAAAAAGAAGAAAACAAACCATTAATATATTATAATGGTATTAGAGCCACTCCAGGGTGATCTCGTGCAGACGGCAAACTCGTAACCTCATGCAAATCCCCACTCCCTTCTGTTGTTATATATGGGCGGCCCCAATACCATCTAGACTTGCAAAACCAAACACCATGTGGAAAGACTTAGAGATAAATTTACTAAGATTTGAGATGGTCCCAATTTGCAAAGTGATTCATCTCGCTGGTACACGCCAAAACTCGGGTGATTTAATCCCTTTTTTTATACCAAATTTACCAACAGGCGATTTGAGGCTAAACGAATTTGCCGATGATGAAGCAGAACAAGATATCTCTCCCGAGTATCTCGTTTTTCAGGAGATTACTCACCCGAGATTGCAGTGTTTTCTCTCTGCAAATCTCTCCCGAGCTAGCATCAGTGAGATATGTGCTTGCTGCTTGTGTGTTAAGCCTTGTAAAAAAGGGTTAAATGTTTAAAAAAAAAATTATGTGAGGTCCCCCCTCAAAACACTAACCAGCCTCTGGACTTGCCAGTCAGTCCTGGTTCTTAACATTACAGGGAGCAAAATGTGTAGGGTTCCACTGTAATTTAAGAACCAGCACAAGGCAGAAGGGACAGAGCTGGTTTTAAATAAACGGAGAAAAAAATTGATGTGAGGTACACCGTATATTTAAAACCAGCCCTGGACCCTTTCTAACGGGGGACTGATGCCACAGCCAGGGGTGCCTTTTCACCGGGCCCCCGCAGCTGCAGCATCAGCCCTGACCACTAGTCTGCCGAGGCCAGGGAGCTGGAGACCCCACAATAAAGGAGTCACCCTCCCCAGGGCACCCCTAGCCTAGGCTGATAGCCTGGGGCTATCCCCGCCACCCCTGGGCCACCGCCCATGTGTCTGTGTATTGTGTAAAAATTAGAATATTTCACATTGTCTATACAGTGGAACTACAGGTCCCAGGAAGCCTCCCCCACATGCTGGTACCTGGAGAACCACAAGTATTAAGGGCTCAAATGTGTAGTTCACCTGTAAAGAAATGTGTAAAAAAAACACAACACACACCGTGAAAATAAAATTTTATTGGATACATACACATACATACTCACCTGGTCCCAGAAGTTCACATCCACTTGTCAACGTACAGTATCCACTGGAAGTACCTGTAAAAAAAGCTCCAATACTCACCTTTTGTCCCACAGTAATCCGGAAGGGCCCGGATACTCTGTATTAACACGCATCAGCATGTTGATACAGTAACAATAATGAGAACTCAGGGCTTAAGCTCTCATTATTGCTGGGACGTCAGCCAATCAGCTGCTGCTAACATTAGCGGCCGCTCATTGGCTGGGACCCACGTGGAGTAGCCGCTCATTGGCTAAGTCCACATGGGTCCCAGCCAATGAGCGTCCGCTAATGTTAGCCACCGCTGATTGGCTGACAACCCGGCAATATGAGAGTTCAAGCCCTGAGTTCTCATTATTGTTACTGTATAAACATGCAGATACGTGTTGATACAGAGTATCCGGGCCCCTCTGGATTACTGTGGAGAACATCGTGGGACAAAAGGTGAATATTGGAGCTTTTTTTACAGGTACTTCCATTGGATACTGTACATTGACAAGGGGACGTGAACATCTGGGACCAGGTGAGTATATTTTATTTTCAGTGTGTTGTGTTTTTTTTTACACATTCTTTACAGGTGAACTACACATATCATTGAGCCCTTAATGCCCTGCATGCTGGTACTTGTGGTTCTCCAAGTACCAGCATACGGAGAGGCTTGTTGGGACCTGTAGTTCCACTGTATTGACAATGTGAAATATTCTAATTTCTACCCAATACACAGACACTATCAACCCGCCACCCACCGCCCAGGGGTGGCGGGGATAGCCCCAGGCTATCATACTAGGGCAGGGGTGCCCTGGAGAGGGTGACCCGTTTATTGGGGGTCCCCAACTCCCCAGGGATCCCTGGCCTGGGCTGACTAGCGGTCAGAGCTGATGCTGCAGCTGCGGGGCCCAGTGAAAGTGCACCCTTGGCTGTGGCATCAGTCCCCCGTTAGAAAGGGTCCAGGGCTGGTTTTAAATATACGGGGAACCTCACGTC
Source organism: Taudactylus pleione (assembly GCA_031769625.1). Taxonomy (NCBI): domain Eukaryota; kingdom Metazoa; phylum Chordata; class Amphibia; order Anura; family Myobatrachidae; genus Taudactylus; species Taudactylus pleione. Next base: position 7,022,670 of record JAUIMM010000113.1, read on the forward strand.
AATTTTTATCTCCCTATATTTGAAACCAGCTCTGTCCCTGCTGCCTTGTGCTGGTTCTTAAATTACAGTGGAACCCTACACATTTTGTTCCCTGTAATGTTAAGAACCAGGACTGGCTGGCAAGTCCGGGGCTGGTTAGTGTTTTGGGGGGGATCTCACATAATTTTTTTTTCAAATTAACCCTATTTTAACCATTTACAGAAAGAAACATACACAAATCACAATGATATGTGTATGTTTCTGACCATTCTGCAGCTCAGCGGGTTGAGAGTTTGAAAAGTGATTTTGACAGAGAGTTTGCTCCTATCTCACCCGAGCTTGTCATCCCGATTCTTGGTAATTTGAGAGATGTATGTTTGAGGTGAAAAATACTTCCGATTTGGCCTGATGGTGATTTGATTTAAGATTGCTATCTCACCCGAGTTTTACAAGTGAGATGAGAGAAAACTCACCCGACTTTTGCCTTTAGTAAATTTGCTAGCAAGAAAAAAATGAATAAATCACCCGAGATGGTCTTCTCGACCTATCTCGATTCTTAATAAATTTACTCCTTACACTGTTGCTAGATTTACATGTAGAGGGATGATGCTTGAAATGAAAGAAAACCATATTTAGTGAAGTTCTGCACACAATTTTGAACTGTATATATGACACTGATTGCACTCAGAGGACGAATAAAATGCAGTTCAAAGTCAACTCTTACAATGTTCTCGTGACATGATGTCCTGCACAAAAAGATAATGGAGCAACTAGTGTATTACCTTCGGGACAATTTGAATAAAATCCCAAAACACTCACATAAATAATTAAAATTCAGATGGTGTAAAACATCACAATTAAATCCTCACTTTGGTGCATGTCTCCTTACCAGAAGGATACACAGGGCATCCGGAAAGTATTCACAGCGCTTCACTTTTTCCACATTTTGTTATGTTACAGCCTTATTCCAAAATGGAATAAATTCATTTTTGTCCTCAAAATTCTGCACACAAGACCCCATAATGGAAGTGTGTAAAAAGTTTTTTGAGATTTATGCAAATTTGTTAAAAAAAACAGACTAAGAAATCACATGTACATAAGTATTCATAGCCTTTGCTCAATACTTTGTTGATGCACCTTTGGCAGCAATTACAGCCTCAAGTCTTTTTGAATATGATGCCACAAGCTTGGCACACCTATCTTTGGACAGTTTCGCCCATTCCTCTTTGCAGCACCTCTCAAGCTCCATCGGGTTGGATGGGAAGCGTCGGTGCACAGCCATTTTCAGATCTCTCCAGAGATGTTCAATCGGATTCAAGTCTGGGCTCTGGCTGGGCCACTCAAGGTCAATCACAGAGTTGGCCTGAAGCCACTCCTTTGATATCTTGGCTGTGTGCTTAGGGTCGTTGTCCTACTGAAAGATGAACTGTCGCCCCAGTCTGAGATCAAGAGCGCTCTGAAGCACGTTTTCATCCAGGATGTCTCTGTACATTGCTGCATTCAGCTTTTCCTCTATCCTGACTAGTCTCCCAGTTTCTGCCGCTGAAAAATATCCCCACAGCATGATGCTGCCACCACCATGCTTCACTGAAGGATTAGTATTGGCCTGGTGATGAGCGGTGCCTGGTTTCCTCCAAACGTAACACCTGGCATTCATGCCAAAGAGTTCAATCTTTGCCTCATCAGACCACAGAATTTTGTTTCTCAGGTGCATTTTGGCAAACTCCAGGTGGGCTGCCATGTGTTTTTTTACTAAGGAGTGGCTTCCGCCTGGCCACTCTACCATACAGGCCTGATTGGTGAATTGCTGCAGAGATGGTTGTCCATCTGGAAAGTTCTCCTCTCTCCACAGAGGAATGCTGTAGCTCTGGCAGAGTGACCATCAGGTTCTTGGTCTCCTCCCTGACTAGTGCCCTTCTCCCCCGATCGCTCAGTTTAGATGGCCGGCCAACTCTAGGAAGAGTCCTGGTGGTTCAGAACTTCTTCCATTTACAAATGATGGAGGCCGCTGTGCTCATTGGAACCTTCAAAGCAGCAAATATTTTTCTGTACCCTTCCGCAGATTTGTGCCTCAAGACAATCCTGTCTCGGAGCTCTCCAGAAAATTCCTTGGACTTCATGCTTGGTTTGTGCTTTGACGTGCACTGTTAAGTGTGGGACCTTATATAGACAGGTGTATGCCTTTCAAATTCATGTCCAACCAACTGAATTTACCACAGGTGGAATAAGCTGTAGAAACATCTCAAGGATGAACAGTGGAAACAGGATGCACCTGAGCACAATTTTGCACCTGAGCTCAAAGGCTGTGAATACTTATGTACATGTGATTTCTTACTTTTTTTTTTTATTAAATTTGCAAAAATCTCAAAAAAACTTTTTACACATTGTAATTATGGGGTATTGTGGGGATCTTCCTACAGCTTAATGGCACTACACGCATTTACTGGTCCCGGTCATACAAATACAGTCGGACAACTGTGGGATCCAAGTGTCACTGCCGGTGTAGGCCACCTGTTCCAGTCCGCCATCTGGAAGGAATCAACTGCACGTTACTCAATTATCAAGTCTCTATTTTATGGAGACATTTATGTGTGTACATACCATCCATCACGGATCTCTCTTAATTTATACCCTTTCAATTGAAGGTTTTCTACATCAAATCAAGGACTTTTATGTACACTAATGAGATTCTATATATACCTTCTGAGTATGATATGTTCTTGCGGGACAATATTTTATTGAGCAACTGATGATAATCTGGATTGAGATATACATATAGGTCCATTTATCAGTAGAGTATTTATTAGCAATTTTTATTAGCATATTGTGTATTGTTGTTTTAAATGTATATGCACATTATTTTTCATGTGATTAAAACCTAAGGTTTTTAATAAATCCTGACTGCTATATATCATTTCTGCCATCTTACAATTTGGATGTTTTACAGCGCAGTCCTATTTGTTTTGTTTTCTATTGTATTTCTATTTAGGTGCTCACACACCTAAAAAGTATGGACATGCAGCTGTAGAATTAGATATTCATTAAGAGATGATTAGGTTCTCTATATTTTGATATATTATTGATTGGAGAGATCCAAAGGAGTATAACTAGCACCGTGGTCAATTTTTTCTATATTTTGTGGTCACTGATGCTCTGCATGATATGGCGGTCACTGCGACGTCCTTTGCATTATATGATGGCTGCTGTGATATTCTCTGCATTTTATATCACTAAAATGCTCTCCATATTGTCTAGCAGTCACAAAAATGCATTCAGTGGTGTATGGCAACCACTAAATTGTTATCAGTATTGACAGTATTGTCTGGCGGTCACTAAAATGTTCTCCATATTGTCTGGCAGTCACAAAGATTGCAGAAGGAATGAGCGATTTTTACTCTACCGCACATGCGCGATTTTCTGGGAAATGGCTCTGTGCATGTGTCATATTAGCAGTCCAAAATCACATGGATCTGCATCAATGGTTGAAAGTGAGCAGTAACAGTTTAGTGGGAAATGGGCTGTAACTGGGTAGTACTGAGTCACATAAAACAACTCGGTTTCATAGGGATGTCAAGGGCAATTAATTTATTTTCTGAATTTGAAAAGTCGTCATGGGAGGGCGCCAACATCTATCTTGCCTCTGGGTGACTGGGATGAAATTACATCACTGTACAGCACCCCAAGAAGTCTATTTTGCTAGTTTTTTCTTTTTTGCCTCCAAAACAAAGGTACTTTTTTGGGGTGTTCTGAGGTAATTTTTTTTAATTTTTCGGTTCACTTGTCCTTTGGGGGGGGCTGTCCCAAGGGTTCTGAGTTGTTTCTCCACGTTTGCACCCCAAAATAACGATTTTGCACTTTTTTTCTCCTGCTATTCATAGGAGATACTTTTCCGGCTATTACAATGCATTGAGTTTCCGCTTAGGCAAAATCGTCCTGCAATTGAATATGGAGATACCACAGACGGAAGTCCGAATCCGCGGAAACTTTTTGCCAAACTGCACTTTTCGCCTCTATTTGAATATGGCCCTTAGTCTCCATTTGTTAATTTACTTTTATGTTGTTGAAGGGAATGACGGTCCACCCAAGTTACTTCCTGCATTGTTCTACCAACTAGAGATGCAGATTATCCTTTCTTTGTATTCAATTCAATTCCATGTTTGTGCACTGCATACCGCTAATGAATGTACACTGCATACCGCTAATGATTGTACACTGCATACCGCTAATGATTATCTGGCTGCTCAATATAATTGGACATTATCCATCACTAATTATTGCACCTATCTTATTTATTAATACATTTAATTGTTGGCAAAAGTAATGGATTCTATTTCTTAATGACATCTTTCTAGAAAAACAAAATAAAGAGACAGAAAGAGATTCCTACTTCTAGGGTGCACTAGGGATCAGCGTTTCAGTTTAAAATAAAATGTCAATACATTTTTAATGTTACAAATGTATTAATTTGTATTTAAAATAGAAGTAGTCTTCAACTAATATTGGTCATTTTATGACCAGACTTAAAACAATAAAAGACTACTATATTTATCCTTTTTGTCTTCTTTTTATTTGATAGGTTTATTTTTTTTTTTTTGTGAGTGATTTTTCTCAAAGCCAACTTGTTAGTGGTTAATGTGTTTGTACTATGATTATTCATGATGGATACAGTTTTTTTCATTTTAAACATTAATTATATAGAGTTCATCCGACTTTATCAAGTAAAGCATTCTGCAAAATATTTATTTAAAAAAACCCAGAAAGAGTGTAAATAGTATAAAAAAAAGAAGTGAAAGTACTGTAGTTTAACATATGCTGTGTCCTACTGTATCTCCGTAACTCCTAATATCCTATGATCCGAGAATTATTTGTTAACAGTATTCACTATCCTATATTAGTCACCAAATTTGTGTAATAGGCCCTGGATTTCAATTTAATGTGCACTCCAGTTTAGAGATGTGTTTAGACCCCCATGTTTTGGTTTTGGCAAAACCACCCTCAAATGTTATGGTTTTGGCAAAACCACCTTGGTGGTGTGGCTCCCCTATTTGAATTTTGGACTGCGCTGCAGCCCCACCTCAGGAGCCGCCACTGGTTACAACATATATAGGTTGTTGTCCTTTTTTTGTCTTTTATTGCACTATTAAATAAGCCCCCTTGTGTATTCTATCAGGCCAGGTGATATACCAAAAACTAAAGGATGAAGTGTTTTTTTCTTCTTTCCAACACGGACTGTGAATTTTTTTTCTAGACAAAAAAGTAATCATATAAAACTGATTTTTTTTTTTGCAATATAAAAAAACACCTTTGAGTATAAAAGTGTATAATAAAACCAAATATCCTCAACTGCCAAACGATAGGAAAGTAAAACATTGTACCCTTCAGTTGTAAAAGACTTACAATTAACAAACCATTTTATGTTGCAGTAGGCTTTTTTTTGCTTTTGCTTTTCATACCGCTTAGTCATGATGCTTTCCAATCCAGCAGAATGCAGTAAATATTGATTATAGGTTACAGACAATTAATATAATGGCCTTAACGATGAGAATCCAAGAGTTTTGGCACAGCAATTATTTACTCTAACATTGTTTAATGCATATTCTGTGTATTTGCTGACAGGTTTAATGTAATACCTTATTTCCAGGAAAGAGTCTGGATTTTTATTTTCTACAACTAATATGACAAAATTCTAATTCTACTGTCATCCAATCAATTAAAAAAAACAATACATGGTGCACGATGAACAAATAGTCTAAACATTAGCAGTAATAGACTAGCCTGTATACAATAAAGAAACACAGCGCATGTTTTCCAAGGGCTCTCACATAATAATTAGCAATAATTATTTCAGGCTGACAAACATTTAAATAATGAATGAGGCACTAATTAATGTACCTGTGCTGCAGATAGGCGATCTGGAAAACATACAGTTATAGTGTTATTATTATTAGCTTTTATTTTGTATGGCACCAAGGGATCTGATGCACCGGGCATAGTGGATGAAATAAACAGCACAATTACATAGTACAGTACATAGGTGACCAGACAGTGCAGTTGCAGACAAATGCACCTCTTAGCAAATTACAGATTACATAATTATGTACAGACCACAGAGGGAGTAAGGGGCCTGCTCACAAGAATTTACATTTTAGAGGGATAGTATTTTAAGGGGCTACAGATGTACACAGGGCCTGATTCAGAGCCGCTCGTAAGCGGCCGCTCGTTCGCTCCGAGCGATGTTCGCACAACTGCGCATGCGTATGGGTCGTAATGCGCATGCGCCAACCAGTCAGTGCGATCGGAAATCGAGCGCTCGCAAAATAGCGAGTGCCTGCTAATTTGAGTGACAGGATGAGGCGTTTGTGGGTGGTAACAGGGGAAGGTGCTTGAAAACGGGGAGTGGTGATCCGAACGCAGGCGTGCCAAACGGTCAAAACGGGCGTTTTATGGGTGTGCATAATTAACAAAGCAGCGTCATCGACCACGTCACTTGGTTGTTTCTTAGCCTCAACTGTTCGCATGATTGCGGTAGGATAAACCAACCACAAGCACTGCGAGCACTTCAGATGCCTTTCGATGTACTCGATTAATCAAATAAATAGCGCAGATGACGTAGGATGCGAGCGGCCCGGGGGCCTCTTTACAAAATAGCGTGCGCATGTTTCGTTCGATTGCTCAGACATAGAGGCGTCAACAGACCGCAAAGAGCGAGCGCTCAATTTAAATAGCCGGCCCCTTTTTCTGACCGAGCGAGCGCAAATAGCGTGCGGCTCTGAATCAGGCCCACAGTGTATTATTTAGTCTCACATATCCACAAAAAACAGAGGTATTTCTGCATCAGGCTTACTGTATTGCAAGTTTACAAATGTATACGCTTAGGGGTAAATGTACTAAGAATCGAGTTTGGTTGAGATTGCAATCTCGGGTGAGTTTAGGCATGTTTTTCATCTCGCAAATTACTAAAGACAAACTCGTGTGAGTTTGAGAAAGAGGACCTGATTCAGAGCTGGACACTCTGATAGAGCGCTCACTCTGAATTAGGGCCGGGCTTTTTTTTTTAGAACGGCCTCCTGGCCGTTAGCATAGCTGTGGGTGACCACCCACAGCTATAGCGAGCGGCCATGATGAGACCCTTGTGGTAGGGTCTCGTGGCCACAAACCCCAGAGAGATTTCGGCTCTAACAGAGTGATGTCAGTGGGACCGCCCCCAAACGGCAGGTGTTCACATGGGAACGCCTCTGTTTGGGCAGCAACGCTCCCGGTCCGCCCACCGAAGGGGGCGAGCTGTCACTCAACATCGACAGCTCGCCTCCTTTGTTGCGAGACCCGGAGCAACGGAGTGCCCGTCGCTATCCAGGTCTCGCGCATGCGCACGACATAGCCGGCTCCGTCGTGCGTATGCGCTCTGGGCCACCATCGACCCGGTTGTGAGCGCTCAGCGCTTGCGACCGGGTCTGAATCAGGCCCAGAGTTCTTTAATCTCACTCATAAAACTCGGGTGAGATCGCAAACACGAATCAACTCACCATCGGACAAACTCGGAAGTACTTTTCATGAAAAAGATGCAATTTGCAAATTTATTCTAAGATTCGAGATTACAATCTCTGGTGAGATTAGAGCAAACTCGCCGAGAAATTGAAGATTCAAACACTCACCCTCCTGAGCTGCGAGTTTGCCAGAAACATACACAGATCATTGTGATTTGTGTATGTTTCTGCGTGTGTACTTAATCTATAGAGTTTTTTTTTTTTAATTAAGTAGTTCCCCCCCAAAAAAAACCATAACCAGCCCCGGACTTGTCAGCCGGTCCTGGTTCTAAAAATTATGGGGTACAAAATGAGTAGGGCTCCACCATAATTTAGGAACCAGCACCAGGCTGCAGAGCCAGTCCTGGTTTTAAATATAGGGGGGAAAAACTGTGTAGGGGTCCCCCAATGTTTAAGACCCAAAATGGCCGGGCTGTAATGCCACAGCCCAGAGACCCTATTACCAGGGCTCCATGGCCAAAGCATTATCAGCCCAAGCTGGTCAGGCCAAGCCAGGGATCTCAGGGGAAGTGGGGACTCCCCCAAGAAGGAGTCCCCCCACGAAACCCCAGGCTTGGTCTGAAGCCCGGGCTCTACCCTCCACCCCTGGAGTGTTGGGTATAGGGGTAAAAAATGTGTAAAATCAAATAAAACTATTGTGTTTTACAGTGGAACTACAGGTGCCAGCATGCCTGCCCTTTGGCACTTGTGGAACTACAAGTGCCAGCAGGCGACCAGCACCCATACCCCCACTGTAAAATACATAGTTAAATAAAGACAAAACACATACACCGTGACTAGTAAAACTTTATTTCATGCACCTACTCATTCACACATACTTACCTGCTTCCAGATGTGTCTGTCCCCATCTGAAGTAGAATCCATGTGTCTGGCCCTGCAAAAAAGAATCTATACTCACCTAGATCCTGGCGCCGCTCAGTAGCATCCAGGGTCTTGGTAAAACAAATAAACGAGTTCCCCGAACCAGACCGGACAGATGTAAGTATATGCTGTTACTTATACTTACACCTCGCGAAACGACAGTTGACCTAAGTCAGCTGTAATTTCTCACAGGTCGCGAACTAAATCAGTGGCCGCTTTGCATGAAGTGGCCGCTCATTACTGGGACCCACGTGGGAGCAGCCAATGAGCAGCTGCTTTACATGTAAATCGGCCGCTGATTGTATGAAATAAAGTTTTATTAGGCACAGTGTGTGTTTTGTCTTTATTTAACTATTTATTTTACAGTGGGGGTATGGGTGCTGGCCGCCTGCTGGCACTTGTAGTTCCACAAGTGCCAAAGGGAAGGCATGCTGGCACTTGTAGTTCCACTGTAAAATACAATAGTTTTAATTGATTTTACACTTTATTACCCCCGTACCCAACGCTCCATGGGTGCGGGGAAGAGCCCTGGGCTTCAGACCAAGCCTGGGGTTTCAGGGGGAAGAACCCATTCTTGTGGGGGTCCCCACTTGCCCTGAGATCCCCAGCTTGGCCTGACCGGCTTGGGCTGAGAATGCTTTGGCCATGGAGCCCTGGTAATAGGGTCTTCGGGCTGTGGCAATACAGCCCATCCGTTTTAGGTCCGGTGCTGGTTTTAAATATAGGGGGACCCCTACGCAATTTTTTCCCCCTATATTTAAAACCAGGACTGGCTCTGCAGCCTGGTGCTGGTTCCTAAATTATGGTGGAAACCTACTCATTTTGTTCGCCATAATTTATGGCACAAGGACCAGCTGTCAAGTCCGGGGCTGGTTAGCCTTTTGGAGGGGTGGGGCCTCACATCATTTTATTTAGAGAGTATACCCTGTTTTTTACTGTTTTAACACACAAGTAGCCAGCACATATCTCACTGATATTGATATGTGCAGGCTGCTAGCTCGGGAGAGCTTCCCAGAGAGAAAACACTGCAATTTTGGGTGAGTAGTCTCATCTTCACTTGTAACTCGGGGGAGATATCTCGATCTGCTTCACCATCGGCCAACTCACTTTCAGCTAAACTCACTTCTTAGTAAATTTACAAGATGAAAAACGGGAAAATCAAAAGAGATTTGGTGATGCAAATCAAAATAAAAAAAAACTAAACTCGACCAAACTCAATTCTCAGTAAATTTACCCCTTACACTCAGTTATAGCATAGCATAACAGTACAGACATTCCTAACGACCTACCTATTTAGCGACCGTTTGGACTTACGACTGGCGCTCCGACCAGCTGACTGTGGCTTGCACTGATTACAAAAAAAAAAAAAATTCTGTACGAGAGGGGGCCGTGGCTGTGGAGCGGGACACACAGGAGACATTGCCTCCCATAAGGGAAACGACAGACAGGGATGCGGCGTGCTCTCGGAGGAGGTGGGGCACACACAGGTATGTGTCACCCTCAGCCTGGGTCCTGCTGCTTCTCAGTTACTATATGTCCTCGCTTAACGACTGATACGTTTAACGACCGAGTCGTAGGAATGGAACTCGGTCGTTATGCTGCCATGAGAAAGTCAACAAGGACCTAATATCGATGTTCAGCATCGTTGACATGTTTAGCATGTTGACATCGACTATGTCGATATGCTGTATGTCGACTCTGATGAAATGTCTACATGCTTAAAGTGTCAAGTAAAACAGTGGGTACCAGAGTGTTGTGATCATTTTCCAGTCCGGCAGTGTTGAGTGGTTCAGTGCGGTGAATAAGCTAACCCCTACCTATAACTCTGTCACCTAACCTCCCCCAGTAGCCTAACCCCTAACCTTCCCCCAGCAGCCTAACCCCTGACCTTCCCATTTCAACAATGTCAGCATCATAACTGTTAACATTTTGGTGTTGACATTATGACTGTCAACATTTTGAAAGTCAACATGGTGACTGCAGCCACTCTATTTAAATACAATGAAGTGTAGTTTAGTGTCAAATGCACAAGAGGCAATAGTGGTCTGACATGAAATGCAATACCTCCACATCCCCTGTTAACGGCTTCATAAATCCAATGGGAATAATTATTTTCTAGCAGTAGTCCAAATTAAAATGACAAATGGATTCCAACAGATGCCCACAACTTGAAATAGTATAGCTGCAAAGCTATTTTAGCTGGAGGGGTTAATAAAAAAACAGCCAATCAGAAGTGGGAGGACAGTGTAATCATCATCTTGTATATTAACACCAGGGGGTAGGTTTACTATTGCAGGGTTTGTCAAAGCCGCCGATAAATCGATGGCTTTGACCAGAGCTGTTACTAGACTTTTTGGTGCCCTGTGCTAGAAAGAGCATTGGCGCCCCCCTCATTTTTCAAAGGGACATAATGCACCCAAAATAGGGCCATGGCTTCATGGAGAAGGGCCAGGAAAGAGATATGAGAGGCCAGGAAATGCTGCTGATGAAATAAGAGGAAGCTACAAGCAAGAATGATAATAAACAGATATTTGACAGGCCCAAACAGCGCCCCCTGACCTGTGGTACCCTGTGCGATGGCACTGTCCGCACTACCCTACCTACGGCCCTGGCTTTGACTGATGGATTTAAAGCAGCAACAGAGATAAATGCATTTATTGCTGCTTGCCCCTTTAAATGGTCAAAGCAGTCGATTACACAGGTCTGCGATGAAAAAGCTTTTTTAACGAATTTATGTGATACTTATAGAATTTTGGCTTCTGAACACTAACGACTCCCGATATTGCATATCACATCACGTTTTTCTGCAAAACATGTATTTATGAATGTCACTTTTTTCATATTCTTTAAAGAAATAAATGTATTCTGCCTACATTTATTATAAAACATTGTGTTAAATGAATTCAGTCGGTAGTATAGAACGTTGCAATTCAGTTCTCGTCATAAAACTTCCCCCGCCCAGTGCCAGATTAAGGTTCACATGGTCCTGGAGCTGAAATCTACAAAGGGCCTAAACTCCATACTGTCTAAAGGAACATTACACACACACAACAACTACAATTACAAGGTGAGCTGGCGAAGGCGGAACCAAATACAACAGATGCAACACAGTTTTGCCCTGTGCTGGCTCATTTTAACCCCTGCCCAGTGGCGTAACTTCATCCCAGGTGCCCAGAGGCAAGATAAATGTTGGAGTCCCCCCCAAATTAAAATGTACCAACCCCCAGCACCTATGCCAGCCACAGCTGCTGCCGCCCCCCTATGCAGTTCCTTTTATACAATGCCCCCGGTAGTGATCCCCGTATGCAGTGCTCACCTATGTAGTGCCCCCCAGTAATAGTCCCCCTATGCAGTGCCTCCAGTAGTGGTCCCCCTATGCAGTACCTGCAGTAGTGGCCCCCCTATGCTGTGCCCCCAATAGTAAGGCCCCTGTAGTGCCCCCAATAGTAAGGCTCCTGTAGTGGCCCCATATGATGCCCCCAGTAGTCATGCTGCTGTAGTGCCCCCATATGATGCCCCAGTAGTAAGGCCCCTGCAATGACCCCTGTAGTGCCCTCAGTAGTAAGCCCCCTGTAATGCCTCCAGTAGTAAGCCCCCAGTAGTAAGCCCCCTGGAATGCCCCCTGTAGTGCCCCCACTAGTAAACCCCCAGTAGTAAGCCCCCTGTAATAATCCCCCAGTAGTAAGCCCCCTGTAGTGCCCCCAGTAGTAAGCCCCCTGTAGTGCCCCAAGTAGTAAGCCCTTTGAACTGCCCCCTGTAATGTGCCCCCAGTAGTAAACCCCCTGTAATAAGCGGCAGCCCCTTGTAATCAGGGCCGGATTACTAATGGGGCGGGTGGAGCTGCAGCTCCAAGCCCACCATTTAAATAGGCCCACAGGATCCAGTCACTGCTGTGCAGACAGGAGAAAAACAATTCCTTGCAAACACTGCATTGCATTGAATCTGACAACCTGACAACGGAGGATCTGCAGCCGTACCATTGCTTAACACGCCCCCCCCCCTCAGCCTCCCGAAGCTCCGCCCCCTCGACCGTACGAAGCCCTGCCCCTCGACTGCCTGAAGCTCCGCCCCATGTCATCTGAAGCTCCGCCTCCAGGTCGACCGAAGCTCCGCCCCCGCAGCCAGTTTGTGCTAAAGCAGCTCCTTTCGGCCGCCCACAGTTGCCTCCCCTGAGTCACCAGAAGCATCGGTAACCAGGCTATTTAAAGCCCCGCCCATTCCCCTTACCCAGGGCCATTTTAACAGCTGGCCCTAGGCTTGGGCACAGAAATTATGAGAAGTCAGCGCTGCGGATGGAACGCAGAGGCTGAGCTGAATTGCACGGGAGGGAAGGCAGCTGTCACCAGCCATGAGAAAAGAGCAGCATGCATCACCAAACAGGTTAGTCTGGCACCTATGTATGTACGTGTGAGTGTATGTTTGTATGTAAATATATATATATATATATATATATATATACACACATACACACACTGTCTATTTGTATGTAAAAATGGTTGTGTCTGCATGTTTATCTGTATGTATATAGGTCAGGCTAGACTACCCTCCCGATTTGGCCGGGAGCCTCCCAGATATCGGGTGCCGCTCCCGGCCCCCACGGAAAGGCAGGCAAGCCGACCCTCCCTACCCCCCCCCTGTCCAGAGTAAACTAGAAACCCCTGCAGCGGGGGGCCAGTGACGCGATCATCGTGGCCCCGCCCCATGCTGCACAATGCCGCTATTTTCTGCAATGTGGCATCATTACCCGCCCACGCCCCCCGCTGTGCGCAGACATTCAGCTCCCTCCTGTGTAATATATATATATATATATATATACTCCAAACTGCGCAGCACTCTCCTTCCCATCAATTACAAACTGCCGCTGTGCCCGCTAACATTTCATGCACATAGGGCCTGATTCAGAGCCGCTCGCTCTGAATCAGGGCCGGGCTTTTTTTTTTTTTTGGATCAGCCTCTTGGCCGCTCGCATGGCAAGCGGCCATGATGATGGTCGCGATGGTCAAGACCATCGCGACCATCGGGCTTGCGACGAGACCCTTGTGGTAGGGTCTCGTGGCCGCAAGCCCCAGAGAGATTTTGGCTCTAACAGAGCCGGAATCTCTCCACTGACATCACTCATGATGTCAGTGGGGCCGCCCCCAAACGACAGGCATTCACATGGGAACGCATCCATTTGGGCAGCCGCCCACCAAAGGGGGCAAGCTGTCACTCAACATCGACAGCTCGCCCCCTTTGGTGCGAGACCCGGAGCGACGTATTGCCCGTCGCTAGCCGGGTTTCGCGCATGCGCTGTGGGCCACCATCGACCCAGTTGCGAGCGCTCAGCGCTTGCGACCGGGTCTGAATCAGGCCCATAGTTCCATTAAGCAGCACTCAGCGATCTTGTTCAATAATGACATTGCACAGCTTCGTTGAGCAACGTTTCGGGCTTTAATGCCCTTCGTCATGTGTATGCAGCCTAATAAAGGGCATTAAAGCCTGAAACGTTGCCCGACGAAGCTGTGCAATGTTATTATTGAACGAGACTGCTGAGTGCTTCTTATTGGAACTATGTATATATATATATATATATATATATATATACACACATACACACACATTGGTGCACACTCATATCACACAACGTGGCTCCCTTATAATTATCCACAGTATTAGGGTTGCCCTAGATTTATTGGTATAGGGCACATTTTATTCAACCTTTTCAGCTTTTAGTGATCCATACTGTAATTGCCAATAGCTGGATTCTATATGTATTTTTATCCCTTTAGTTGGTTACTTCCTGCACCTGCGCACCATGTTGGAGCGCAAACATGAGGTGCCTTACAGTGTACTTCCGGTCATGGTTTGGTGACTATGCGGCGGTCTCCTACTGACAGGTGAGTGGTGTGGGACCTTGGTAGTGGCTATCAGGAAAACTGTGGATGTTGGAAGCAGGTACACAGTACTCGCATAACCTGTTTTGTTACTTCCTGTGATAGTGTAATCCAGTGGAGCGCACATAGGAAGCGTCGCGCCGAGCACTTCCAGTCACGGACCCACATTATCTGTACTACATGGGGCTGATTATGCATGTTAGCTAGTCCATTATTATATACTGAGTTTTGGTTTTGTTAGATATAATACATAGGGCCGTATTAGCCGCGAAAAGTCGGGAAGGTTTCGCCTGCCACACTTTGCATACATCGCGTGTTTTGACCTTGGAAACTTATCGGGCGCACCCCCGCTATTCGCCATATTCAATTCCAAAGGAGGCGAAAACGCGTCCCGGCGAAACTCAAACAGGCGAAAAGTGCTGTAAAAAATGGGGAAATCAGCTTGACACCCCCCAAAAGATGCACTAACATTGGGGATCAATATATATTTCCCCACATAGCCCTACTGAAGGTATTTGGCAAGTGCTGTCAATTGCATCTAATCAGCGTCTTTGCACAAGTGGTGAAGAATGGTATTAAGTAGGGGTGTGCACCGGCCACTTTTCGTGTTTTGTGTTTTGGTTTTGGATCTGGATCTTTCTTCGTGTTTTGGATCTGGATTGGTTTTGCCAAAACCACCCTTCCGTGTTTTGGGTTCTGGGTTTTGTGTTTTGGATCTGTATTTTTTTTTAAAAAAGCATAAAAACAGCTAAAATCACAGAATTTGTAGGTTTTTCTGCTCCTATGCTATTATTAACCTCAATAACCTTAATTTCCACTCATTTCCAGTCTATTCTGAACACCTCACACCTCACAATAGTGTTTTTATGTCCAAAACGTTGCACCGAGGTAGCTGGATGACTATGCTAAGCGACACGAGTGGGCGGCACAAACACGTGACCCATCTAGGCGTGAAACTGCAGTGGCAGACAGGATGGCAGTTTGAAAAACTAGGCCCCAAACTGTACATAATGCAAAGAAAAAAAAGAGGTGCAAGATGGAATTGTCCTTGGGCCCTCCCACCCACCCTTATGTTGTATAAACAGGACATGCACACTTTAACAAACCAATCATTTCAGCGCCAGGGTCTGCCACACAACTGTGGCTGAAATGATTGGTTCGTTTGGGCCCCCACAAAACAAGCTGGCAATTAATGTGTCCCTGCACAAACTGGCTCTATGGAGGCAAGATGTCATCCTCATCCTCCTCATCCACCGATTCCTCACCCTCTTCAGTGTGTACATCCTCATCCTCACAAAGTATTAACTCGTCCCCACTTGAATCCACCACCACAGGTCCCTCTGTACCTTCTGGAGGCTGGTCTCCCTGGAAGAGCTGATAATTCATTTTGATGAACATCATCTTCTCCACATTCTGTGGAAGCAACCTCCTACACCTTTCGCTGACAAGGTTCCCGGCTGCACTAAACACTCTTTCGGAGTACACACTGGAGGGGGGGCAACTCAGGTAAAATAGAGCCAGTTTGTACAGGGGCCTCCAAATTGCCTCTTTTTCCTGCCAGTACAGGTATGGACTGTCTGCCATGCCTACTTGGATGCTGTCACCGATGTAATCCTCCACCATTCTGTCAATGGTGACAGTATCATATGCAGTGACAGTAGACATGTCAGAAATTGTTGCAAGGTCCTTCAGTCCGGACCAGATGTCCAAACTTGGTCCTGCCTGCCCTGCATCACCGCCAGCGGGTTGCTTAGGATACCTAAGTTTTTTCCTGGCAGCCCCAGTTGCAGGAGAAAATGAAGAAGGAGCCGTTGACGTGTCACGTTCCGCTTCAGCTGACAGTGTGTTCACCAGCAGGTCTTTGCACCTCTGCAGGCTTGTGTCGGCCGGAAAGAGAGACACCACATAGGCTTTAAACCTAGGATCGAGCACGGTGGCCAAAACGTAGTGGTCTGATTTCAACAGATTGACCACCCTGGAATCCTGGCAAAGCGAATGAAGGGCTTCATCCACAAGTCCCACATGCCGAGCGGAATCGCTCCGTCTTAGCTCCTCCTTCACTTTCTCCAGCTGCTTCTGCAAAAGCCTGATGAGGGGAATGACCTGACTCAAGCTGGCAGTGTCTGAACTGACTTCACGTGTGGCAAGTTCGAAGGGCTGGAGAACCTTGCACAACACGGAAATCATTCTCCACTGCGCTTGAGTCAGGTGCATACCCCCTCCTTTGCCTATGTCATAGGTGGATGTATAGGCTTGTATGGCCTTTTGCTGCTCCTCCATCCTCTGAAGCATATAGAGGGTTGAGTTCCACCGCGTCACAACCTCTTGCTTCAGGTGATGGCGGGGCAGGTTCAAGAGTGTTTGCTGGCGCTCCAGTCTTCGGCACGCAGTCGCTGAATGGCGAAAGTGGCCAGAAATTTTTCGGGCCACCCAAAGCGTCTCCTGCACGCCCCTGTCGCTTTTCAGAAAATTCTGCACCACCAAGTTTATTGTGTGAGCAAAACATGGGACGTGCTGGAAATTGCCCAGATGTAATGCCCGCACAATATTGGTGGCGTTGTCAGATATCACAAATCCCCAGGAGAGTCTAAGTGGGGTAAGCCACTGGGCGATGATTTCCCTCAGTTTCTCTAAGAGGTTGTCGGCGGTGTGCCTCTTACTGAAACCGGTGATACACAGCGTAGCCTGCCTTGTAACGAGCTGGTATTTCTGAGATGCTGCTACTGGTGACGCTGCTGCTGTTGCTGCGTAAGGTGATACATCTACCCAGTGGGCTGTCACAGTCATATAGTCCTTAGTCTGCCCTGTTCCACTTGTCCACATGTCCGTGGTTAAGTGGACATTGTGTACAACGGCATTTTTCAGGACACTGAGGACACTTTTTCTGACATTTCTGTACAGTCTCGGTATCGCCTGCCTAGTGAAGTGGAATCTAGACGGGATTTGGAACCGGGGACACACTACCTCCATCAATTGTCTAAATCCCACTGCACTAATGGCGGATACCGGACGCACGTCTAACACCAACATAGCAGTCAAGGCCTCAGTTATACGTTTTGCTTCAGGATGACTGCTGTCGTACTTCATCCTCCTCGCTAAGGACTGTTGGAGGGTCAATTGTTTAGTAAAAGTAGTGGTGTTCCTACTTCCTCTCTGGGATGATGAACGACTCCCAGCAGCAGCAACAGCAGCAGCGGCAGCAGTAGGCGTAGCAATGCAGGATCCTCCAGAGGAATCCCGGATAGGAGAGTCAGTCATGCCAGTGACATGGCCTGCAGGACTACTTCCGATCCTGACTAAGGAGGAAATTGACGAGGAGGGAGTTGACGGTGTGGTTTGCAGGCGCTTGGATACAACAGGACAACGGGATTTAGGTGTCCCTGGACTGCTTACGGTCTTAGCCAAAGTTTCTGAACTTGACAGTAACTTTTTATGAACGCGCTGCAGGTGCCGTATAAGGGAGGATGTTCCTAGGTGGTTGACGTCCCTACCCCTACTTATTTCACCTTTACATATGGTACATATGGCAAGACAGTTGTTGTCCGGATTTGGATAGAAATATTGCCAGACCAAAGAGGTGGAATGTTTGGTCTTCTGCCCAGGCATGACCATGATGGGCTTTTTCATCCCACGGACAACAACTGTCTCCCCCGGAGCCTGATTTAAACAAACCACATCACCATCAGAATCCTCCTCGCCAACTTCCTCCTCAGCGCCAGCTACACCAGTATCCTCATCCTGTTGTACTTCAACAGTGACATCTTCAATTTGCATATCAGCAAGTGGACTGTGGGTGCTCCTTTCAGCACTTGCAGGGGGCGTGCAAATGGTGGAAAGAGCCACCTCTTCCCGTCCAGTGCTGGGAAGGTCAGGCATCGCAACCACCACCACACTTGGACTCTCCTTGGGGATTTGTGATATCTTCTTAGAAAGCACAGTTCTTCGCTGTGCTTTTGCCAGCTTAACTCTTTTGATTTTTTTAGTGGGAGGAGGGCTTCCATCGTCATGTGAAGCTGAACCACTAGTCATGAACATACTAGGGATCGACCTTAGCCGTTCCTTGCCACTCCGTGTCGTAAATGGCATATTGGCAAGTTTACGTTTCTCTTCAGCTGATTTAAATGTCTTTTTCAAGGTCATTTTCCTGAACTTTGCCATTTGGGATTGTATGTGCCCTCTACTATGACATTGGGCATCGGCCTTGGCAGACGACGTTGATGGCATGTTATCGTCTATGTCATGACTAGTGGCAGCAGCTTCAGCACTAGGAGGAAGTGGTTCTTGATCTTTCTCTATTTTATTTTTATCGGAGAAAGTTTGGTCCTCCATTTATGTTATATCGATTTGATATATACGTGCGGCTAAACACAGAAAATAATTTTTTTTTTGGTTAGGACTGGAGTGTACTTTCGGGGGTTACAGCACCCTTTAACGGTCAAGCCAGCCGGCCCTTTACTTATGACACAGGCGCACGCTTGGCACTACTTTGTTGATGCACGTGCGGCTACTGCGCACATAATTCACAAACACAGAAAATAATTTTTTTTTTGGTTTGGACTGGAGTGTACTTTCGGGGGTTACAGCACCCTTAACGGTCAAGCCAGCCGGCCCTTTACTTATGACACAGGTGCACGCTTGGCACTACTTTGTTGATGCACGTGCGGCTACTGCGCACACAATTCACAAACACAGAAAATAATTTTTTTTTGGTTTGGACTGGAGTGTACTTTCGGGGGTTACAGCACCCTTTAACGGTCAAGCCAGCCGGCCCTTTACTTATGACACAGGCGCACGCTTGGCACTACTTTGTTGATGCACGTGCGGCTACTGCGCACACAATTCACAAACACAGAAAATAATTTTTTTTTGGTTTGGACTGGAGTGTACTTTCGGGGGTTACAGCACCCTTTAACGGTCAAGCCAGCCGGCCCTTTACTTATGACACAGGCGCACGCTTGGCACTACTTTGTTGATGCACGTGCGGCTACTGCGCACACAATTCACAAACACAGAAAATAATTTTTTTTTTGGTTTGGACTGGAGTGTACTTTGGGGGTTACAGCACCCTTTAACGGTCAAGCCAGCCGGCCCTTTACTTATGACACAGGCGCACGCTTGGCACTACTTTGTTGATGCACGTGCGGCTACTGCGCACACAATTCACAAACACAGAAAATAATTTTTTTTTGGGTTTGGACTGGAGTGTACTTTCGGGGGTTACAGCACCCTTAACGGTCAAGCCAGCCGGCCCTTTACTTATGACACAGGTGCACGCTTGGCACTACTTTGTAGATGCACATGCGGCTACTGCGCACACAATTCACAAACACAGAAAATTATTTTTTTTTGGTTTGGACTGGAGTGTACTTTCGGGGGTTACAGCACCCTTTAACGGTCAAGCCAGCCGGCCCTTTACTTATGACACAGGCGCACGCTTGGCACTACTTTGTTGATGCACGTGCGGCTACTGCGCACACAATTCACAAACACAGAAAATAATTTTTTTTTTGGTTTGGACTGGAGTGTACTCTCGGGGGTTACAGCACCCTTAACGGTCAAGCCAGCCGGCCCTTTACTTATGACACAGGCGCACGCTTGGCACTACTTTGTTGATGCACGTGCGGCTACTGCGCACACAATTCACAAACACAGAAAATAATTTTTTTTTGGTTTGGACTGGAGTGTACTTTCGGGGGTTACAGCACCCTTTAACGGTCAAGCCAGCCGGCCCTTTACTTATGACACAGGCGCACGCTTGGCACTACTTTGTTGATGCACGTGCGGCTACTGCGCACACAATTCACAAACACAGAAAATAATTTTTTTTTTGGTTTGGACTGGAGTGTACTTTCGGGGGTTACAGCACCCTTTAACGGACAAGCCAGCCGGCCTTTTACTTATGGGACACAGGCGCACGCTTGGCACTACTTTGTTGATGCACGTGCGGCTACTGCGCACACAATTCACAAACACAGAAAATAATTTTTTTTTTGGTTTGGACTGGAGTGTACTTTCGGGGGTTACAGCACCCTTAACGGTCAAGCCAGCCGGCCCTTTACTTATGACACAGGTGCACGCTTGGCACTACTTTGTTGATGCACGTGCGGCTACTGCGCACACAATTCACAAACACAGAAAATAATTTTTTTTTGGTTTGGACTGGAGTGTACTTTCGGGGGTTACAGCACCCTTTAACGGTCAAGCCAGCCGGCCCTTTACTTATGACACAGGCGCACGCTTGGCACTACTTTGTTGATGCACGTGCGGCTACTGCGCACACAATTCACAAACACAGAAAATAATTTTTTTTTGGTTTGGACTGGAGTGTACTTTCGGGGGTTACAGCACCCTTTAACGGTCAAGCCAGCCGGCCCTTTACTTATGACACAGGCGCACGCTTGGCACTACTTTGTTGATGCACGTGCGGCTACTGCGCACACAATTCACAAACACAGAAAATAATTTTTTTTTTGGTTTGGACTGGAGTGTACTTTGGGGGTTACAGCACCCTTTAACGGTCAAGCCAGCCGGCCCTTTACTTATGACACAGGCGCACGCTTGGCACTACTTTGTTGATGCACGTGCGGCTACTGCGCACACAATTCACAAACACAGAAAATAATTTTTTTTTGGGTTTGGACTGGAGTGTACTTTCGGGGGTTACAGCACCCTTAACGGTCAAGCCAGCCGGCCCTTTACTTATGACACAGGTGCACGCTTGGCACTACTTTGTAGATGCACATGCGGCTACTGCGCACACAATTCACAAACACAGAAAATTATTTTTTTTTGGTTTGGACTGGAGTGTACTTTCGGGGGTTACAGCACCCTTTAACGGTCAAGCCAGCCGGCCCTTTACTTATGACACAGGCGCACGCTTGGCACTACTTTGTTGATGCACGTGCGGCTACTGCGCACACAATTCACAAACACAGAAAATAATTTTTTTTTTGGTTTGGACTGGAGTGTACTCTCGGGGGTTACAGCACCCTTAACGGTCAAGCCAGCCGGCCCTTTACTTATGACACAGGCGCACGCTTGGCACTACTTTGTTGATGCACGTGCGGCTACTGCGCACACAATTCACAAACACAGAAAATAATTTTTTTTTGGTTTGGACTGGAGTGTACTTTCGGGGGTTACAGCACCCTTTAACGGTCAAGCCAGCCGGCCCTTTACTTATGACACAGGCGCACGCTTGGCACTACTTTGTTGATGCACGTGCGGCTACTGCGCACACAATTCACAAACACAGAAAATAATTTTTTTTTTGGTTTGGACTGGAGTGTACTTTCGGGGGTTACAGCACCCTTTAACGGACAAGCCAGCCGGCCTTTTACTTATGGGACACAGGCGCACGCTTGGCACTACTTTGTTGATGCACGTGCGGCTACTGCGCACACAATTCACAAACACAGAAAATAATTTTTTTTTTGGTTTGGACTGGAGTGTACTTTCGGGGGTTACAGCACCCTTAACGGTCAAGCCAGCCGGCCCTTTACTTATGACACAGGCGCACGCTTGGCACTACTTTGTTGATGCACGTGCGGCTACTGCGCACACAATTCACAAACACAGAAAATAATTTTTTTTTGGTTTGGACTGGAGTGTACTTTCGGGGGTTACAGCACCCTTTAACGGTCAAGCCAGCCGGCCCTTTACTTATGACACAGGCGCACGCTTGGCACTACTTTGTTGATGCACGTGCGGCTACTGCGCACACAATTCACAAACACAGAAAATATATTATTTTTTTAGCACTTGGGGGGAGCACCCCTGATGGACAGAGCACCCCCTGGACAACACTACAGCACCCCTTTAGGACTGGGACACTGCACAGGACTTTGGAGTGGACACAGCCCCTATGGAGAACTGACTGCACAACACAGTCCAGCCAGCCCCTATGGACTTTGAAGTAGTGGACACAGCCCCTATTAACAACAGCAGCACAGCACAACACAGCCAGCCCCTATGGACTTTGAAGTAGTGGACAACAGCAGCACTACACTACACTACACTACACAGCACTAACTCCCACCCTCCCTCTTCACTGTCCACAGCCGAGTGAGAAAATGGCGCCGACGCGGGTACCTTATATAGGATCCTAAACCCGCGAGACTCGGAAGGCGGGATGATGACGTTTTGCCTCGATGTCAGATCCGAGTCAGGCGGGAAAAGTCGAGCCTGACTCGGATCGGACTCGGATCGGGGGGGCTCGGGGGGGTTCGGATTTCAGAAATCCGAACCCGCTCACCCCTAGTATTAAGCACTTTTTTTTGTGAAAATAAGTAGTCCTGTCACATTTGGGCTACTTGAAAATGGGTGCTAGTATCGATTAAAATCGCAAAAGTGATGTTGTAAAAAACGTACCTTCAGCAAGCACCTGCAATCAAAAAAACACCTCCCCCATACTTGCAGACCCCCCAAAAGTCTATTTCGCTAGTTTAAAAGGTTGTACCCCCACTTAGCACTTTTTCGCCCCCATTTTCAAAGAAATTTTTGGGGTGTTCCTAAATTTTTGTAGGGATTTTTTAACGCAGTAATGCTTTGTGGGTGCTGTCCTAAGGGTGCTGAGTGGTTTCCTGACATTTGCACCCCAAAATCGCAATTCTACACTTTTTTTTTCACCACCCATTCATAGGCAAATCATTTTCGACTATTACAATGCATTGCGTTTTCGTGTACACAAAAACTATTTGGAATTGAATAGGGCGAAAAGTTTCTGTCTGGCGAGATGACGTTATCCGCAATACTTTTTTGCGTCTAATTGAATAAGGCCCTTAGATAGGTAGGCGGGACATGGATGATGTTATTTCTGTTTTTTGAGATGAGGAGTGAGCACAGGTAAGTGGCGGGGGTATTTAAATGAGGTTTTAGTCACTGTGGTGATACATAAAGTTCCTTTGTCTGATGTTTCGTCTTGAGAAGGTATATATATATATATTATATAAAATGTGTGAGTTTGTGTATAGGGAGCTGCTGCAACACTGAAGGGTGATGATGATTAATCACGACCTTCAGCGTTGCAGTGGCTATGGATGTGGGATGCACACTTATAGAAATATGCCAAAACAATTTTGGATTATTATTCTTTTCTCTTTTTTTTCTTATTAATCTAAACTATTCTAGCCATCAAGGAAAGATAGCCACACACACTGTGTAGATCACACACGCACACTAGGCACGCCCCCACATCATTAGTCACACCGCCACAGTGCTGGTCATACTCCCCTGCAGCAGCACACAATAGGCCCTTCAAAAATTTCAGCTCCAGGCCCATGTGGACCTTAATCTGGCACTGCTTGTAATACCCCCTGTAGTAAGCCCCCTGTAATGCTCTCAGTATTAAGTCCCCCCCGTAGTGCCACCCCCCCACGCGCACACACACATACAAAAAAAAACTTACATTAAACCCCGCTCCAGTGCCTGCTGCCGTCTGTCCCCGGCGCCCGCTCCTCGGAACTATGGGAGTGACGTCATGATGTCACTCATATAGTGCACTGCGGGACCCGGAATCCGGAGCTGTAATATGACAAATGGCTCCCAACAGATGCCCACAACTTGAAATAGTATAGCTGCAAAGCTATTTTAGCTGGAGAGGTTAATAAAAAAACAGCCAATCAGAAGTGGGAAGACAGTGTAATCATCATTTTGTATATTAACGCCAGGGGGTAGGTTTACTATTGCACGGTTTGTCAAAGCCGCCGGTAAATCGGTGGCTTTGACTGATGGATTTAAAGCAGCAACAGAGATAAATGCTTAACCAGGCTTGTTTTAGCATTTATTGCTGCTTGCCCCTTTAAATGATCAAAGCAGTCGAACACAGGTCTGCGATGAAAAAGCTTTTTTAACAAATTTATGTGATACTTATAGATTTTTGGCTTCTGAACACTAATGACTCCCAATTTTGCATATCACATCACGTTTTTCTGCAAAACGTGTATTTATGAATGTCACTTTTTTCATATTCTTTAAAGTAATACATGTATGTCTTATATCTAATAATTTAATAACAAAGAGTTATTTGCATATTAAAATAAATCACATTAAAATACACATATCACATATAGTCTGCAAAACATATAAAATATACCAATTGGTCAATAAAATATCCAATATAAAAAAAAATATAAGGATATGGAAAAAAGTCAGCGTGTGTCGACGAAACAAGACTGGTGGGATCAAGTGACTCTACAGAAGTATCTGGATAGTGACCTGATCCCGAGAGGATTACATATTAAAAAAACTCCAGCGTTTAAAGAAGACCCAGGGTTTATTGAAGAATGGTATACAATATTGGATAATTGTTCTAAAAACCTGATGCGTCTTCTGATTAGGTATAGAGAGGCCAAAGTAATCAGTATACAAAAGGATATTGAAAATACAACTGAATTACTTAAACCCTTCTCTGACCAAAATGACTTTCTAACACGAAATTCAAAAGTTAATAAGAATAAGTAGAAGAATATGAACAATCTTTAATCCAGCTAAAGGATGACAAATTGGTCAGAGACCAGGGTGATTACGACAGGAGAGAAATACGATCCTTTAACAGGTCTGGGAGAGTTTGCTCTCTTTCCAAATATCGTATTAGAATCAAATCATCAGAAGGATCTAGACCAGTTAGATTTCAGCAAGATAAGAGACAATCATATTTGAGAAATGAAAAATTCATAAATTCCTATTCCAGAGATTCAAACTAAAAACAAAATACTACATATGTACCTAATAGATCCTTTAAATCCTTTAGAAATCCACAAAACAGACCATCATATGACAATATTATACATAAAAATAGATTTAGTGATTTGAGACAAGAAGAACATGACGGCAGCTCTGAATCTCCTCCAATTAGGAGAAATTACACTCCAGGAGGTAGACTCAATAGAGATATAGACACAGCAACTATGTCTCACACTAATTTTTTAGAGGAAGGCCGACATTACAGAGACAATCCATACAGAAACGAAAGACCCCCCTGGATAGCCAAAAGGAGAAGAGAAAGAGAAGTAGGGGATGTAGAGGAGGGAGGAGAAAACCCCATGAAAAATACACGTATAAACTAGGAAACAAAGGTATATATAACCTGTCTTCCAAAGTCCTAAACAATAGTGAACTAAGGCCCTCATTCAGAGCCGTACGCTCTGAGCAGAGCGCACGCTCTGAATGAGGGCCGCCCTCCATAAAAATGGAGCGTCCTCCTGGATGCTTGTATAGCTGTGGGTCACCACCCACAGCCTATATGAGCGTGCAGTTTGATGGCCGCGATGGTCGTGACCATCGCGACGATCGAAACTGCGAGCCGGAGCCTGCGGTTGAGGTTTTCAACCGCAAGCCCCGGAGTGATTTTGGCTCTATCAGAGCCAAAATCACTCCCACTGACATCACTAGTGATGTCAGTGGGCCGGCTTCTGACGGGAGGCTTTCCCGTGGGAACGCCCCCGTCAGGGAGGCATGCCCCCAGCACGCCCACCAAAGGGGGCGTGCTGTCAATCAACATCGACAGCACGCCCCCTTTGATCAGACACAACGAGCGAAGGACTTTCCTTCGCTCGTCGCGTCTGGCGCATGCGCACGACGGAGCTCCCTCCGTCGTGCGCATGCTCAGTGCAGAACATCGACCCACTTGCGAGCGGACAGCCGCTCGCGAGTGGGTCTGAATCAGGGCCTAACTCTCCTGAAAAAAGGTCTAAATTTTGTCCCTGCATCTAGACCCAATCTCTTCGATTTATTCGTTGATTTGAATAAATATGTACGAATGCTCAGTAGAAAGAGATATTTTGCTCTAAAACAAATGAAGAATAAAAATATAGAGGGAACACCAATAGTTTTAGATGAAAATGATGATATATGCATTGATATATTAGAATCGCTACAAAATCAGACAGAAGTTGAGACCCCTAAGAAACTTTTTGATATTAATATGAGCACTACTTCACAAATACATAATATTAGAAATCCCTTTAAGCTAAAATCAGACTTCTATCCCTTGAACTACAGAGGTCCATTTATAGAATGCTTCTATAAATCTACCTTACAAAACTTCAGGTGTCTATGTGAGAAAGCAGAAAAAAAATTTCTCCCATACAACCTTACCTGGGATGAACGTAAAGCTCTCAAACATCTTAAAACAGATGTTGGGATAACAAT
Organism: Taudactylus pleione; assembly: GCA_031769625.1. NCBI lineage: Eukaryota > Metazoa > Chordata > Amphibia > Anura > Myobatrachidae > Taudactylus > Taudactylus pleione. The sequence goes on from JAUIMM010000113.1 coordinate 7,049,077, forward strand.
TAAACCTGCAGATAAGGGCGTTGGATTAGTTATATTTGATACTGTTGATTATATTGCAGAATCTCAAAGACAACTTTACAACAACAAATTCTATATAAAATTATCCAACAACCCGACCGCCCTTTTCCAAATACAACTGAAGGATATGTTAGACCATGCCCTCATTGATGGTGCCATTACCAAGGACACTTTTCATTTTTTATTCACTACACATACAGTCATTCTAAACTTTTTATTATTTGCCCAAGATTCAAAAGTCCCTCACGTCACCCCCTGGTCGTCCCATTATATCCGGCATTAGGTCCCTCACTAGTAATTTATCTTACTTTGTAGACACTTTTTTACAAAAATATGTTAAAAATGTACATTCTTATATTAAAGACACGGCACATTTTTTAAGACTAATTAAAGATATTAAATGGAAATCAACATACTATTTTGTGACATGTGATGTCGAATCATTATATTCGAACATTCCACATGATGCCGGTATTAAGGTGGTTGAATATTATGTGAAGATAGAGGGGAATATAACCATAGCTTTACAAAAATTTATTTTATCTGCCATTAAATTTATTCTAGAACATAATTATTTTACGTTTGATTCAACCTTTTTTTTGCAAACACTCGGCACAGAGATGGGAACCAGATTCGCCCCGAGTTTCGCGAACCTCTATATGGGGAAGTTTGAGGAGGAGCACATATGGAGTGAGCGATTCGAGGCGAATCTGGTTCTCTTCGGGAGGTACATAGATGACCTCTTCTTCATTTGGGAGGGGGATAGTAATTCAATTGCCACCTTTGTCGACAGTCTTAATCACAATGCGTTTGGGCTTCACTTCACTAGTAATTTTAGTTCTCAGCACATTCATTTCTTGGATATTGATCAGTGAGGGAAAATCAAATAGTAGCTGAAACGTATATTAAAGAAGTAGACCATAATCGCTACCTTAATTATAAGAGTAATCATCTACAAAATTGGCGTAATAATATCCCAAAAGGACAGTTCCGAACAAAGGTTATATGACAAATAAGTCAAAACAAAATATTCTTCATTTGTTGATCAAAACTATCCCGTCTCTGTTTTAAATACAGCCCTAAATGAGGTCGCTACAATCGATAGGACCACTCTGCTTGATGAAAGGTCGCTTTCGGGAACTAGAGGGGATGAGTCTATTGGTGATGATAGATCAGCTGTTTTTATTACTAAATATAACTCATATGCGCAGGAGATTAAGAAAATTATTTTCAAAAAAACATCAACTCTAAAATTAGATGAAATTTTGAACTCTTCAGTACAACTAAAAAATACAGTGGTTTTTAGAAAATTGGATAATCTCAAGAGCAAACTAGTTCCAAGTCATTTCAGTAAACCCCCAAACAAATCACTGACACCGCCAGCCGACAAAGTATTAGAAAACTGGATACCTTATAAACCAACAGGACGCTACAAATATGGAAAGAATGGCTGTAAAATGTGTGAACATACTGAGAGAAAAACAGTAGACTTTAGGTCCACAGCTTCAGGAGAATCATTTAAAATTTTAAACTTCTACAACTGTAGGTCGGACTATGTTATGTATTTAATCTCCTATAGGTTGCGGCATGCAATATGTAGGCTGCACGACTAGGCCACTTCATATTTGATTTCTTGAACATAGAAGAGCTTGACATAAGAAAAACAAAACACACTCTTTAGCTAGACATGTGCTTCACTGCCAAAAGGATAATTTTGAATCTATTAAAATAACAGCTATTGAATGGATCAGTCCAACTAAACGAGGGGGAGATAGATTTGGAATGCTTTGCAAACATGAGACTTATTGGATATTTCGACTATGAACCCTGATGCCACAGGGTTTGAATGACACCATAGAATTAAATATTTTCTGAGAGTTTACCTCATGAAGATGTATGGTTTAAGATATTAATTTACTCCATCAGAAATGTTGGAAATAATTATCTGTCCAACCTTCTGTTTCATTTCGGTGATTCTTCTATTTCTGTTTCTTGTTTCTTCTTCTTATTATTTTTTAATATATATTTTGTTTTATGTTTTTTATTTTTAGTTTGTTTCCTAACTAAATTAGAATAAAAATTAGATTTATTGAGATCGGACTTACATCGGTTTAATGAGAAACACTCTCAAGTATGTATTATAATTATGTCGGTAGATAGACATATTTAATATGTAGTATTAGTAGAATATATGTGGAATATTGTACTAGTTTTAATATTTCATTATTATTTTTATTTATATATTTGTGTTTATTATTTATTATTCATTATTATTTTTTATTTTGAGCAAATATTATTAATTGTATTTGTCTTGTCTCTATATTATTATACACTAATTATTATTGATTATATTGAATACATTTCATTTATTTATATATATTTATTGTCAATTACTACTGGCAAATATTTACTGAATAGATATAGGAACACTATCCATTTAAAATGAAATATGATGCCATTATATGACTTGGACAAATGTGATTTAGAAATTCATATGTATATGTGTATATCTATGTATATCTACATATGCATGTGAAATAAAAATAGACTATATGCTATGAGTTTGATATATGTATATAGATATGCACACTTTTTGAAATAGAAAATTACTTAAAAATCTGCAAAACATTCTAACAGATCACTGAATTATAAACAATCCAAATTCTTGGATATACAATACTCAGTCCTTTCTAAAGCTTTAATAGTTGAATGTTATAAGTATCTGATTGTATACAGCTGAGTATTGGGTATAAATGAGGTGAGGTCTGCTCACAAACACTATTGTCTCCTGAGGAAGCCGCCGAGACTTTTGGAGGCGGAGAAACGCATAGAGACTCGTTATACATTCTCTCCCACCTGCTACATGCTGACCGGATGAACATCATTATGTTTACCCACACTGGGCTGCACGTTATTGGTATTACAGACCAGACCATGGCGGCGGTAGAGACAGATGCCCTATCCCGCGCCGAGCGAGTCACAGTTACCCGGCTCAAACACGGTATACATCACACCGGGCCGCACATTTTATTTGGTGCCACAGACCAGAATACAGCAGCGGGAGAAGATGCTTGCCTTACCCCGCGCTGACTGAGTCACACATCCCGTACAGAAAAAACAACAGCAGTGAGACCAAACTTTCTAATAAATAAAATAAATAAATAATGACACTCGTTTATGGATACTTTTTAGTGCATTTTTCAGCCGGACAGAGACTGGTTCTTATTAAGGATAATAAAGCGGTGGAAGTACTATATACATACAAAGGGATACAAATTTATAATGGTATCATCATCAAATAGATACAATAGTATCATAGTGTTAACATCTTTGGAACAAAAAGTCCATACTAAACCGAATACCTACTGACTTTTTTCCATTTCCTTATATTGTTTTTTTTTAATATTGGATATTTTATTGACCAGTTGGTATATTTTATATGTTTTGCAGACTATATGTGATATGTGTATTTTAATGTGATTTATTTTAATATGCAAATACTGTAACTCTTTGTTATTAAATTATTAGATATAAGACAGTGCCTATTCACTATTTTTTCTCTATATCTTCTTGGTGATCGATATTGCCACCTATTGTTAAATGGGCAGCAGTCTGAACATCTAATATTTATATTGTACAAAGTACTTTCCATTGAATTTGTCCAAATAGGTGCAGTGCCAGATTTTTTGTTGTTATACATGTTTTCTGCCTACATTTATTATAAAACATTGTCTTAAATGAATTCAGTCGGTAGTATAGAATGTTGCAATTCAGTTCTCGTCATAAAACTTCCCCCGCCCAGTGCCAGATTAAGGTTCACATGGTCCTGGAGCTGAAATCTACAAAGGGCCTAAACTCCATACTGTCTAAAGGAACATTACACACACACAACAACTACAATTACAAGGTGAGCTGGCGAAGGAGGAAAGAAATACAACAGATGCAACACAGTTTTGCCCTGTGCTGGCTCATTTTAACCCCTGCCCAGTGGCGTAACTTCATCCCAGGTGCCAGGAGGCAAGATAAATGTTGGTGACCCCCCAAATTAAAATGTACCACCCCCCAGCACCTATGCCATCCACAGCTGCCACCACCCCCCTATGCAGTTCCTTTTATACATTGACCCTAGTAGTGGTCCCCATAAGCAGTGCCCATCTATGTAGTGCCCCCCAGTAATGGTTCCCCTATGCAGTGCCTCCAGTAGTGGTCCCCCTATGCAGTACCTCCAGTAGTAAGGCCCATGTAGTGCCCCCAATAGTAAGACCCTGTAGTGCCCCCATATGATGCCCCCAGTAGTAATGCTGCTGTAGTGCCCCCATATGATGCCCCAGTAGTAAGGCTCCTGTAATGCCCCCTGTAATGCCCCCTGCAGTGCCCCCATTAGTAAGCCCCCAGTAATGCCTCCAGTAGTAAGCCGCCTGTAATGCCCCCTATAATAAGCACCCTGTAGTGCTCCCAGTAGTAAACCCCAGTAGTAAGCCCCCTGTAATAAGCCCCCAGTAGTAAGCCCCCTGTAGTGCCCCCAGTAGTAAGTCCTCTGTAATAAGCCAACTGTAGTACCCCCAGTAGTAAGCCCCCTGTAGTGTCTCAAGTAGCAAGCCCCTTGTAATGCCCCCTGTAATGTATCCCCAATAGTAAACCCCCTGTAATAAGCGGCAGCCTCTTGTAATGCCCCCAGTATTAAGCCCCCTGTAGTGACCCCGCCCACACGCACACACACATACAAAAACAAAACCTTACATTAAACCAGCTCCAGTGCCTGCTGCCGTCCGTCCCCGGCGCCCGCTCCTCGGAACTATGGGAGTGATGTCATGACGTCACTCCCATAGTGCACTGCGGGACCTGGAATCCAGAGCTCAGGAGTGAGCTCTGTCCTCCGGCTACCGCTGGGGGAGAGAAGGAGCCGGGGGCCCGCTGGTTACACACTTAGCGGGCGCCCGGCAAATGGAGGGTGCACGGGGTGCGACTGCACTCCCTGCACCCTCCGTAGTTACGCCACTGGAGGTGGAGCGCTGATCAGCGGCGCTCATTCTCCATGCAGCTCCTGGTGACAATGGAGCCAGGTGCCCCCTTCAGGGCTGGCGCCCGGCGACTAATGACTCCATTGTCTCCGGGAGTTCCGCCACTGCCCCTGCCCCTGCCTACCACCACATACACACACTTACACACACAGTACATATACAGTACACAGCGGCGGATTGGGCGGCCGGGACGCCGAGCTAGTTCCCGCTGGGCTGGTCACCATGGTGGCTGGCGGCCGCCCTGCCCACCCGGCCCGCACCCTGCAATGACCCAGCTCTGGTTCTCCCCCATCGCGCTGCGTGATCATTTCCAATCAGGCAGCTGAACTTTAACATGGCGGCCGCCCCATTCTAACCCCGGCCCCACATCCCATGCAGACTCCTCTTCCCAGCCGTCTCGCTGCCGCGATCGGAGTTTAGTTCCGATCGGGCAGCTAAACAGCACAGCGGCCTCCCGGCCCTGTCTAACCCCACCTACCGTGCAGTCACTTCACTCCTTCCCCGTCTGTCCCGCTGCCGCGATCAGAGATAGGCTCCGATCGGGCAGCTACACTGTGCACCTTCTGCGCAAGTGCAGAAGTCTTCAAGCCAGTGTGACTGGCTTTAAATATATATATATATATATATATATATATATATGGTCGACGGGGGAGCTGCTGCGCGTGCCCAGCCGCAGCAGCTCCTTCCAAAAACCTTTGCGGAGCCTGGGGATGTCAGTCAATTCTGACGGCCCCGCCTCCAGCCACAGGAGTCAGGGACACAGATGCACAAAAGCAGGCGAGGAGGTGGTGATGACTGGGCTGGGCTGGAACTAATTGAGCTGTGTCACCAGCAGGAAAATAATATTTTTTAAAGTAAGTTTATATTTTAGATTCATGATGTACTGTGTGTATATATATATATATATATATATATATATATATCCATATATATGTGTGTGTATATATATATATATATATACACACACACATATACATGTCTGTATATATCTGTATATATATATATATATTAGGGGTGTGCACAGGCCACTTTTCGTGTTTTGTGTTTTGGTTTTGGATCTGGATCTTTCTTCGTGTTTTGGATCTGGATTGGTTTTGCCAAAACCACCCTTCCGTGTTTTGGGTTCTGGGTTTTGTGTTTTGGATCTGTATTTTTTTGAAAAAAAGCATAAAAACAGCTAAAATCACAGAATTTGTAGGTTTTTCTGCTCCTATGCTATTATTAACCTCAATAACCTTAATTTCCACTCATTTACAGTCTATTCTGAACACCTCACAATAGTGTTTTTATGTCCAAAAGGTTGCACCGAGGTAGCTGGATGACTATGCTAAGCGACACGAGTGGGCGGCACAAACACGTGACCCATCTAGGCGTGAAACTGCAGAGGCAGACAGGATGGCAGTTTGAAAAACTAGGCCCCAAACTGTACATAATGCAAAGAAAAAAAAGAGGTGCAAGATGGAATTGTCCTTGGGCCCTCCCACCCACCCTTATGTTATATAAACAGGACATGCACACTTTAACAAACCAATCATTTCAGCGCCAGGGTCTGCCACACAACTGTGGCTGAAATGATTGGTTCGTTTGGGCCCCCACAAAACAAGCTGGCAATTAATCTGTCCCTGCACATACTGGCTCTACGGAGGCAAGATGTCATCCTCATCCACCGATTCCTCACCCTCTTCAGTGTGTACATCCTCATCCTCACAGAGTATTAATTCATCCCCGCTGGAACCACAGGTCCCTCTGTACGTTCTGGAGGCTGGTCTCCCTGGAAGAGTTGATAATTCATTTTATGAACATCATCTTCTCCACATTTTGTGGAAGCAACCTCCTACGCCTTTCGCTGACAAGGTTCCCGGCTGCACTAAACACTCTTTCGGAGTACAGACTGGAGGGGGGGCAACTCAGGTAAAATAGAGCCAGTTTGTACAGGGACCTCCAAATTGCTTCTTTTTCCTGCCAGTACAGGTACGGACTGTCTGACATGCCTACTTGGATGCTGTCACCGATGTAATCCTTTAACAGACAGAAGCACGCTTGTCGCTGCTGCTTTGAGGATGCAAGTGCGGCTACAGCCCACACAATTCACAAAGACAGAAAAAAAAAAAGAATATTTTTATTGTTTGTGGAGCGCACTTTGAGGGTTACACCACCCTTTAACAGACAGACGCACGCTTGTTGCTGCTGCTTTGAGGATGCAAGTGCGGCTACAGCCCACACAATTCACAAAGACAGAAAAAAGAAGAAGAATATTTTTATTGTTTGTGTAGCACACTTTGAGGGTGTCACCACCCTTTAACAGACAGACGCACGCTTGTCGCTGCTGCTTTAAGGATGCAGGTGCGGCTACAGCCCACACATTTCACAAAGACCGAAAAGAAAAGAACAATATTTTTATTGTTTGTGTAGCACACTTTGAGGGTGTCACCACCCTTTAACAGACAGACGCACGCTTGTCGCTGCTGCTTTAAGGATGCAGGTGCGGCTACAGCCCACACAATTCACAAAGACAGAAAAAAAAAGAACAATATTTTTATTGTTTGTGTAGCACACTTTGAGGGTGTCACCACCCTTTAACAGACAGACGCACGCTTGTCGCTGCTGCTTTGAGGATGCAAGTGCGGCTACAGCCCACACAATTCACAAAGGCAGAAAAAAAAGAACAATATTTTAATTGTTTGTGTAGCACACTTTGAGGGTGTCACCACCCTTTAACAGACAGACGCACGCTTGTCGCTGCTGCTTTAAGGATGCAGGTGCGGCTACAGCCCACACATTTCACAAAGACAGAAAAAAAAAGAACAATATTTTTATTGTTTGTGTAGCACACTTTGAGGGTGTCACCACCCTTTAACAGACAGATGAACGCTTGTCGCTGCTGCTTTAAGGATGCAGGTGCGGCTACAGCCCACACATTTCACAAAGACAGAAAAAAAAGAACAATGTTTTTATTGTTTGTGTAGCACACTTTGAGGGTGTCACCACCCTTTAACAGACAGACGCACGCTTGTCGCTGCTGCTTTAAGGATGCAGGTGCGGCTACAGCCCACACATTTCACAAAGACAGAAAAAAAAAGAACAATATTTTTATTGTTTGTGTAGCACACTTTGAGGGTGTCACCACCCTTTAACAGACAGACGCACGCTTGTCGCTGCTGCTTTGAGGATGCAGGTGGAATCTAGACGGGATTTGGAACCGGGGACACACTACCTCCATCAATTGTCTAAATCCCACTGCACTAATGGCGGATACCGGACGCACGTCTAACACCAACATAGCAGTCAAGGCCTCAGTTATACGTTTTGCTTCAGGATGACTGCTGTCGTACTTCATCCTCATCGCTAGGGACTGTTGGAGGGTCAATTGTTTAGTAAAAGTAGTGATGTTCCTACTTCCTCTCTGGGATGATGAACAACTCCCAGCAGCAGCAACAGCACTAGGAGGAAGTGGTTCTTGATCTTTCCCTATTTTATTTTTATCGGAGAAAGTTTGGTCCTCCATTTATGTTATATTGATATATACGTGCTGCTAAAGCGCACACAAACACAGAAAATATTTTTTTATTTTTGCTGGAGAGTAGTGCACTTTGTGGGTTACACCACCCTTTAAGAAATGAGCCAGCTGGCTCTTTACTTATGGGACACAGGCGCACGCTTGGCACTGCTCCTTTGTTGATGCACGTGCAGCCACAGTGCACACAAGTCACAAACACAGAAAATATATATTTTTTTTGGTTTGGAGTGTACTTTGGGGGTTACAGCACCCTTTAACGGTCAAGCCAGCCGGCCCTTTACTTATGACACAGGTGCAAGCTTGGCACTACTTTGTTGATGTACGTGCGGCTTCTGCGCACACAATTCACAAACACAGAAAATATATATTTTTTTGGTTTCGACTGGAGTGTACTTTGGGGGTTACAGCACCCTTTAACGGTCAAGCCAGCCGGCCCTTTACTTATGACACAGGAGCACGCTTGGCACTACTTTGTTGATGCACGTGCGGCTACTGCGCACACAATTCACAAACACAGAAAATATATATTTTTTTGGTTTGGACTGGAGTGTACTTTGGGGGTTACAGCACCCTTTAACGGTCAAGCCAGACGGCCCTTTACTTATGACACAGGCACACGCTTGGCACTACTTTGTTGATGCACGTGCGGCTACTGCGCACACAATTCACAAACACAGAAAATATATATTTTTTGGGTTTGGACTGGAGTGTACTTTGGGGGTTACAGCACCCTTTAATGGTCAAGCCAGCCGGCCCTTTACTTATGACACAGGAGCACGCTTGGCACTACTTTGTTGATGCACGTGCGGCTACTGCGCACACAATTCACAAACACAGAAAATATATATTTTTTTGGTTTGGACTGGAGTGTACTTTGGGGGTTACAGCACCCTTTAATGGTCAAGCCAGCTGGCCCTTTACTTATGACACAGGAGCACGCTTGGCACTACTTTGTTGATGCACGTGCGGCTACTGCGCACACAATTCACAAACACAGAAAATAATTTTTTTTTTGGTTTGGACTGGAGTGTACTTTGGGGGTTACAGCACCCTTTAACGGTCAAGCCAGCTGGCCCTTTACTTATGACACAGGCGCACGCTTGGCACTACTTTGTTGATGCACGTGCGGCTACTGCGCACACAATTCACAAACACAGAAAATAATTTTTTTTTTAGTTTGGACTGGAGTGTACTTTGGGGGTTACAGCACCCTTTAACGGTCAAGCCAGCCGGCCCTTTACTTATGACACAGGAGCACGCTTGGCACTACTTTGTTGATGCACGTGCGACAACTGCGCACACAATTCACAAACACAGAAAATATTTTTATTTTGGTTTGGACTGGAGTGTACTTTGGGGGTTACAGCACCCTTTAATGGTCAAGCCAGCCGGCTCTTTACTTATGACACAGGCGCACGCTTGGCACTACTTTGTTGATGCACGTGCGGCTACTGCGCACACAATTCACAAACACAGAAAATATTTTTTTTTTGGTTTGGACTGGAGTGTACTTTGGGGGTTACAGCACCCTTTAATGGTCAAGCCAGCCGGCCCTTTACTTATGACACAGGAGCACGCTTGGCACTACTTTGTTGATGCACGTGCGGCTACTGCGCACACAATTCACAAACACAGAAAATAATTTTTTTTTTAGTTTGGACTGGAGTGTACTTTGGGGGTTACAGCACCCTTTAACGGTCAAGCCAGCTGGCCCTTTACTTATGACACAGGAGCACGCTTGGCACTACTTTGTTGATGCACGTGCGGCAACTGCGCACACAATTCACAAACATAGAAAATATTTTTATTTTGGTTTGGACTGGAGTGTACTTTGGGGGTTACAGCACCCTTTAACGGTCAAGCCAGCCGGCCCTTTACTTATGACACAGGCGCACGCTTGGCACTTCTTTGTTGATGCATGTGCAGCTACTGCGCACACAATTCACAAACACAGAAAATAATTTTTTTTTTGGTTTGGACTGGAGTGTACTTTCGGGGGTTACAGCACCCTTAACGGTCAAGCCAGCCGGCCCTTTACTTATGACACAGGAGCACGCTTGGCACTACTTTGTTGATGCACATGCGGCTACTGCGCACACAATTCACAAACACAGAAAATATTTTTTTTTTTAGTTTGGACTGGAGTGTACTTTGGGGGTTACAGCACCCTTTAACGGTCAAGCCAGCCGGCCCTTTACTTATGACACAGGCGCACGCTTGGCACTACTTTGTTGATGCACGTGCGGCTACTGCACACACAATTCACAAACACAGAAAATAATTTTTTTTTTGGTTTGGACTGGAGTGTACTTTCGGGGGTTACATCACCCTTAACGGTCAAGCCAGCCGGCCCTTTACTTATGACACAGGCGCACTCTTGGCACTACTTTGTTGATGCATGTGCGGCTACTGCGCACACAATTCACAAACACAGAAAATAATTTTTTTTTTAGTTTGGACTGGAGTGTACTTTGGGGGTTACAGCACCCTTTAACGGTCAAGCCAGCCGGCCCTTTACTTATGACACAGGCGCACGCTTGGCACTACTTTGTTGATGCACGTGCGGCTACTGCGCACACAATTCACAAACACAGAAAATATATTATTTTTTTAGCACTTTGGGGGGAGCACCCCTGATGGACAGAGCACCCCCTGGACAACACTACAGCACCCCTTTAGGACTGGGACACTGCACAGGACTTTGGAGTGGACACAGCCCCTATGGAGAACTGACTGCACAACACAGTCCAGCCAGCCCCTATGGACTTTGAAGTAGTGGACACAGCCCCTATTAACAACAGCAGCACAGCACAACACAGCCAGCCCCTATGGACTTTGAAGTAGTGGACAACAGCAGCACTACACTACACTACACTACACTTCACAGCCCAGCCAGCCCTAACTCCAACCCTCCCTCTTCACTGTCCACAGCCGAGTGAGAAAATGGCGCCGACACGGGTACCTTATATAGGATCCAAAACCCGCGAGACTCGGAAGGCGGGATGATGACGTTTTGCCTCGATTTCAGATCCGAGTCAGGCAGGAAATGTCGAGCCTGACTCGGATCGGACTCGGATCGGGGGGGCTCGGGGGGGTTCGGATTTCAGAAATCCGAAGCCGCTCACCCCTTATATATATATATTATATATGATAACTATATATGATATTGATATCTATATACAGTGATATATATAGTCTGAGAGATATATATAATCTCAGATATAACACACATATATATATATATATAAATAGTTATATATATGAAAATTAATATATAATCTATCATATGTATCATGTGTTTTATATATATATATATATTATATATATTTATATACACACATAATGTACAGGGGCGGATTGGGCCGCCCGGAAACTGGGCTGGTTCCCACTGGGCCGGTTTCCTCAGTGACCGACGGCCAGCCAGCACTTGCCCACCCCCCGCTGCCGCAGCTCCGATCGGGAAGCGCTATAGTTCTTCAACACATGCACAAACACTGCTGAGCTGGTGGGGGAAAAAAAGGCTGCCAGGGGAGCTGCTGCAGTAACTCCTCCCACAAGCCTTTGCAGAGCCTGTCAGTCACCACTGACGGCTCCTCCTCCGTTCAGCCCTTTTGCAGCCCGGCTCCCCACCTCCAAGCAGCAGCCTGCACAGCAGCACAGTGATGAAGCGCGACCGAGTCAAGCTGCCGGTAGACAGAGGAGCTGTTTGTAAGTAAGTGACGGTGGTGGCTGAATGGGGGAATGGGGTGGGGGGGTTGGCAAAGTTAAGAGAACACTCGGGTTGTTGGGAATGAGCCTGACACATGGGCTGGGGCACACAGGGACTGCTGAGACACACATGGGCTGGGGGGAATGAGACTGAGACACACTGGGGCTGACACACACACTGAGGCTGGGTGGAATGGGACTGAGACACACACATAGGGGCTGGGGGGAAATAAGGCTGACACACTGCGGCTGAGATGCACACTGGGGCTTGGGGACACTGAGGCTGAGACGCACACTGAGACTGAGATGCACACTAGGGCTGAGACACACACTGGGGCTGAGACACACACTGGTGCTGGGGAATGGGGTTGAGACACACTGGAGCTGGGGGGAATGAGACTGACACACACTGAGGCTGAGACACACACTGGTGCTGGGGAATGGGGTTGAGACACACTGGAGCTGGGGGGAATGAGGCTGACACACACTGGGATTGGGGAGTGGGGTTGAGACACACTGGGGCTGGGGAAATGAGGCTGAGAGCTACAGGTGGGCCTTGGTATGGGGAGGCGCAGGGGTTCCTGAGAGACATATGGGGTCCTGGAGAGAGACATGGAGGCCTGGAGATGGAGAGATACAGAGAGCCTGGAGAACCACATGGGGCCTGAGGATGGAGAGACGTTATGGGGTCTGGAGTAACACTGGGGCCTGGAAAGACACAAATTGTTTGATCAGGGAAATTCATGTTTTTCCCTGCACAAGAACTTCTGTTACTATACATTATCTGGTTATGTAAACAGGCATCTTACAGACAGTGCGATCTACATGAAGAGTGGTTACCAGCTGATGACGCTGCCTAGAGAGGCTCAAATTCGTCAGAGTTTCCCAGTTGCAGAGAAACCACAATATAGGTAAGAAAAGAGACTTCCAAACTGATTGGCCTGTACCTAGTTCAGAGGGATGGGGGGCCCCAAAAAGAGTGCATCATTCACCAAGATTTCTGTTGCCGACCCTGCAACCCTCAGTGGCGTGCAAAAGCCCCTCCAGGCCCTAAGAGGAGGGAGTATCCTGCCCTCCTCCACAGACTCCGCCCCCTTGACAGACCCGCCCCCATAAGGGCTGCTTCCAGTAATCTCCCGGGCTGATTTTCCATCCCAATCCGCCCCTGACAGTACACACCACTCATACAGTACAAGTGATTTCAACATTTTTAGTCAATGTCAAGGATCCAAACTACAAAGAAATTGTCAGGGAAATGCTTAATAGTTACAGAAACCTTGGCTGAAATATGAGTTTAAAGGTACATTTTTTGAATTCCCATATTGAGCATTTCCCGAATAATCACAGACTACAGTAAAGAACAGGGTGAACGGTTCCACTAAGATGTTAAAGATGTAGAAAGAAGATACCAGGGCCTTTGGGACATCAGCATGATGGATGATACACAGAGGACGACACAGAAAAAGATTATAAGCGAAAAAGCAACAAAACAAAGTTTGAAGACAAAAAAAACAAGAGAAACATTTTTTTCAATAATTATGGTTTTGTTTCTATTATTGTTTGATTTTATTGGTATTTTATTATGTAATTAAGACAAAAACACAGTGATATCATCTGCACTTCTTTGTATTTCACAGTAAATATGTCAAAAACAATTAAACGTCTTGTTTTTTCTTAAAAATGTATGTAACCCCCTTATAGGTAAATGTGATGTGGTAATTTTTTTAATATACTATTTCTTGATGTACACAGGAGTATAATTAAGAATTAGGGGTGTGCACCGGCCACTTTTCGTGTTTTGTGTTTTGGTTTTGGATCTGGATCTTTCTTCGTGTTTTGGATCTGGATTGGTTTTGCCAAAACCACCCTTCGGTGTTTTGGGTTCTGGGTTTTGGATCTGTATTTTTTTTTTAAAAAGCATAAAAACAGCTAAAATCACAGAATGTGTTGATTTTTCTGCTCCTATGCTATTATTAACCTCAAAAACCTTAATTTCCACTCATTTCCAGTCTATTCTGAACAACTCACACCTCACAATAGTGTTTTTATGTCCAAAAGGTTGCACCGTGGTAGATGGATGACTATGCTAAGCGACACGAGTGGGCGGCACAAACACGTGGCCCATCTAGGAGTGACACTGCAGTGGCAGACAGGATGGCAGTTTGAAAAACTAGGCCCCAAACAGTACATAATTCAAAGAAAAAAAAGAGGTGAAAGATGGAATTGTCCTTGGGCCCTCCCACCCACCCTTATGTTGTATAAACAGGACATGCACACTTTAACAAACCAATCATTTCAGCGCCAGGGTCTGCCACACGACTGTGGCTGAAATGATTGGTTCGTTTGGGCCCCCACAAAACAAGCTGGCAATTAATGTGTCCCTGCACAAACTGGCTCTACGGAGGCAAGATGTCGTCCTCATCCTCATCCACCGATTCCTCACCCTCTTCAGTGTTGTGTACATCCTCATCCTCACAGAGTATTAACTCGTCCCCGCTGGAATCCACCACCACAGGTCCCTCTGTACGTTCTGGAGGCTGGTCTCCCTGGAAGAGTTGATAATTCATTTTTATGAACATCATCTTCTCCACATTTTGTGGAAGCAACCTCCTACGCCTTTCGCTGACAAGGTTCCCGGCTGCACTAAACACTCTTTCGGAGTACACACTGGAGGGGGGGCAACTCAGGTAAAATAGAGCCAGTTTGTACAGGGGCCTCCAAATTGCCTCTTTTTCTTGCCAGTACAGGTACGGACTGTCTGACATGCCTACTTGGATGCTGTCACCGATGTAATCCTCCACCATTCTGTCAATGGTGACAGTATCATATGCAGTGACAGTAGACATGTCAAAAATTGTTGCCAGGTCCTTCAGTCCGGACCAGATGTCCAAACTTGGTCCTGCCTGCCCTGCATCACCGCCAGCGGGTTGCTTAGGATACCTAAGTTTTTTCCTGGCAGCCCCAGTTGCGGGAGAAAATGAAGGAGCTGTTGACGTGTCACGTTCCGCTTCAGCTGACAGTGTTTTCACCAGCAGGTCTTTGCACCTCTGCAGGCTTGTGTCGGCCGGAAAGAGAGACAACACATAGGCTTTAAACCTAGGATCGAGCACGGTGGCCAAAATGTAGTGGTCTGTTTTCAACAGATTGACCACCCTGGAATCCTGGCAAAGCGAAAGAAGGGCTTCATCCACAAGTCCCACATGCCGAGCGGAATCGCTCCATCTTAGCTCCTCCTTCACTTTCTCCAGCTGCTTCTGCAAAAGCCTGATGAGGGGAATGACCTGACTCAAGCTGGCAGTGTCTGAACTGACTTCACGTGTGGCAAGTTCGAAGGGCTGGAGAACCTTGCACAATACGGAAATCATTCTCCACTGTGCTTGAGTCAGGTGCATACCCCCTCCTTTGCCTATGTCATAGGTGGATGTATAGGCTTGAATGGCCTTTTGCTGCTCCTCCATCCTCTGAAGCATATAGAGGGTTGAGTTCCACCGCGTCACAACCTCTTGCTTCAGATGATGGCGGGGCAGGTTCAAGAGTGTTTGCTGGCGCTCCAGTCTTCGGCACGCAGTCGCTGAATGGCGAAAGTGGGCTGAAATTTTTCGGGCCACCCAAAGCGTCTCCTGCACGTCCCTGTCGCTTTTCAGAAAATTCTGCACCACCAAGTTTATTGTGTGAGCAAAACATGGGACGTGCTGGAATTTGCCCAGATGTAATGCCCGCACAATGTTGGTGGCGTTGTCAGATATCACAAATCCCCAGGAGAGTCTAAGTGGGGTAAGCCACTGGGCGATGATTTCCCTCAGTTTCTCTAAGAGGTTGTCGGCGGTGTGCCTCTTACTGAAACCGGTGATACACAGTGTAGCCTGCCTTGGAACGTGCTGGCGTTTCTGAGATGCTGCTACTGGTGACGCTGCTGCTGTTGCTGCGTAAGGTGATACATCTACCCAGTGGGCTGTCACAGTCATATAGTCCTTAGTCTGCCCTGTTCCACTTGTCCACATGTCCGTGGTTAAGTGGACATTGGGTACAACGGCATTTTTCAGGACACTGAGGACACTTTTGTTGACGTTTCTGTACAGTTTCGGTATCGCCTGCCTAGTGAAGTGGAATCTAGACGGGATTTGGAACCGGGGACACACGACCTCCATCAATTGTCTAAATCCCACTGCACTAATGGTGGATACCGGATGCACATCTAACGCCAACATAGCAGTCAAGGCCTCAGTTATACGTTTTGCTTCAGGATGACTGCTGTAGTACTTAAAGGACTGTTGGAGGGTCAGTTGTTTAGTAAAAGTAGTGGTGTTCCTACTTCCTCTCTGGGATGATGAACGACTCCCAGCAGCAGCAACAGCGGCAGCAGTAGGCGTAGCAATGCAGGATCCTCCGGAGGAATCCCGGATAGGAGAGTCAGTCATGCCAGTGACATGGCCTGCAGGACTACTTCCAATCCTGACTAAGGAGGAAATTGACGAGGAGGGAGTTGACGGTGTGGTTTGCAGGCGCTTGGATACAACAGGACAACGGGATTTAGGTGTCCCTGGACTGCTTACGGTCTTAGCCAAAGTTTCTGAACTTGACAGTAACTTTTTATGAACGCGCTGCAGGTGCCGTATAAGGGAGGATGTTCCTAGGTGGTTGACGTCCCTACCCCTACTTATTTCACCTTTACATATGGTACATATGGCAAGACAGTTGTTGTCCGGATTTGGATAGAAATATTGCCAGACCAAAGAGGTGGAATGTTTGGTCTTCTGCCCAGGCATGACCGTGATGGGCTTTTTCATCCCACGGACAACAACTGTCTCCCCCGGAACCTGATTTAAACAAACCACATCACCATCAGAATCCTCCTCGCCAACTTCCTCCTCAGCGCCAGCTACACCAGTATCCTCATCCTGTTGTACTTCAACAGTGACATCTTCAATTTGCATATCAGCAAGTGGACTGTGGGTGCTCCTTTCAGCACTTGCAGGGGGCGTGCAAATGGTGGAAAGAGCCACCTCTTCCCGTCCAGTGCTGGGAAGGTCAGGCATCGCAACCACCACCACACTTGGACTCTCCTTGGGGATTTGTGATATCTTCTTAGAAAGCACAGTTCTTCGCTGTGCTTTTGCCAGCTTAACTCTTTTGATTTTTTTAGTGGGAGGAGGGCTTCCATCATCATGTGAAGCTGAACCACTAGTCATGAACATACTAGGGATCGACCTTAGCCGTTCCTTGCCACTCCGTGTCGTAAATGGCATATTGGCAAGTTTACGTTTCTCTTCAGCTGATTTAAATGTCTTTTTCAAGGTCATTTTCCTGAACTTTCCCATTTGGGATTGT
Source organism: Taudactylus pleione (assembly GCA_031769625.1). NCBI lineage: Eukaryota > Metazoa > Chordata > Amphibia > Anura > Myobatrachidae > Taudactylus > Taudactylus pleione. The sequence continues at coordinate 7,066,669 of JAUIMM010000113.1, forward strand.
ATGTGCCCTCTACTATGACATGGGGCATCGGCCTTGGCAGACGACGTTGATGGCATGTTATCGTCTATGTCATGACTAGTGGCAGCAGCTTCAGCACTAGGAGGAAGTGGTTCTTGATCTTTCTCTATTTTATTTTTATCGGAGAAAGTTTGGTCCTCCATTTATGTTATATCGATTTGATATATACGTGCGGCTAAACACAGAAAATAATTTGTTTTTTGGTTTGGACTGGAGTGTACTTTCGGGGGTTACAGCACCCTTAATGGTCAAGCCAGCCGGCCCTTTACTTATGACACAGGCGCACGCTTGGCACTACTTGTAGATGCACGTGCGGCTACTGCGCACACAATTCACAAACACAGAAAATAATTTTTTTTTGGTTTGGACTGGAGAGTACTTTGGGGGTTACAGCACCCTTAACGGTCAAGCCAGCCGGCCCTTTACTTATGACACAGGCGCACGCTTGGCACTACTTTGTTGATGCACGTGCGGCTACTGCGCACACAATTCACAAACACAGAAAATAATTTTTTTTTGCTTTGGACTGGAGTGTACTTTCGGGGGTTACAGCACCCTTTAACGGTCAAGCCAGCCGGCCTTTTACTTATGACACAGGCGCACGCTTGGCACTACTTTGTTGATGCACGTGCGGCTACTGCGCACACAATTCACAAACACAGAAAATAATTTTTTTTTTGGTTTGGACTGGAGTGTACTTTCGGGGGTTACAGCACCCTTAACGGTCAAGCCAGCCGGCCCTTTACTTATGACACAGGCGCACGCTTGGCACTACTTTGTTGATGCACGTGCGGCTACTGCGCACACAATTCACAAACACAGAAAATAATTTTTTTTTTGGTTTGGACTGGAGTGTACTTTCGGGGGTTACAGCACCCTTAACGGTCAAGCCAGCCGGCCCTTTACTTATGACACAGGCGCACGCTTGGCACTACTTTGTTGATGCACGTGCGGCTACTGCGCACACAATTCACAAACACAGAAAATAATTTTTTTTTTGGTTTGGACTGGAGTGTACTTTCGGGGGTTACAGCACCCTTTAACGGTCAAGCCAGCCGGCCCTTTACTTATGACACAGGCGCACGCTTGGCACTACTTTGTTGATGCACGTGCGGCTACTGCGCACACAAATCACAAACACAGAAAATAATTTTTTTTTTGGTTTGGACTGGAGTGTACTTTCGGGGGTTACAGCACCCTTAACGGTCAAGCCAGCCGGCCCTTTACTTATGACACAGGCGCACGCTTGGCACTACTTTGTTGATGCACGTGCGGCTACTGCGCACACAGTTCACAAACACAGAAAATAATTTTTTTTTGGTTTGGACTGGAGTGTACTTTCGGGGGTTACAGCACCCTTTAACGGTCAAGCCAGCCGGCCCTTTACTTATGACACAGGCGCACGCTTGGCACTACTTTGTTGATGCACGTGCGGCTACTGCGCACACAATTCACAAACACAGAAAATAATTTTTTTTTGGTTTGGATTGGAGTGTACTTTCGGGGGTTACAGCACCCTTTAACGGTCAAGCCAGCCGGCCCTTTACTTATGACACAGGCGCACGCTTGGCACTACTTTGTTGATGCACGTGCGGCTACTGCGCACACAATTCACAAACACAGAAAATAATTTTTTTTTTGGTTTGGACTGGAGTGTACTTTGGGGGTTACAGCACCCTTTAACGGTCAAGCCAGCCGGCCCTTTACTTATGACACAGGCGCACGCTTGGCACTACTTTGTTGATGCACGTGCGGCTACTGCGCACACAATTCACAAACACAGAAAATAATTTTTTTTTTGGTTTGGACTGGAGTGTACTTTCGGGGGTTACAGCACCCTTAACGGTCAAGCCAGCCGGCCCTTTACTTATGACACAGGCGCACGCTTGGCACTACTTTGTTGATGCACGTGCGGCTACTGCGCACACAATTCACAAACACAGAAAATAATTTTTTTTTTGGTTTGGACTGGAGTGTACTTTTGGGGGTTACAGCACCCTTAGCGGTCAAGCCAGCCGGCCCTTTACTTATGACACAGGCACACGCTTGGCACTACTTTGTTGATGCACGTGCGGCTACTGCGCACACAATTCAAAAACACAGAAAATAATTTTTTTTTTGGTTTGGACTGGAGTGTACTTTCGGGGGTTACAGCACCCTTTAACGGTCAAGCCAGCTGGCCCTTTACTTATGACACAGGCGCACGCTTGGCACTACTTTGTTGATGCACGTGCGGCTACTGCGCACACAATTCACAAACACAGAAAATAATTTTTTTTTTGGTTTGGACTGGAGTGTACTTTCGGGGGTTACAGCACCCTTAACGGTCAAGCTAGCCGGCCCTTTACTTATGACACAGGCGCACGCTTGGCACTACTTTGTTGATGCACGTGCGGCTACTGCGCACACAATTCACAAACACAGAAAATAATTTTTTTTTTGGTTTGGACTGGAGTTTACTTTCGGGGGTTACAGCACCCTTTAATGGTCAAGCCAGCCGGCCCTTTACTTATGACACAGGCGCACGCTTGGCACTACTTTGTTGATGCACGTGCGGCTACTGCGCACACAATTCACAAACACAGAAAATAATTTTTTTTTTGGTTTGGACTGGAGTGTACTTTGGGGGTTACAGCACCCTTTAACGGTCAAGCAAGCCGGCCCTTTACTTATGACACAGGAGCACGCTTGGCACTACTTTGTTGATGCACGTGCGGCTACTGCGCACACAATTCACAAACACAGAAAATAATTTTTTTTTGGTTTGGACTGGAGTGCACTTTCGGGGGTTACAGCACCCTTTAATGGTCAAGCCAGCCGGCCCTTTACTTATGACACAGGCGCACGCTTGGCACTACTTTGTTGATGCACGTGCGGCTACTGCGCACACAATTCACAAACATAGAAAATAATTTTTTTTTGGTTTGGACTGGAGTGTACTTTGGGGGTTACAGCACCCTTTAACGGTCAAGCCATCTGGCCCTTTACTTATGACACAAGCGCACGCTTGTCACTACTTTGTTGATGCACGTGCGGCTACTGCGCACACAATTCACAAACACAGAAAATATTTTTTTTTTTGGTTTGGACTGGAGTGTACTTTCGGGGGTTACAGCACCCTTAACGGTCAAGCCAGCCGGCCCTTTACTTATGACACAGGCGCACGCTTGGCACTACTTTGTTGATGCACGTGCGGCTACTGCGCACACAATTCACAAACACAGAAAATAATTTTTTTTTTGGTTTGGACTGGAGTGTACTTTCGGGGGTTACAGCACCCTTAACGGTCAAGCCAGCTGGCCCTTTACTTATGACACAGGCGCACGCTTGGCACTACTTTGTTGATGCACGTGCGGCTACTGCGCACACAGTTCACAAACACAGAAAATAATTTTTTTTTGGTTTGGACTGGAGTGTACTTTCGGGGGTTACAGCACCCTTTAACGGTCAAGCCAGCCGGCCCTTTACTTATGACACAGGCGCACGCTTGGCACTACTTTGTTGATGCACGTGCGGCTACTGCGCACACAATTCACAAACACAGAAAATAATTTTTTTTTTGGTTTGGACTGGAGTGTACTTTGGGGGTTACAGCACCCTTTAACGGTCAAGCCAGCCGGTCCTTTACTTATGACACAGGCGCACGCTTGGCACTACTTTGTTGATGCACGTGCGGCTACTGCGCACACAATTCACAAACACAGAAAATAATTTTTTTTTTGGTTTGGACTGGAGTGTACTTTCGGGGGTTACAGCACCCTTAACGGTCAAGCCAGCCGGCCCTTTACTTATGACACAGGCGCACGCTTGGCACTACTTTGTTGATGCACGTGCGGCTACTGCGCACACAATTCACAAACACAGAAAATAATTTTTTTTTTGGTTTGGACTGGAGTGTACTTTTGGGGGTTACAGCACCCTTAACGGTCAAGCCAGCCGGCCCTTTACTTATGACACAGGCGCACGCTTGGCCCTACTTTGTTGATGCACGTGCGGCTACTGCGCACACAATTCACAAACACAGAAAATAATTTTTTTTTGGGTTTGGACTGGAGTGTACTTTGGGGGTTACAGCACCCTTTAACGGTCAAGCCAGCCGGCCCTTTACTTATGACACAGGCGCACGCTTGGCACTACTTTGTTGATGCACGTGCGGCTACTGCGCACACAATTCACAAACACAGAAAATAATTTTTTTTTTGGTTTGGACTGGAGTGTACTTTCGGGGGTTACAGCACCCTTAACGGTCAAGCCAGCCGGCCCTTTACTTATGACACAGGCGCACGCTTGGCACTACTTTGTTGATGCACGTGCGGCTACTGCGCACACAATTCACAAACACAGAAAATAAATTTTTTTTTGGTTTGGACTGGAGTGTACTTTCGGGGGTTACAGCACCCTTTAACGGTCAAGCCAGCCGGCCCTTTACTTATGACACAGGTGCACGCTTGGCACTACTTTGTTGATGCACGTGCGGCTACTGCGCACTCAATTCACAAACACAGAAAATATATTATTTTTTTAGCACTTGGGGGGAGCACCCCTGATGGACAGAGCACCCCCTGGACAACACTACAGCACCCCTTTAGGACTGGGACACTGCACATGACTTTGGAGTGGACACAGCCCCTATGGAGAACTGACTGCACAACACATTCCAGCCAGCCCCTATGGACTTTGAAGTAGTGGACACAGCCCCTATTAACAACAGCAGCACAGCACAACACAGCCAGCCCCTATGGACTTTGAAGTAGTGGACAACAGCAGCACTACACTACACAGCCCTAACTCCCACCCTCCCTCTTCACTGTCCACAGCCGAGTGAGAAAATGGCGCCGACGCGGGTACCTTATATAGGATCCAAAACCCGCGAGACTCGGAAGGCGGGATGATGACGTTTTGCCTCGATTTCAGATCCGAGTCAGGCGGGAAAAGTCGAGCCTGATTCGGATCGGACTCGGATCGGGGGGGCTCGGGGGGGTTCGGATTTCAGAAATCCGAACCCGCTCACCCCTAATATATATATATATATATATATATATATATATATACACACACATACTTATACTGTCTGTATGTGTGACTGTATATATATATATATATATATATATATATATATATGTACACACACAGTATACATACACACATATACTTATGCTGTCTGTATGTGTGTGTGTATATATATATATATATATATATATATATACACACACACAGTATAAGTGTATGTGTGTGTACATATATATATATATATATATATATATATATAATGTACACACACAAAAGGGCACTCACCAAAACCAAGGTTAATTACACACACACACGCACACACACACATATATATGTATATATATATATATATGATATATATTTTATATATACATATATATATATACGTGTACAAGTACATATATCTACAGTATATTTACATATATACTGTGTATAATTTTATTGATTGGGGCCCCCACAAGTTTGTTGCCCAGGGGCCCCCACAGACCTTAATCCGGCCCTGGGTGTAAGGGGCATTTTGCAAATAGGCTAAGTGTTCTGAGGGCTTGTTATGGGTGTGTAGACAGAATTGCTGGCAATGCTGAGCTAAATATATGTAGAGATATGTCTGAGTTTTGACAGATCTCTTGGACCAGCTATAGGACTAGTTCTGGTGTGTGCTGATAATGATGACAGCTATTTCTGCAAGTATATGGATGGGATCTATGCATATGGGCTAATATTCATGCACACAATGCAGCCATACTTGCAGCCAAATTGTGGGAAAAACTACATCAGTCACCAAGCTTTATTGGGAGAAAATACAAAGAACATTATTAAAAAGTCATGAACATTGACAAAGACAAATAGTGGATATTAATTGTAGTTCTTGAAGATACTTAGAAACTCAGATTTTATTGAAATAGATTGTACTGACCATATAATATGTTGCCTACAGTCCACTCCAAACTGGTTTATATGTGATTACATTAGTAAGTACAGTATTTCTCTTTTGTTAATCATGACTAGAGATGTTAGTAGTAGCTGAGTACCATTGCTGGAAATGATTTTGATGAATTGGTATAAAGTTAAAAAAAATTCTGTGAGTTCTTAATTTTTTTATTAAAAAAAATAAAAAAAAGTGAAACAGGTTCAACCATGCTGAAGCTGGATGCACAAGTGGGAAACAGAATGAACGTGTTTGAGGTTAAGATGGCTGCCTCAGGTGGTGCTGCCATCGGCAGGTTGAGCAACTTGTGGATCTATTCATGCAGTGCATATCACACTACACATGTTTCAGTAACCCGTATTTGTTCCTTGTATGGTATGTCACACATTGTAAACCTTGGTAGTGCGCCCAAGATGACTGCCTCACCTGGTATGCCCATGGGTGCGATGAAAAATTCTTGGACCTGCTGGCTATGTAATGTCCCTGCTCTAAGATTTACTACTCTGCTACTTCCCCATTTTGTGTCATATCTCCTAAGTGTAATCTATTCCACCCAGGGTAACCTATGTAGCGCACCCAAAATGGCTGCCTCGTCTGGTACCCTTTGTGAGTGGGATATATAACCCGTAGAAGTTATTACCCAAAATGGCTCCACCAATCCTACATTATGTCTATCGTACCCATTATGTTGACTGGTTTCGGTTTGTTTTTTTCGTTCTGTAATACTAAACCACTGTGCTTTGTTTCTGATGTTGTAAAGCGACTTTGAGTTCTGATGGAGAAAAGCTCTATTTAAATAAAATTATTATTATTATTATTATTATTATTATTATTATTAATAAACAGGTCTTACGTTTTTTTAATGGCAAACTGCAAAATTTGCATGGCGAACACGAATCACGCTGTTTCTAAAAATAAAAAGAATTAAAAACAAGAATGTTATTAAGAACCGCAAACTGCAGAACTGAAATGCGAACATCAATCTTTGAACACAATCAGCAAACACGAACTGAATGATGAATGTGAGCTGCGAATTTGAGGTCAATTGGCCATTGCATCATGAGCATACCAGTTCCTATGAAACTGGTGAAATTTAATCAAATTTCAAGCCGGTTGCAAATGTTTGGACAATTTTTCTTGACCCTCCCCAATCTCGCCTAATTTTCCATTCCAACTTTCACCTAATAAAAATCTTCAGTTTAAGAACAACTATTTCTATTTGTTAGTTTTGGATTGGGAGCATCGTTTCTTTAAGCGTCAGGGCTGGCAACACTGTCTTCCGTGACTCAAGAAACAAAAAAGTTTCACAAACGATTCCCGAAAGGAATACCAAACAATTTTTTTACATTTTCTTGAATATTATTTCAACAAGCTTACTTTCCAAACAATAAAATATTAAATTTATTCTAACTAAAACAGCATAAAGGAATGAATACAACAGTAAAATCACCACTAAACACATAACATGTCAGATAGTGTAAGCATTTGTTATAAATTAATTTGAAGTACAATGTATATTTTACAAAGTATTTTCAATAGCTGCTTGTCCCACTTTTCTTAGAAACAAGATGTACTTGTTCTTTATATTCTACAGGGGTTCAAAATTCAGAATTTACTAACTTTACAGACACAAATTCCTTTGTGAGTCAGGCTAGTGAGCTACACAAAAAATAGTAAAATATTCCAAAAGTTGGCATTAATGAATGAAGAGTGCTTTCAAGTCATTTGAAAATAGTGAGATAAAAGCCCCAAAGGCAAAATAGACACGAAGCAATATGAGAAGCTCTGTTCCCTGCAAGGTGTACACTTGTCTTTATGGTGTTCATTCTAATGAGTTCTCCAGGGATTATGTATAAATCTGGTCACACTATTAACATTGCCTTTTGTAAAAGCTTCATTACATGTACTGCAGATTTATAGGACAAATATAATTTAGAACATTAGCGATAAGAAATGTCTCACTTTATTTTCATTCATAATAGTTACAAACAATCTGTACAGTCTTGGAAAAGAAAGTCCTATGGAAAGTTGAAAAAATTGGTGTCGAAAATAAATTTATACCAATTCATTGGGTGTTGTATAAAAGATCTACAGTGTCTAGATAGACAGTCAATAGGTACACACTAGATGGTTGACAGGCAATAGGTCGACAGGGTCAAATGGTCAACATGGTCAAAAGGTCGACACACAAATGGTCAACACAAAAAAGATTGACTCTTTTTTTGTTATCTTAACCCTAATCCTCATCATAACCCTAATCCTAACATTCCTCCTAGTGCAACCTTTCCCCTAATGCTTAACCGTAACCCTCCCCCTAGTGCCTAAACCTAACCCTCCTCCTAGTGGTTAACCTTAAACATCCCCTTCCACAGCCTAACCCTAACCCTCCACAAAGTGCCTAACCATCATTCTAACCCTAAAAATCATGAAAAACCATGTGTTGACCTTTTCACCATGTAGACCATTTGACCCTGTCGACCTATTGCCTGTCCATGTTGACCTTTTAACTGTCAACCTTTTGACCCAGTCGACCTATTGCCTGTTGACCATCTGGTGTCAACCTATTGACTGTGCATCTAGACACTCAGTGGTGGAACCTGTGAGTGGTGGGCCCACGTGCAGAAATTTGCTTTGGGCCCCCCTCCACTGCCCTACTCCAAGTTAAAAGTGCAGTGGGTGACAGGGAGAGGTAGAGGGTGACAGGGATAGGCAATATATAGACAAAGATAGGCAAGAAGGTGGCAAGGAGAGGGTGACAGGGAGAAGCAGTGGATGACAGGGAGAGATAATAGGCAGTGGGTGACAGGGAGAGGGAAGAGGCAGTGAGTGGCAAGGAGAGGGTGATAAGAAGAGGTGACAGGCAGTGGGTGACAGGGAGATGCAGTGGGTGCCCAACTCATTATACCACACTGCACACTGTAGTGCCCCCCACATTATGTCACACTGTAGTGTTTCACACATTATGCCATACTATAGTGCACACATATTATGCCATCTGTAGTGCCCCCACATTATGCTGCGCTGTAGTGCTCCCACATTATGCCACATTGTAGTGCCCACACATTATGCCACACTGTAGTCCCCACCCATTATGCCACACTGTAGTCCCCACACATTATGCCACCTCTAGTGCCACACATTATGCTACACTGTAGTCCCCACACATTATGCCATCTGCAGTGCCCACACAGTGTACTCACCAGCGGCAACCTCAGGCAACTGGCAGAGCAGCAGTCACAGCCTCACAATGAGTCATACCCATGAGGCTGCGCTGCTGCTAAACTCCAGGTCAGAGGAGTATGTGATAGGCTCTTCCATTCAGTGCTCAACACATGCTCCTTTGACCCCACTGCAGAGACTACTGGGATTTATTACCAGTGGCCTAATTAGGACAGGGCCACCCGGGGCCCTACCCTAGTTACGTGACGTCTCTCCCATAGTACCGAGCGGGAGGACGGAGGAGCAGACAGTGGCGGGCGTGGCAGGACCAGGATTCAGGTAAAGTAAGTCAGTGTTTTGTGTGTGTATGTATGTCTGTGTGTGTGTGAATACGGAGGACCACTAGGGGGGGCACTGCATAGGTGGGATCACTACTGAGGGCCTGCATAAGAAGGACCACTACTGGGGGCTCTACTGGGGGCCTTCATAAGGAGGACCACTACCGGGGGTACTGTATAAGGGGCACTACTGGAGGCCTGCATAAGAGGGACCACTACTGTGGGCATTGCATACTGGGGTACTGTATAAGGGGCACTACTGGGGGCCTGCATAAGGGGTACCTCTACTGGGGGCACTGTATAAGGGGCACTACTGGGGGCTTGCATAAGAGGGACCACTACGGGTGCATTGCATAATGGGGGTACTGTATAAGGGGCACTACTGGGGGCCTGCATAAGGGGGACCAGTACCGGGGGCACTGCATAGGGGGGACTGTACAGTACTGTATATTGCGGTGGGCCCCGGTGCAGTGCACTGCCGGTAGTTCCGCCCCTGTAGACACTATAGATCTTCCATCCAGATACCAATTCATTATAAATACTTTATCAAACTGAAGATGACTTGTAGCCAACATCCAGTGGAGGTAGCCATTTTGTGGGCTGCCATCATATTCAGCGTATCCATTCATTAGGAACTACTGACTAGTAATCACTAGTTTGTAGTGGAATTGATAGGTTAAATACTGGTTCAGAACATACAGCCCGCATAGTGAGCAGATGATGGATTTTTGAGAAAACGAAGTAATGAGTAACATTTATATAATGTTCATGATCACCTGGGTACGCTCTTGTGCGTTGAGTCACACTGTAGCAACTGTCATACAACATATTTCTAAGCACAATAGTGAACGTGCAATCAGAAGTGAGCAGTGGTGAACAAATAAAAGCTTTGTAAATTACCTAGATGCTGATTTATATGGTTCCTACTGCAGAGTAGAACACAAATGCTCCTAAATTTGAGATAGTTATAACATTAAGCCCTCCTAGTGTATTAAAGAGAAGCATGAGCATAACAGCCGTCTTTTTTTTTAGTGTGAAGGTTGAGCCTGCCAGCATATACCATCTCTGGGTTCCATGAAAGAGGATTTTCTTAAGCCTTGGAGTATATGGTATGAAAGCGAATTAGGGCACAAGTTGTTTTAGATAGGATCTCAATATTTATCCTAAACATTTATGTGGGATAGGGGTAAAAAATAAGGCTTCAGTTGACCTCAAAATAGCAAGTGCCAGGGGAAGGGGGGTAATTTTGGGAAAAGTAAACAAGTTTTGAAATAGGCATAGCAGTTTTAAGCATGTTCTCCTACTAGAGATTTTATGGACCACCCTCCTGGGATTTCTAGCAGCCCCAGTCTCAATTAAGGTTTCCCTGCCACTGGATACCCTTCAAACATCTCAGACTAAGTTCTTGACACTCATATCTTTCCAGGTACATACATTTGACAAGACCAACTCACTAAATACATACTGTAAGCCCTGTGAAAAACTCTTGGCATTGTCTTAAAATAAGCTTTAATTCTGAAAAGTCTCCGAAATGTTTACCTATAACTAGTGGCGTAACTAGGATCTTCGGAGCCCAGGGCAAATTTAAGATTGGAGCCCCCCACCAAGTTTAGCTCGTGCCAAAAATGGGCGTGGTCAAATGACGAAAGGGGCATGGCTATTGAAAATGGGGCGGGCCAACATGACACGCCACCAATTTCTTGTCAGTCTGGGAACATTCCTTTCTATTCCATACGCACCTTACCTGTATGGTAGTTTCTCACACTGTGGAACCTCTGAAGAAATGTATCCTCCCTGGGACGACGGCGTCTTCAGTCGGGATTTAATATTCATGTAGGTCACATTGTCCGGAAGATGCAGGTTTGTGTAGGAATATTAACAAGGTCATCATCATACGATAGCAGTTCAACCAGACTCCTTCCCTCTGCGTCTCTCAGCCACACCATCATCTCACTGCATCATCTCAGCCACACCATCATCTCCCTCCGCGTCATCTCTTCTTAGCCACACCATCGCCTCACCCTCCCTGTGTCATCTCTCAGCAGACCATCATCTCCCCCCTGCATCAACTCTTAGCACACCATCACATCCCCTCCGCGTTGTCTCTCAACACACAGACACACTCACACACATACACACAGACATATACACACACTGACACATATACACACACTGCCATAGATACACACTGACACAGATACACACAGACATAAACACACACTACCATAGATACACACTAACACATACACACACTGATAATATACACATACTGACACACATTGACATATACACACACACTGACACATATACATATATACACATATACATACTGACACACACTGACATATACACACACTCTGACACACACATATATATATATATCACACACACACATATACATACCAGTGATCGCGCTGAGCGTAAACATTTGTGGGTCCCGGGGACCCCTCATTTTAGAAAATTGGGGTCCTACTCCACTGTTTCTGGGTCCCATCACATATTATGGGGGGTGAGGGCAGGCAGCAGTCGCGACATAGCTGGGACAGGTAGCAGTTGGGGTAGAAGGGGTTAAGGGCAAGTAGCAGTTGGGATAGAGCTGGGGGGGTAAAGGCAGGGAGAAGATGGGGTAGCGCTGAGGGTAGAGGGAAGTAAGGGCAGGTAATGCTAGGGGTAGGGAGGGTGTAGGTGCAAACAGCAGTTGCGACAGTGCTTGGGGGGCAGGGAGGAGACAAGGGGCAGGCAGGGCTGGGGGTAGGGTTGGGGCTAGGGTAAATAGCAGCTGATGCAGTACTGGGGGACAAGGAGGGTGTTACTGCATTTCACTGCCATTAGACAGAAGGGTCCCACCACACATTGAAAGCACCCTGGCACTGCACAAACATGTTTCAGTAAACACTAGCACTACACAGTAGGATCCCAGCAAACACTGGCAGAACCCTGGCACCAGACAGAAGGGCCCTACCACACACTGGCACCAAATCGAAGGGTCCCAAAACACATTGGCACCACTATGGCACTGCACAGAAGGGTCCTCTCCCTCCATACACTGGTACTACACAGAAGGGTCCCAAAACACAATGGCACAACCCTGGCACTGCACAGAAGTGTCCCACCACAGACTGGTACTACACTGGCAGCACCCTGTTTCCAAACAGTAGGGTCCCAACACATAGTGGCATCGCAAAGAAGGCTCACAGGGGGAGCACCCTGGCACCACACAGAAAGTTCCCACCAGACACACTTGCAGCTCGGGGAAGACTTCAAGCTCATAAGCACCCAGCAGCCTGTTCTTGGGGCCCATGAACTAGGCAGACAATATTGGACTCAGCTGGGGTCTGAGGATCGGCCCAGGAGGAGAAGGGGAGATCCAGAGTCACCTAGCCAGTAGTCGCACAGTGTTACATGCCAGCCAGTGCCGCATGTCAGTGCTGCCTGCCGTATGCGCGCAGGGTGTCAGGGAACAGGAGGCAGGATTCGGTGCTGCAGAGATCTTGAGTAGAGAAAGCCTGGCAGCGTCACGTGACCGGGAGGCAGAGACTCTGATGCTGATTGGAGGAGAAGACGCTGCCGCCCATGGTGATTGGTGGGGTAGCTGCTGAGGATGTAATTGGCCCAGCTGCTGCGGCGGCAGGCACACAGCGCGTTCCTACAGAACCCGTTCATTTAAGAAACGGAGTCCTTCATCGTCTGTAACGCATATTTTGCTAACACTGCATACACACAAACTCTGACACATATATACACACACACTGACAAATATACACATACACCATGACACATATACACACATAAAGCCTATACAGACACACACACACAAAGCCTATACAGAGACACTTACACACACACACACACACACAACGCCTATACAGAGACACTTAAACACACACACAAAGCCTATACAGAGACACTTACACACACACACAACGCCTATACAGAGACACTTAAACACACACACACACACACAAAGCCTATACAGAGACACTTACACACACACAGCCTATACAGAAACACTTACATACTTACACACACACACAGCCTATACAGAGACACTTACACACACATGCACAATGCCTATACAGAGACACTTACACACACACACAGCCTATACAGACACACACACACACAGCCTATACAGAGACACTTACACACACACAAAGCTTATACAGACACACACACACAGCCTATACAGAGACACTTATACACACGCACAACGCCTATACAGAGACACTTACACACACAGCCTATACAGAGACACTAACACACACACACAGCCTATATAGAGACACTAACACACACACACACACACACAGCCTATACAGAGACACTTACACACACACAGCCTATACAGAGACACTTACACACACACACGCACACACACAGCCTATACAGAGACACTTACACACACTCACAACGCCTATACAGACACTTAGACACACAGCCTATACAGAGACACTAACACACACACACAGCCTATATAGACACTAACACACACACACAGCCTATACAGAGACACTAACACACACACGCACACAGCCTATACAGAGACACTTACACACACAGCCTATACAGAGACACTAACACACACTCACACAGCCTATACAGAGACACACACACACAGCCTATACAGGGACACACACACACAGCCTATAGAGACACTTACACACACAGCCTATACAGAGACACTAATACACACACACAGCCTATACAGAGACACTAACACACACACAGCCTATACAGACACACACACACACAGCCTATACAGAGACACACACACACAGCCTATACAGAGACACTAACACACAGCCTATACAGAGACACTAACACACACACACAGCCTATAAAGAGACACTAACACACACAGCCTATACAGAGACACTCACACACACACACACACACACACACACCCCCTATACAGAGACACTTACACACACACACAGCCTATACAGAGACACTTACACACACACACACACACACACACACACACACACACACACACACACACACACACACACACACACACACACACACAGCCTATACAGAGACACTTACATACAGACACACACATAAAGCATAAACAGAGACACTTACAGACAAATGCAGCCAGAGCCCCCACATAGAAAATGAACACCCCCCTCCCCTCCAGCGGCAGTTTAGCCATCCAATACAGCCTCCCCATTAGCCATCCTCCCCCCTTCTCCTAAGACCTTACCTGTAGTTAGTGAGAGCGGGCAGCGGAGATGGAGAGCGCCGGGGAGGGAAGAATCACTCCTCACCCGGCGCAGAGGGCAGCTCTGGCTCTAGTCCAGGACAGTGGACTCCAGCAGATCAGGAGGAGGGGAAGATAGAGCTGTAGGAAGGCTGCTTAGGAGGGGCTGCGAGCCTCCACTGCAGCTCCCCCTACAGGCAGCCAAGCCAACAGCAGGCACACTTGCCTGCTCGTTACAAACCAAACTCAGGACACAATGGTGGTGCGGGGGAGGGCATGCGGGTACGATGCCCTGGCCGGTGGTGCGCCCCTCTGCAGGGCTTGCCATGGCGCCCAGGGCACGTACCCCGCTCGCCCTGCCCTAGTTACGCCACTGCCTATAACGTAATGGAGCTATTTTATGTTAACTACCATATTAACTACATTTAGGGGTATATTTACTAAAGGTCGATTTTAATTGATTTCAAATTTTAAAATCGATCAAAATCAATTAAAATTGATGTTGGGTTTCTGGGGCTTAATCACACATTTACTAACAGGCAATTTTTGATTTAGATTTCTATGTATTAGTAAATGCGTGATTTAGCTTCAGAATCACAACATCCATGTTAATCGATTTTGATCGATTTTAAATCGATTAAAATCGACCTTTAGTAAATATACCGCTTAGGGTCAGATGCATAGTTGAATGCCAGCCAGCAGTCATTGCCCCAGCATTGCATGTACAGAACTAAATGCTCACCTGAATGCCGAGTTATGGGCATCTCTGCAGCCAGACCACCCAAAACCATATACTCGGTCTCGTTGCCATCATCAGTCTCAGTGCGCAACTGAACAACCCGATCCCCAGTGCAAAAGATCCATGTGAAAACAGGTGTACTGTGATTTTGCATACATACAAGGCCCTCGCTAAACTAATCCTACGTGGCAACATCCTGATACAACCAAGCTATGCCCCTTAAGTCCCAAGAGTAGATGCCTGCTGAAGGCACTCTTCATCAGCCTTAACATTTATTTAAGTGTCAATCTGATGATTACTGTATATTTTATAATATTTGTTAGTATTATAAGTGTTAAAAAGTTAAGCTGCAATGGTTTGTCTTTTGTTATTTTACACACATACCAGTTCACCACAATGACAGATAATGAAGATATGGCGGAAATTACCGTGATGTCATCCAGCACTGCACATGAGACACATGTAGAATGAATTCACTTTAAAAAGTTTTAAAAGCTTATCCACGGAAGAAAAGATGAATGTGCAAATACAAGCACGCACAAAAAGAAAAATAGAAAAGTAACCCAATAAATCACCCAAACTTTTAATTTGTCTCATTTTAAATATTGTCAATATTTTTTTAAAAATCTGTAATTAGTATTTTAGATGCCATGCTAGGAAAATGCCCTGAAGAAAATTGATAAGACAAGATGAATATTTCAGGTTGGCAAAATTTTCAACTCTATGTCGTGTCATTGCTAGCATCAATGGATTGTATCCTGAGGCTAAATCTGCCTGGCAGCAGCTATTGATCTTGTAGAACTTCTCATTTATTATCCTTCACTCAAATTAGTATAATGCATTGTATTATTGATTGCTTACACTTTAAGTTCCATAATCCCTATGGTCAATATTCTGTTATTGCTGCCAGCGTCAACACGCTATTATTTTTCACTTATATATCATTAAGATATGTGATTGATGGATGCTTTTTACATTCAGAGAGAAAATTCTTGGTAAAATAAATGAAAATCCCAAAATACTTAAGAGCGAAATGTTATAAACAATTTTTTTTATTATTCAATTTATGAATATTTACTTTTCTGATGTTCTTATAAAAAACAGTCATGATTTTATTGTATCACACAAGGATGATTCTCACAACACATTGCAAAAATAATTCTTAAAATTTAATTTTTATGCTGCTCCACCAATTTATTCACTGCATAAAAGTTTGTGGTGTGAGATTTAAAAAGTTCTTTAACCACTTAACAGGCTAATATTTTTTCCAAAAACCACTCAGAAATGTTTGCTTTTTTATCATTGAATTAGGTTAAGAACATCTATTTATAACTTATCCAACACAATTTTATTTAAAAAAAAAAATGTTTTTAAACACATAACATTGGATGCTCCTAGAAGAAGATTAACTTCCGGCAGCCACCCAGTGTGCATTTCTGACTGGTCGCAGTATTTGCGACCATGTCAGGTAACACACAGCTTGGCGTGGTCACTAATGATGTACATGCACCACACATAGATGTTATCATTGCATGCATAGTATGAAGGACATAAGCCCATTTAAAAATAAGTTATTTGTAACCTTTGTATTGGTTGTGTGAGCTTTAATTTATTTATTTGCTTTGTTACGGATTGTACAGTACAATATATTATCAAACTACAACCAGATCTTACTTTTGTTTTGCCTTCTACAGTTGAGCACTGGAAACCCAATTTCAATGAATAGGAGAAATCGGTTGTAAATCATAAAAAGAATACAGAAATAAAAACTCAGTGTAGCCCCCATGAAAAAACATAACCAGCTCCTACTATAAACAAGTGCGGAGACAGCACAGAGCCAGTGTACTTAAACATAAAGATTGACTTGGCATGGCATCCCCTCTCACCAATAATTGTCACATGGGAGTTGAATATTGGTATATGTAATTTAGTAGTTATGATTGCACTGCTCTTAAATGTTTCCAGGTGGGTTTTTTAGGCAATGCCATGCCATGTACTTTGCCATGCCCTCAAAAAGAGCCATTATCAATTGGGCACAATTCCCACCTTGAGCACTGTGGCTTGGAGACTGCAATTGCTAATTGTTGGTCATTTTTCACAGGAAGTGCCAGTCAACTGGAGGCATGATTTCTGCCAAAAAGACAGGAAACGTTAAAACAAGGAAGTGCCTTTTGATTTAGTCGATTAGTGGGATATCACTGTTGTAATGCAGATGACACAATGGGGGAAATGTATCAAACCTTCTGAGAGTGGAGACATTGACAAGTGAAAGGCTGCATATAGCAACCAATCAGCTATTAGCTAACATTTTATAAAATGTTAGGTAGAAGCTTATTGGTTGCTTTGGAAAATTTCTCCACTTGTCCCCTTCTCCATTCTTTGGAAGGTGTTATACAGTGAGTCCGGAAAGTCCTTCTGCAGTGACTGTGTGCTAAGTGTGTGACAGACAGTGGTGACCACACCAACTGCCACCTCAAATGCTGCCAAACATCGCAGGCCAGGACTCACTGGCAGTTGGTGTAGCTCCCCTATTTGAATTTTGGGCTGTCACACACTTAGTACACAGTCACTGTGGAAAGACTTTCCGAACTCCCTGTACATCTATGTGATCACATTGTCGCCATCCAGATCCCAACCACGAAACATACCGAGATCTGGCCAAGTTCCATCTGATTCAGAATAGGGTGAAGATATGGAAAATGTGTAAATTTTGCACATGCCTGTATGCTAAACTCACTATTTGCATCCGTACTAAGAGATATAGCCGACTTAGTATCAGCCCGTTAGGTTCACAGTTTATATGGTAAATAAGAAAAAAAAATACTTTTGAAAGTAGACAGCATTGAATTTTTTGAGTCTTATTGTGTCTGAGAGAGGTGTTGAATTGTATCAGGCCAAAATGCAGGCAATTCAAAATTGGCCAGAATCTCAAGATGTCAACGCAATTTTTAGGGTTTACAAATTACTGTACACATTTTATAAGAGGCTTATCTAAAATAATTTAACCACTCACTGATCTTATTCAAAAAAGGTGCTTCATTCTTCTGGTCAGATTAACAACACAAGGTTTCTGTCATTGAAAAGAAGTTTTTCAACTAGTTCCAGTTCTCAACCATGCTGATGCTCAGTTACCATTTATCCTGGAGGTGGGTGCTTCAGAAACAGCAGATGGAGCAGTAATATTCCAAAGACCAGGTTTAAAACATATTTTGTGCCTCTATACTCCCTTCTCCAAAATGCAAAAACAGAATGATTTGATTGGTGATCATGAATGGTTAGCAATTGTTTTAAGAGGAGTAGGAGGAGGAGACTTGAGGGTACAGCCAGGGGCGTATCTATAACGGGTGCATGGTGTGAGGGGAACACTGGCCCCTGGGGGCCCCGCACTGCACACCCTGCACCCATAATATTACTTACCTCTCTGGAGTCCCATGTCGACACGGGCGTCCGGTGCTGTAAAATGACTGGAAAATGGCCATGGTGGCCATTTTCCCGTCTTTTGTGCATGCGCAGTACAGGGAAAATGGCCGGCGGTGACCTATGCATACACTATAGACTCTGGGCACACTCTAGTGCCCAGAGTCTATAACTCCGGCGCTGGCTACGCACAGCTCAGTGCGCTTCCGGCCGCCGGGCATAGAGGAGGTGGCTTGTGTCGGAGACTGCACACGGGCCTCCTCCTCTCTAGGAACGCCCCTGGGTACAGCTCATCCTGTGACCATCTGCACTGATCACTGTAACTTGCATTTTATTAAGTCAGCAAAGCGGTTGAATGCCAGGAGAGCCAGATGGGCTTTATTTTGCTGTTTAATTTTGTAGTGACATACAGGCCGCTTTCCAAAAATCAGAAGGCAGATGCATTGTACAGACAATATGACCAATCGCAGAATTCCCTACCTACAGTATTTTACCTATAAGCAAGATTTTGGCTTTTCTCGCTTCACAGGTGCTCATGAAATGTATCGCAAAGTGAAAAAAAAAACATCTGTTGAAGAGAGAGGGCTCAAGTCTTGGATGAAGGATGCTTATCTTTTCATTCTCATTTATATGTTCCGAAAGTTTAATTACAGAGGAATCTTCTGCAGCAATATCATGATTCAGCAATGTAGATCACCCTGTCATTATAAAAACCCTGGAACTTGCAATTCGATAGTTTGGTGGCCAAATTTTCAATGAAGGCTGAGGCCCTCATTCAGAGCCGCTCGTTAGCGGCAGTACACTCGTTCCGAGCGATGTTCGCACATCTGCGCATGCGTACGGTTTTTAGTACGCATGCGCGAACCAGTCAGTGCGGCCGAAAATCGTTTGTACGCTATATAGCGAGTGCCTGCTATTTTGAGTGACAGAATGAGGCGTATGTGGGTGGTAACAGGGGAAGGTGCTTGATAACGGGGGAGTGGAATTCGAACGCAGGCATGCTTAAAGGTCAAAACGGGCGTTTTAAGGGTGTGCATAATTAATCCAGCAGCGTCATTGACCACGTCACTTGGTTTTTTTAAACTCAGAACTGCTCGCAAAATAGCGGTTGAAAAAACCAACCACAGGAATAGCGAGCAGTTCATACGCTGTACGATGTACTCGATTAATCTAATAAATAGCGGACATGACGTATGGTGCGAGCGGCCAGGGGGCGTTTTTATCAAATAAACGAGCGTATGTTTTGCTCGCTCGTTCAGACTTAGAGGTGTGAACAGACTGCAATGTGCGAACGGATCAGTTGAATAGCCACCCCTTGTTTTTGAACGAACGACCACAAATAGCGAACGGCTCTGAATGAGGGCCTGAATGTTAAAGACTGTCCAGTTTGTCAAGGTTTCTCATGCTCTTCCCAGTGGTCAGTTACAACCTCTGCCAACTCCTCCTGGTTCCTGAGGGGCACTTCCTTGGATTTTAATACAGATTACCACCTTCCAAATGCTTCACCAATATATATATATATATATATATATATATACACATATATATATATATATATACATTATATGTATAATGGGGTTGTGGACAGATTTTACAAAATGGTTCACTTTGAACCACTGACTACGTTACCCACTGCGCCACAAACAGTACATTTATTTTTAAAACATGACTACAGACGGCACGGCTGTCCAAGCTTCATAGTTTCAGATAGAGGTTCACAGTTCATGTCCTGCATTTGGAGATAATTTTGTGAAATTCTTCAGATAACATGAACAATGTTGTCTGAATACCATCCGCAGACAAATGGTGTTAATCATACATGTTTATAGCAAGTATAAGTAAGGCTATTGGGCTGAGCATTTATCTTTAGTGGCATTTATGTATAATAACAGTCAGCATGCCTATACATTGCAAAGTCTATATTTTGCAAATTATGACTACCATACTCTAACATTTACTTTCTTCTTCCTCCACTGGGGCACAGGGAGAATGACAGTTATAGCCTGCAGAGGAGTGTCTGGGCAACAAACAGGGCTCCCTCACCCCTATCTCCTGGCCCCAGCCTACTGCCAGTCAGTTTTCAGTTTGGTGTCGGCAGGAACGGGCACCGTTTGTAGGGGGGACTGCTTTTAGTGGACCCCCATTATCTTTATTTTATTTTTATTGTTTATAGAGAGGGAAGTGAAAGTTGTCCAATGGATACCCTCACTGCTGCTCTACCAGCCCCAGAGCCAGCAGCACCGGCAACTGAGATGGTGATCTCTGCTGAGGGGTCCAAATAGGATTGCACACTCACCTTCTTGAGCCCGTAGCCATAGCTGGACACAAGGGGGCAGGTAAGCATGTCTCCCAGCTTGCAGGGAGAAGCATGATTGCGGTTTACACCACCATAGGTGTAGGTGCTGGTAGTGTCGCCCAGGTGGCCCCTGCTCTGTAAACTAGACCACCAGGGCATTTAGAATGGGAACACTGCTTATAGCAGTGGTGGCCATTTCCCTGGGGTCCATACCAGAGGGGGAGGCAGGCTCCTCCTGTTAGCCACTCCCCCAAGCCTGGGCACACTCCCTTAGTGCAGACAGCTCACCTCAGGTGTTCACCTCTCCTCGCTCCACCTCCTAATTTAAGCTGGGCCACCAGTTTAATCGCATTTCCTGCCTCAACACATGCTGGGAGAGAAGCTGGGGCTCCTGTCTCCACTTATGCATTGCTCCTAGAAGCCTGGTTATATTGTTAAGCTCCTTCCTGCTGTTGCTGGATTGTTGACTACTATTTGTCCACTATTCTAATGCATTAAGTGGTTCTGTGTACTTGTGAAAGTTTAGTGCTTTTTGCACCAGTGTGTGCACTGCTACTGTATATACCGGTCACACTGAGACATTCCAAAAGGCAGTGCTTTTCTATTATTTGTGCAGCCCATTTATTGTGTATTGGAGCTGCTTACCACTCATTGTACTCCCCTATATATACACACCACTGCTTCAGCTTTTGTTTGTGGGGACACCCCTGGATTGCTTTTATAATGGCTTCCAGAAAGAAAGCTCCCAAGGATGTGGAGGCACCTGTGCCATGAATCTGTTGAACCTGTGTTAACATATTTTCTCCCCTGAATCCAGACAACAATGGCCTTTGTGTCTGTTGCTTTGCAGATACACGTAGGGAGACTCCTTCAGCCCTGGTGTCCAATTAGGAACTGGCTTGGGCTTCAGCATTGACACAGGTAATGTTTCAATTAGTTGATAAGCTTGTGGCATCTGAGACACGTCCTCCTGCTATTCTAGCTGCAGGTGTGTTCCCAGGTACCAGCATTTCGCCTGCCCAGACTGCTCAGCTGTCTACTAAAGAACCTTTGTGCAAGTGTCAGCATCTTTCCAGCAGATGCTAGACAGGGATAGTTCATCCACAAGCCTTCTAGAAGGTGAAGTTCTCCGCCCTTATCTGAAGGTGAATCAGATTCTGAGTTGTCCTCGGAGCATGAGTGCCTGAGGATTCTGTCTAGATTTGATGTTGAGGTAGATTGGTGCTCCAGGAGGAGGATTCTGAACAAACTCCTACTTGTAGGTCCAAGGCTCGGTTTTCAAGTGACCACTGAGTTTCCTACTTTGGGGCAGTTGGAGGAGCTCCTTGCAGAAGCATGGTCTCATCCTAATAGGCACTTCCAGTAGTCAAAGCGCATTGCATCCTTCTACATGATACCAGATGCAGAACTGGCCAAGTGGGAGTCTACTCCTCCAGTTTATGCTCACATTGCTCATCTTGTTAGATCTTCCATTCTTCCTATTCCTAGTGCGGCTTCCCAAAGGGATCCTATGGATAGGAAGGTGGAGACTTTTCTTAAGAGAGCCTATAACAGTGCATTGGCTATTTCACACCCCATCCTTGCTTCGGCTTGGGTGGCCAAGGCTGTTGTCAGCTAGTCAAAGACTATGGAGGCAGGCCTTACCTCTTGTACCAGTGGAAAGGAATTATTGCCTCTTATGGGATACATTAAGGAGGAGGGATCTTACCTGGGTGAGGTGGCCATTGACACAAGGATCTAAGGTGCCAGCACTGCATCCAGGATAGCCCTCTGGCTATATTTCTGGCATGCTGATACTGATTCTAAGAATGCTTTAGAGGCACTCCCATGTTCTGGCAACATCCTCTTTACTCAGGAGTTAGACAGTATTGTTGCTACAGTGGCGGCATCCAGGATGGCCTTTCTGTCTTCTTCGGCACCTCCAGGGGCCAGAACGTCTGCCTTTCCTACAGTACCTTTCCTCCACAGGTAAAAGTCAGAGGTCACGCATCATCTACATTCCAGGATTCCTCCTCTAAGGGATCTAAGTCACATTGTAAGCAGTCTTGGTCCTCCAAGCAACCAGCTCCTAAGCCAGCTGACAAGCCTTCTGTATAATGGGGTGGCCACGTGTTGTTTTTTGCCAAAGTTTGGATGGGAACCACGACAGAGGCTTTGGTCAGGGGTGTAGTCTCTCAGGGATATGCACTGACTTTTCAGAAGTGTCCTCTGCTGCAGTTCTTTTCCACAGGATTTCCAGCAGATCCAGGAAAAAGCAAGAGCTCTAAGGGAGTGGGTTAGCTCTATTTTGGCTTCCAGGGTCATCATACCAGTCCCCCATCTCAAAGAAGTACAGGTTTCTATGTCAACCTCTTCCTGTTCCAGAAGTCAAATGGTTCATTTTGGCCCATCCTCAATTTGAAGGCGCAGAACAGGTATCTGTGAATTTCCAAATTCTGCATAGAGTTTTGTTGCTCCATCATTATGGCTGCAGAACCGGGTGATTTAATGGCATCCAGGATGCCTATTTACATATCCCCATCTGAGTCAGCCACCAGCGCTTCCTCAGATATGCGGTGTGGTCGGATCACTACCAGTTTCTGCATTCAGACAGATTGCCGAGTAGATGAATGAAGCTTCCTGGAGACAACTGCGCATGTGCAGCCAGCCTGCAGTTTTTCTCAAACTAGACTTCTGCCCTCTTATATTTTAAAATGGGATCTCACCCATCTGTCAGTGCTAGGTGATTGCTCTCTTTTGCATCTATGTACACTTTGCTACTATGGAAATTTAATCTGGTTCCTGACTGTTGACTAATTACCTGACTTTCCCTTTGTTTGCTGCTATTACTAGATATCCTATGTAATAAACTATTGTGCTTAAGCCCTGCAAAATGGTCTGATCCTGTACCAGTTTCTCTGACCTAGTTACTGTTCGTTTGTACCTTATACTGTGGATTACCTTATACTGTGGATTACCTATGTACCGGGTCTTTGGACTTGAATATAGTAATACATTTTTTCCTCATCTTGTCTGCGATTATTTATCTTGCTGTGTACTGACTCAATATGACTGACTCGTCTAACCACTAACTGCTATGCTCCTGGCTTATTTTGTCACGAATATCATTATAATGTTGGGGAAAGCCAGGGTAAAGACCCTACAAACAAACACAAACATAGCATTCCTAATGCAGTGCATTGCAAATCACATGAAAATTAAACCCCATATATTTATAAAATATTGCACTTTACACTAGTCTGTGATTTATAAAATACAGTTCCATCTTCCATAACAGATCCTAAGACTCAGGGGATCTTACAAATAATTTATGTAGCAAGTTTACATTTTAGGTAACCTTCACTTTGTTACTTTAATTTCCGGTGTCGTGGTTGACCTAATTATAAACCATAATAACAAAATGCTGCAAATGTGCTTTAGTATTCAACACAATGAAATAGATAGTTCTGCAAATTAGAGTTGGTATGGGTCCCAGAAAAGGGTCACGCAGTCTTTTCCTTAGCTAAAGATATTATTATGTGTCTGGAATAAATTATGAACTTCAACGGGGGAAATAAAACAGCAGTTACTATGAACAAGGAAATAAAAGGAAAATGTTTTCTACATGTGAAATACACACACATATGAGGGGGCCCTTGTGCAAGCTCTTATGCTAGCACCCTCCACTGGAAAATATGGTGTTGGTGCATACGCAAAATTAAGCAAAGACCCTGGATTGGTGCCGAATAAATAGCCTGAGCGGACCTTGTTTTGGGGTGCAGGATTGGCGGTTTGGGCCTCCCTTGAAGCAAGGGGCCCAATTGTACTGCCCACCCTGCACCCATTATAGATAAACTCTTAGTTGGCTCTCTGAAAGAGTTGGATGGAACTGCTTTGCACCACCAAAGTATAGTAGTATTCACCAAGTTCTATACAGATAGAAAGACAGCAGAGATAGTGTTACTGTAGCTAAAGCATAGAACCTCTAAAATCGTTTGGTTTTAGGGCATGATAAATAGCACAATTACAACATCCCCATAAGATGGTGGTGCTCTGTAATGCTAAAAATAATACAGGAGATGTCTGTGAAATCTTCTATGCTGACTTCTTGATAAATAGGTTCAATAGTTAGGAGAAAATCATTAACAGACAGAGAAGTAAGAAGGGCCTGCTCACAAGCTTAAAGTTTAAAAGAAATAGGAGTTTTATACATGAGGTTAAGTGCTACATACAGTATTGCATATTACGCCAGCCAGATTGCAAGGGCAAAAAAGAACTTCGTGGGCTCCATGACCCAGTCACAAAGCAAAGTCTTGTTCTGGGTGAAAGCCAGACAAAAAAAGTCCCTTGGAGCAGGTATTGTGTGTGGATGAGAGATGCAGAGTAGAAGGGGTGAGTTTGGAGATATTTTGAGGAAAGTGAAGTGGCAAGCAAAGAGATGTAAGTTAGAGTAGTCTTGTTGATGGCCTCAAGGTGTAGTCTTGTATCTTATAGCCAATGCATTCAAAGTACATATTAGGTGTAAAACTCTGTCAAAGTCTGTTTCAGAGAAGACCAGTAAGGAGACTATTGCAATAGTCTATGATGTAGAATTGAACAATATAGTCTGTAAATACTCCCACCTTGAGTGCATAAATGCAGAGTTGAATACATCTTGCCATGCACACAGGTCCGCTGAGAGCTGCGGCGGGCCTGGGTAATAGGGGGCGTGTCCTAATTCCGGGAGGCATGGCCACGCCCACTTCCCGGGAAAAAAATGTTTTGCAGCGCCGCTAAGTGGCGCTGCTTGCTGGGGAGGGGGGTGCTCTGAGCCCCCTCAGCCCTGCTCAAAGCCAGGGGGCGCGATCAGTGTGATCGCTCCCCCCCACAGGCATAGGAGACTGCTGTGGGTGCTGCTCAGCAGCCACGAGCAGTCTCCACTGCAGCTCAGCACACGCTGTGTGCTGGGCTGCTGTGAGGGAGGGGGGGGCGGCGCCAGACCTGAGCCCCCTCCTGGCCCCTCAGGAAGCCCGGGCCCCAGTAATCTGTTCCCGCTCCCCCCCCCCTCTCGGCGCCCCTGCATACACATAACCCCTTGCCGTATGCTTTGAAATCCCCAGAAAAATGGCGCTGACTTTGGCCTAGTCTGATACCTTTTTGCCCGGTCAGTGACATGGGCCCTACTTGACCCAGGGACCCATGTGCGCACCTCCCTCCTAACATGGCTACCTGCTGTACAGCAGTAAAATAGTATGATGAACATATTTAGCTAAGAATGCGTATTATACCATGTAGCTATTTTATATGTGTTAAATTAAAGCAGCATTGGTGAAAAGGTAAGCATAGGTTATGGCTACGGGATCTGCGGTGTAGGCCCCATTATACATCTATTGTGTAGAAGGTTCATTGTTTCAGGATGTTCCTTGCTACTCAGATGGCACATGGCCATTCCACTCAGCAAGAGGACATGGTTCTTGCACCTGGTTTGAACTGATGAGATTTATTCTGGTTATCTACTTTTGATGGGACTCACCTGGCATCTTCTAGTTGACTTGCCACCAACTGGTCCCCAATGAAGGGCCTGAACACCTTGTACCAGGTCCCCTTGAACATATTAAAGGTAACTCCAAGCTAAGCTTAGTAAAAGCTGAAGCATATATTTTTATGGAACATGCACATGAATTTATATTGTTTGCAAATGATTCATTAAACATGCAAAGGTGAAGAATCAGACAAGTAGCAAATTATTCCAATCTTCCCTCAAAATTGAAATTACAGCTGGACAATCAAACCTTTTTGCACTAAAGGGATCACATAGACTTATTTCATAATGTAAGCACTTCTTAATTGCTTATCCAGAGTGGAACAAGACTTAGCTGTACTGTATGTACAGCCAATAATTTGCGACACATGTGTGTACCAGACATTTAATATTCAACATACTGCAGACCTCAGTAATATTTGCTCATCCAAATAATTCCAATTTAAAGCACTCATATTACATTTACTATGCGTATTGTTACTTCAATAACGAAAAGCCATTAGAGTCATTTAAATTAATCCGCGTTTACAGTGTTTAAGGTTTAAAAAAAACTAAATATTTACCATATCTACTAGTACAGTATGCCTGGAAGGATGAATTGGCACAACTTACAATTTACCTTTTGATACCTTGTAAAGTTGCCAATTGCTGAAAGTTTTTTATTGATAATGTAATTTAATAATGTCAACATTTTTTTCTTGTTAAATTAATCATATCATGTGAGTTTTAGAAAGAATTCAGTAGGAGAATAATAATTGCATACAGAGCGGAAGTACAACTGCCACTACTTGTGCAGGGGATCATGGCACCAGAATGTGTCATAGGCCACCCTTCCTTGTTTTTAATTTACTTTATTTTTAGATGGGACCCGGATGCTTCATTACGGATGAAAGAAAATAGGAGAATAACACAGATTTGCCTGGTTTTGGAAATTCCCCCTATGGGAGATCCTAGTGAGGTGGCCCAAGTGGAGAGTGCTAAGGGGAACTCAATTCACATCATCATGCAATTCTGCAAATCGTGTCATTGTGTGGCAGGGCAGGGCCATAATAGAATTAACCCCACTAAGGAAGGGGCCAGTATTCGGGTGAATGCTCTGTCGTCCCAGGAGTCAAGGAGGACTCCCCAAATTTTTGAGTCAGCCGGACATTCCGGGAGAGTATAAGTGTGTGGGATAACTTCATAGTATTTGTGCTGCACAGCCACATTTTTGCACTTTCATTTACAATTATTTAGAATGTATCAGTTTATTTATTTATTTATTAACAGTTTCTTATATAGTGCAACAAATTCCGTTGCGCTTTACAATTTGAATTAACATTATACTGGGTTGTAAAACACATACATGCATAAAAGACAAACAAAAGGGTAAGAGGGCCCTGCTCGCAAGCTTACAATCTATAGGGAAATAGGTGTTGATACACAAGGATAGGTGCTACATATTGCAAATTGGTCCGGCCCGATTGCAGATGTTCTTGGTGGGCTGTATAATCCAATCACACTGGAACGTTGGCCTAGGGTTAGGAGGATGTTAAATTGAAGAAAGAGAAGATGTGATAGGTGTTTACTATAAGAAGAGAGTTAGATAGGGAGCTATAAAGGTTAGGTGGGCGGTCCTGGTATAGTAATTGCTCTTCTTTAGCTAAAGAAATAACCCTTTAAAAAATATTCTATGATTTTTGCCCCTCCCATTTTGCTTGCACCTTTGTTTATAAGTGTCAGTAAGATTAATAGTAGCTACAGAGGGCCTGATTCACTACCATACGCAACTGCGTATGCAATAGCGATTATGCACGCAGTTCAACTGCGGTAATATCCTAATTCATTGCGATCGCTGTTTCCTCACAGCACCACACAAGGATGCCCACTTTACTTACCACAAATTCGTAATGTTTAGCAAGACTGCGAAACCATCGAGTACCATCGCAGCATGACACACACTTGCACAAGGTCTGACCTTACTCAGAAGCTACTAACAACCACGCACACTATGAGACCTCAGACTGCGTATGGCATCGCAGTGGATAATGCACGCCCCTGTAATGGCGTTGAAACACAATGGCACGCCTGCATTCACCCAAAGACCCCCCCGGTCACCACCCCCAAACGGCACTTCCTGTCAATCACTCTGTGATGGGTCTGCATAGTCACTGCGATCGCAGTCCCGATCACAATAACTAGTTCGCGCACATGCACTGCGATGCATACGCATGCACAGAACGCAACAATCGGCCAATTGCGTGCATATTAGCAACTGCGTTCCTTGCTGAATCAGGCTCAGAGTTAGTATTAGAATTAACCCCATATTTATATTGAATTCTTATTTTTTACTGTTGGATAAACATTTTACTTAACTTAACTGATTACTATTAACTATCAAAATATACTGTCTGTGGCATAAGTGTCGATCAGTTGTTTGTTTCTCCTCTAATATAGTTGATAATGCTATTTTTATACATTATTGTACAATACACACAGTGGCGTTTCTAGAGAGGCGGGGGCCCGTGTGCAGTCTCCGACGCGGGCCCCCTCCTCTCCGCCCGACGGCCGGCAGCGCACTGAGCTGTGTGTGACCAGCACCGGAGTTATAGACTCTGGGCACTAGAGTGTGCCCAGAGTCTATAATGTATGCACAGGTCACCGGGAAAATGGCTGCGGCTGCTATTTTCCCTGTACTGCACATGCGCAAACGACGGGAAAATGGCCGCCGCAGCCATTTTCCAGTCGTTTTACAGCGCCGGACACCGCGCCGATGTGGGACTCTGGAGAGGTAAGAAGTATTATGGGTACAGTGTGTGCGGTGCGGGGCCCCCCTGGACCCAGGGGCCCATGTTCCCCGCACACCCTGCACCCATTATAGATACGCCCCTGAATACACATACCAGGGCTAATTCAGAGCCCTATGTAAGTAGTCAGCTGCATTGCATGCGCGGAAATAAGTGTGGATCTTTGTACATATTAGACTGCATCTCTGCAACTGCACCGCCCCATCTATCCGCTCGTGATAGTAGCTGTCATCATTATCAGTGCACACTTACACAAGCCCTAACCTTGGATATGCCTGAAATCAGACGCATCTCTGAATACGCACAACTCTGAAAAGGTTGTAATTCCTCCGTCCCCGCCCATGACACACCCTCACTCTACATAACATTAACATATTTATTAAATAATTATAAATTCCTAATCTGAATGATTAGTTATTCAAAATTCAACATTTTCAGTAATATAAGATGGAGAAAAAAACGGTGCAGTGGTTTTGAAAACGAAAATATCTTTGTTAATCACACATTTATCAGTGTGAGATGGAGGAGTCATACTTGATTAATAATCAGCAGGTACTCCAAGCTACTGTATCTATCAAGTTTCCTGCATCTTTAATCTCAAATAATGGCTTAGAGTAATATGACCTTCAAACAAGTTGAAAAACTAACTATAAAGTAAATTGACATTTAAAATAATAATAATTATTATTAGTATTAGTATTAATATTATTAAAGTTGTGTAACTTGCTTTTTCCTTTTATGTTTAAAGGAAAAAGATCCCTAACTTTTAAAGGTAAATTGAGCAATGCTATATTTACAGTAGGCCCTCCCAGGGAGCCCAATGACTGGAAGCATTGCCATGTCCCAGTAACGCCCACCTAAGTTACAGTGACTTTCATTTTCTGTGAGCAGCAGATTGGAGAGGGGCTTTTCCAATCAGCAGCCTAAAACAACCTTAAGGCCCCCACATGCACCTTGTGACGCGACTGCTGCCCGACCTCCTGATATGCCGGCATTCACCTATCCCCCCTCCCCGCATAGTGCTACATGGGATCGTACATCGCATCACCAGATCTTATGTGCAGCATGTAAGATCTGGAGGAGCGATGTACGATCCCACGGGAGCGCGCACTGGCCGATATCATGCCCACACACGGTACGATATAGCAGTGATATTGTACCAATCCCTCAGATCGGCTGCTATATCGCACCGCGCATGGGGGCCTTTACACAGTACTGTTAATTTAGAGGTTGTTGCTTTTGGAGTATTTATTGTAAGTGCAGAGGGAATTTAAATAAAAGAAGGCTCTTTTGTAAAAATACATGGGAGGTGGGAATTTCCCCTCAAGTATGAATTCATTGCATTTACAGCACATGGTGATGTTCATCACTTTGATGGGGCAGCCAGATATATGCAGGAACTAGCCAGGAATGAGAAATTGAAACAAAAGTCATCATCACTGTTTGCTAGCACATATTGGGCCTGATTCAGACCCGGTCGCTATCTGCAGTGCGCTCGCTATTGCCGATGGTTGCTAATCTGCGCATGCATCGCAGTGCACGTGCGCAAACTACACAGTGCGATCACAGATCCCTCGCTCGTACAGCAAAACCAGCCCAGCAGAGTGAGTGACAGGAGAGGCCGTTTGTGGGTGGTAACAGGGGAAAGAAAAGAAGAGAAGACCACTTGTCAGGCGCAAAAATTAAGCTGACAATAGTTTTTTTTAATTATTCCTAATAAGAATTTCACCACAATTCTAAACAATGCCTGAGATCAAAGAAAACAGAATAAAAGATAAAAACTGCGGCGCTATATAAATATATAGAGATAGCACATTCCTTTTAGATACAATGATGTCAAACACTGGATAAATTCAGTGAACGTCAGTTTTTCTCTGGATGTAGGTCTGGATATAGTCGTTGCTCTGTTACAACATAAATGGAGACATCAAACAGAAAAAAAGACCAATGTGTAGTACTGTTTTAAACACCATCAAACATGAAAATGTCATTCAACATGGGATGTTTATTCCGTGAAAAATTGTCATTGCGTACCCCACTCACATCAAGTGTGGCAAATACATATGAAAAAAGGTATCTTTGATGTTGATATTTTTCCTAAATCGATTGGAGTACCAAAACTCACTCCTTTTTGTTATATGTAAAAACATATAAAGGTATCTTTCTTGCGGATTGATTTGGATGGGTAGATGTAACCCTGTTCAAATGAATATAAACACTTTATGATAGCATACCCAAACTCACACTGTATTATATGAGTTGAATCATGTAAAGGTTTCTTTAAAATACAAGATAGGGTCGTACCCCAACTCACGTGGAATAACACAGTATGACTCCTGTAACGGTTTCTTTGTCCACCAAATTTAATCCTTCAATGTGAAACTTCCAAAATATAGATCCAATATGATTTGTATGTGTCCAAACAATTTTAATCAATAATCCAGCAAAAAATGTTCACAACAGTAAATAAAAACATTTTAAAAAATGGTGCAAACATACCACCATAAAAAATACAAAAAATAAAAATAAATGATTCAAAAAGAAGAGTAAAATCCAAGTATTGGGCTACTCACACCTTCAGTAAAATGTCAACGCATTTCGGTCCAATGGGACCTTTTTTAAGACATGCTGCTGGTGTGGGGAGCTCGATATTTATGTGAGAATAGACCAATCAATTGTACACAGGAAATGGTCATCAGCTGTACAATCACTCATCTAAAACAGGTGGAAAACCATCTACAAATAGCCTATCTATATATAAAACTTTATTCAGATAGGAAATGGTTAATTGCTGACTGTATAAAGATCAAAGGAATAACATTTATTTTGTATTTAAAAAAATAAATCGCTATATATCATTAACAAATACCCAAACTTCCGGTTGGTGCATCATGGGAAATGTAGTCTGAAGTGGTAAACAAATTGATGGATATAAATGAAACAAGATCAGTCACTAAGAAAGATAATTGGACTGATCCAGTGATGATAGCAGAGTCCCAAACGGCACATTGATCTGCCGATCACCCTAAATCCAAAGGTGCCTTCTTCGTACTGTATTTCCCAAAACCGGAAGTTGCGTATGTCCGTTTACTCTGAACCCGGAAGTGACGCGACGCCACTCGAGACTGGAAGTTGTATGGGTCGAGGATCATGGGATATGTAGTCCGTACTCGTAGTGTAAAATGACATAGGTGGACTCTTTGAGCAGCATAAATTGCATCACCATGACGACCATCGTAAACATCGATATGAGATCTTCAAAGCATGCAAATGGGCAGATAAATGTGGAGATAAATAAAAATAAGTGTATAATATATCGAAATATCATAAAACTGGATGTTAAATCAGTCATAGACAATAATATAATAATGTAAAATGATAAAAATATATATCACGTCATAGAGGAACCATAGATATATATCATACAACAATAATACATAGTATAGATGGTTGATAAATAATGGGTGGTTCTATAGTGATGTTGATGTATTCAATCACTTCCTATATCAAAAAACGATGCACAGTTGGTGTAAAGGGCAATCAGATTAATATGATCACTTGGTATTAAAAGCTATATAATCTATTGACTAAAAAAATGTGAGACAATATTATTGAAATATATTAATAATAATTCAAAGGAACCATTTGAGTTCAAAGTCCTCATTTAAACCTTGAGGAGAGAGGGTTTTATACTTACGAATGGCACTCATTTCCACTCTAGCTAATTTAATGGCTGTATCTTTACATCTCAGATTTCCCTTGATGTGTTTGATGCCATAGAACACTGAAATCTCTGAAACTGAACATTTGTGAACATTACAGAAATGCGATGACAAGGAGTGTGACATTAACCCCTTCCTCACATTTCTAATGTGTTCCCCTATTCTAGTTTTAAGCATTCTAGAAGTGCGTCCAATATAAAATAAATTGCATGAGCACTTAATGGCATACACTACATTCTTAGTATTACAGGTTAAGAAATCTTTGATTTCTACCTGATTATTATTGATCACAACCTTTTCGATCTTACTGATTCCTTCTCCCTTAATATTTCTATACCCAAGGCAAGTTCCACATCTAAAGAAACCCTTAGATGTGATTGTCGATGTAATTGTTTTGGATTGAAGGGAACTGGACACAAGTTTATTCCTTAAATTGGGAGCCTTTCTGTAAATATGAATGGGTCTCTCGGGCTCGAGAGTACCTATCACTGGATCTTTTCTTAGAAGTCCCCAATGTTTCTTTATCACTCTTTCAATAGATTTATACTGATCATTATATTCGGTGATAAATGCCCATTCAGATTTAGTATTGTTTTTATTTTTATGGGTGGCCTGTAGAAGATCTTTCCGTTGAAGGTTATTGACCTTTTCAATAGAGCTATTAATTTTTTCTTTTTTATAGCCACTACTTAAAAATTTGTTAGTCATCTCTCCAGCCTGAATTTGGTATACATCTTTTGCTGTACAGTTCTGTTTTAATCTTGTAAGTTGCCCTAAAGGTATAGAATTGAGCCAAGACTCATGATGACAGCTAGTGGCTGAAATATATGTGCCTGAGTCGATTGGTTTCTTGTAATTCATGGTTTGAATCTTACCATCTTGGATATATACCATTATATCTAGAAAATTAATTTCCTTGTTAATATCAAAAGTTAAGGTTAAATTCTTATTATTGCTATTTAAGAATATACAGAATTCTTCCAAAATGTCTCTAGTGCCTTTCCAGACAAAGAATATATCATCAATATAGCATGCATATGACACCAGGTTCGCCCCAAAGGGGTTGCCAGACCAGATGGTTTCAAGTTCCCACAACCCCATAAAGATGTTGGCATAACTTGGGGCGAACCTGGTGCCCATCGCTGTCCCTGTCTTCTGTATATAAAATTGATCTTCAAATATAAAAAAATTGTTATTAAGGATAAACTCAACCCCCTTTATTACAAGATCTTGTAAATCTTTTATAACATTTGAACCTGTCAAAAAATATTATATGGCTTCTAAACCCAATTTATGATCTATGACGGTATAGAGCGAACTCACATCCGCTGTCACCAAAAAATAGTCAGTTTCCCATGTGATTGATTCTAACAGCAATAGGAAATCTTTTGCATCCCTCAAATGGGTTCAGAGTAAACAGACATACGCAGCTTCCAGTTTCGGAGAATACAGTACGAAGAAAGCACCTTTGGATTTAGGGTGATTGGCCGATCAATGTGCCGTTTGGAACTCTGCTATCATCACTGGATCAATCCAATTATCTTTCTTAGTGACGGATCTTGTTTCATTTATATTAATTTATATCCATCAATTTGTTTACCACTTTGGACTACATTTCCCATGATGCACCAACCGGAAGTTTGGGCATTTGTTAATGATATATAAAGCGATTTATTTTTTTAAATACAAAATAAATGTTATTCCTTTGATCTTTTTGATCTTTATACAGTCAGCAATTAACCATTTCCTATCTGAATAAAGTTTTTTCTATAGATAGGCTATTTGTAGATGGTTTTCCACCTGTTTTAGATGAGTGATTGTACAGCTGATGACCATTTCCTGTGTACAATTGATGGGTCTATTCTCACATAAATATCGAGCTCCCCACACTAGCAGCATGTCTTGAAAAAGGTCCCATTGGACCGAAATGCGTTGACATTTTACTGAAGGTGTGAGTAGCCCAATACTTGGATTTTATTCTTCTTTTTGAATCATTAATTTTTATTTTTTGTATTTTTTATGGTGGTATGTTTGCACCATTTTTTTAAATGTTTTTATATACTGTTGTGAAAATTTTTTGCTGGATTATTGATTAAAATTGTTTGGACACATACAAATCGTATTGGATCTATATTTTGGAAGTTTCACATTGAAGGATCAAATTTGGTGGACAAAGAAACCGTTACAGGCGTCATATTGTGTTATTCCACGTGAGTTGGGGTACGACCCTATATCTTGTATTTTAAAGAAACCTTTACATGATTCAACTCCTATAATACAGCGTGAGTTTGGGTATGCTATCATAAAGTGTTTATATTCATTAGAATGGGATTACATCTACCCATCCAAATCAATCCACAAGAAATATACCTTTATATGTTTTTACATATAACAAAAAGGAGTGAGTTTTGGTACTCCAATCCATTTAGGAAAAATATCAACATCAAAGATACCTTTTGTTATATGTATTTGCCACACTTGTGAGTGGGGTATGCAATGACAATTTTTCTCGGAATAGACAACCCATGTTGAATGACATTTTCATGTTTGATGGTGTTTAAAACAGTACTACGCATTGGTCTTTTTTTCTGTTTGATGTCTCCATTTATGTTGTAAAGGAGCAACGACTATATCCAGACCTACATCTAGAGAAAAAGTGACGTTCATTGGTAACAGGGGCAGTCCAGTAAAAACGGGGGAGTGGAGGTGCGAACGCAGGCATGCCCGAGTGTTTCAACACCATTTTAGAGGCGTGCATAATTAACAGGCAGTATCATAGTACACGTCACCAGCCATTGTTTTACTCTGTTTTCCTCGCAATGCTTGTGGTAGAAAAAAGCTACCACAAGCACTGCGTTCACATCCAATAGTGGTCGATATACCAATGTTTTCACAAAATACAGGAGATGACATGGGGCAGTGGGCATCTCTGCATTCGCTAAGGGGAGTCTGCATACACAAAGCAAATGCTCGTACAGGTAAGATGGGCGTGCTTATGCCTCGGCGAGCGATCGCTCCCCCCCGCGTCACTTTCAAATATTTGCACATGCATCGAGCGAATGTACGCTCATAGCGACTGGGTCTGAATCAGGCACATTGTCCCACACAACAGACTATTTAGCCATGCAATGCGGCCTGGTCACATCACCGTTGTGTCTGGAAAGAGCTGAACTATTACTGGCTATAGAGATCTATTAATTATGTTAATTATCAGGGTCCAGACAGATAATTAACATTCCTACTAGCGGTGAGCGCTGGAGAAATTCATCATTGTTCTGGCGCAGAGACAGCTGATCCAAAAATCAGCTGTCTCCCCGAACATTTTCATTGCTCTTGGAGCATGAAACTTAACACTGCCGAGTCTGACTCTGAACTGGGCTCTAAGCAGGTGCACAAAGCCCCGGCAGCCGGTGGAAGGAGTCACACAGGGATAAAGGGATCCTAAAGGATTCCTCTTCACAACCTGGGACTCCTTATAATGGGGTAGGAGTGGGTGTGTGGAAGCACACACCTTCTGAAGGGGATGTAGTTTGGAAGCCGACAGTCTAAATCCCTGCCGCCAGCTTCCAGATGTTCTAATCCTGGCGTGGTACTAATGACAGGTTTCTAAATCTAGTTGCCTGTCATTAACCAGACGCCAGAAGACCGACGCCTGGCATCCCGATCGAAGTGATGCTGGGCGCCGGGTGTGGACAGCCGCGAGGGAGAGGGTTAGGTTTAGGGCTCACAGGGGCGACTTAGGGTTAGGCATCCCCCCAGGAGGTTAGGGTTAGGCTTGGGGGTTAGGATTAGGCGGTGGGGAAGGGGGGGTTAGGTTTAGGCACTTAGAGGGGGGATTAGGGCTAGGCACTTGGGGGGGAGGTTAGGCACCCCTAAGGGAGGGTTAGGGTTAGGGGGGGAATTAGGTTAGCGATACTTACCTTAGGGACGATCGGGATTTTCACCCTTGCTGGGCTGCCGCTGTCGGAATTTGAACCCGCTGGACATGCATCCGGAGGTAATACCTACTACAACCATCTGAAGACATCGAATGCTCTTACAGTCAAGCTCCGAAAATATTGTATTTTTTGGAGCTTGATGAATTTCTGAACCCATACTAGTGTATGGGGACAGCGGGCCACATCAGGAGAGAAAGGTAAGCAGGTGATATCTGTGATACCTCCTGCATTACCTTTCTTATGAATGTCCCCAAAACTTAAATTCTCCAAAATGTTAATTGTCACCAGCTTTTGTAGAAATTAAGTTATAATAAATAGACCCCATAGTGAGCACACGTGGAGACCCCAGTCTACCCAGGTTTCCAGGGCTTATAGGAGGTGTTCATATTGCTGAGGCTGCTGTGTAAGGCAGCATGGCTGCGAAGAAAAAATGGAGACCTTTGGCCAGATGGAAAAGCCCCATGTGCATTGAAGAGGGATATACCCTACTTTAGGGGGAGAGGGGTTGTGCAGCAATGACAGGTGCCAAGCCCATTTTTAAAGTGTTTCCACAATGTGAGGAGAAGGAAAGGGAGGTGCTGAGATTAGGCAACCAGGCTACAGTTTCGGCCCCTGACCAAAGGAACAGTTGGGTGCTGCAATGAGTGGTTCATGGTGAAGGGGACGGTAATCGGAGTTATACTCCTGAGTGACTGTGACACTGCTGTAGAACATTTTACATGTACCCCATTGTTTTGCTGTGATTAAGATGTGTGCTGCTACTTCCATCCCAAATTCTATGAGTTTATTCAAATACACTATTTTATAGAGCACTCCCAAAACTGTCCCATGAAGCTCATATCTTACTTTAAAAGTCTCTGCCTCTCATCATCACTCAAAGGAGCATGATCTCTAGCCTCTATGGCAGCGGTTTTCAACCGCTGTGCCTCAGCACACCAGTGTGCCGCCAACAGTTGTAAAGTGTGCCGCCGGAGCCCGCTGTCAGAGGCTCTCAGAGCCACCGATCAGATTACTTCAGTGCAGTGAGCTCTTCTGGGAACTCAGGTGTGCCCGGGCCGTAACCTCTGTAGGTGCGGCGGCGTGATATCACATGTCACGCCTGCCCACTCAGCCAGCCAGTCATCCCGCCGGCCCGCAGTCTGCTGTGCTGACAGCTCTGCACTGTCAGCCAATGAGGCACAGGTAGATGGCAAAAAAAATTATATTTTTTCTTGTGTGAGCCAATGTGACTTGCTGGGGTTTTTTTGGGCGGGGGTGGTGGGAGTCAATGTGTTTTTTTTATCTGTAGGGGTCAGTAAGTGTTTTTTTTGTGTGTAGGGAGCAAAGTGGTTTATAATTATTTTGTGTGGACAGCCAATGTAATTATTTTTCCTGTGGGGGGCAATGTATGTGTGTTTTATTTCTCTGGAGCCAGTGTGTGTGTTTTATTCCAGCGGAGGCCGATGTATGTGTGTTTTATTCCTGCGGAGGCCGATGTATGTGTGTTTTATTCCTGCGGAGGCCAATATATGTGTGTTTTATTCCTATGGGGGCCAATGGTTGTGTGTTTTATTCCTGCGGAGGCCAATGTATCATACATGCCTACTCTCCCGATTTGGCCGGGAGCCTCCCGAAAATCGGGTGCCGCTCCCGGCCCCCCAGAAAAGTGGTCAGTTCTCCCAACTTCTTCAGTCCCCCCGTAATGTAGTGCTAAACCCCCGCTGCGGAGGGGCTGATGACGCGATTCGCGCCATCATAACACCGCCCCCTGCCTTGCAATGCCGGAAATATCGGCATTGTGTAGCGGGGGTGGAGCCTAAATGACGCGATCATGTGGCCCCACCCCCAACCACTGGTAATGTGTCTGGCCACGCCCCCTCTATACAGGCCCCGCCCCCCTGCTAAACCGACCTGGCTGCTTCCTCCCGGAGGAAGCAGCCAGGATGTAGGCAAGTATGCAATGTATATGTGTTTTATTCCTGCGGAGGCAAATGTAGTGTGTTTTATTCCTATGGGGGCCAAAGTCTGTGTGTTTTATTCCTGCGGAGGCCAATGTATGTGTGTTTTATTCCTGCAGAGGCCAATGTGTGAGTGTTTTATTCCTGCGGAGGCCAATGTATGTGTGTTTTATTAATGCGGAGGCCAATGTATGTGTGTTTTATTCCTGCGGAGGCCAAAGTATGTGTGTTTTATTAATGCAGAGGCCACTGTATGTGTGTTTTATTCATATGGGGGCCAATGTGTGTGTGCTTTATTCCTGCGGAGGCCAAAGTATGTGTGTTTTATTAATGTGGAAGCCAATGTATGTGTGTTTTATTCCTAGGGGGGCCAATGTGTGTGTGCTTTATTCCTGCGGAGGCCAAAGTATGTGTGTTTTATTAATGTGGAGGCCAATGTATGTGTGTTTTATTCTTATGGGGGCCAATGTGTGTGTGTTTTATTCCTGCGGAGGCCAAAGTATGTGTGTTTTATTCCTGTGGAGGCCAATATATGTGTATTTTATTCCTGCGGAGGCCAATGTATGTGTGTTTTATTCCTGCAGAGGCCAATGTAGTGTTTTTTATTCCAGCGGAGGCCAATGTATGTATGTTTTATTTCTGCGGAGGCCAATGTGTGTGTGTTTTATTTCTCTGGGGCCAATGTATGTGTGTTTTTTTTCTTTGGGGCCATTGTATGGGCGTTTTATTCCTGTGGGGGCCAATGTATGTGTGTTTTATTCCTGCGGAGGCCAATGTATGTATGTTTTATTTCTGCGGAGGCCAATGTGTTTGTGTTTTATTTTTCTGGGGCCAATTTATGAGCGTTTTATTCCTGTGGGGGCCAATGTATGTATGTTTTATTTCTGCGGAGGCCAATGTGTTTGTGTTTTATTTCTCTGGGGCCAATGTATGAGCGTTTTATTCCTGTGGGGGCCAATGCATGTGTGTTTTATTCCTGCGGAGGCCAATGTATGTATGTTTTATTTCTGCAGAGGCCAATGTGTTTGTGTTTTATTTCTCTGGGGCCAATATATGAGCGTTTTATTCCTGTGGGGGCCAATGTATGTGTGTGTTATTTCTTTGGGGCCAATGTATGAGCGTTTTATTCCTGTGGAGGCCAATGTGTGTGTTTTATTCCTGTGGAGGCCAATGTAGTGTGTTTTTTTATGTGGGAGCCAATGTGCATGTTTTTTCATCTGTCGCGAATGCCGCATCGCCAGATGGTGTGCCTTGGCAATTTTAAAATCTTGCGCTGTGTGCCTCAAGTTGACAAAGGTTGAAAATCACTGCTCTATGGTATCCTTTTAAATGGCATACAAGGATCACAGACTAGTCAAGTGAGGGTGTGGGAAACTGAACCCGGGACAGGATAGCCTCCATTGTAGTAAAGGGGTGTTAAAATAAGCATTCAATTATAATACTGCCATGACACATACATCAAACAATTCCCAGTGGACATCATATTATATAATCCCAATTACAAACATATGGTGCTGCATAATATGTCCACCGTATACTACATATCAAAATTTAATATAATACAGCCACAAATTCATATCTTCAAAGAAAACCCCTTTATCATATAAGTTAGTCATAAAAGTCCAGTAGATTAGGCAGTCCAAAAAGCTTATCATACAGTATACTATAGTCCTAAGTGTCCATAATATAATACCATGCAAAATGCATATAAAACTTCATAAAGGCAGCACAATGGAGATCTATATGTAGCATTTAATGAAAACCCAATTAGCAGCAAAACATCCAAGTGTTCTTTATTTAAAATAGCAAATAAATACAACATCAAATGTAGAGCTAATTTAGGTCTATAAGTCTAGCATACAATACAGTCGCCAATGGTCTATAAGTCTAGCAGACAATACAGCCAGCAATGGTCTATAAGTCTAGCATACAATACAGCCGCCAATGGTCTAAAAGTCAAGCATGCAATACAGCCACCAATAGACTATAAGTCTAGCATACAATACAGCCGCCAATGGTCTATAAGTCTAGCATAAAATACAGCCGCCAATGGTCTATAAGTAGCATACAATACAGCTGCCAATGGTCTATAAATCTAGCATGCAATACAGTCACCAATGGTCTAAAAGTCTAGCATACAATACAGCCACCAATGGACTATAAATCTAGCATACAATACAGCCACCAATAGTCTATAGGTCTAGCATACAATACAGATGCCAATGGTCTATAAGTCTAGTATAGAATACAGCTGCCAATGGTCTATAAGTCTGGCATACAATACAGCCACCAATGGTCTATACTGTAAGTCTAGCATACAATACAGCCGCCAATGGTCTATAAGTCTAGCATACAATACAACTGCCAATGGTCTATAAGTCTAGCAAACAATACAACTGCCAATGGTCTATAAGACTGGCACACAATACAGCCACCAATGGTCTATAAGTCTGGCACACAATACAGCCACCAATGGTCTATAAGGCTAGCAAACAATATAGCCACCAATGGACTATAAGTCTAGCAAACAATACAGCCGTCAATGGTTTATAAGTCTAGCATACAATACAGCGCCAAAGGTCTATAAGTCTAGCATACAATACAGCCGCCAATTGTCAACAATACTCTACATTAGTTTATATCTGACCGGTAAATGCACAATTTCTAATAACATCAACTGTTATTTAGTTATAACCAAATGATCAAAGGTTAATATCTAGTAAACTTACCCTGTCATTTCACAAATAATAATCTGACTACTGTATACTGTAATTCATCTTTAGAGTAGTTTTGAAATTCACGCTGCATGACTACTCTGATATACTCTGCATTGTTGTCCTTGAGTGGATTTTGGATTTTGAGTGGCTGTCAAGTTAGGAACAGTAACCTATACAAAACAAATATTAAATATTATTATTGTTATTATTATTACTATTATTATTTTTATTATTATTATTATTATTATTATTATAAACAAATTCTTGTAAAATGTTTTAAAAATAAAATAAAAAAACCAACAAACTATATTTCCTGCGCTGGTTGTTTACAAAAAAAGAACTATTAGATTAAGTACCCTTCTGTTGTCTGCAGCCTGTCTACCCTAAATAAAGCCCACCTGATCTTAATGACCCATATGAGGAAGGATAGGATTAAACCTATTAACTATTAATTTGACAAAAATGTTACAAATAGCCTTCAGTAGGGCTATAGGGCAATAGTACTGACATTGGGCCTGACTCAGGTGTGGACGCTAAAGCATTCGCAGCTGCAATCCTGTATGCAGCTACTGTGCGATAATATGCTAATGCTGTAATCGCCTGGAAATGTTCTGAGACGCCCATCACCGGCTCCGCAGATCCAAGACACGCTTACAATCACCCACCAGTGGTCACATATCCTTCCATAAGTGACCATCTGTGTAACTGTCACTAAATGTCAATCACTTTGCAAATAAAACCTCACTGAGAGTGACATTGCTAAGGTACGTTTAGAAGTGCGACCGTAACGCATTCTCAGTCAGATGATAATCGCGCAACTGTGTAAATATAGGCATTACGTCCGCATCAAACCTATCGTTGCCAAGCTTGGATATTGATACGATTTGGACCAGTTCTTTAGGAAAATGACTGTCACCAAAGGCGGCATTAAATAGCCTGTTCACAAGTGGGATCAGGACAGTCCAAAAGGTGATATAAAAGCCATTAGTGACTTAATCTTGCC
Source organism: Taudactylus pleione (assembly GCA_031769625.1). Classification (NCBI taxonomy): domain Eukaryota; kingdom Metazoa; phylum Chordata; class Amphibia; order Anura; family Myobatrachidae; genus Taudactylus; species Taudactylus pleione. Next base: position 7,109,383 of record JAUIMM010000113.1, read on the forward strand.
CTGGGGCTTCATCCCTTTTCAGAGACTTCACTGCATTTTCCACATTCCCGCAAGCAGGACAAAGGGGTTCCGCATCTTCCAAGTGCAATGAAGGTTTGTTAAGGGACTCAAGGAACACTGCTAGAGCCTGCTGTGGATTGGAATACCGAACTATGGGGTCTAAGTACTAAGCCTTGGAGAGAGATAAAGTGGACGGAGATAAAGTACCAACCAATCAGCTCCTAACTGTCATTTTACAGGCTGTGTTTGAAAAGTGTCAGGAGCTGAATGGTTGCCACTTTATCTCCATCCACTTCATCACTCTCCAAGGCTTAGTATATAGACTCCTATCTTTTTTCTAGGGATGATCGGGTTTGGATTTCTGAAATCCGAACCCCCCCGATCCGAGTCGTATCCGAGTCGGGCTCGACTTTTCCTGCCTGACTCAGATCTGAAATCGAGGCAAAACGTCATCATCCCGCCTACCGGATCTCGCGGGTTTTGGATTCTATAAAAGGTCCCCACGTCGGTGCCATTTCTCACTCCGGCTGTGGACAGTGAAGATTGAGGGTGGGAGCTAGGACTGGCTGGGCTGCGTTGTACTGCTGTTGTCCATAGGGGCAGTGACCACTCTGTCCATAGGGGCTGACTGGGCAGTCAGTTGTCCATAGGGGCTGTGTCCACTCCAAAGTCTATAGGGGCTGGCTGGACGGTGTTGTGCAGTGTCCCATAAAGGCTGTAGTCCTAGAGGGGTGCTGTAGTGTTGTCCAGGGGGTGATCTGTGCATCAGGGTGCTCCCCAAAAGTGCACTCCAAAAAAAATAAAAAAAAATTTCTGTTTGTGAATTGTATGCGCAGTAGCCGCACGTGCAGCAACAAAGTAGCGCCAAGCATGCGCCTGTGTTATAAGTAAAGGGCCGGCTGGCTCGTCTGTTAAAGGGTGGTGTAACCCCCAAAGTGCACTCCAAACAAAATAAAAAAATATTTTCTGTGTTTGTGAATTGTGTGCTCTGTGGCTGCATGTGCATCAACAAAGGAGCAGCGCCAAGCGTGCACCTGTGTCCCATAAGTCTGTTAAAGGGTGGTGTAACCCCCAAAGTGCACTCCACAAAAAACAAACAATTCTTTTTTTTGTTTGTGTGCGAAATGTATGCGCAGTAGCTGCACGTGCCTCAACACAGCAGCAGCGCCAAGCGTGCGCCTGTGTCATAAGTCAAGGGCCGGTTTGGACATCTGGTCTGGACTGAAGGAAGTGCCAACAATTTCTGACATGTCTACTGTCACTGCATATGATACTGTCACCTCTGACAGAATGGTGGAGGAATTATTTTCTGTGTTTGTGAATAGTGTGCACTGTGGCTGCATGTGCATCAACAAAGGAGCAGCGTCAAGCGTGCGCCTGTGTCATAAGTATAGGGCCGGCTGGCTTGTCCGTTAAAGGGTGCTGTTACCCCCAAAGTGCACTCCAAAAAAAAATATATATATTTTTTTTTCTGTCTTTGTGAATTGTGTGGGCTGTAGCTGCACCTGCATCCTCAAAGCAGCAGCGACAAGCGTGCATCTGTCTGTTAAAGGGTGATGTAACCCCCAAAAAGCGCTCCACAAAAAATAAAAAATTCTTCTTTTTTTCTGGTTTGTGTGTGAAATGTATGCGCAGTAGTCGCACCTGCATCCTCAAAGCAGCAGTGACAAGTGTGCATCTGTCTGTTAAAGGGTGGTGTAACCCCCAAAGTGCGCTCCACAAAAAAGAAAAAATTCTTCTTTTTTTTTCTGTCTTTGTGAATTGTGTGGGCTGTAGCCGCACCTGCATCCTCAAAGCAGCAGCGCCAAGCGTGTGTCTGTCTGTTAAAAGGTGGTGTAACCCCCAAAGTGCACTCCAACAAAAATCAAACATTTTCTTCTGTGTTTGTGAATTGTGTGCACTGTACGTGCATCAACAAAGGAGCAGTGCCAAGCGTGCGCCTGTGTCCCATAAGTCTGTTAATGGGTGGTGTAACTCCCAAAGTACACTTCACAAAAAATAAACAATCCTTTTTTTTCTGTATTTGTGTGCGAAATGTATGCGCAGTAGCCGCACGTGCATCAACACAGCAGCAGCGCCAAGCGTGCGCCTGTGTCATAAGTCAAGGGCCGGTTTGGATATCTGGTCTGGACTGAAGGACGTGCCAACAATTTCTGACAAGTCTACTGTCACTGCATATGATACTGTCACCATTAACAGAATGGTGGAGGATTACATCGGTGACAGCATCCAAGTAGGCATGTCAGACAGTCCGTACCTGTACTGGCAGGAAAAAGAGGCAATTTGGAGGCCCCTGTACAAACTGGCTCTATTTTACCTGAGTTGCCCCCCCTCCAGTGTGTACTCCGAAAGAGTGTTTAGTGCAGCCGGGAACCTTGTCAGCGAAAGACGTAGGAGGTTGCTTCCACAAAATGTGGAGAAGCTGATGTTCATAAAAATGAATTATCAACTCTTCCAGGGAGACCAGCCTCCAGAACGTACAGAGGGACCTGTGGTGGTGGATTCCAGCGGGGACGAATTCGTACTCTGTGAGGATGAGGATGTACATAACACTGAAGAGGGTGAGGAATCGGTGGATGAGGAGGATTAGGACGACATCTTGCCTCCGTAGAGCCAGTTTGTGCAGGGACAGATTTATTGCCAGCTTGTTTTGTGGGGGCCCAAACGAACCAATCATTTCAGCCACAGTCGTGTAGCAGACCCTGGCGCTGAAATGATTGGTTTGTTAAAGTGTGCATGTCCTGTTTATACAACATAAGGGTGGGTAGGAGGGCCCAAGGACAATTCCATCTTGCACCTCTTTTTTTCTTTGCATTATGTACTGTTCGGGGCCTAGTTTTTCAAACTTCCATCCTGTCTGCCACTGCAGTGTCACCTAGATGGGCCACGTGTTTGTGCTGCCCACTCGTGTCGCTTAGCATAGTCATCCAGCTACCTTGGTGCAACCTTTTGGACATAAAAACACTATTGTGAGGTGTGAGGTGCTCAGAATAGACTGGAAATGAGAGGAAATTAAGGTTATTGAGGTTAATAATAGCATAGGAGCAGAAAAACCCACAAATTCTGTGATTTTAGCTATTTTTATGCTTTTTAAAAAAAAAATACAGATCCAAAACCCAGAACCCAGAACCCAAAACACGGAAGGGTGGTTTTGGCAAAACCAATCCAGATCCAAAACACGAAGAAAGATCCAGATCCAAAACCAAAACACAAAACACGAAAAGTGGCCGGTGCACACCCCTACTATTTTCAGATTACAAAGTCGTTCATAATATTTAGCAGATTTATTTGCAATAAGAGATAGGAAATGTTTTATGCAATTAATCACATTTTTCCTCCCAACTGTACATGTCAGGAGTTGTAAGCTCTGTTTCCATTCCCAGGAGGCTATGTCAGGGCATATTTAAATACACACCCAGAAATAGAGACTTTTATGTCCAGTGCACTGATATAACGGTTAAGTAGAAATATTAAAACATAAGCCTCGATCAAGCCACAGAGCAAAATGCATGTTGGCTCACGCCCCACTGTTGGAAGTCTCCTTTATACTTAAAAAGTTTCTGCTTTAGAAATGATGAATGAAAGTCAAAGTGAATTAAGGGCTAAATAATAGGGAGGGAGTGTAGCAATGATACTTACAGAGCAGAGATTTAGAGATTAGCAATCAACTACATACATTGTTAAGGCTCCCTAACCAAGATACAGCCCGGATCTGCAATTAGCGTTTGGTACACTGTACATTGTAAATGTGTACGTGCGTGCATGCGGAGGGCCTCATACCAGTATCCCAAGAGATCCTAAGTACAGGCTGTGTTTGAAAAATTACAGTTAGGAGCTGATTGGTTGGTACTTTATCTCCATTCACTTTATCTCTCTCCAAGGCTTAGTATATAGACCCCTTGATCCAGCTCTGGCTGTGTGTTATGATACTGTACTTCTGCCAATGTTTTTTTTAATGAAGTTAATAAAGGGGAATTCTATAACTTCAGACGATACAAAATACAGCGTGTTCGCATTCCTTATTATTAGGCAATTAATCATCAACAATTTGTACTTCAACAGGATACATCGCTCACAATATCAGAGTTTCTCACTGGCTGCACCCCGGCTGTTTAAGTAATTGCTTTATACTTACTGTACTTTCTCAGTTTCCCTCTATGAAAGCAGTTGTAAAGCGTCAGGTTGATTATGCATATACAGTGTCAGTGTACAGTACATTACTAAACAAACAAGAATGGAATCATGCAATGCTAACCAGCGTGTTGCGGGAAACTTTTTACTTTGTTAAAGTGTATTGGAGTTATTTCCTGTTACCATAGAAACATCTTGTTTTACTTAAACTTTTCAGCATAGCAAAATATGAGCAATTCACAGTTTGTTTCCTCAGTGAAAGATATAAAAGGGCATAGTTGCTAATATTTACTTCAAATGTGGTTTAGGAGCGATCTAGGGATAATTTCATATAAAATGGATGACAAAAGTTTCCCAGCCGATCCTAATCAAGATAAAGTACTGAAAAACTTCCAATAGAAACAAGTGTATGATTATGCCCTCAGGTACACAAGTCATTCATTATTAATGATACTCAGTTCATCCCAGGGTGAAATTACTGCTGAGAGACCTAAGCATAGAAAATCACCAACAAAAACAAGGATGAGGAATTAAATATAGATAAAACATAGAACACTATTTAACAACTAATCTTAATACCTGCGGCATGTTTCATTTAGTATCGCAGTGATACTAATGAATATGCCACTGGTTTCAGGTTCTGGGTTTCTTGTGTTCCCGGACTGACTACTGAAACTGACTCAGAGGTAGAACAAATGTGCAGGAAACTAGGTGGACGAATGTAGGTCCTACTCATGAGGTGTGCTGGAATGTAAATAGTGAGAATGCTGGAGAACTGTGAGAACTGGTATTGGTAGGAGAGAGATACTGGACTGGAAGCTCTACAGCATATGGAACGCTGGGCAGGAACAGGTAGCACAATGGATGCCAGAGTGGAACTGGCTGGCGTACACTGGATTAGAGCAGGACTGGTAAGAGCAATGGATGCTGGGCTGGGACTGGTGAAGCTCACTGAACAGGACTGGGACCAGTAGGCACAATGGATGCCGGGCTGGGACCAGCTAACACACACAGGACCAGACTGGGACTGGTAGGCTCAAAGGATGCCATGCTGGGACCGGCTAATGCACACTGGCAAAGACTGGGCCCGGTAAGCTCAATGGATGCCGGTCTGGGCCAGCTAACACACACTGGGCGGGACTGAAACAGGTAGGCACAATGGACACTGCTGCCATGGGTAACTGATTAGGATTGTCTGGATCTGTGTGCAATGATGTAGGTGGGACAGTACATGAGCCACAGGAGCAGCGGTGAACAACAAGAACCGAACAAGGGAGGATAGATGCAGAGTCCGCAGATTTGTCATCTGGAGCCAAGTAACACAGAGAATGTCCAACATTGCACTGGCAAATGGCAAGTGCTACAGGAAGGTTTTTTATACCCTTTGCTGAACAGTGATTTGGTGAGTCACAAGACGAATTACTGCAGCAGCATTGGTTGGAAACTCATCAGCTGATCTAGACCAACATGGCTGTGCCCAGTCACTGGAGATTGCGGGAACAGTGGCAGAGAGAATGAGAGGGACAGTCGCAGGGGAAACACAGAAGCGGCGGTCAGCCAAAGCACAGACATAGACACCAGTCTAAATACAAGGATGACTTACAGCCGCAGGGTGGGCACAGGAGCCGGCATGTGAACTGAACCAACGGGCAGCCGCAGAGTGGCGTCTGGAATGCCAGGACCTAACCTGAAGCAGTCCTAGGGGTTAGTGCCAGTCTCCCCCTGTTGTTCCCTCTCGTCTCCTCCTGTTGTTCCCTCTCATCTCCCCCTGTCTCCCACTGTTGTTCCCTCCCATCTCCCCCTGTTGTTCCCTCTCATCTCCCTCTGTTGTTCCCTCTTGTCTCCCCCTGTTGTTCCCTCCCATCTCCCCCTATTCTTCCCTCTTTCCTCACATCTTCCCCTGTTCTTCCCACTTTTTTTCCCATCTCCACCGGTTCTTCCCTCTTTCCTCCCATCTCCGTACATCCGTACTTCTCTCTTTCCTCCCGTCTCCCCCTGTTCTTCCTCCTTTCTCCCCTGTTCTTTACCCTGCTTCTCCTGTCTCTCTTTGTTCACCTAAGGAGCTGTTTGCAAAAGGCTGTTCCTGGTAAAATTAAAGTGCATATCAAATGTTCTCCTGAGGATCTTGGTACAGTAAGTCCACCAGTGTTGTTACTTTTGAGCTCAGCAGTAGCTGCAGTGATCTGCCTCTGATCTCAGGTAGTGCCAGTATTTTGTGCTTCCAACCAGTAGTCTCTGCGTCCTCTGTGTTGGCAGCCAGGTGAGTATATTGGGACTCTGTTGGTAACAGCTACAGCAGTACAGGAATGTGCCTCTTGCCGCAGTGTGACAGAGGTCAACGGTGGGTGTTAGTCATGGAGGAGGTCAAACGGGTGGTCAGGGACTCTGCTAAATGGACCTCAGAGACAGCAGTGGCACAGTCATTGCTGCAGTGGGTCAGCGGTCATCGGGAGCCATCTGATTCTCCCACACAGTGCTGGCATGCACACTGTACACACCTGGTGTGGCTGTAGCAGCCGTGGGTAAGCAGTAGGGCTACCTCGGGAAATCTATGTTCACCACCGATGGGACCCACTGCTCAGTCATCATGAACCACTGTGTGTTCTCTTCCTGGAGGTTAGAGGTGCCCTGCTCTGGCAATACATACCCCCCAATAACATTTCACACACCATAGCAGTGGCAAACACAGGATTTTGAAAGGGGGGTTTCCAAATCCTTGGTTACCAAACCAATGAAAAGACATCTAGCCACAAATAAATAGATAGACAGACAGACAGTTAGATAGATAGATAGATAGATAGATAGATAGATGGAATCGGTATGGAATCCCGGCTGCCGCATGGCTGGCAGTTCGATTCCCGGCAGCGGCAGCCCAACAGATCAGCAGAGCCTGGCAGCGGTAGCCCGACAGCGCTGGAAATCCCAACCATCCCTAAGGTAAGTATAAACTAACCTAACCCCCTAACCCTAACACTCCTTAGGGGTGCCTAACCCTAACCTCCCCCCCAAGTGCCTAACCCTAATCCCCCCTCTAAGTGCCTAACCCTAACACCCCCTTCCCCGCTGCCTAAACCTAAGTCCCCCGGGGGGATGCCTAACCCTAACCTCCCCCCGGGGGTGCCTAACCCTAACCCCCCCTAGCCTAACCCTAACCCTCCCGGGGAGGTGCCTAAACCTAAGTGCTCCCTGGGTGCCCTAAACCTAACCCCCCCCCCTTCGATCGGGATGCCGGGCGCCGGTCTCCCAGCGTCGGGTAAATGACAAGCGTCTAGATATAGACGCCGGTCATTTATCCCAAAAATCAGCAGCCGGGAAGTCGGCTGTCGGTATTAAGGCAGCCAGTTTCCCGACTGCATACCAGATAGATAGATAGAAACAGCTTACACAGGATTAAGGGCCATTACAGTAAAATACACCACTCAGCCTATGACGGGGTACACATAAACAGACTGACACAGACACACACACCCATATCATTAAAACACATGAATGTAGCAGGCAAATAAAAACAGCCAGCATGATTTATTAAAGACCCCCCTCCCCCTAGTAGTGATCCCCCCTTTGCAGTACCCCTTATATAGTGCCCCCAGTAGTAGTCCCCCTATGCAGTACCCCCAGTAGTGCCCCCAGTAGTAGCCCCTCCTTTGCAGTGCCCCCAGTAGTGCCCCTTATATAGTGCCCCCAGTAGTAGTCCCCCCTATGCTGTGCCCCCAGTAGTAGTCTTCCCTATGCAGTGCCCCCGGTAGTAGTCCCCCCTAAGCAGTGCTCCCAGTAGTGCCCCTTATATAGTGCTCCAAGTAGTAGTTCCCCCATGCAGTGCCCCTTATATAGTGTACCCAGTAGTAGCCCCCAGTAGTGCCCCTTATGTAGTGCCCCCAGTAGTCCCCCCAGTAGTGCCACCAGTAGTTGTGCCCCTTATATCGTGCCCCCAGTAGTAGTCCTCCCAGTAGTGTCCCTTATATAGTGTCCCAAATAGTAGTCCCCCTATTCAGTGCCCCCAGAATGGGCTACACCCCTATTCAGTGCCCCCAGTAGCGACCCCCCTTATACAGTACCCCCAGTAGCGGCCACCCCCTCTTTACATTGCCCCCAGTAGCATCCCTCCCTAAACTATGCCCATAGTAGCAGTCACAGCCCCTATACAGTGCCCCCAATAACGCCCCCCCCTATTCAGTGCCAGTATCAGTGCTCGTGACCCTTACACACACACACACACAAAAACCCCACAACTTACTCTTGCTGCGACCGCTGCTGTCCGCTCCTCCCGGCCCGCTCTGCACTATGGGAGAGACGTCATGATGTCTCTGTCATCACCCGCTGCGGCGGGAGCCGGAAGGCAGAGCTCATGAGTGAGCTCCAGCCGGCTCCATCCATGAATGCAGCAGCCAAGAGAGTCTGGCTGACTCTCATTGGCTGCTAAAATAAACACACCGCCGCTGGGTAGGACAAGCGTACTACCTGGTGTCGGCAGCGGTGTGTATGTTAGTGTGTAATGCGGACCGCACTCACTGCGGTCCGCACTACACTTAGTGATCGGCGGGCAGGTGGGGTTTCTGGGTACTGAGAAACCCCTGCTCCTTGCACGCCTGCATAGATCCACAGTATGTGGATCGGGCTTTTTCAATGTGTTTTATGTGGAACTGGCTTTTTCAATGTGTTTTATGTGGAACTGGCTTTTTCAATGTATGGTATTTATGTGGATCATGGGGCACACTATGATAACCTAACATATGTAAACTCATAATAGTACCTGCCCTAAGTAAACTTTACTATATATCTAAATCTAAAATAGTTTTAGTGCTGGGCACGTCCCCAAGAGTGATGAACTGGGGATGTGTCATGAGGACACGTGCGCCTTTGGGAAGTCCTACCCTCGCCTCATTGCCATGCCCTGCCCCTGGTCTGCAGTAAACACTAATTTCTATCATGCTGTTAAAGAAAAGTTTTTATTTATTTTTATTTTTGGGGTGGCTGGGGAGCGCCATTTTCCAAATTGCCCTGGATGCCAAAAACCCTAGTTACGTCTCTGTTTTAAATTGAAGGAACTCAAAAGGGACTTTAAAATAAAACTTACCTTATGAAAGATACATTTTGACCCAAGACTTTATGACATAGTTAAGTGGCGTTCCTGCTGAAAAATAGCACTGGCTATACCTAAGGTGATGGCTTTGTATACTTTTCATTATTGCGTGCAACATGTGTCTTAAGTAACCCCCAGAAAAAAGAGCATTTATGACATTTTAGCCCATCTTCTTTATAACTAGATTATCATATAACAGCTCCCTTGTGATTTATAAATACACCCATCTCCAGCCATCTCTTTGCAATGATAATTTTGTTATGGGGCACCCATTATGCAAACACTACCTTAAATGTAAGTAAAGAAGAAGATTGTGAACCACTGATATAGGCGTGGAGGCATACATTACAGTCTGCTAATACCCCTTTTCCACCAAAATTCCGTGTCTGACCCGGAGTTGGAACAGAGGACCTCATGCAGAGTCGGTCGTTGTGGCCGCACGGTCGTAAGGTAAAAGGGGCCGGATATGCAAATGAAGCGTTCGCAAGTTGCGTCGTTAAGATGGGATCGTTAGCTGGACAAGCGAGGGGAGGATGCGGCCGTAAGACTAAAAATACGCCCCCTTCTCGTTCCGATTATATGTCATCTCCGGGCATATTAGGATTAATCGAGACCATCGGGAACCATCGGAGCTGGTCGTAGACCTTAAGGTTGACCATACCCTCTCTTAAGCACTACAATCAAGTCAGTGTAAAAACCTCCCATGTCACATGTGCTATGACACTACTTAGTTAATTATGCACTCCCATAAAACACCGTTTGCATAGTCAGGCACGCCTGCGTTCGGATCTCCACTCCCCCCGTTCACTAGCACCTTCCCCTGTTACCACCCACAAACGCCTCATCCTGTCACTCAAACTAACGACCTGGCCAAGTTGAAGGAGAGAGCAATTTCTGATCGTAATAGATAGTTTGCGCACGCGCATTGCGAATTTTACGCATGAGCAGGTTAGCGAACATCGGTGGCGTACGACCAATGCGGCCGCAACGACCGACTCTGAATGAGGTCCTGAGTTCCTATCCGGATCAGACCGGGAATATTCCCGAGTCGGCGCCGCTCACACCGGAGTTGGGTCTGCATAGACCCGGCTTTCCCGGCGTGAAAGTGGACGCTTGGAGATGACATCATCTCCAAGCGCCACTGAAGCCAGACCAATCGGCCGGCTTGCAGCGCACTCCAGGTCATCGTGACCCGGAGTGCGCTGTTCTCACAGCAGGGTTTCACGGGCTACGCCCATGTTAAACCCTGCTATTTAACTGGGTTGGATTGCCGGGTCACTCGACCCAATGATCCAACCCTCTTCCCTTTTACACTAGGGAGCTGCCCGAGTTAACCCTGCAATAACCCGGGTTTTAGCTCCGGTGTAAAAGGGGTATTAGAAACCAGCAAATGTGCAAAAATGTGCTGTTCATCATAAGTAACTGTATTGTGTGCAATTGCCATTGGATCATGGCGGTTACAGAATAATAAAGAAAATGTACCGGGGCCAGGGAACTTCATTAATACAGATAGTGTATATCTGGGTACAGAATGTAAGTCATCTAAATTAATAGAATTGTAATCAGCTTAATGCATTGCAGATTTAAAATCTATAATAACAATAATTATAATATACAGAGATTAATGTATTGTATTTTCTGTGTGTATAGACATGCAAGCAATAAAATTATTGTTTGATGAAAAATGTTTTGTTAGCTGAGGAATGCATGCACTTGTAATACAGCAGAGAATATATTCACTGCTAATGTGGACTTTTATTCTCCTTTTTCACCATGTCCTTCCTCCTTTATTCACCATTTCTTCATTTTCTAATCTATATTTCAGTTTGTACAAATTGACTATACATTTGTTTTTATATTTTATTGGCATATTTATTTCACTCCGCTATCCACCTTGATATTAATATATAGTAATGTATAATCAGGGCCGGCTGGAGGGGTGTTCAACCAGTGCGGTCGCACAGGGGCACCACCCGTAGAGGGCGCATCTCTCCCCAGCATCCCGATTTCAGAGGGACAGTACTGTCGCACTGTTCCACCCGTGGGCCGAAATGACCCGCAGGTTGTCAAATCGGGAGACTGGGGACCCCCACCACCGCAGCTGTGCGGCGGTGCCGGGCCCCCGGAGTGTGAGTGGATGCAGCGCGCAACCCTAAGGGAGGGTTAGGGGGACGGGAGTAGGTTAGCTTAGTTTATACTTACCTGGGGATGATCGGGATTTCCAGTGCTGTCCGGCTACCGCTGCAGGATCTCTTCATCTGTCTGCCTGATGCAGCCGGCAGTATTTCATACCGATTCCATTTGGACTAACCCCAATTTCCCCCTAATGTGCTTATCTCTGGTTTAGCATGGACATTAACTAACTGTATGACTCACATTACCAATAGAATAGATTACATGCTGCATCCATGCCGTCCTGCTTGGTCCAAGAATCTATGGGTCAGATACTTTGTCTACTCACACCACAATGTCTAACACCTACTCTTCCCCTTTACATCAATATGTCTGCCCACTCCCCTCAGACGGGGCATGATTTCCTCAATATGAACTATGTTCTTAAACTTTACGTCAGAGCTCCATCACAGACATGAATGTTAATGGGAGATGGACGTGGGCCTACCTCCAGAGGACGGCTATCGGCAGGAGATAAGAGAAAGGACTACACAATACAGAATATGACTGGACAGTGTTATTACTAACTAATAAAGTCACCATGTAAAATGAATATAGAACAAGCAAGGCCGTAACTAGGGGTGTGCGAGCAGTGCCGCCTCACAGAGAGCAGTGCCCTGTGGGTATCACAGTCGCTGCCCCGCAGCCCCTGCATCTGGCTAGCAGGCTGCCTGGATGGCACCCTACAGCCAGAATTACTACTGCGGTGCAGACATAGACACTATATCCTGAGGATGCTCCAGGGCACTGCTGTTCTTCTGGGCGCTGAGAACAAGATGCAAAGCCAATATGAAAGTATTAATCAAGTTCAAATCAATTAACACATCTGTTGCCATCCCTTTAAAGCAGGGGTCTTCAAACTTGGCCCTCCAGATGCTGTGGAAATACACATCCCAGCATGCACTGCACATAGTTTTAGCATGCTGTTATATCAAAAAGGTGGCAGTGCATGCTGGGATGTGTAGTTCCACAGCAGCTGGAGGGCCAAGTTTGAAGACCCCTGCTTTAAAGGATCAAATGGAAACATGTTTTATTGTTGTGTACCATTTAATATCACTGTAATACCACGAATAGATTGCAGCACCCAAATTAGTCTTAGTGATACCATAAGTGGGAGGGATTCGGATGCATTTTGGCCATCATCATTAGTTGGGGGTGGAGCGCCATCATGTAATCTGTCTCCAAGCGGGCACATTGAGGTCTCTCTTGTGGTACACATGGGATGCATTTTGAGTAAACACTCCCTTATTGTACTTCGGCTGCACTCGCACATTTCCTCCAAGCCCTGTTCCATGGCCTTAGTGTGAAAGGCGTCTTTCTAGGGAGCCAGTGGAGGGATTTGGAGAAAGCACTCACCGGAGGGGACTCTGAATTGTAAACGTTCAGGTGGGCTCATTCAGAGATGGGTACTATTGACCAGCCACTACTACTTTGTACTCAGTGTCTGTGCAGTAATATGCTAATGCAGCTGAAGGCGTCTTGCTGGCTTCTCTGATCCACAGCATCATATCATCTGCATGAACATCGGCCATCTAAGTAACCCTCAAGTTACTCAGGATGGCCAGGGTTTTCACGCTCTCAGTACCAGAGGAGCTGCACCTAATCACTGGCCTCGGAATGCCTTGAAAACGGGGCCAACACAATCCTGACTTTGAGAACACTGGCCATAGCTGCACCATCCACGCCCCCAGGTGGCTGCATGTGAATAATGCTGCAGTTTGGGGGCATAGTGTGTGATCTCGCAGAATAAGATGCACAGGTCTCACACCTTCAGAGATGTAAGTAAACCATCAGTTTTGTTGAAAGATTTTACTAGGAAAATTCTCTTAGTAATAGTATAGTAAGAGGAAATAATGCCTAGGGTCCAGTGACCATCCCCCTGCATCTGCTTCTCAAGTGTGTACTCAGGAGAGTAGTGAAGAGGTGAGTGAGAGTATCAATGGACAGGTCAGGGAATGGGTATGAAATACCCATTCCCGTCAGCGGCAGCCCGACAGGAGCAGAGTGCGACGCAGCGAAAGCCCGACAGTGCTGGAAATCCCGATCGTGGATAGGTAAGTATCCACTAACCTAACCACCCTAACCCTCCTTAGGGGTGCCTAACCCTAACTTCCCCCCAAGTGCCTAACCCTAATCCCCCCTCTAAGTGCCTAACCACCCCCTTCCCCGCTACCTAAACCTAAGTCCCCCGGGGGGGGTGCCTAACCCTAAGTCCCCCCCGGGGGTGCCTAACCCTACCCCTCCCTCCCACTAGCCTAACCCTAACCCTCCTGGGAGGGTGCCTGACCCTAAGTCCCCCCCGGGAGCCCTAAACCTAACCCTCCCCCCCGCGGCTGTCCGCTCGCGGCGCCCGGCGTCTACATCTAGACGCCCAGCATTTCACCCTTGCCGGGATAAGACAGTCGGGAAGCCGGCTGCCGGTATATAGGCAGTCGGCTTCCCGATTGCTTCCCCAGGTCAGACCTATATGAAAATATAGTAGAGAGATTTAATCTGCTTTTGCAGAAAACACAACCGGTACTTCCCTATGAGATGATGCAGTGTAGGTGCAGCATCAGTATTGTCCCACAATGAGAGTTCAAGATAAGGAAAAAATAGGCATACATTATACAGACATAGAATTCTGTGAGATATTGATATGAACAGTTAACTGTTATTGGGTAAGTATAATACTGGTCAAACGTGATATTGCCCTCTCAGACACCAGAACATGAACCAGACCCGGCGGTCTCTAGACCTGTTGGTCTCCAGACCCAGCGGTCTCAAACATCAAACGAACATACACTGCAGTACAATATATCTAAAATACATTTTTCTTCCTCTGCTTTTATGCTGAATTTTCATGCAGTCTATTGTCATTACAAGCTGTTCTTTTACTGGCAGTAATTCTTTCTCAGCTACCTTTATCTCTAAAAGGAGCATCAACAACTACATCCAGCAAAATAACATCTGTGCTTCTCTGTTTAAAAAAACATAATTGTACACATATACAGGTATAGGCAAATATAAAAAAGCAAACAAAAATATGAAAAATTGTAAACAGTTCACAATTTCTTGACATGCGTTTAGTATGTACAATATGTTCAGTCTGTGGCAACTGCCAGTCTTTATGGTCTATGCAATTTGTCATCTTGCCAAGTGTAAAGGAACCTGACAGATCAATTCACTAAAATCAGAAGATTCAGGCAGCTGAATAAACAAAGTTTGTAACTCATTTCTGTTATGATGTAATTACAAAAAGATGCATCTTCTATCTTTTGAGAAAGCCCCCGCAGTCTGTTATTCTGCAAATGAGGAGAGGAAGTCCAGAATGAGTCCAAGCTGGGGATTGTCTTTAATTAAAATATTCAGCTACTATTAAATTTAATTGTGTATTATCAACTATGTATGATTAATGGTATTCAGCATTTAGCATCCAATATTTAAGATACTGTATGATGTATTGTGGTTTATGTTATCACAAGAATTTTTATTAACCCATGCCATCACAGAAACAATAAAATCAGTCTTTAGCCAAGTTGTAATGGGTTACTAAAGTTTTTTAAATTGAAAAATGTTTTCATGCTTATTTTAATTGTCTGTCCTTCCACCCAGGAATTCAAGAACATGTCCAATATGCTAAATGAGCTTTTTGGTTGGACCTAATACTGGTACCCAATTACATCCCCTATATACAGTACACGCGTAACATCACATATTTTCTCTTTCTTCACTTTCACATCCTCCAAACCCTAGACCAACATTCCTGTGTGACTGGATCACACAGCTCACCAAGAACCTCTGTAATCTGGCTGGACCAATATGCGATAGGTAGCACCTATCTTTGTGTATCATTGCCTGTCTCCCCATAGATTGTAAGCTTGCGAGCAGGGCCCTCTTACCTATATGTCTGTCTGCCATTACCCATTCTTGTTTTGTTATAAGGATACTGGATTTCTACCTCTATACGCACCTACCTATATCCTTGAACATGTGTTTCCAAAGCACAAAGTATTATTTCAAGTAAAGTACAGTCAGTTACACGCTGTGATCTAAGTACAATTAAGCGCAAAGAATTATACAGACCCAAAATAAAGTCATACATATGCACGCGCTCTGGGACCAGATCCCGGCATCAGCAAGAAACCTCCATCAATCAGCAAGAAGACTCCAGACTGGGGTCACAACACACACATTTATACCCTTCCAGAAATAGACAACACAATAGAGGAGTTTGTTGCTGATCCCATTGGTTCCCCATCGTGGTGCGCATGTTACAGGGCATTTAACAGGTTGATTCAAATGGACACAGAACAGCCTCTAACAGCTTGCTGCCTCCGTTTCCCGCCTCATGCAAATCTTGGCTGTTGGTTTTACAATGTACATTCTGGTGCTTTAAGTCTCTCCGGTCAATAACTTGCGAATGCATGTTGCGATCTCCACAACGATGATACCGGGAAGCTGTTGGGAGAGTGCGGATCTGTATAATACCAAACACGGCTTATTTATCACGGATTAAACCTTAGATACCAAAATAGCCTTTATTTCACAGCAATTGTAATAAATGAATAAAACTTGGATCTTATACTTTATAGCTATGGAACCTTTTGTGTAAGTGTGCATTATGTAAGTATTAGGGATATGGATAAAGATGCTAGTTAGCTTCGTGAAGAAGCGTGCGCACTAAGCTAATGAAAAGCATTCGCATGCTGGGCCTTATGTATTCGCTAATATGCGACATTTTAACAGTGCAACTGTGTGTATTAATGTGTATGATGTATGAAAAGAGATGCGATCGCTTGATGCTAATAATAGCATCGCCATATGTACTTAAGTGTGAGTTTAGCTAAAATGGCGCTGAGCGGCCATTCGCAAAATGGCGCCTTGCCGATCTCATTTCCAAAATGGTGTCTTGCGGCCATTCGTAAGATGGCGTCGTTTCGATCTTATTTTGAGCTGATCTTGTCTCAGCCAATTATCCAGCTTCGACAGTTACTGTTTGTTCCCAATTGTAAAGCACAACTGCATATGCTGGTGCTATAAATGTAACTGTTAATAATAATTAAGCATAGAGCATATGGAGGAGGCAGGTGCATGGCAATGCCTCAGCTTTTGTCATTTACAATTTTATATTGAAAAATGACACCTATGTATAAATGACACTTTTAATTATTTTAACAAATCCACCTGCCACTAACATTTAAGAGAATAAAAAAAATTTGCAAGTTTTAGCTAAGTGCTCATGTCATGTATCATAGCGAACTTGTGTATCTTTGCATATCTCCGAGCATTGGGTCGGATAAATCTTGGTCCTGTAATGGGAATTTCTAGTGTAAACTGGGCGTCTAGAAGAAAACAATCGCCAAGTGTTGTGATAGTGTTGCCAGAGTTACACCATACTCTGAGTCGTTGTGTATATGCCAGGGGAACGCCACTTTTAGAGTGAGCTCTTGCACCCAGCATGGGTTAGGTGTAAGTGCCGATAATAGTGGTGACGGTTGCTGTAGTGGCTGGAGGGCTGAGTGCAGTCTCAGGGCTACATGTGACTCAAGCTGGGTACACACTGACAGATACATTGGCCGATCAATTGATTGGCCAGTGTATCTGCTGCCCGTCGGGCAGTGTGTACTCGTGATATGTCGGTGAACATTGGCGACATATCGCATTGGCTGTGCTGCACAGCCGATGGACAGATATGTCTGCAGACATATCTGTCCATCGGCAGGCGTGTCCATCGACAGACATATCTGTCCATCAGCAGGTGTGTACGGGCGGTCGGCATACCACTCGTACACACACAGCAGCAGCCACGAGGATGGGGGTGGGACACGCCCCCTGCCCGCCGGGACATGCCCGCTGGTCACTGGGACCTGCAGGCAGGCACAGATGATGGTTGTTCAGTGTGTACAAACAACCATCATCTGCAGATATATCTGTATAGTGTGTACCCACCTTCAGAATGCAGGTTCTAAGGGGTAAATTTACTAAGAATCGAATCTGGGAGAGTTTGCTTTTTTTTCAACTCGATTAGCTTCGCGTAAACTCGGGTGATTTGAAGCTCCTGAGACTCTCAAATTTACAAAGACGGGAGTTTGGCTGAGAGTGAGATGGCCGATGGTGAAGCAGAACGAGATTTCTCTGCCGAGTAACAGGGTTTGCAGGAGATTTCTCCCCCGAGTAGCAGGTTTTGCAGGAGATGACTCACTCGAGATTGCAGTGTCTTCTCTCTGCAAAACTCTCCCGAGCAAGCAGCCTGCGCATATCAGTGAGATATGTTTAAGCTGCTTGTGTTGTACCTGTTAAAAACGGGTTAAAAATGTTTTTAAAAAAATGTCATAGCCCTCCCCCCTAAAGCTTAACCAGCCCCAGGCTTGCCAGCCTGTCCTGGTTTCTAAGATTACTGGGAACAAAATGTAAAGGGCTCCCACATAATTTAGAAACCAACACCAGGCTGCAGGGCCAGTCCTAATTTTAAACATAGGGGGGGAAACATTGCATAGGGTCCCCCCTATATTTAAAACCAGCACCAGACCCAAAATGGCCAGGCTGTAATGCCACAGCCCGGAGACCCTTTCACCGGGGCTCCAGGTTCAAAGTATTATCAGCCCATGGAGAAAACTAGATCACTTGATAAAAACAATCTATTTGTCACTAAATCGAGAAATACATGCAGCACTGACCATCCCAAATTTATTTCCAAATATAACAATTGTTCAAGTAAAATTAGGAGAATTGTATCCTCGAATTTTCAGATTTTATTATCAGATAATGTATTAATAGACAATCTTCCAACCAATCCATTAGTTGTATTCAGGAAAGCCGACAACTTAAGAGACCTATTGGCACCTAGTTTTTAAAAAAACCAGCCAGCGGCTACTGAAACAATAACTAACAAGGGGTGCTGGCTGACTGATAGACCGAGGTGATGTTATAGGTGTGAACACCCTTCGTGTATTACTTGTGACTTTATTGCTAATAGATGTTGCAAGATAACATCTAATAATTCGAATGAAACATTTCCTATCAAAAGTTTCATCAACTGTAACACATCATATGTAGTATACATGTTGGAATGCACATGTGGGATCCAATATATTGGGAGGACTATTAGACCACTTAGGTGCAGATTTTTGGAACACAGGAGATTAATCAAGTAACACCATGCATAGTGTCCCAAGACACTTTACGTTTACTCATTGCTCTAACCCTAGAGCTATTAGAATCATAGGTATCGAGCATATCCCGTAGACAGAGAGAGGAGGTGATAGGTTCTCCAAACTCTGCCTGGGTGAGAACTATTGGATACATAGAATGGACACACTCTCTCCTGGTGGGTTCAAGGAGATTATTGAAATTGACATCTAGGCATTAATTCAACTTCTCCCTATTATGAATCCTTTATATGGGCCAGGTTAATACCCTCTGGGATGTGGGTGGGATTTGATGTCGGGGACCCTCTGTGTGGAGGGATCTGAGGTCTCTACTCCCATTCCTACATGGCCAGAGACTTACACCAGGTTGTAATTATGTATGTATGATACCTTATTTGATTATCAATGTTATTCTATACATAGGTCACTTGGATTAAGGATTGATACCTATATGGTATCAATTTCATATAGTTATATATAAATTTTATTATTATTCATCATTTTTTATAATCATATGTATCTGACTCTTATGATTTGAGTATCAGCGATACAGCTATAGCTGCACATCTACTCTCATACTCTTCAGATATGTTATTTAGTCTATTCTGTCTTCAATCTTTGATTGCTAGTCAGACTACCTTTGACATTATTTAATTTATTTTATATTTATCATTCTTGGGATCTGTGGTTATTATTATTATTGCTGTATATTATCATTATGCTTTGGTGAGCGTTAATGCCGGATTCTATTGTCCTTGATGGCTATTCCATCTTAGTTGATGCTTGCTGCCCGGATAAACATGTTATTAGTGTTGATTAGTGATGTCGTAAACTCTTCTTTGCATTTAATATCATTGGTCAATGATTAAACATAATATATTAATGAGGTTGAGCATATACCATTATACCATTACAGTACTAAAATAGGATTTTTTTTCCTTCTATATGTATTATTTGATTAATATCACACATGTATTTACATTTGTACATGTGTGGTGTTTCATCAAGAGTTCTTTAATTTTTCTTATTTCTTTTCATAATTTTTTTCATAATTTTTTACAATTGTTATATTACATGCTATATTTTTGATTCTATTTTTATATTTAATTTTATTTTCATTTTTATTTATTTATTTTACTTTATTTCTACCATTTTTTATTTAATATGATGTGAATGTATAAATTTGTGGGATTTATTAGAAGTTTATGACATGTAGATATATTTATTAACGACACTTTAACCAATGATTACACTGAGGAAAGTGATTTTGCACAAATTGACACATTAAGCGTCACCTGTGGGAGCTGGTATATTAAGGCATCATGCAGCTATCCCTATAACTTTTGAAAAAGTCCCATGATACATGACGAAACGCGTTAGCTGGGACGCTTGATCTCTCAGCTGCTACACTGGATACACTGTTGCTTTGCTGTATTGGAACGAGACTCCGGTGATGTTTTGCTGCAAACCAATTGTACCCGGCTTGGCTGCACTATCATCCCAGCTCTAACACACGAGACATCGGAACACAGAGAGGGGGGCCCCCATATCGCTGTGTCTTCAGCCCATGAATACACACAGCTCATGCTGTGAGAATGCGGTTACAGATATCACAGACCCGCATGAGGCTGCAACAGTACTTCTCTGCCTTGTTCAGTGGGTGCTGACTAACTATCTTTTATTGGAAACTGTTCCATTCTTCCACTGCTATATTGACATTGAACTGGGAAGCCACAGTCTGCTAGATACATGTGCATCTATATACTTTATTATTTTCAGCGCAAGTCACACCAATACAGCTTGGTTTATTTATTAGTGCCTGTGATCACAGTGCAACACTGTCACTGACAATTATCATCAAAACCTGGAACTAATTGAGCGATCTTATAATTAAACATCTGACACTTCACTCAAAACATAGTTTTTATGCTATCCAATCAGCCAATTTGCTAAAACTATTAGCCTAACTATTTTTTATCACCTTGGAATTGTGATTAGCTCTGGTTATAGGCAGCTCTTCAGCTCTTTATTGCTGTGCTTTTCACAGCCACTAGCCATATTGCTATTTTAATAACAGTGTATTAGTTAATATTTCTTTTTTTTCTTATTTTTTTGTCTATCAGTGTTTTATTATATTTTTTGTGTTTATTTTAATTTGTTTAAACATCATTATATGTGCTATTTTATTGTCTATTAAATTTACACTGTGTACATATATAGTACAATGTCATTTATTATACATTCTTTCCATCTATACTATATTGATTAGCAGTTGTTTAGGTATAGAGCAGTGCGGATTTTCTTCTTTGTTCCTGCTCACACAGATGGAGATATAAAAACCACATAGTGCATTCCGTCCATTGACGGATCGCTCTTTCTGTGGAATGGGCATTTCTGGGTGGCAACTGGATGGAGCCATGCATTTGTGCATGTTATACCGCTTTACTTGGGTCTGTAACAGTGCAGCTGGTCTGACTCTAGTTGGAGCGCTCTTGATCTTTTATTTCCTGGAATGGGAGACTTAGATTTTCCAGAACTGATCCAGGTAATGCTGATAATTATCAGAGTCCCGATTCAAAAACAAAGCTGAGCACTTGTCACATCCAGTACAGGCTTCCCCAGCATACAGTCTGCACTTGCAATAGCTACACCTTATCCACTGAATTCAGGGTATTCATAGTTCCACAATCTATCAAATAACATGCAGTAATCTACTGAGAACAGTTCACACTTAATGAAGTGTAGCCATCTGGCATTTAAGCAAAACCTAACTCTATGGGGCCTATTCATCAGGACATAATTATCAATAGTGATCATTATGTTTTGAACTTTCTGTGAGTTCAAAGAATTTTTTTCGGAGGCATTCCTCATGCATCATTACCTAAAATATCACTTCCAAAAAGCTGTTCTTTCTGGGGAGTCAGCTTTTCGGTAGTGAGAGACTTGTCTTCTGCTGCTCTGGTCTTATTGGACTCTTCACAGCCATCTGCCATCAGAAAAGACAGATGGGACAGAAGGAACGTCCGGAGCACTGAGGATACACAGACAACCACCACCAGAGAGACCCTTAGCATGAAGACTCCTTTCTTGTGGCGGTGAGTGCAGTTGAGCAGGAAGGAAGGAAGGAAGGAAGGAAGGAAGGAAGGAAGGAAGGAAGGAAGGATGGGGATAGGGCTAGAACGGGACAGCAACAGAAATCTCAGGGCCTGGTACACTGATGTCTCTGGGGGCCCCACCATCTCACCACCACCCCCGATCACACACATCCTTCCACTGCATGTGTGATATGTGAAGCTTGATAATGTTAACTGAAAGATATGCCGGCCTTTAAATAAAGTAAAAATACACTATGACTTACCACACTGTCTCTCTGTCATTGATGATGCAGGCTGTAGTTCTTGTCTGTCGTCTCTTGCAAGGTCTTCTTGATGACAGTGATGTAGATGCCTCAGGTGTAGGAGGGATGGTGTCTGCAGCCAGCCATCCTCAGTTGTCAGCCTCTCATCACCTTCCTCAAATTCAGCCTCTCATCACCATCCTCAGCCCAGAAGCCCCCATCACCTTTCTCCATCCCCAGCCCCATCCTCAGACCACAGCCCCCTTCACCTTCCTCCGTCCCCAGGCACCATCACCTTCCTCTGCGTCCAGCCCGGGACCTTCTGCCCCCAGCCCGCATCACCTTCCTCTGCCTATAGCTCCCTTCATCTTCCTCTGCCCCTTCACCTTCATCTGCTTCCAGCGCCTGTCACCTTCTGCCCCCAGCCCCCCATCAGCTTCCTCTGCCCCCAGCCTCCTTATTCTTCCTCTGCCCCCAGCCTCCATCACCTTCCTCTGCATGCAGCTCATCACCTTCTGCCCCCAGCCCCTGTCACCTTCCTCTGCCCCTTCACCTTCTTTTGTCCCCAGCCCCTAATCCTTATCCTCTATCCTCTAATGGCAGCCTCAAGTAACTCCTTACCACCTGATGGCCAGCTGAGGTTCTATCCACTTCCACCTTGGCAGGGAAGACGTGCGGCGACGTGACCCATGACGTCACGCTGCTGCGTTGCAGATTTAAAGGTCATACTCTGCCCGGGCCGTGGCTGAGCCACCTGGAACAGCCCAGCTGCATTACACATTTAACAAATGGCCCTGTAACTTAATTTCTACAAAATGTTAATTTTCACCTACTTTTGTAGAAATTAAGGAATGATGACTATACCCCTATATCTCTCCCTAGTACTAAATATTTGTGCTGCTGGCAGGATATCAGTCAACTGTATATAGATAGTGTAATCAGCATACCTCCCAACCGTCACAATTTCATTGGACTTCAGGCTTATCAGCACTGTCCAGCGGTCAGGGGACACTCTGTCAATGCTGCTATGCTATGGAATCGATGCCACTTGCATGGGAGCATGTAATGTCCCCATTTCTGGGGAGTCCGGCACTCCGGCAGATCTTGGGCTACCACCGTTTTCTCCCAGCACAATATGGACTTCATGCTCATGCGCGCGGCATCCATTTACCACTGTTCTGCATATAGAGCAGATGGAACTGAATGACCTCAACCTCCTGACAGACAACTGTGGCCTGCAGATTGGACAGCTGGGCAGTGCCTGAAAAGCAGGACTTTCCTGCTGAAGTCGGGATAGTTGGGAGGAATGTGCGCACCGAGTGGCAGATCTACTGTGAAACTAAAGAAGCTTAAGCTTCAGAGCCCTTAACCTCAGAAGGGCTCTGAAGCAAAGTCTATTTTAATGAGTGAACTTTTCAACAAAATCAATGGAGTTTTTTAAGTATGAGTTATTAAAATAAGGTTATTTTAGTGAATCATAAACCAATGGGTTGAATTACTTAATATTGACCTTAGAATATACTATACACTGTGCATGTGGGGGAGGTTCTGAGTGACCAGTAACCACCCCTGATCAGTACTGGACAGCAGACACACTATCTATAGCTCCGACCAGAGGATGGCTCTTATGAACTGGCCGGGCGCAGACTAGAGAGCTGCTGTCAGTGTCACTGCTGAGTGCAGTACTGCCAGATGCCACTAGCTGCTTCCATCTCCATTAGTGCTGTCCTATCTGCCGGAAGTTGGCCTTGCAGTGCTTACCACAAACTTAAAGCTACTGTAAGATGCCCGAGGGATGGCATGCAGCTCAGAGGTGGGAGTGTGCAGCGTAGGTTAGAGACCTGACTCAGGGGTATTCAAGAGATCCCACTCAGGAAGATTCCAGAGATCCCACTCAGGAGGATCAATAGCTGGGATCCTACAGAGGAAATTAGTAAGTTTTGGTTTTGTATGTGACCTATCTACAGTCTCTCTCTCTAGGGGGTTTCTACATTTATCTATCTATAGTTTTTCACTCTCTAGGGGGTTTCTACATCTTTCTATCTACAGTCTCTCACTCTCTGGGAGGTTTCTACAGCTATCTATCTACAGTCTCTCTCGCGCGCTCTCGCTCATTCGCTCTCTCTCGCACGCTCTCTCGCTCTCTCTCTCGCTCTCTCTCTCGCTCTCTCTCTCTCGCACTCTCTCTCGCGCTCTCTCTCTCGTGCTCTCTCTCATGCGATCTCACGCTCTCGCACTCTCTCTCTCGGGGTTTCTACATCTATCTATTTACAGTGTATCACTTTTTGGTGAGTTCTACATCTATCTACAGTCTCTCACTCTCTGGGGGGTTTCTACATCTATCTATCTACAATCTCTCACTCTCTGGGGGGTTCTACATTTATCTATCTACAATTTCTCACTCTCGGGGGGGTTCTACATCTATCTATCTACAATCTCTCACTCTCTGTGGGGTTCTACATCTATCTATCTACAATTTCTCACTCTCTGTGGGGTTCTACATCTATCTATCTACAATCTCTCACTCTCTGGGGGGTTCTACATCTGTCTATCTATAGTCTCTCTCTCTCTAAGGGGTTTATACATCCATCTATCTACTGTATCTATCTATCTAACTACAGTCTCTCACTCTCTGGGGGGTTTCTACATATATCTATCTACAGTATCTCACTCTCTGGGGGGGTGGTTCTACAGCTATCTATATAAAGTCTCTCACTCTTTGGGGGGTTTCTATATCTATCTATCTTCATTATTTCACTGTCTGGGGGGTTTCTACATGTATCTATCTATATATCTATCTACAGTCTCTCACTCTCTGGGTGGTTTCTACATCTATCTATTTATCTATCTACGTTCTCTCACACTCTGGGGGTTTTCTACATCTATCTATCTAACTACAGTCTCTCACTCTCTAGGGGGTTTCTACATCTATTTATCTACAGTCTCTCACTCTCTAGGGGGTTTCTACATCTATTTATCTACAGTTTCTCACTCTCAAGGAGGATTCTACATCTATATATCTATCAACAGTCTCTCACTCTCTGGGGGGTTTCTATATCTATCTACAGTCGCTCACTCTCTGGGGGGTTCTACATCTGTCTATCTATAGTCTCTCTCTCTCTAAGGGGTTTATACATCCGTCTATCTACTGTATCTATCTAACTACAGTCTCTCACTCTCTGGGGGGTTTCTACATATATCTATCTACAGTATCTCACTCTCTGGGGGGGTGGTTCTACAGCTATCTATATAAAGTCTCTCACTCTTTGGGGGGTTTCTATATCTATCTATCTTCATGATTTCACTGTCTGGGGGGTTTCTACATGTATCTATCTATATATCTATCTACAGTCTCTCACTCTCTGGGTGGTTTCTACATCTATCTATTTATCTATCTACGTTCTCTCACACTCTGGGGGTTTTCTACATCTATCTATCTAACTACAGTCTCTCACTCTCTAGGGGGTTTCTACATCTATTTATCTACAGTCTCTCACTCTCTAGGGGGTTTCTACATCTATTTATCTACAGTTTCTCACTCTCAAGGAGGATTCTACATCTATATATCTATCAACAGTCTCTCACTCTCTGGGGGGTTTCTATATCTATCTACAGTCTCTCACTCTCTGGGGGGTCCTACCATAGAACTTCTATGTCTAGCTGTCTGTCTGTCTAGATCTATCTATCTATCTATCTATCTACAGTCTCTCACTCTCTGGGGTGGTGGTTCTACAGCTATCTATATAAAGTCTCTCACTCTTTGGGGGGTTTCTATATCTATCTATCTACGTTCTCTCACACTCTGGGGGTTTTCTACATCTATCTATCTACAGTGTCTCACTCTCTGGAGGGTTTCTACATCTATATCTCTACAGTCTCTCACTCTCTGTGGGGTTTCTACATCACCACCATTTGGGATATTGCATCTTGCTCCGCAAAGCTCTCTCTCTCTCTCTCTCTCTCTCTGTCTCTGGGATCAATGGACAGTCTGATCTGGCTGTTTGTTTCTGTGGGGGACCTTCTTTCCTCCCCTTCTCAATAAAGATCACCCCAGGGGTGGTCCTTCGCTCACCCCCTCTCTCCAGGGACTGCTCCAGACCTCCTCCCATTCTTTGGTGCCATTATTGGCTTCTCTACCTATTCCTCACCTCCTTGTTTCAGCCCATTGCATGCTGGGGGCTGTAATTACTTTGTCGTAGAGCATTTCCCAGTGAAATCGGTGGCATCCAGCTGCCTATTCACAGACAACATGTCATAGGGGGTTACACATGGAACTGATCTCTCTATTGGGAGTGTCACAGGAGTGTTGTAAACCAACATCTTTTGGAGCATACAGTCTCAGATGCGATGCCTGTTTCGGACAGACCTTATGCACCCAGTATGAGGTAGATAAGTGCCGATACTAATGGAACATTAGTATCAGATGGAGTGCAGATGGAACAACATTGGGCAGGATGGCCATCCACTTTAAGATGGATGGATAGTTGCCATAGATGATTTGTCATGATCGTCATAGAAACAGACCCATAAGGAGCTTTATTTCCAGTATTTTAGATTATTTCTTACATACATTTTTAAAGAGAATGTTGAGAAGTGGTTCACTATGATTTTTATATATGAAATGTATCAACACCAGTATAAGGAAAAGATGAAAACAAAAAAACAAAGATTGAAATAAAACTGAAGTGAAGTCATCTATTTATAAATATTTAAGATTTTTCAGCTCTAACTTTTGAAGTTTCTACATTTTGCTTTATTGGAAAATGTCAGGTGAGTGGGCAACTGTTCTGGATCTGTTGATTTCTACTCCTTCAAATCCATTGCCAGCAAGATATATTTAGAGCATCTTGAATAGTTGACAGTGTGATAGCTTTCAGTGGCCTCAGACGTGACATTTGGACAGTTGATGGAGCCATGCATTAAATTTTAATATAACCATTCCATTGCAAAAGGGCAAAATGCAACAGTAGTTTCTATTAAAGCCAAAGTATGTTCAGTGTTCCGTGCATGACAAATGACGGAACCTTTAAAATGTGAATGCAGATTCCAAACAGGTGATTTGATGTAACACAGGAACAATTTGTAAATTGAAAAACAGTTTTACCACAGTTCCAGAGATGTATCTTTATATTGCTCTTGTTAACTGGTACCCACCACTAACGTGGCACTGCTGCTTGTTTATATATGAACATTTATTTTTATAGCACCAACATATATTTAAAGTTTGAACAAAACAGTAATAAAACGATTAATAAGAGACAAACAGAAAAGTAACAGGGCCCTGCTCGCAAGCTTACCCTCTATGGGATAACAAGAGTTTAATACAGATGTGTCCTCACTAGTTTTTGCTGCAGTCGCGCCAAATAGCTCCTATCGACGTGCCTGGTCCCGTGACACTATGACAGCGTCAGGCATCTGTTTTGCATCTTTTTTGCCAAAAATGTACCTAAGTCACAATGCGATGCGACTACAATGCAGCAGGAGACTGTGCTGATTAATTTGATATGTGACACTTGTATATCTGTGTGCGACTGAGTCTCTCAATCAGCATGTGAAGTACTACGAGCAGTAACCCCAGCTCTCTTCCACGCCATATTCCGTTTTCAGTCTGCACACAGAAATACAAGTGATGTTGCATATGAAAATAATCAGCAAAGTCTGCTGGTGCATAGTTGTTGCATCGCTTTGCGACTTAGATGCATTTTTGGTAAACATAAGATGCCTAACGCTAGCAGAGTTGCACGGGACCTGATGGCTCACTCACGCCAGGCAAATGGCACTGCATGGCATATTGAGGCTAGGGGGCCTATTTACTAAGCCTTAGATGGAGATAAAGTGCACAGAGATAAAGTGCCCGCCAACCAGCTCCTAACTGTCATTTTTCAAACACAGCCTGTGACATGGCAGTTAGAATCTGTTTGGCTGGGACTTTATCTCTATTCACTTTATCACCATCCAAGGCTTAGTAAATTGACCGCTAGATGAGCATGGGCACATCTGTACATTAAATTAAGTGCCGTATAATGCATATTGGTCCAGTCAGGGGACAAAATACTTGTTGGGCTGTATGAGCCAGTCAAACAACAATGGTGATCTGTGGTCAAAGGAATGTATTAGTGTAGAAAGAGAACACATGTAAGTTGTGTGTGAACTGTATAGAGGAGTGGTAGTTGGACAGAAAAGCTTATGGAAGTTATATGGATGGTTTTCAGCGAACGCTGGAAGGTTTGGAGGATAGAGTAAATTTTTGTTGTGCAAAGGTGGGCATTCCACAGGGAGAGTGCAGCCCAAATACTCCTGTAACCATGAATGGGAATAGGCCTTGTGCAGAGCAGAGGGGTCTTGTTGGTAGATATATTGAGATACTGTAAGTGAAGAGATATATGTTGGCGGAATTTTGTTGATAGCCTTGTGTCTTGTATTACTTGTACAGCCGATACTACTGTATATCTGATGTTAAAGTCAGTACAATGACTCTCACTCATAAATGTAGACGTATAGAAAAGGACACGTCTTTGCAAAAAATAAACTACCTTCTGCTGTAACTCCAATAGAACATTACAGAGGTTATATTTCCCTCATTAAAAGTGTTCTCAATTTGCAAGAAAAAAAAACAGTCCTACTGCCTATATTTCCCAATTCCTCAGTTACAGAATGGCAATCTTTGATTGATTTCATGTTTTATATATCAAGATACACTTTGCAAATATGAGTTCATTAAATTAATACATTTATCTTTAATACTGCAATGTATTTTTCCTTCAGCTGTGATAATCATAATGCTTATGCAGATTTAATAAACATTGCTAAGAGTAAAGAAGTTAATTGCCATTTAAATAATTCATAAATTCCTCTCGGGTTCCTACATCCTTGTGAAAAAAAGATTCTTACCACTGCGGAATGTTCTTAATTTTATAATATCCAGCGCAGAAAATGATGGTTTTCAGCCTAGGTTAGTAAAGTATGCAATTTATCTAAGCATAAGAATCTGAGGTCTAAGCAGCATGTCTGCTAATGTTTTGTAAAATTAAACATTCAACATCTAGTTAACTTCAGTATTACAATAATTATTACTGCAGTGTTCCAACATATTAACAAATAAAATCCTAAAATAATCCCTGCACTCCATCAAGATAAGGATGTATTCCCAAACACCATGGCCCTCATTCAGAGCCGTACGCTCTGAGCAGAGCGCACGCTCTGAATGAGGGCCGGGCTCCATGAAAATGGAGCGTCCTCCTGGACGCTCGTATAGCTGTGGGTCACCACCCACAGGCTATACGAGCGTGCATTGTGATGGCCGCGATGGTCGTGACCATCGCGACCATCGAAATTGCGAGCCGGAGCCTGCGGTTGAGGCTTTCAACCGCAAGCTCCGGAGTGATTTTGGCTCTATCAGAGCCAAAATCACTCCCACTGACATCACTAGTGATGTCAGTGGGCCGGCTTTTGACGGGAGGCGTTCCCGTGGGAACGCCCCCGTCAGGGAGGCACGCCCCCGGCACGCCCACCAAAGGGGGCGTGCTGTCAATCAACATTGACAGCACGCCCCCTTTGATCGGACACAACGAGCGAAGGACTTTCCTTCGCTCGTCGCGTCTGGCGCATGCGCACAACGGAGCTCCCTCCATCGTGCGCATGCTCAGTCCATAACATCGACCCACTTGCGAGCGGACAGCCGCTCGCGAGTGGGTCTGAATCAGGCCCTATGAACAATACACATTCATATTTCACTTGAAGATCCTTTGGTAGTATATTTAATAAAGTGCAGGTTTTTAGAAATGAAGATGTTACCCATAGCAACCAATCAGATTCTACTTAACATTTATCTAGTGCCTTCTAGAAGATAATAGCTAGAATTTGATTGGTTGCTCTGGGCAACATCTTCACTTCTAAAAACCTGCACTTTAGTAAATATACCCCTTAGACACCACTGGAATTGCTGATGGTTTGACATCTGACTTGGACATACCAGTCACAATATTACAGGACATTGAACTACTACTTCTCCAATCAGCAGTTTTTGGTTATTGATCTCTCCTTTGTTATTAATATTCAATATATACCATTGTATGTACTTACATGTTTTGAACAATCGATTTTTGCTATTTTTGCAATTTTGTCATTTATTTATTTATTTACTTGTGTACCAGTAAAGAGTTTTTGTTTTATTCGCTAATACAGTCTATATATTCATTATTGATGTCAGCTAAGTTTTGGAATAGATTTCACTATTAGAATCAATAGAGCTGAGCGCAGTATACAATTTCATTTATTTATCCGTGCCATAACAGTCAGCTGTTATCTTTATTTCGCAGCTCGCAACTACCCAACCCACTCTCAGTGCGCAGGTATCCCCCCCCTCTCGCATCTTAAAGATATATTGTGAGTACACGGTGCACTCTGGGCCTGATTCAGCAGGGAACGCAGTTCCTAATACACATGCAACTGGCCGATTGTTGCGTACTGCTCATGTGTATGCATGCACGAACTAGCCGCTGTGATTGGGACTGTGATCGCAGTGGCTACGCAGATCCATCCAAAAGTGATTGACAGAAAGTGCCGTCAGGGGGTGGTAACAGGGGGGTGGTCAACCGTTGCAGGAGCGTGCATAAATTACCCACTGCAACGGCCCACGCAGCTTCAGCTCCCATAGCGTGCGTTCATGTTTCAATTTCTGAGGTCTGACCTTGTGCAAGTGTGCATGAGGCTCCGATGGTACTCGATGTGCCCGATGGTTTCGCTATTTTGCTAAGTATTACGGATGTGTGCAAGGTAAAGTGGGTGTCCTTATGTTGTGCTGAGATTGCACTGTGATCGCAATGTATTAGCATGCTTTCGCAGTGAGACTGAGGGCCTGATTCAGCAAGGAACGCACGCTAGCAGATGCATGCCTCACACACGGACACAATCTGTGACTCTAATACACTGAAACACACTCTGACTCTCACCCTAGCACACACTCTACCAGGGGCGTTTCTAGAGAGGAGGGGGCCTGTGTGCAGTCTCCGACATAGGCCCCCTCCTCTCTGTCCGGCGGCCGGCAGCACACTGAGTTGTGCGCGGCCAGTGCCGGAGTTATAGACTCTGGGCACTAGAGTGCACCCAGGGTCTACAGAGTATGCGCAGGTCACCAGGAAAATGACGCGGCGGCCATTTTCCCTGTACTGCGCATGCGCAAACGACGGGAAAATGGCTGCAGCGTTTTTACAGTGCCGGACCCCGCGCTGACATAGGACTCCGGAGAGGTAAGTAATATTCTGGGTGCAGGGTGTGCGGTGCGGGGCCCCCCTGGACCCAGGGGCCTGTGTGCCCCACACACCCTGCACCCATTATAGATACGCCCCTGCACTCTACGCCTGATACACTGACACACATTCTGACTCTCACAGTAACACACACTCTATGCTTCACACACTGACACACTCTGACTATCACATATTCAATGCCTCACACACTGACGCACTCTGTGACTCTCATACACTTGCTAACACACACTCTGATTCTCACACTAACACACACTCTACTCCTCATACACTGACATACTCTCTGACTCTCACAGTAACACACACGCTATGCTTCACACACTGACACACTCTGTGACTAATACACTGACACACACGCTGACTCTTAAACTAACACACACTCTTTGCCTCACACACTGACACACACACACTGACTCTTACACTCTCACACACTCTTTGCCTCACACAGCGACACACACTCTGACTCTCACACTAACACATGTTCTATGCCTCACACACTGGCACACTCTGTGACTCTCATACACTCACTAACACACGCTCTGACTCATACACTGACATACTCTCTGACTCTCACACTAACACATATTATATGCCGCACAGGCTGAAAAACTCTGTGACTCTCATACACTGACACATATTTAAGTCACAACATCACCCTACAGAAAGCTATTACATGATCTAGTATAGAAAACTACAAATACTATCTTGTTCAATAACAACTTGTCATCATTACCAACAAAGGGCTATTTATGATAATCATTGTACATGTATACATCAAGCTAATAATAGTCAAGACTCATGGCCTCTGGTTTGAACATATATTGTAAATTTCCCTGTAAGAAATCTATAAAATATTGAAATCAATGAAATATTGAGTAGCATAACCTGAATATTCAGCAGTTCTATCCCAGAATTTACGCTGTATCACTCACCTGTGTGTCTCTTCTCTTGGAAGTAATTTGCAGTTTATAGTCGCTATGCTTATTTCAGTTGTGTAAATCATCTCTTCTTTTTTTATTTATTATATATTATGCTTTACTTTATTACACGATTTTTGCATATTCAGTTCTGTAAATTGATTCTGAGTGGAGAGTCTTTACAGTTTAGCATGGAGGAGAGTCATTACAATACAGCATGGATTAGAGTCATGACAATATAGCATGGAGGAGTCATTACATGGAGTAGAGTCATTACAATATAGCATGGAGGAGAGTTATTACATGGAGGAGAGTCATTACAATACAGAATGGAGGAGAGTCATGACAATATAGCATGGAGGAGAGTCAGTACAGGAGGAGAGTCATTACAATATAGCATGGAGGAGAGTCATTACATGGAGAAGAGTCATTATAATACAGCATGGTGGAGAGACATTCGAATACAGCATGGAGGAGAGTCATTACAATATAGCATGGAGGAGAGTCATTACATTATAGCATGGAGGAGAAGCATTACAATATAGCATGGAGGAGAGTCATTACAATACAGTACAGCATGGAGGAGAGTCATTACAATATAGCATGGAGGAGAGTCATTACAATATAGGATGGAGGCGAGACACTACGATATAGCATGGAGGAGAGTCATTACATTATAGCATGGAGAAGAGTCATTACAATATAGTATGGAGGAGAGTCATTACAATATAGCATGGAGGAGAGATACTACAAAACTGGGCAGCACAGATGGTGTAATGGTTAGAATTACTGCCTCACAGCACTGAGGTCGTGAGTTCGATTCCCAGCACGGCCCTAACTGTGTGGAGTTTGTATATTCTCCCTGTGCTTGCGTGGATTGCATCCGGGTACTCTGGTTTCCTCCCACACTCCAAAAATATACTGCTAGGTTAATTGGCTCCTACCAAAAACTAACCCTAGTGTGTGTGCATGTAATAGGGAATATAGATTGTAAGCTCCACTGGGGCAGGGACTGATGTGAGTGGCCAAATATGCTCTGTAAAGCACTGCGGAATATAAATAACTAGTAATAAATAAATAAAACTCTCTCTCATCAGGATGTATACTGAATAGTTAATGATACCATGCCATTAGGTATTAGGAGAGGGTTTATTTTAAGTACGAATATTTCAGATTTACTGTTCTGTTCACAGGGTTGTTATAATAAACACAATTTATTCCTGCATAAGTAATGAACTATGGGTGTGTTATTTACTGTAGTGTTTTAACACCTATTGGCATCAGTGTTGATGTCTGAGATTTCTAAATGTCCTTTCTCTGCTTACTTTAATAACAGAATCCTTCTGCCTTAGCCAAACATGCTGACCAGGCACCTCCATATTAAGAAAGAAGTGATTACTTTGGATACTATGGACACTCCTAGTATATTATCCCATCAAATCATGTTAACAGACTGGTGGGCCATGTATGGATGTGTATTGTAGAGGTAGACTGGAGGTGAAGGTCATTGTTAACCTTAATTAAAACCCCATAGTACGCAACCATGACAAGGACCAGTTCCAGTCAAATTGATCCCAGCAACATTACTCAAACTACATTTAAGTTAGGTTGCAGATTGGGAGGGTTATGTACTAGAGGGAGGGATAGGTACTAGGTGGAGGGTTAGGCTCCAGGAGGGGAGTCTTAGGGTTAGGTACTAGGGGGATGGTTAGGGTTAGTCTGTGGGAGGGGAAGGTTAGGGTTAGGTACTAGAGGGATGGTTAGGGTTAGTCTGTGGGAGGGGAGGGTTAGGGTTAGGTACTAGAGGGATGGTTAGGGTTAGTCTGTGGGAGGGGAGGGTTATGTACTAGGTGGAGGGTTCGGCTCCAGGAGGGGTGTTAGGGTTAAGTACTAGAGGGATGGTTAGGGTTAGTCTGTGGGAGGGAAGGGTTAGGGTTAGGTACTAGAGGGATGGTTAGGGTTAGTCTGTGGGAGGGAAGGCTTAAGGTTAAGTACTAGAGGGATGTGGGAGGGTTAGTCTGTGGAAGGGGAGGGTTAGGGATAAGCTGCGGGGCAGAACTGTTAGGTTTTGACTGGTTACCTTTTCCTGACCACATATTATTTATATGAGATAAATGTGTTTGATAAAGAACACATTATATTTTAAACTCTCTCCCCTACAGCCTATACTTTAGACCAGTGGTTCTCAAACTCGGTCATCACGACCCCACACAGTTCACGTTTTGCAGGTCACCCAGCAGGTGCACAGGTGTACTCATTACTCACTGACATATTTTAAAAGATCCACAGGTGGAGCTAATTATTTCACTTGCAATTCTGTGAGGAGACATGGAAAACATGCACTGTTTGGGGTCCTGAGGATCGAGTTTGAGAACCTGTGCTTTAGACCATCTATAACATTCCCCTCATACTGTGGTAGATAAATGATAAGTAGAATCTGATTGGTTGCTATAGGCAATAACTCCACATCTAAAAACCTGCACTAGTCAATATGGGTTGGGGGAGGTAAGTCATGAAAGCTTGAAGAGAGATAAGATAACGTACAAACCAATCAGTTTTTAACTTTGATTTTTCAAACACAGCCTGTAACATGACAGTTAGTAGCTGATTGGTTGGTACTTTATCTCTCACAATGTTATGTTTCCAAGCTTTCATGAAACCCCCCCTTGGAGAGAGATAAGGTACCAAAAAAATCAGCTCCTAACTGTCACTTTACAGGCTGTTTTGAAAAATGACAGTTAGGAGCTGATTGTTTGGTACTTTATCTCCGTCCGCTTTATTTCTCTCCAAGGCTTAGTACATAGACCCCTGTACAGGTTGAGTCTTTCATATCCAAATATTCAGAAATACATACAGAATTTTTTCAACAAGACTGAGATAGTGACACCTTTGCTCTCTGGTTCAATGTACACAAACTTTGTTTAAGGCACAAAATTATTAAAAATATTGTATAAAATTACCTTCAGGCTGTTGGCCTGCTTCGGACCCGTTCACTAGATGCGTACGCTCGCTCCCAGCGTATGCAAATTCGGCTAAGTGATGGCAAGGCAGGTGATCGCACGGCAAGGCATTAGCACGCCCACTATGTCTTGGCATGTGATCACCCTGTGTATGCAAGATGCCCACCAGCCTGTCTTTAGACGCCCACTAGCACACGTCATCTCCAGGAAGTGTATGCAACAATCGGTACATCGGTTTCCATCAGAAGTGAACGCAGCGCTTGAGGTTGACTATATCCTACCGCAAGCACTGCATGCACTTCAGTGTATAATTCAACCAGGTGACGTGTATTATGACGCTGCCTGTTAATTATGCACACCTCTGAAATAGCGTTAAGATGCTCAGGCATGCCTGCGTTCGCACCTCCCCCGTTTCTAGTGGTCTGCCCCTGTTACCACCCACAAACGGCTTGACCTGTCACTCAATCAGCTGGGTTGTCTATGCTGGGCGAGCATATGCTCCCCGATCGCTCGGACTAGTTTGCGCACGCAAACTGCAATGCATGCGCACATTGCAAAACATCGCTAGCTCCAAGCGATCGGTTGCTAGCGAACGGGTCTGAATCAGGCCCTGTGTGTATAAGGTGTATATGAAACATAAATGCATTCTGTGTTTAGGCTTGGGTCCCAACCCCAAGATATCTCATTATGTTATGCAAATATTCCAAAATACGGAAAAATCCGATATCCAAAACATCAATGTTTTCACATAGAGTACAATAAGATCCCTTCATTTACTAACATTCGATTTGTAAATCGAATGGAAAACGAACTCATACTAAAACAGCAAATGCCCAAATGAATTGAAGAACTTCACGCATTCGTTTTCAGCATGAGCAGTTCGTTTTGACACAGATACATGCATACATCAGTGAGATGCCTGCATGTAACTTAATGTAAAAAGCTTAGAAAGAGTTAAATTAAAAAAAGAAATGACGTGGGGTACCCCCCTAAAACAGAACCAGCCCCGGACTTTTCATAGCCAGTCCTGGTTGTCTAAGTACACGGAAAAAATTGTGTAGGGTTCCACTGCACTTAGTACAACCAGCACTGGACTTTGATAACCAGTCCTGGTTCTAGAATTACAGGGGGAAAAAATGAGTAGGGTCCCCCTGTAAACTCCAGAACCAGCACCGGTCCCTTTCAAGCGGTGGCTGATGCCACAGCCAGGGGAGCCCTATCATCAAGCCCCCCAGCCACAGCATCAGCCCTGACCGCTGGTCAGCCCAGACCAGGGATCCCTGGGGAGTTGGGGACCCCCCAATAAAGGGGGTTATCCCTGCCACCCCTGGGTGGTGGGTGGTGGGTTGATTGTGTAGGTGTAGTGCATTTGAATTTGTTTCAAATATTGTCTTTTGCTGTGGAACTGCAGGTCCCAGCAAGCCTCCCCTGGATGCTGCTACTTGGAGAACCACAAGTACCAGTATGTGGGGCATTACGGGCCCACTGGTACCTGTAGTTCCTCTGCAAAAGCAATATTAAAAAAAATACAGGACACACACACCATACATAGTATAATTTTATTAAACATACATGGACTCACACATCTACACACACATGTACTCATACTCACCTATGTATCCCTGTAGCATCGGTCCCATTCTCCATTAGATTATCCATACGGTATCTGTGGTAAAAAAAAAACATACTCACCTTCTCCTGTGTGGATCTGTCCTCTTCATTCCAAAGCCATGATCTTCTTAAAAAAAAAAAAGAATAAAACCGAGCCTCGCAACTGAGGTTGGTTGTTATCTCCCGAATGAAACGCTCAGATGCCACCCGCGCATTTTTCTCCCCTGCAATTCCAGAACCAGGTCAGGATCAGAGTCCAG
The DNA here is from genome assembly GCA_031769625.1 of Taudactylus pleione. Taxonomy (NCBI): domain Eukaryota; kingdom Metazoa; phylum Chordata; class Amphibia; order Anura; family Myobatrachidae; genus Taudactylus; species Taudactylus pleione. The sequence goes on from JAUIMM010000113.1 coordinate 7,146,247, forward strand.
TGCTGGTTGTACTAAGTACAGGGGGAACCATACGCAATTTATTTCCATGTACTTAGAACCAGCCCCAAACTTTTCATAGCCAATCCTGGTTGTCTGTTTTAGGGGGGATCCCACGTAATTTTTTAAAAATTGAACTCTTTCCAAGCTTGTTACAATAAGATACATGCAGGCATGTCCAGGTGCGCCGAGAGAGGGGGGGAGCGGGTACAGATCACGCAGGCCCGGGCTTCCTGAGGGGCCCGGGTCTGGCTCCGCTCCCCCCCTCACAGCAGCCCAGCACACATCTAATACACTGCTGAGCAGCAGCCACAGCAGTCTCATATGCCTGTGCGGGGGAGCGATCACACTGATCTCGCCCCCCCTGGCTTTGCGCCGGGCTGAGGGGGCTCAGAGCGCCCCCCTCCTCAGCGCGCAGCGCCGAAGCGCGGCGCTGCAAATCTTTTTTTCTCTCGGCAAGGGGCCGTGGCCACGCCTCCCGTAATTAGGCCACGCCCCCTATTACCGGGGCCCGCCACGGCTCTTGGCGGGCCTGGGCATGTCTGATGTAAGCATGTATCTGTGTGAAAACTAACTGCTCATGCTCATGCTGAAAGTGAAAGCCTGAACCAGTTCTTTTCTGTCGGGGATTTTCACTTTGTTTTGAAGTGGGATTTGCTGTTCGATTTGGATATGAATATGCCAAATCGAACAGCAAATCCCTTCTTAACATGAAACAAGATCAAATTTGATTCGAAAATCGAAAGCAAAATCCATTCTTAGTAAATTTGAGATTTACTGAGGGATTTTGCTGTTCGGAGTTCAATTCAATCTCAAAATATTTCAGTGATTCATAAAAATGAATCACAAATCAAACTTTAGTAAATTTAGCCTCTGGTCCCAAACAGTTTGGGTATGAGAGACTCAACCTGTATCTGTCTCCAAGGCTAGTTACTTCTAGCCTTGTATGAGGCAGGCAGACAATAGACGGTTAAGAGGTAATTATGCCCTTTTCCTGGGTGGGTCACACTCGTTTTAAAATCAAGCATTTGGAACCCCAATCTTGAAAACCTGCGTTTGCCTCTGTATGTAGATGTAATAATGAATACAATTATGAATTTTCAAATCGTGGTCTGTTCATAATTCATATGCACTTGTTCTTAGTAATTTATGTAAAAAAAACAGTTAAAATCCAAAGCTGAGGTTATACAGGAATGTGAGACTCTAAATGAGATACACTGAATGGGCTCTTTAAAGGGTAACGCCACTCAAAACTATTTTGACTACTTCAAATCATAATGATGGGTACTGCATCTTAATTAAAAGAAAAACTCCCAAAACTTGAAACACAGTTTGGGCCTGGGTATGAGTCACATGCAAACTGCATGCAATCCCAATGTTCAGGTAGTTGGGCCACTGGCGTCACAAGGCAAGTGTGGGCCGCACACGGGTGACACCAGCCGAGTGCTGACACCAAAGTGCCGGCTCCCCCTCAGTGACAGGAGCTGGGTGCTGCATTACATGCAGCACTCAGCTTCTAGCACAGTGAGAGGGAGCTGGCACTTCACACAGGCTGGTCCCCGGGGACAGCCTGCACCTCTGGCACCCCGGTATGACAATAAACGGGTGTTCGGGCCGTGAGGCCACTCCCCACCCATGAGGCCATGCCCCCTTATTTGCAGCACCGCGGCACGCAGTACAAGCTCTTTGCCACTGCCCACACCGGGTGCAAAGAGAGGTAGGGACGCAACTGACTTGGGCGATTTTTTGCAACTCTGTATGCAGGAAAATGTGTAAAAAAAACAAAAACCTACATTTCAAGCATTACACAGCGTGTATGCACAAAAGTGCTTTTGCGATTAGGTCAGACATTACCCGAAATGTTGGGGCAAAGTGCTGAGCGTTCCTGGGCGGTGGCCGGGATGTGGCTAGTAGTGCAACGGTCCGTTCAGTGGGGGTGTTATGGGAGCATCATGGGTGTGTCAATGCAAGTGGCTGCATTGCCACATGTACAGCAACAGGCGCAGGAGGCCATAAGGCTGGTGCAAATTTTGATGGTGCAATAGATGGTGATGTATAAGAATTAGGGATGTCCCCCCTCCACTTCCTATGTCATACTTCATTGTGTAGCTTTGGATGGCTTTTTGCTGTTCCTCCATCTGCTCAAGTATATAAAGGGATGTGTTGGAATTCACCCAGCTGCAATGCTCTCACAATATTGGTGGCGTTGTCAGAAATCACAAATCCCGAGGAGAGTCCAAGTGGGTAAACCATTTTGCAATGAATTCCTTGACTTCCCCTAAGAGGTTGTCAGCAGTATGCCTTTTAGTGAAACCGGTTATGCACAGAGTAGCCTGTCTGTGCATAAGCTGCTTTTTCTTAGATGCTGCTGCTGTTGAAGGCAATGCACCCAACCAATGGGCTGTTACAGTCATATAACCTTGTGTTTGCCCTGTTCCATTTGTACACATATCTGTGGTTAAGTGGACAGTGGGTACACCGGCATTTTGGAGAATACTAATTAAGTTTTTTTTAACGTACCTGTACAGGCTGGCAATTGACTTTCTAGTGAAGTGGAACCCAAATAGGATTTGGTAGTGGGGACAGAGGACCTCAATTAACTGTATTAAACCCACTGCACAAATGGTGGATATCGGATGCACATCTAATACCAGCATAGATGTTATGGTGTCAGTGATCTGCTGTGCAAATGGGTGACAGCTATCATACTTGCTCCTCCTTGTAAAGGATTGTTTAACAGTCAAATGTTTTTTTAGAAATACTACTAGTAGTCTTCCTGGTCCCCTTCTGGGATGAAGATCCTCTCCCAGCAGCAGCAGGCATAGCACTCAAGGACACTTTTGAGGAAACCAGGATATGGGAGGACTGAGTTAGCATTCTCAAATTGGATGCAGGACTACTTCTGATCATGATTGAGGATATTGTTGATGAAGTTGTTGGTGGTGAAGATGCCAGGTGCTTGGATCTAGCAGAGAGAAGGCAGCTAGCTGACATTGAACTGCTTGTTGTTACTTTTCTATCCAAAGTTTCTGAATTTTGCAAACACTTTTTATGGATGCACTGTAGATGACATAACAGGGAGAAGGTTCCTAGATGGTTAGGGTCCCTACCTCTACTTACAAAGGGTACAGATGGCTTGACAATTGTTGTCCGGATTTGGGTAGAAATGACTCCACACATAAGAAGTTGATTTTTTAGTTTTATGCCAAGGCATGACAATGGGCTTTTCCTTATCATGGGCAACAACTGCTTCCACTTGGACCTGATTTACACAAACAACATCCTTATCAACAACATCCTCATCAACAACATCCTCATCATCAGCATCCCCATCATCAATATCCTTATTAGCGTCAATTACACAAATATCCTCCTCATCCTGGTGCACTTCCACAGAAACATCCTCAATTTCTATGTTAGCATGTTGACTTGTGCTGCTCATCCCCACATATGCAGAGGATGCACAAGTGGTGGAAGGAGGCTCCTCCTTAAGTACAATTTTGGAAAGTCAGGCTCACACGTGGCACCCACCGACACACTTAGACTCTCCTCAGGGATTTGTGACATTTCTGAGTGCACAGTTGGTTCCTTTACCTTAACAATTACATTTTTTTTAAATGTCTACAGGGAGAAGGGCTTACATTATCATAAGAGACAGAACCACCAGCCATAAACAAAGGCCAAGGCCTTAACCTTTCCTTGCCACTTCGTGTGGTGAATGGCATATTATCAATTTTAAGTCTTTCTGCAGCTAACTTTCCCTTTTTTTCTTTACCACTGTAAAAGATTGTTTCTTTGAATTTAGATGCTCGGACTTAAGCCCTGTATGCCCTTGGGCATCAGCTTTAGTAGATTATATAGATGGACTAATATGGTCATGACTGGTGGCACTGGCAGCAGCTGCAGCACTAGTATGCGGTCCCTGCTCTCATCTTAACTGATCGTTCTCTATATCAGCAAACAAGAATGAAGTGGGGTATTATTATTACAGTTTATTTCTAAGGCACCATAAATGGTCTGCAGCGCCGTACATACAGTATAGGGTGCACAGAAACTTACTTTACAATACAGTAACCAAAATATAAACAGAGCACAAGTAACAATTAGCAACACAATTTTCCATACACAATACAGCTGGAAAGGTGAAGGCTGTCAGACAGTAGAGAGGAGGATCCTGCTCCTAGAGCTTAAAATCTAGGGGAGGGGGGAGACAGACAGATGACATGAGGCATGAGTGTGTAGAAGGGAACCTGAGTGCATGAAGTAGGCAAGTTAGAGATGGCTGAGGCAGAAGAGGGAGAGCGACCTGGTGACATGGTTATGTGGTTGAAGGGTATGCTTTGATGAACAGGTGAGTTTTCAGTGCACTTTTGAAGCTCTGCAAGGTCAGGGAGAGTCTGATCGAGTGAGGGAGCTCATTCCAGTGAGCTGTAGACAAGCCGCTCAAGTAGTTTGGAGGTGAAAGGGAGAAGAGAAATGAGGCGGTAGTTGGTGGGTGAAGATGGGTCGAGGTTGGTTTTTTTAAGAATAGGTGTGACAAGAGCATGTTTGAATGATGAGGGAAAGATGCCGGGGATAGAGATAAGTTGAAAAGGTGAGCAAGGTGGGAGCAGGTGGTGGGGGAGAGGGAGCGTGGAAGGCAAGAAGAGAAGGGGTCAAGGGGGCATGTGGAGGGGGGAGAGGACAAGATGGCGGAGTGGACCTAGTCACCCGTGGTGGGGCTGAATGAACACAAAGTGGGGTGGCCGGACGATGCAGATGGTGGGTGAGGTGGGGTTGCAGCAGGGAGATTGGAGGATATTATGTGATAGTTTGCCTCAATTTTAGAAGAGAAGGAGGCAAAGTCAAATGCAGTGAGGGAGGATGGGAGGAATGGAGGGGGGGCAAATGAGAGTGTTGAAAGTACCAAAGAGGCAGCTTGGATTGGAGGACTGAGAGGAGATGAGCGACTGGAAGAAGGATTGCTTGGCGAGGGAGAGGGCCGAGCTGTAGGAAGAGAGGACAAACTTGAAGTGAAGGAAGTCCACCAGAGAGCGAGATTTCCTCCAGAGGTGCTTGGCTGTGCGTGAGCACTTTTGAAGAAACTGGGTCAGTTTGGAGTGTGAGGGTTGGGGTTTGGAGTGACAGAGGGGACAGAGGTGATGGGGCAATGGAGTCAAGTGCAAAAGTGAGGGTGATGTTGTAGAAGGAAGTCACCTGGTTGGGGCAGGCCATGGTTGATAGGGGAGAGAGGAGAGTGTCAAGTGAGGAAGGCAGGATAGCAGGGTCAAGAGTCTCAAGATTACACCTGGTGATGGTGGCTTTGGGTGAGGGGAGGAATGGGGGAGTTGAGAGAGTGAAGGAGAATAGATGGTGGTCAGAGAGGAGGAAGGGACAGTTGGAGATGTCAGCGACAGCACACAGATGGGTGAAGACAAGGTCAAGGGAGTGGCCGAGACAGTGGGTAGCGGCGGAGGTTCATTGAGAAAGACCAAGGGAGGAGGAGAGGGCAAGAAGATTGGTGGATGCAGGATTCATAATGTCAATAGGGATGTTAAAGTCACAAAGGATTATAGAGGGGAGGTCAGCAGAAAGGAAATGGGGAAGCCAAGCAACAAAGTTCTCGAGGAATTGGGTGGGGGAGGGGGGATGATAGATGACTGCAACACAGAGATGAACTGGGTAGAAGAGATGGATAGAGTGGACCTCAAAGGTGGAGAAAGAAAGGGAGGGCTCAGGTGGGATAATGCAAAAGGTGCAGTTGGGGGATAAGAGGATGCCCACTCCACCTCCTTAGCAGTTGTCAGGTCTGACAGAGTGGGTGAAGGAGAGGCCCACATAAGAGAGGGCAGCAGGGGAAGTGGTGTCAGAGGAGAAGAGCCAGATTTTGGTGATGGTGAGAAGATTTAGAGAGTGGGAAATAAAGAGGTCATGGATAGCGGGCAGTTTATTGCAGACAGATCTGGTATTCCAGAGGGCGCAGGATAATGGGAGGGAAGGGACGGGGGATATGTGGATGAGATGGCTGGGTTGTAGATGAGGGGAGGTGGGCTAGATCTAAGGGGAAGGTGTGAGCCAGTGAGATGGTTGGTATGGGGCAGGAGCGAGGAGGCATGGTGGTTGACTCAGGGTGGAGGTAGGAAGGCAACAGCAAAGGATGGCATATGAGCAAATAGAAGGAGCGCAGGAAAGCACAGCAGGGGATGAGGGGAGGCAGACAATTAGGCAGTATAATACAGGAGGAGAAAAGTTCTGCAGTGTCCAAACCAGGGTGATCAGTGTAGAGTGTGCAGGTTATGCAGATGCTGGAGTTATTTTTGTTGACTCACTGTGTTGCTTGAGTGTAGTCCATCTGTGTAATGGTGCATACAGACGGGATGATCGGCAACAATAACGATATCGTTGTTCGATCTCCCGGGTGTGCCGGACGATCGATATCGCTCATCCTGAACACCACCTACTCAGGGCATTCGTTCGGCCTTGTCTGGTAAAGAGAATGAGCAGCCTGTGGCTCGGCATTTCCGGATGTGTAGACACAATCTATCTACTTTACTTTACAAAATGATAGACCAGGTCCCTGATAGCCATAGAGGAGGTGATAGGGCCTAAAGGCTGTTACAAAGGGAGGCATTTTGGATATATCACCTTAATACCTTACAGCCGCATGGTCTGAATGAGACACTGCCGTTGTCATGCTTCAATTAAATGAAATAATGTTGCACATATTATTACTTTAATATATCACTTTGATACACTGTCTTTGTCAGCCGTGTCGCCATTCTGTTGACTGGTGATGAGTTATATTTATACAGTATGAATTTCTGACATTGAGTTGTTCCCTATTTAGTGTCTATACTTATATATATATATTATCCTCTTTTCCTATCTTGTTACATGTTCTCCCAGTAGATCCGCTAGTTTAATTACTGTATTGGTGATGGCATTTTCACTTAGCTTGTTTATCCTGGTTGCCATAGTGAGTGCTGTACTGGAAGTCGTGCCTGCTGCACGGTGCTATGCGATGACGTCAGACGCCCACTCAGATGGATGGAGAAAGCTTGCTCGTGGTGTACTTTGTATGTTATGTAGGTAAGTGTTATTTTGTATTGTTACTAACTTCCTGATGAAAATCATTTATGATTGAAACGTTGAAGTAAACGCTATAGGTTCTGTGTAACCTGCTTGGAGTATCTTTTATTGCCGTGTGTGTGTATGTGTATATATGTATATGTGTGTATATATATATATATATATATATATATATATTATGGCACTCCGGGTCTTACTGTGCTGGAAAAACAATCTCCTGAACACTGGAGTAAGTCAAAGTTTCAGGGCGCAAACCCTTTATCAAGACAATGTATAATACAAAAAACATACCTTTAATAGTGTTCACCTTGTGCATTTCCTCCTGTTGCTGCGAATCCCAACGGAGATCCAATGACGTCATGTGAGGCGCCGTGTCACCGGTGTCTAGGTGTCTAAAGGAGGCGTGGCCAAATTGTGATTACTATCATCATGGTGACTGTTTGTGTTAAAATGTAAAGATAAAATGATACACCGACAGGGGTAATGTAAAAAATAAGAGACAATTAGCCAGCCTCTTTACGAGGATGACTGGGTAAAGACATGTGGGAACATTATGAATGTATACATACAACAACAAATCCCCGCTTATCGATATCTCTCATGCAAAAGCAGAATAAATGCATACTAATCTGTCTAGAATAGACTAAAGTTAACATATAAAATAGTGATCACTGTAATGTAACTATCAAATAATAGACTACCCCTATCTGAGGGTTATATGTAGAACTTGAAACTAACACAGAACCCTGGACATGTATAGATGTTAATGCCTTATATGCACATCAGGCAGGACTAAATGCAGAGCTATAGCTATGCCCCAACATAATGACGTGTATACCATGTGGGGAACTATTACAAAAAACTAGTAAATGAGAGAATCTCATTTAATTCTTGCGGATTTACAGTCTGTAGACTGTGTATCCATCAGGATTCCCTTTGCAGAAGCATCCAATTACGGTCCCCTCCTCTTGGGTTGGGGGGGATCCAGTCTATCGTCTTATAACGGATGGTGGATAAGTTATGTTTAAATTTATGAAAGTGCCTGGCTACAGGATGTTCAGGTTTACCCTCTAATGCAGCTCGGATGTTCAACATATGTAGGCCCATTCTTTCCTTCAATTGTCTCGAGGTTTTACCTACATAAAAAGAACCACATCGTATATAGTAAACCGCGAACCTGCTGCTGCAGGTTAAAGGATGTTTGATTTTAAAAATCTTGCCTGAGTGTGGATGGGCAAAGGTGTTACCTGTTTCCAAGTAGCTGCAAGTAACACAGCCTAGACATCTGTAGTTGCCCGGTTTGCGTATTAACAAATGGTCTGCACTGTAATTTTTAAATAAAGAAATTTTATTATGTACTACTATGTCCTTAATGTTTTTGCCTCGTCGAAAAGAGGGTAAAATCTTAAAGTCCTTTAATCCAGGTAATTGGTAATCCAAAGTGATGATGGGCCATATACTTTTGCCTTTATGAACAATTTGATTGCTGATTGGAGTGTATTCTTGAGTCCAAGGAATCTTTTTGAACACTTCTTTCGTTTGTGTTTTAGATGTCAAAGCCTAAGATCTAGTTAGTGATAAGGCTTTTTGTTTAGCTTTTTTTTAGATTCATAGGATGGTAGCCTTGTATCAAAAATGTATCCATCATTTTGTTGATCTGAATTTCTGCATCTTCACGATCACTGCATATACGTAATGCTCTTAGAAATTGTGAAAATGGAAGTCCATTTTTAGCAGCTTCAGGATGGTTACTTGTTCCGTGCAACAAAGTGTTGTGATCAGTTGGTTTATAAAAGAGTGAACAGAATGTCATTCTGCTCAATAAGAGACACTTCTACATCCTGGTAATTTATCTTGGTCCGGCTGCATTGCCATGTGAATTTAATGTCAGGAGCTGATGTATTGATGGTTTCCATAGTAGAACCAAACTTTTCTTCATTCTCAGTCCAGATTAAATAGATGTCATCTATATATCAGCAATACCAATTGATTGATTTTGCTACCTGTGTTGGTAAATAACAGATCTTTTTCTACTTCAGCCATGAAGATATTGGTGAAGCTGGGCGCCACACAGGACCCCATAGCACAGCCTGATTTTTGTCTATATATCTCAGAATTAAATAAAAAATAATTTCTGGTCAATGTAATCTCTAGTAATGTAAAAACAAAAGCATTGTCAGGACCTTTATATTTGTTGTTATTAGCTAGAATTCTGCGTGCTGCTTCCAATCCCCTGGCATGTGGGATGCTGGTATACAAATTTACCACATTTATAGTGCACATACAGTAACTGCATTCTCTGGCAATGGTGATCAGTTTGATCAGGAAACTGGTAGTGTCCTTTAGAAAAGTAGGCAACGCTTGTACTACCAGTTGGAGATAAAAATCTAAGAATTCTGCCACTATATAGTATATGGAATTTCTTGCGGCTATAATGGGCCACCCCAGTGGATTTTGGCTGTCTTTGTGTAATTTTGGTATCAGATATAACATAGGGATCATGGTGTGTACCAAAATTAGAGACTTGGGTTTTTTAGAGATAATTTGCTGCTCTACAGCTTGCTCCAATATACTGGATAGTTCTGACATAAATCCTTTTGTAGGATCTTGGGATAATTTCTCATACACTGTATTGTCAGAAAGTTGATTATAGGTTTCTGATTTGTACATGAACACATCCATGATTACTATGCCCCCACCTTTATCGGCGGGGTGAATGACAATATCCTGATATGTTCCTAAGGGGTCTATTTACTAAGCAGTGTTAGGAGACAGAGTGAAAATTAATAAGTCAGTGATAAGGTGCCAGCCAATCAGCTCCCAAATGCCATCTTACAGGCTGTGTTTGAAAAATTACAGTTGGGAGCTGATTGGCTGGCACCTTATCACTTCCTTATCACTTTTCACTCTGTCTCTTAACACTGCTTAGTAAATAGACCCCATAATCTTTTACTGCCTTTCTCTCACCGTATATCAGATTATTTTTAGTTGTTTTATAGGAGCTGGTTAGCTCTATGATGGTATTCTCAATGTTGGCAGTAAATGATTTGATGGCTTGATTTTGGGACAAAGGATCAAAGGATGATTTTTTGTAAAATGGAACTGCGTCCTTTATGACTTCTTCTGTAATCTGAAAATGTTCTTTGAGACGAAGTCTCCGATTGAATTTATGTAGATCAACTTTGGATTTGAATAAATCTGGATTGATGGAGGGTACAAAGGATAATCCCTTACTTAATACTGAATATTCATCTTCAGACAAGCTTTGGGAGGATAGATTAAACACTATTTCTTACCTTTGTAGGGTTTTCTTCCTTTTCCTCGCCCACTCTCCTCCCCTGAGGGTGTTCTTTCTATGGGGTCTTTTTTTGCATGAGTAGTTACCCCTAAAGGGGGTCTGTACATGACTGTTTGAGATGGTCCCTCTGCACATTCTGTCTCACTTTGTTACTCCTCCACTAGATGTGTCTGTTTCTAGAGGGTATCTTTTGTAACCTACAGTAGTTTGAATCATTGTTTCTTTTGTGTATTTTTGTCCCTGTTATACCCCCTACTGTATACCCGAAATTCAGCGTAGTCTCTGTGGACTGTATGTAATTTGGCTTGTTTAAACTTGATTCATTCAGCTTTATATTAATCAATTTGTGATTGCAAATTAGTGATCAATTCACCTTCAGATTCAGAATTAATTTTGTCAAGATGTTGTGTCTCAAAATGAAAAATCTTGTCTTTTTTACTTCTTTTAACTCTCTGGCCGACTCGTCTATCATTAAAAGGATCAGATCAAATGAAGAATTGTAGAGCATTGCTGCCCAATTTCTACAGAACTCAGGATTGTAACTTCCTATTGTAGGAATGTTCCTGATCCTAAAACCTCGTGGGATCTTCTTATCCCTAAAATAACTAAAGAGTGACTTCGAGTAAATAGTAGTCAATTTCCCTCTTTTTCAGTCGGAGGAGTAGTGCCACTAGTTGGTTAGTTGGCTAATTGTCCACTGCTATTTTTAAATTGTCCTTAAATAGGATATTCTCCACATCAGACAAATTCACAGCTGCCGTGGCAGTTTGCTCCTATGGCTGTAATTGTTGCTAAGTATGATCTGTTATAAACAGCGGCATCCCGATGATGGGAATCCCGACAGGGGTCGGGTAAGTATGTTAACCCTCCCTCCTTCTCCCCTTAACCCCCGATCCTTACCCTACTCATCCCGCACCCTAACTCCCCCCAGTGGTGCCTACCCCTAACCCCCTTCCTCCCAAATCCTAACTCTAACCCCCCCGGGGTGGTAACAGCTAAGGTTACCCCGGCTTACGTTCGATCAGGATACTCTCTGTCAGGATTCCGGTGTAGATCTGTGGGCTGGCGCCGGGATTTAGCCACTTATGATAAATCCTGGGTCAAGATTACGACACCGGGATTTCAACAGATGGCGTCCCGGCTGTCTGTATTTTAATTACATCATTACGGTTCTATTACCCAGCTTAATGAATTTACTTCGTTAACATTTCAGTGCCGTATACATTTATAACATTACAATTGAAATGTTGTAAAAGCAATATTTAGCACTACACAAATAAATTTCTACAAAAAATGCTGGCTCTATATAAATAAATGTAAATCAATAAAATAAATGTACTGGTTCATCTTGCAAAATAGTAGAAGTTTGAAGACTTTTATAGGGCAGTACATCTATTACCCTAGTGTTTCCGCCCAGTGGCGTAACTTCATCCCAGGTGCCCGGAGGCCAGATAAATGTTGGTGCCCCTCCCCAAACTAAAATGTACCACCCCCCAGCACCTATACCAGCTGCCGCCGCCCCCCTTATGCAGTTCCTTTTATATAATGCCCCCAGTAGTGGTCCCCCTATGCAGTGCTCCCCAGTAATGGTCCCCCTATGCAGTACCTCCAGTAGTGAGCCCCCGGTAGTTGTCCCCAGTAGTGAGCCCCCGGTAGTTGCCCCCAGTAGTGAGCCCCCTGTAGTTGCCCCCAGTAGTGAGCCCCCTGTAGTTGCCCCCAGTAGTGAGGCCCCTGTAATTGCCCCCAGTAGTTGAGGCCCCTGTAGTTGCCCCCAGTAGTGAGGCCCCTGTAGTTGCCCCCAGAAGTGAGACCCCTGTAGTTGCCCCCGCATCCACTCCTCGGCACTATGGGAGTGACGTTATGACGTCACTCCCATAGTACACTGCGGGACCCGGAAGACGGAGGGAGCTCTGTCCTCCGGCTGCCGTCGGGGGTTTGAATAGGAGCCGGGCGCCCACTGGTAACACACTCTGCGGGTGCCTGGCAAATGGAGGGTGCAGGGGGTGCGACCGCACCCCTTGCACCCTCCGTAGTTACGCCAATGGAGGTGGAGCATCGATCAGCGGCGCTCCTTCTCCATGCAGCTCCCTGGGACAATGGAGCCAGGTGCCCCCTTCAGGGCTGACGCCCGGTGGCAAATGACTCCATTGTCCTGGGAGTTCCGCCACTGTTTCCGCCAGGCTGTTTTATAGAGAGCCGCACTCTGCCCGATTTTTATAAGGCCAAGATGCGCCCTGCCCTTTTAGTGGTGCACCGCTGAAACAGCCTGTCCAGAGCATTCCCCACCCACAGGCCGCAGTGTCCCATGGGTGGGAAAAGTTTTGCTGACTGATCACTGTCGGGTGAATAGATGTCGTGCACTTGGCATCTTTTCACCATGAGGGGGGAGCTTGGGGGAATCCCAGCACCTCCGTAAGTGCTGGACATGCCCCCAAGTGTGACTAATTGGAGGAGTGTCACAAGGACATGCCTCCTCCCCAGCCGGCCATGCCCCATTTTTGGGAGCGCCTTTGGCACGCTGAGACGCCCTCCCGGCTCCCTGCCCACTTTCTTGCGGGAACACTATTACTACTCTTTGCTAGGTAACTATTATACTGCAATGTAGAGATATTTAGGAAGCATTAAAGACACAGGGTGTGCACTACACATGGCTGTTTGGTCAAGGGGTGCGCGCATTCACAAACCTTGCACCTCAAAGGGACTAAAGCGGGCACTATTTCTACTGGTAATTTTCAACTATATGGCTAGTGCACGGGTGCATGGCAAAATGCTCACAACTCTGCATACGGGCAACGCTGTTAACCCATCCTCAGCCAAGCATGGGTCTCAAGGTGCCTATTGTAAGGCTAATAACCTGCCCCCTCCCTTTCTCCTTTTCACTTGTGCATATATACTGAACTTTCACTTGTCAGCTCACGTATTTCATATAAACACTTCATTTGTGCTAGGAATTTCATCCGTAGATTTAAAGCGAGGTTATTTTGCCTTTTAAATATTTTCCAATTCAAATCTACTGGCTAAAATGCAATTTATATAAAGATTAAAATTCAATTTTATATCTTTTAAAAAAAAAAATTCAAAACGGTATTGCATGAATGAATAAAGTATTTTATAAATGCTTTTGTTCCGTTACATTGTACCTCTGTGATTTTCGTTAAATAGCCTTATACATGCAACAACATGAGTAAGCTTTTGGCAGCAACCACTTTGATGTATTGGTCAATGCAACAATGAGCCAATTTACTATAAAATAACAAAAAAAAACTTTTGCCATCAATATGGCTTATTACTACTGTAAATTGTATTAATAATGATGTTTTTCAATGACAGATTAGTTGCAAATATATTTATAACTAGTATTTTTTTATTATTTGTTGAGCAGGGGAACCACCTTTCTCCTTCAAATTTTATCACAACATACTCAGCCAGTGTCCCCAAGTTTGAAAAAATAACTTCTGGCCACAATTATTAATGGAGATGACACATTATTATTATTATTATTATTATTATTATTATTATTATTATTAAAACGATGAAAAATATGTTTAAAAAGTAAAACAAATGCAAACTTATTATTTTCCTATAAAAAAATTAACACATAATATAAACTTTTCAGCTTAATTTATTGCAGATATTAAGGTGTAAAAGAACACACATTATTAGACAAGCCCTTCAGTAATTTCTACAGATGTTCCCAACTTGACCCATGCAGATAGAAACAAACAGGGCAAGGGCAGTCTACGCCCCTGGTGGGGGCTGTGCTGAAAGTAGCTGACTTGAATATGGCTTTTCCATTTTCTACTAAGAACCGTGCAGTTGTCTCCCTAGTCCCTTCTTTATGGGATTCACCTCTGCTGGTATTATAAGGGCATTCTTTGCACTGGTCATGGTTGGGTTTATACCTGAATAGCCGGCAATATGAATCTCCTCCCAAAACATAGATTTTTCCTCCACAGGCTGCACCTTCATGTGCTACAGCAAATGAGCCTTTTGGAAAGGGAGCTGCAAAGGTCAATTAGTTTTACCTGGGATTATTTCTCTCTATAAGATGATCTTTGCATTGAGCTTGATCTGTCTCTGCTAAATACCTGATACTTGTATAGAAGTCAGATATGCCCTTTTGTCTCAACTTTACACAGAGTCAATGTTCCCATCATTCGAAATTGTAGAATCCAATCTCTCTCAGAATCTGTCAAATGATCATAAATAGCAGAGTTCTGTAGCACATATTGGAAATTGTTGGACATAGATTTTCTTGCTAACTCTAACATTTGTAGGCATTTTTTCAATGTTATCTGAAACCTCTCTGGGATGGCAAAAGTTCCTTCTGCTCCTTCTCCATCTGGCCCATTTTCCTAAACACTGCAGTTCTGCTGAATAATATTCTCTAGGCAAAGATAACATGCTTTATGCTTTGGTTTCCAGTGCAGGCTCCTGACACCATGATCCAGATTAATACGTTGGTGACATTAGCTCTGTATTGTCAGCAGTAGTGGACGTAGTCTTTTTTCTAGTAATATTAAAGTCATCTGTCTTTACTGCATACGTTGTATGTTGTCGGATGGTAATGACATATCTTTATTCTGTGCATGACTAGGAATAGGGCTATCACATGCAAAGTCCTTTTGCAGGTCATGTTCAAAACGTGTAATGCTAGAATACAAACATCTTATCAAGATGACTCTGTTCTGCAGACTCAGTGGGTGGCAGTAAGGATCCGACCGTGTCTACACTACCTTCCTGTTCATCATCAGTAGCTTGAGAAAGATGAGATGTACCTAGAGAAAAGTTTAAAGTTTCTTATTTGTTTTATAGATCTTTTTTACAGTATTAAATTGTGCCAAAGCCACCAACAAAAGCTTAAAGGGAAATTGTATCTATCATTGTATATTCTCTGGAGCTTGGTAAATCGACATTTTAGCAGCCCCCATAGAACCTTATGGGGGCTGCTTTTGCAGTCAAAAATGGGGAACTGCTGCATATATCTGATGCGGTCCTCCCTAGACTAGATACAACCCAGGGGTACTTAATTTTTGCGGATACCGCCCAAAAACAGGTGTTTAGAACATTGGTCAACTTCTCCAATTTAATATTTTCAAAAGTAGACATTTAAACATAATTTAGTCATTACTATCAATGATACCATATTTCTATCTATCCACAATGATACTTTATGGCATGATCCCAAACATTACTTGACCAAATGATCATACTTTTTCTGCGCATCTATGGGCACTAAAAAAAAAAGTTTCAAAAACTTTAAAAATTCCAAATTGAAACTTACAAACCTAAAGTCTGACAAACATATTTACTATCACATATTTTTAGCAAAGTTTTTTTTTTTCCTAACTGCTAAGGCATTGTTCTTGAAATGTTGATCATGACGCAGAAAATTTTTCTCTCCGAGGCATAACAAAACTCTTAAAAAGAAATGACACGGTGCATGTAGTGTAAAAATGACAAACGCAATGACACTGAAACCATAGCTCTGTATTTTATATGTATCTCCCCAGTGTACTGTAATTTGGGACAAAGGAAAAAAAAAAGTCAGAACAATGAAGGTCAGTATTATTGTGTTGGTTGAACTGAAGGTCGGGCTGCAAGGCTTGAAGCGGCTTCATGATATAATTGATTGTGAAGTGGAAAAGCTTTAGACGAATAACACATCTAAGACTGATGCCAGATGCAATCAGATCTCCTTCAGTTAGCAGATAAGTTGCTTTGCCTCTTGTTGGATTCCATCCAAGTATCATGCAGTTTCTCTTCAATTGTCAAAGTCACTATACATCCTGATCTGTGTTCGATAGTATTTGTATTAGCTGATTGCAAAAGGCATCAAGAGTAGTTGTATAAAAGCAATTTGTCTACTTAGTATTTCTTGTATGTTTTAGTGGAGAAAGCATGTCTTTGTGGAGTATAATACAGTAAACTGCTCATCTGAGAGGTTACTGATACACAAACTTTTGACTTTTATTTGATTAATAGCACAGAAATAGTTTGCAGCTAGTCTAAAAGGAGAATGTTGGGTACATTGGATGAGAAATATCTGAATACACATATTTTTGTTACTTATTTGTGGCAGTTATTGATATTTTTGTTACTTATTTGTGGCAGTTATTGATATTTTTGTTACTTATTTGTGGCAGTCACTGATATTTTTGTTACTTATTTGTGGCAGTCTGATATTTTTGTTACTTATTTGTGGCAGTTAATCATGTTTTTGTTACTTATTTGTGGCAGTTACTGATATTTTTGTTACTTATTTGTGTTAGTTACTGATATTTTTGTTACTTAGTTGTGGCAGTTAATGACGTTCACAAATTGAAATAAGCAGACATTTCAAAACTTATGTAGCTATCAGTGTCATTGTTTTTATATATACTATTCATTTTCTTTGCTCCCATTGCTCTACTAGCACTAATGGTTAGGCTTATAAATAAGAGAGAAGAAGCAGATTCAGCAAATAATTTTATCACCATTGATTCACTTTGTTTTGGGAATCCCATTGCTTTGATTAGAGGATGTTGGACTTTCAGTAAAAGCTGTGGAGGACGAGCAAACCACTATGACAATAAAGCTGGAAAGAGTTGCTGAGGCTGCCAGTGAAGGCTGCCTAGGACCGCCAGTTACCTGTCCCTGGAATAAAGTGTAATTCTTAACCGAGAAAACTTGCTATCTATTTTGCTCCATATTTCTATAACTACATTTAAATCCAAAGATTCGCTCCACTTTTGCAAGACAATTAGAGATAGGCACAGAAACATAGCAATGCAGAAATTCTGCAATTTCCTCAGGGCCGACAAGAGATTTGCAGAGGGGGTGTGGCCTTGCCATATAGGGGGCGTGGTTAAGCCTCCCTGGCTGGCCCCATCACCCCAGATCATGCTCTCCCCTGGACTTCTTTGAGTTAGATTGGAAAGACAATGCCTGCACTCTTATAATAATTCTTTAATTCCGCAAGTATTATGTGATACTAATGAGATGAGACAAAGCCACAGCTGTATAGTTCTCTCACAATATTGGGCTATTAGTTTTTCTTTCTGTGAATAAATTCAGAAATCTTCTATTAATGAGTTTCACCATTATTGTATAAAGCGTTGTCTCTGTAGCAGTTGCGTCCCCCCCGTGGTGTCACACGGTGTGGGGAGGGACGTTGTGTGCGCGCTGCCCTCCCCCCAAAAAGGGGCGTGACTTCATGTTAAGGGGCGGGGCTTTGCCTCGCAGCCCTATCCCCCGTGGTCCTGTTCCTAATATTACTGGGGGGCTGCTGACTGCATTGTGTTGCAGTGCCGGCTCCCTCACAGTGTCAAGATCAGGGTGCTGCACTGAATACTACAGTGCAGCACCCAGCTCTTGTCACTGTGGGGAAGTGTCAGTCTGCGCCTTGGTGTCACCCCTCGGCGGGTGACACCCAGGTGCGGCCCGCACCCCCCTTGTGACGCCACTGCTTTGTAGGCCTTTATGTTAGATGCATGGCTGCCTTACGAATGTAGGTTAAATGTTGTATTTCTTCCTAGCTAATACAGCATTTGGTTGTGATGCACTTCATTTGATTATATAACTAGTTCTAGAAAGACTTAGGGGTCTATTTACTAAGCAGTGTTAGGAGACAGAGTGAAAAGTGATAAGGTACCAGCCAATCAGCTCCTAACTGAAATCTTGCAGGCTGTGTTTGCAAAAATGACAGTTGGGAACTGATTGGCTGGCACCATATCACTTTTCACTCTGTCTCCTAACACTGCTTAGTAAATAGACCCCTTATTTCCTTATCTGGAATCCATTCAAAACAATAAACTGTCTGGAATAAAACATATGCTTTTGTTTGCTTTATATACAGCATTCACTTTACTGACTCATTTGATTATATTTATCAGAGGTAGAGGAAGCTGTTATAATTGCATAACATGATTGCTTGTTTTTCAATGCCATGTGTTACCAGTTTCCTACACATTATTCAGAATGAATGTTAATCAAATAACGGAAAATATCAAATTACAGACACAACTGCACATCAATTCATCACATACCGAAACAGCCTTGTTTTTTTTTGTTGTTTTTTTTTTACATCAGAATACATGGAATGAAACTGGTATAGTTTTCTAAATATGTCGACATATCACAGAGACAGTGCAACTATCTGTATGAAATAATGGCAATATATTATACGCATCAGTTTTGCCTAAAGAAAGAATGCATTAAGGCAGTGGTGCCCAAACTTTTTTGAATCACGGCACCCGAGAGTAACAGCATTGTTTTCACGGCACTCCTAAGCCAATCGTTTGTTTTTGAGAAATTCAGAAAAAAATTTAGAAAGTAATAAAGATAAGTATATTGTGATTACCTGTCATCCTTAGGGTCAGTTATGTGGTGTTGGACAGGTTTGAGGTTCTGTTTGTCTACATATTTACATTACATTGACCATAAATAATTTTATTTGGTGCTGGACCACCAACCTGAGGCACCCCACTGCAAGTGTCCTGAGGCACCCCAGGGTGCCACGACGCACAGTTTGGGTACCACTGCATTAAGGGAAGAATATTTGTAGGTAATTAATTAAATTCCATTAACCAGGCAAGGGATGAAGAGTTTCATTCTATTGGAGTTCAGTGTAGCTTTTAACATTCTTATTTTTAATGTACAATATTATGTATCCCTCTACACAGTTTCCCTGCCCACATAAGCTTACAGACTTATAAGGAGTGAAATGGTCTTTTCAGTGGTCACAAGAAGCTGACACAGTGACTAGGGCCACAGTCTGCGAAATGTTATAAATTGAATGACAGGAATGGGGTATGTTCAGAATGTGCCTCAAGAATCTGCCATACATTGTAATGTCCAAGGTTGTGTGTCAACTGAAATGTATCTATAATATAATAAGGTAATAAGCTACAGAAGTTGTGTTTTGCAGTAAGTGTGTATAAGTGTACATGTCTTCACATATGCCTTTACTACCAGAATTTCCGAGACCAAATTGCAGCATTATGTGGCAGTTAGGAGGGCCACTCCCACTCCCTCCCTCCCTCCATCCTGGGCTGGCCCTCACTTATGGTATAGATGAGAAGTAGATAAGTATGATCTAAATGGTTGGAGGTGTGAGGAAAGAGCAAGAAAGAAAAACTATTTTTTGGAGGTACACTTATGAAGCATTCCACATGATTAAAAACAGGATAAAATGTAATGTTTATTAAATTCCCCTCTAAAATAATGGGTACGGGTTTCTGTGGTCTGAAAACTAGATAAAATATAAAATAACTTTTTATATTTATTTTTATATTATCTATTTTTTTTACTACTTAGTCATTTCAATTTGTTAAGGATGGAATTTATTTTATGTCTGGCTATTGATCTTAATAAATAATTTTATTTTACCCAAATTAACTATATTCATATTTATGGTGTTTTTCTCCAAAAAGGGTAATAATAATAATAATAATAATAATAATAATAATAATGTCATTTATATAGCACTTTTCTCCCAATTGGCCTCAAAGTGCTTTACATTTGCCTTTAAAACACACAAATACAAATTAAGCTTAACAGAAAAGAGACATTCGTGAAGGGACATTAGTGAAATGCATGAGTAAACAGGAAAGTCTTGAGTATATTTTTGAAGGACTCTAGAGTGGAGGCCTCTCGAATTGTGTGGGGAAGTGAGTTCCACAGAGTTAAAGTCGCAAAGCTAAAACCTTGACTTCCAGATGAATCCAGGGAGATTCTGGGTACTGCTAATAGTTCTTCATCTACAGATCACAGTAACAGAGTGGGACAGTATGGAATCAAAAGCTACTTCTGTTACAATGGGTCCTAGTTATGGGTTTTGAAAGTCAGTAAGCCAATCTTGAAGTAGATTCTCCATTTTACAGGCAGCCAGTTAAGGGAGTAGAGAATGGGTGTTTGTGGCTGGAAATGGGCAGGTCAGTTAAAAACCTGGCCACTGCATTTTGTACCAGCTGCAAGCGGTTCAATTCTTTTGCTGGGAGACCCAGGTAGAGGACATTGCAGCAGTCTGGTACTGTTTGTTCCATTGTACCATATGTCCAATTACTACCAAAATTCACATCGCACCACGATAAGCAACAGCCATCGGGTTTTAAATAAACCATCTGTCAAGTCTCCCTCTTCTATTGATCTCAATACTACTTACAGATGAGCTATTCAGTTTTGCTGAAAAATGAACACACCCAAACTTTGGGGTTCCAAGATGAACCGAGTACTGACTCGACTCAGTTTGGAGTTCCAAGTAGAACAGAGTCCTGACTCAGGTCTTCTCTCCAGGTTCATAACTTGGATCTGAAAAACGGATCTCTCATGTTTTTGATTGCACGTAAGTCCCCCCCTCATGATTTCAAGAGCCAAAATTGGTAAGAATTGACTGGATATGACTGGAAATGATTAGATATGACTGCATATGACTGGAAACTAATGCTAGTAATGTTAATAATACTATAGAAACAAAAACAGGACAAAGGGCCTGATTCAGAAGGGATCGCAATTGCAAAGCTGCATGCAGGCAGCTTTGCAATTGGGATTCTTGCTATTATGCAAATGCAGCTGCACTTGCGATCCAGCCCTGTGACGGAGGTCGCAGGCTGGGATCACCATAATGACCATCGGTGGTCGTTGGTTGCGATGGTGCAAGTTGCAGGGCCTCCGGCCAGCTGAGTAAGCCTCAGCTTACTCAGACTGGCCGGCTTGCGAGCCCAGGGCACAGCGTTGATCAACGCAGATCCTGGGCAGGCCACTCCCAGAAAACGGGATGGACAAGCCCCTGTTTCCGGGAACACCAGCCGCCCCCACTCCGCCCCTTAAATGCCTCTGCCTGTCAATCAGGCAGGGCCATTCAAGGCTCTGCGTGCGACTACAGAAATCTGCGATCAGCAGTGACTGAATCAGGCCCAAAGTTACATGATTTTAGCTTTTTTATCAATGTTTTAAAGAAATCCAAAACCAAACCAAAACACTTGAGGGTGGTTTGACCAAAACAAAAAACAATCACATCCCTAATACTACTGATTTATTGATCTTTCACACCACTTTGCCTCACCCACTGCCAACCTCTCCACTGCATCCTATGCTATACTGTAGGGGTAGACAATATTTTTCTATTTGGGTGCCAGATGTGTAACATTACAAGCCCAAAAAACTTCAGCAGTGCCACTGTGTCAGGTTGTGGCCTGGGATGGGCCGCCTTTCACCTATGTACTGGGGTCTTCGATCTAGCTTCATATATCTTTAATATCTCGTCTTGTCATAAATGGTTGCAGATACAGTGTGTCGACATTTCTGACCTCCAATTGGTCCTTTCTCAAAAATTGCGATCCAGCTACATACAGATATTCACAGCATCAATAACAGAGTAACAACAGCAACACATTAATTTACACATTAAAGTCATGAAATTTTATGGCAAGCATACGGTGGAGAAACAATTAGCCGTGCTGCAGTGGTGGAAGCACTTCAAAGAGGGTGATATGCGAGTGACTGACAATGGCCCTCATTCAGAGCCGGATGCTCTGAGCAGAGCGCTCGCTCTGAATGAGGACCGTCCTCCATAAAAATGGAGCGTCCTCCTGGACACTCGTATAGCTGTGGGTCACCACCCACAGCTCATACGAGCGTGCAGGATGATGGTCGCGATGGTCTTGACCATCGCGACCATCGCCAGTGCGACCAGAAGCCTGTGGTCGGGGTTTTCGACCACAAGCCCTGGAGTGATTTTGGCTCTATCAGAGCCAAAATCACTCCCACTGACATCACTAGTGATGTCAGTGGGCCGGCTTCTGACGGTAGGCGTTCCCTTGGGAACGCCGCCGTCTGGGAGGCACGCCCCCGGCACGCCCACCAAAGGGGGCGTGCTGTCAATCAACATCGACAGCACGCCCCCTTTGATCAGACACAACGAGCGAAGGAAATTCCTTCGCTCGTCGCGACTCGCGCATGCGCACGACGGAGCTCCCTCCGTCGTGCGCCTGCTCAGTGCAGACCATCGACCCACTTGCGAGCGGACAGCCGCTCGCGAGTGGGTCTGAATCAGGCCCAAAGTGCGTTCTGGGAGACCATCCACCGCGGTTACAGATGTCAACATTGCCAAAGGTGCAAAAATGTTGCAAAATGACAGAAGGTTAACGCAAACTTCCGATTTCACTTGGCATCTCATTCGAATGGGTTCAGCATATTGTCACTTCAAATAGTAACAGTGAGTTCGCTTGTGTGGATTCGGAGGGCTCTCTGGAGAATGTGATTTCTTAAGTTTTCTTTTTATTAAATTTGCAAAAACCTCAAAAAAACTTTTTACACGTTGTCATTATGGGGTATTGTGTGTAGAATTTGGAGGACGAAAATTAATTTATTGCATTTTGGAATAAGGCTGTAACATAACAAAATGTGGAAATAGAGAAGCGATAAGAATACTTTCTGGATGCACTGTATATATATATATATATAATATATATATATTATATATATATATATATATATATACACACACATATAAATAGATATTGATGCAAAATACTAAACTTTGAGGCTACTCAATCTCAATCAATTGCACCGCCCACTCACTAACATTTCCTGGTGGGGAACACTGGCCCTGATTCAGAGCCGGACGCTCTGACAGAGCGCTCGCTCTGAATCAGGACGTTTTTTTTTTTTTATTATTATTATTATTATTATTATTATTATTATTATTATGGAGCGGCCTTCTGGCCGCTCGCATTGCTGTGGGTTGCCACCCACAGCTAATGCGAGCAGCCAGGATGATGGTCGCGATGGTCACGCCCACCCCCGGCACGCCCACCAAAGGGGATGTGCTGTCACTCAACATCGACAGCACTCCCCCTTTGGTGCGAGACCCGGAGCGACGGATTGCCCGTCGCTACCTGGGTCTCGCGCAAGCGCACTGGACCACCATCGACTCGGTTGCGAGCGCACAGCACTTGCGACCGGGTCTGAATCAGGCCCACTGCCTGGCCTTGCACATGGTAATAACACTCTGCAAATGTGACCCCTGTCAGGCTGTCACACAACTCACAGTTTGTCACCTTTCTCTCAGCCTTTCCCACTCACAGAGAGAGCAGCACTTGGCAAGTGTAGGTATGATCTCCCGGAGAACAGAGTATGCTTGGCTCAATCACCCCTGCTGTCACTGTGTGTGTCCTATCTATGGTGCAGATGAGTGCTAAAGAAAGCTTCCCCAGGGTCCTAATCACTACACTGTTCGGCAAGGAGGCTGCAAAGTATTTTTAACAGAGGCAAGTTGCAAACACCCATGCAGCTGGTAATTGTTATATATATATATATATATATATATATATAAAACCTATTCCTTACTGGTGCTGCAGACTTCAGCTCCTGCTTTTGTGCTCAGGGCTGACCAACTCGTGGCTCTCAAGCAGCATGCGGCTAGTCTTTGTTGTGATGCGGCTCAGCTGTGGCGTAACAACGACCCCTGCAGACCCTGCGGTGGCTTGGGGGTGCCAGGGTTGGATTAAGGGGGGGCACAGAGGCCGTTGCTATGCCACTGCAACTATGAAATCTGGCCTCTGAAGCAATCAGAGGCTAAAGAAGCCTCTGATCGCTTCAGAGGCCAGCGTTCCCAGTGATGCAGTGTGCGGGTGACGTCACCCGCATTGTGAGGAGTCTGCGTGCCTGCTGGATCCAGTTAGATCCAGGCAGCAACAGCGGGAGTCCTGACTGCATGGAGCCAGCGATGTCCAGCATGGTCAGGTAAGTACTGGGGGCACTGCATATTGGGAAGTGCTTTAGGGGGCACTGCATAAAGGGCACAACCACAGGAAGCACTGCATAAGGAACACAACTACAGGGGGCACTGCATAATGGCCACTACAGGGGGCATTGCATAAGGGGCACTACTACAGAAAGTACTGCATAAGGGGCACTACTACGGGGGTGTGACACAAGGTCATGCTCCAGCAAATGTCATACCAAAGACATGTGCACAGAAATGGGACAGTGCCTTGTGACAGCTAGGCCGTGCCCCATTTTTGCAAACGTGCCTTCAGCGCGCGCATTATATCGGCTCTTTAACTTCACTACAGATATTTTTTGTCTCTTTGCCTCTGACTGGTTGGCCACCCCTGCTTTACTGTAACCAGGCAGCTCCTGGACTCAGAGCATCTCCAGCAAACACTTATTCTCTCCTGTCAGTGGAACTGTACATTCCGCTCTGATTGACTGAGCAGTGGCCAGTCAAACACCCTGGTACCATTGGCTCTTCTGAATGGCTGGGGCCCCTCAGAAGCGTGGGGCCCGCTACATTAGTCCCCTTTATAGCCCCCTGTCACTGGGCCTGTCTGTCTGATCCCTTCCTTTCCACCAACCTCCTTCACATCTTCATATCTTTCCCATACTCCTTCTTCTCATGAACCGATCCCTGCTTCCTTTTGTATTATTCCATCCCCCGACGCTCACTTAACTAAGCTTATACACGCACACATTTGTCTATGTCTACATGACACCATTCGCACTGATTCATGTCATTGTAGCCACGACCCCACTTTACAATGATGGTATTCTCACATTGTATAATGGGGGTGGAGCCATGATGATGCAATCACTCCATTACACCCTCACACCACCCACCTATGTCAGGCCACGCCCCCCGCTGTACTGAACTGGCTGGCCGGCAATAAGTTAGCAAGTATCAAGCTTCTGTCACCTCCACTAATCAGATGTCAGTTTGAGTCCCCTTTGCCAGTGTGGCGGCTCTGGCACTGAGCAGTGTACTCATTCAAGCCTCTGCTTGGTGTCTCATCCTGGGAAAATGACTTCTTACTGTATTTAAAACAATGAATACGTTTTTGGAATATTCTCCGGTGCTCTGTAACTATCTGCCTCCATATAACATGGGAAAACAACAGTATCATTCAGAGAGATCATATTCCAGCAGACGTATAATAAAGCTGCCTCTGCCTACGTAATTTCTCCCTGTGGTTCATATGAGGTATATTAACCTCTGCCAGATTATCAATTTACTTTACATAGAGTTTTAGATCTGCAGATGCAAATGAGCTCAGTAAAGTCAAGTGCCTGTGACTAAATTGCTGGCTTGTGTACTTCATTAACTCAAGCTTCTGCAAGCTGTTATAAGCAGAAGGATGTAACTCCATCGCTTTTCTTCAGCAAGAAACCAGTTCTAAAATATTATAGGTTTGCTAACAGCAGTCAGTGCAACAAATCAATCATCTATCGCACACACAGAAGATAGAAATGTTGATTGCTGAATGTGTAAAATACATTGGGGCTTATTCTGAATCAGACGCAAATTGGGTGAGCTGTGGGCAGGAGCAGAAGTATGACATACCACCTTATGCTGATGTGAGATTCTGTTCTACTAATGCGGGTGTTTGTATGTCTGCAGACAGAAACTCGTGCTGCTCATCGATTTTATGCAAACAGGCGCATCAGTCATCATCAGTCCCGGCAACAGCCCCATGCTAGAGATCCATCTGAGACAGGCTTCCCTTCCCCGTACACATGACTCAGAATAGCACAGAGCTTTAGACACGCCTATGATACTCTCCCAAGTCGCAGGGCCATCTCTTCCATTGGGCTTGTTGGGCAGTTGCCCAAGGGCCCGAAGCTTGTAGGGGCCCCTGCAGCCGTGGCAAGTTGGTAAATTTGCGATATTTTTATAAGCTGGCCAATGGTGCACTGTATTCTGAGTACTCACCTCAGTCCCAGTTTCACTTAATCCGCCGGCTTCAGACCAGTCAGAGTCTCTCTGCATGTGTAGGAGGTCTGATGGGCATGCAGGAGGGTTTAATTTTATTGACCATTAACATTTTTTTCCGTGAATGGGTGGGTAGGGGGCCCCAGTGCATTGCTTTGCCCAGGGCCCACACTGCTGTTAAGACAACCCTGCCAAGTCGGGAGGTTACATGAGATTGCATTGTTATCGCCCCCTGTTCCTGCCCTGAAACGCCCTATCTCATGCAAAGACACGTCCGGCCAAGGTCCATCCGACACAGAATGGGACAGATATACACAAATATGTGTAAATTCACATCTGTGCATGCCCTGAATTTGCACCTGTGTACAGAGGTCCTGATTCAGAGCTGGATGCTCTGAAAGAGTGCTCGCTCTGAATCAGGGCACCCACAGCTATTGCGAGTGGCCTGGATGATGGTCAAGACCATCGTGACCATCGTGCTTGCGACAAGACCCTTGTGGTAGGGTCTCGTGGCCGCAAGCCCCAGAGAGCTTCTGGCTCTAATAGAGCCGGAAGCTCTCCCACTGACATCACTGGTGATGTCAGTTTGGCCGCCCACGAACGGCAGGCGTTTGCATGGGAACGCCTCCGTTTGTGAAGCCACCCCCACACCACGCCTCCAAAACGGTGCAAGCTGTCGATCAAAATCGACAGCCGCCCCCTTTTGGTGCGAGACCCGGAGCGACAGAGCGCCCGTCGCTAGCCGGGTCTCGCGCATGCGCACGTCGGAGCCGGCTCCAGCGTGCGCATGCGCAATGGCCTAACATTGACCCACTCACGAGCGCATAGTGCTTGCGAGTGGGTCTGAATCAGGCCCAGAGTTCTGTCCTACTATTAATCAGCCCCATAATCTCTGTAGTGCTGTTTTTGAGAGGGCCGTGTGTACAGTATTGTGTGGGTCCCCTCCACTGGAAAAATGGCACTGCCACATGTGCAGAATATAGAAAGGACTTGAACACAGTGCCATATTTCCCACAATTTCTTACGAAATGGAGCTGGCAACATATTTTTGATGAAATTGCCAAATGGTGCTGACCTCAGCCTAATTGGACCTTGTTCTAAGGTACATAGTGTGCGTGGGCCCCCTTCACCCACTGTACACGTTGCACCCATTATAGATACATGCCTGGTTGGCCCATTGGAGGTGCTGGATATAATTGCTGCTCTACCACCAAAGGATAGTACAATTCACCAACTTCCATCACCATAACAAAGTCACAGAAATGGTGTTAGTGTTAGGTAAAGCACAACCTCAGGGCCTGACTCAAAGGTGGACGGAGGTACAATAAGCGTGTGCTTGCCGACATGTCCACCGATAAAAGCCACCCCCCAATAACCACTGCGCATGCGCAGATTTAAAATATTGGGTTCTTGCACCCGATGTTCTAAATCTGTCCACACCTGAATCAGGCTCACAATTACAATGTCCCCATAAACTGTATAAGGATGACATGTGCTGTTATACTAAAATGAACACAAGAGGTGCCTGCGATATCTACTGCATTGGCCTCTTCATAAATAAGTACAATTGTTTTGAGAAAATCATTAGCAGACAGAGGGCTCTATAAAAATGTGTTAAAAGCTCTTTATCAAAAGAAAAAAGGCTTTCTCACAGCTTCAGGCTATTCAAGTTTTGGGGTTATCACAGTAACATCTAAGATTTCCTCTGCAGTCTCCTAATTTTCATCAAAATTGGCTTCCTTATACACAAGTGTGGGGAAATGGACTGGCCGGCAATTCAATACACTGTGATAAGCCCAGCTTACTGCAGTTTTAGATGAACGTATTTTAGATGGAAGTATAATGGCATTTCAGCATAGTGTTATACTGTACTTATCATTCGTGATCTGCAATTCTGGTCAAAAGTGGTACTGCGCATTCATGCTATATAATTTGCACCCGTGCAGTACCAATGAACATTGAGTGGACATGCAGGACCTTATCGGCTCAAACATGCCCAATTGGAGACAGGTATCTCAGGTAAGTGTGTATGTGTAGGCTCTTCTGGCCACACATGTGCTTTACTGACACACTGTACTGAGGGCGTTTTTGCTGTTCGCCACAGAAGGTAAGGATTTTTTAATTGCTAGTAAAAAATTAAATTTTTTGCACAAAGACATATGTGTAACACCCACTTAAAAGCTAGTCCCAAGTGTGGTGTTATCTGGTATATTCTTACCAGGTCTGTACTGACTTCAGAGAGATTGAGAGGTAGATAGTTACAAGCAAGAATATTCACCAATTACTTGAAACAACCGTGTGAATTTATTCCAGGCTAACAGTCACAAAAATAAGCAGTTTTTTGCACAAAATGGGCAATTCAACAATTCAAGATACAATACAATTCACCTTTTATGATAATAAATTACAATTGGGTCCTTAAGTAATTTTATTAAGCTGAATGTCAGAAACACAGGATCAGATGCAATTCTTTGTCAGACTTAATGAATGAGCTAAATGAATATAAGAAAACAGAAATGCAATACTATGAGTCAGTGGGTAAGAGAAGACCAATGACTTTCTGCTGGATTTGTGAAGACAAAAGTAATAATTATTACATTAAAATATACGTATCCTTACAGTTAACCCCACAAAAGTTTATCACTACAGGTTCCAATAAACCTTAATAGTTATCACTGCATGCAAGTGATTGGCTAAATCTGCACAATGTTTGCGAACTGGTGCCCGGGTTGATGATTGAAGTTACTATTCCTAATATCCTAGCAATGCTGGAGAAGGACATGATGCTTATGGTGGATGTGTAACGAATTTAGGGGGTCATTCAGACCCGCTCGCGAGCAGCAGTACGCTCGCAAGCGGGTCGATGTTCCCCACTGCGCATGCGCACGACGGAGGGAGCTCCGTCGTGCGCATGCGCGAGACCCGGGGAGCGACGGGCTTTCCATCGCTCCGGGTCTCGCACCAAAGGGGGCGTGCTGTCGATGTTGATTGACAGCACGCCCCCTTTGGTGGGCGTGCTGGGGGCATGCCTGCCAGACGGAGGCGTTCCCATGGGAACGCCTACCGTCTGAAGCCGGCCCCACTGACATCACTAGTGATGTCAGTGGGAGTGATTTTGGCTCTGATAGAGCCAAAATCACTCCAGGGCTTGCGGCAGGGAGACCCTACCGCAGGGTCTCTGTCGCAAGTCCGATGGTCACGATGGTCAAGACCATCGCGACCATCTTTTTGGCCGCTCGCATATGCTGTGGGTGGTCACCCACACCTATACGAGCGGCCAGGGGGCCGCTCCATTTTCATGGAGGAGGGCCCTGATTCAGAGCGAGCGCTCTGATCAGAGCGTCCGGCTCTGAATCAGGCCCTTAGGCTCTCCAGCCTGTTACTTTTCCTTACTGAGCTCAGTTGTAGTGGTTGTTAAAATTGGTAAATATAGTAGTCCTAAAGAGTTCACTTATTCTGCTGCAACTGTGGATATTGCTCTCCCTCTCTTGCAGTTATAACTGAGGGCCTGATTAGATCCGGTTACAAGCGCTGAGCGCTCGCAACCGGGTCGATGGTGGTCCACAGCGCATGCGCACAACGGAGCCGGCTCCGTCGTGCGCATATGCGAGACCCGGCTAGCGACGGGCAATCCGTCGCTCCAGGTCTCGCACCAAAGGGGGCGAGCTGTCGATGTTGAGTGACAGCTCGCCCCCTTTGGTGGGACGGCCGGGGGGGGGGTGGCTGCCCAGACGGAGGCGTGAGAACGCCTGCCATTTGGGGGCGGCCCCACTGACATCACAAGTGATGTCAGTGGAGAGCTTCCGGCTCTTTTAGAGCCGAATGCTCTCTGGGGCTTGCGATGAACGAGACCCTACCACAAGGGTCTCGTCCCAAGCCTGATGGTCACGATGTTCTTGACCATCGCGACCATCATCATGGCCGCTCGCTATAGCTGTGGGTGGTCACCCACAGCTATGCGAGTGGCCAAGAGGCACAGCTATGCGAGTGGCCAAGAGGCCGCTCCAAAAAAAAAAAAGCCTGGCCCTGATTCAGAGCGAGTGCTCTGTCAGAGCGAGCGTGTCTGAATCAGGCCCTGAGAGAGGTTATATACGGTAACTTTACAGTTTCCGCAAGTTAGTTGTTACTTATATGCAGCTCTTCCCTTTTATCCTGATTATCTTTCTCCTGTTATTTACTCCAAGGGGTATATTTACTAAAGTGACAGTTTTTAGAAGTGGAGAGGTTGCCCATAGCAACCAATCAGATTCTAGCTATCATCTTCTAGAATGTGCTAGTTAAATGTTAAGTAGAATCTGATTGGTTGCTATTGGCAACATCTCCACCTCTAAAAACTCTCACCCTAGTAAATATACCCCCTGGTAAATACCTTTCTGATTACACATCTGTTATTTTTTAATAAAATATGTGGACATTAGGCCAATTTTATGAGAATCCAGTCCACTAATTATTTTATTATTTCCAGCTTTTTTATGGGGCCTATTTATCATTCAATACTTGTGGCATATCTCCTGCAAGCACCAGTTTTGGGGGGATACTCATAAATATTAAGCATCACCCCAATGTATAAAGGAGAGACGGCATACCGATGTATTTGCAGGAATGAGTGGTATTACGGATGTGAGATAGCGGTAGTGGGTGTCTCTATGCTGGCTGTGCGACGGCTTTGCGATAGCAATCATTAGCATATTTTCGCAGCAGACCTACGTGCGAATACGGAACTGCAATCCATGCTGAATCAGGCCCAATGTACCTTATATGAGTCCAATGTAAAGCAATCACAATTTCATTGGCTTCCAGTTTGTATTCTGAGTCAGCCACGACTAGAACAGCCTTCATAACTATTTTCTCTGTTGACACCAGTCCCATCCTTAGTGCAGTAGATTTATCTGAAATCAGACCAATCTCCTAGAGATCTGTGCAGAGCTTCCTACAAACCTGAGGCAAGACATAAATTTTGGCAGGTTTGGCAGCTGTTTTGCAGCTGTTTCTAAAGCCGCCGATTAGTAAATCAGGGGGTTTCAATACTTGGAATGTTAAAAACATCCATGGTGCTCCGATGTTCAATTGTATTCTAAAGTCTTCCATTTCTGCAGTTTCAAATCACCAAAATTGCAAATCCACTGCTTAGTAAATTTATCCCTTAGACTGAGGGGCCAATGCAGTTGAATGCAAGTCGCACTCACTTTGCGTGCACAGAACTACATGCTAATATTCACTAATATTTATGTTACACATTCCATCATGGAACACTCTGAGTGCTGATGTGATATAAGAGGGCTGGGCCTGTATTTTAAGTAGGGGTGTGCACCGGTCACTTTTCGTGTTTTGTGTTTTGGTTTTGGATCTGGATCTTTCTTCGTGTTTTGGATCTAGATTGGTTTTGCCAAAACCACCCTTCCGTGTTTTGGGTTCTGGGTTTTGTGTTTTGGATCTGTATTTTTTTGGAAAAAAGCATAAAAACAGCTAAAATCACAGAATTTTTTTGTTGTTGTTCTTACGCTATTATTAACCTCAATAACATTAATTTCCACTCATTTCCAGTGTATTCTGAACACCTCAAACCTCACAATATTGCTTTTAGGCAAAAAGGTTGCACCGAGGTAGTTGGATGACTATGCTAAGCGACACAAGTTGGCGGAACAAACACGTGGCCCATCTAGGCAGTGGCAGACAGGATAGCAGTTTGAAAAATTAGGCCTCAAAGAGTATATACTGCAAATAAAAAAAGTGATGCAAGATGGAATTGTTCCTCCCACCCTTATGTTGAATAAACAGGACATGTACACTTTAACAAACCAATCATTTCAGCGCCAGGGTCTGCCACACGACTGTGGCTGAAATGATTGGTTCTTTTGGGCCCCCAGAAAACAAGCTGGCAATTAATCTGTCCCTGCACAAACTGGCTCTACAGAGGCAAGATGTCGTCCTCATCCTCCTCATCCAGCGATTCCTCACTCGATTCCTCACCCTCTTTAGTGTTGTCCTCATCCTCACAGAGTATTAATTCATCCCCGCTGGAATCCACCACCACAGCTCCGTCTGTACTTTCTGGAGGCTGGTCTTCCTGGAAGAATTGATAATTAATTTTGATGAACATCATCTTCTCCACATTTTAATGGAGCAACCTCCTACACCTTTCGCTGACAAGGTTCCCGGCTGCACTAAAAACTCTTTCGGAGTACACACTGGACGGGGAGCAACTTAGGTAAAATAGAGCCAGTTTGTACAGGGGCCTCCAAATTGCCTCTTTTTCCTGCCAGTACAGGTAGGGACTGTCTCACATGCCTACTTGGATGCTGTCACCGATGCAATCCTCCACCATTCTGTCAATGGTGACAGTATCATATGCAGTGACAGTAGACATGTCAGAAATTGTTGCCAGGTCCTTCAGTCCGGACTAGATATCGAAACTTGGTCCTGTCTGCCCTGCATCACCACCAGCCGGTTGCTTAGAATTCCTAAGTTGTTTCTTGGCAGCCCCAGTTGCAGGACAACATGAAGAAGGAGCTGTTGATGTGTCACGTTCCGCTTTAGCTGACAGTGTTTTCACCAGCAGGTCTTTGCACCTCTGCAGGCTTGTGTCAGCCGGAAGGAGAGAGACACCATGTAGGCTTTAAACCTAGGATCGAGCACGGTGGCCAAAATGTAGTGGTCTGATTTTAACAGATTGACCACCCTCGAATCCTGGCAAAGCGAATGAAGGGCTTCATCCACAAGTACCACATAACAAGAGGAATCGCTCTGTCTTAGCTCCTCCTTCACTTTCTCCAGCTGCTTCTACAGAAGTCTGATGAGGGGAATGACCTGACTCAAGCTGCCAGTGTCTGAACTGACTTCACGTGTGGCAACTTCGAAGGGTTGGAGAACCTTGCACAACACGGAAATCATTCTCCACTACACTTGAGTCAGGTGCATACCCCTTCCTTTGCCTACGTCATAGGTGGATGTATAGCTTGAATGGCCTTTTGCTGCTCCTCCATCCTCTGAAGCTTATAGAGGGTTGAGTTCCACCGCAACACAACCTCTTGCTTTAGGTGATGGCAGGGCAGGTTCAGAAGTGTTTGCTGGCGCTCCAGTCTTCGGTATGCAGTCGCTGAATGGTGAAAGTGGGCAGAAATTTTTCGGGCCACCTAAAGAGTCTCCTGCACGTCCTTGTCGTTTTTCAGAAAATTCTGCACCACCAAATTTATTGTGAGCAAAACATGGGATGTGTTGGAATTTGCCCAGATGTAATGCCCGCACAATATTTGTGGCGTTGTCAGATATCACAAATCCCCAGGAGAGTCTAAGTGGGGTAAGCCATTGGGTGATGATTTCCCTCAGTTTCTCTAAGAGGTTGTCCGCGGTGTGCCTCTTACTGAAACCAGTTATACACAGCGTAGCCTGCCTTGGAACGAGCTGGCATTCCTGAGATGCTGCTACTGGTGATGCTGCTTTTGTTGCTGTGTAAGGCGATACATCTACCCAGTGGGCTCTCACAGTCATATAGACCTTAGTCTGCCCTGTTCCACTTGTCCACATGTCCGTGGTTAAGTGGACATTGCATTTTTTAGGACGCTGAGGACACTTTTTGTGACGTCTCTGTACATTCTCGGTATCGCCTGCCTAGTGAAGTGGAATCTAGACGGGATTTCGTACCGGGGACACACTACCTCCATCAATTGTCTAAATCCCACTGCACTAATGGCGGATACCGGACACACGTCTAACACCAACATAGCTGTCAAGGCCTCAGTTATCCGCTGTGCAACAGGATGACTGCTGTCGTACTTCATCCTCCTCGCTAAGGACTGTTGGAGGGTCAATTGCTTAGTAAAAGAAGTATTGGTGTTCCTACTTCCTCTCTGGGATGATGAACGACTCCCAACAGCAACAGCAGTAGGCGTAGCAATGCAAGATCCTCCAGAAGAATCCCGTATAGGAGAGTCAGTCATACCAGTGACATGGCCTGCAGTACTACTTCTGATCCTAACTGAGGAGGAAATTGACAAAGAGGGAGTTGACGGTGTGGTGTGCAGGCACTTGGATACAACAGAACAAAGGGATTTAGGTGTCCCTGGACTGCTTACGGTCTTAGCCACAGTTTCTGAGCTTGACAGTAACTTTTTATGAATGCACTGCAGGTGACGTATAAGGGAGGATGTTCCTAGGTGGTTAATGTCCCTACCCCTACTTATTCCACCTTTACATACGGTACATATGGCAAGACAGTTGTTGTCTGGATTTTGATAGAATATTTCCAGACCAAAGAGGTTTGGTCTCCTGTCCAGGCATGACCGTGATGGGCTTTTTCATCCCACGGACAACAACTGTCTTCCCCGATGCCTGATTTAAACAAACCACCTCACCATCAGAATCCTCCTCGTCAACGCGCCAGCTACACCAATATCCTCATCCTTCAACAGTAACATCTTCAATTTGAATATCAGCAAGTGGACTGTGGGTGCTCTTTCCAGCACTTGCAGAGTGCGTGCAAATGGTGGAAGGAGTCACCTCTTCCCGTCCAGTGTTGGGAAGGGCAGGCATCGCAACCGTCGCCACACTTGCACTCTTCACGAGGATTTGTGATATCTTCTTAAAATTAGAACACAGTTCTTCACTGTGCTTTTGCCACCATAACTCTTTTAATTTTTCTAGCGGGAGGACGAGGGCTTCCATTGTCATGTGAAGCTGAACCACTAGTCATGAACATAGGGAAGGAGCTTAGCCATTCCTTGCCACTCCGTGTCGTAAATGGCATATTGGCAAGCGTTTGTCCTCAGACGATTTCAATTTATTTTTAAGGTTATTTTCCTGAACTTTGGCGTTTGGGATTTTATATGCCCTCTACTATGACATTGGGCATCGCCTTGGCAGACGACGTTGATGGCATTTCATCGTCTATGTCATGACTAGTGGCAGAAGCTTCAGCATTAGGAGGAAATTGTTCTTGATCTTTCCCTATTTTATCCTCAAATTTTTGTCCTACATTTATGTGACATTGATAGGTGAGGCTAAGGCGCACACAAACACAGAAAAAGAAAAACAAGAAAAAAAATGTTTTAATTTTTTTGGCCACTTGGGGGGTTACACCGCCCTTCAACAGACTAGACGGCTCTTGACTTATGACACAGGCGCACGCTTGGCGCTGCTACTTTGTTGATGCACGTGCGGCTAACGCGCACACAAACACAGAAAAAGAAACAATAGAAAATGTTTTAATTTTTTTTTGGCCAATTGGGGGGTTACACCGCCCTTCAACAGACTAGACGGCTCTTGACTTATGATAACACAGGCGCACGCTTGGCGCTGCTACTTTATTGATGCACGTGTGGCTAACACAGAAAAAAAAAAAATTTTTTTGTACTTGGGGGGAGCACCCCTGATGGACAGAGCACCCCCTGGACAACACTACAGCACCCATTTAGGACTACAGTGACACATATGACATATACTTTTGGCCTAAGACAAGTGGACGCTGGTTGTTTGCCATTCTCTCTCCTGCCACCATACCTACCATTGTAACTAAATAAAGCTGACCAGTTAATTTAAACGGCATAACTTTGTCTCGTGTGTTTATTTTAGTTAAGTTTAGTTTAAGTTTATGGGTCACATCTATCATCTGACGATAGAAAGTTTAATATAACGGAGGTTTGGGCTAGAACCGACGGCACATAAACTTATAGTCAGGGATAGAGGAGGTTAATAAAGTTAAAGATGTTTGATTGTTGTTTGACAGCAGGTGGGCAGATGTGATAGGGCGATAGGGTAAAGGGCGTGTTAAGTGAGAGGGTGTGGGGAATCTGATGTTGAAAATCTGCCTCTTTGAATTTGATCTGCAGCAAGGGAAGTTCAGGTTTTTTTTTGTCAGATCTGTTCTTGGATTTATTGCCTTTGATTCTTAACTCTTTTATTCTATCCCTGTTCTCAGTCTCTCTCTTATTCTTTCCCTGTTCTCAGGGCCTGATTCAGAGCTTGACACTATTTGCGCTCGCTCGTTCAGAAAAAGGGGCCGGCTATTTAAATTGAGCGCTCGCTCTTTGCGGTCTGTTGACGCCTCTATGTCTGAGCAAGCGAACGAAACATGCGCTCGCTATTTTGTAAAGACGCCCCCTGGCCGCTCGCATCCTACGTCTTCTCCGCTATTTATTTGATTAATCGAGTACATCGAAAGGCGTCTGAACTGCTCGCAGTGCTTGTGGTTGGATTTTCCTACATCAATCATGCGAACAGTTCAGGCTAAGAAACAACCAAGTGACGTGGTCGATGACGCTGCTTTGTTAATTATGCACACCCTTAAAACGCCCGTTTTGACCGGTTGGCACGCCTGCGTTCGGATCTCCACTCCCCGTTTTCAAGCACCTTCCCCTGTTACCACCCACAAACACCTCATTCTGTCACTCAAATTAGCAGGCACTCGCTATTTTGCGAGCGCTCGATTTCCGACCGCAATGACTGGTTGGCGTGTGCGCATTATGACCCATATGCATGCGTAGTTGTGCGAACATCGCTCGGAGCAAACGAGTGGCCTCTTACGAGCGGCTCTGAATCAGGCCCACAGTCTCTTCTCATTTCTATACCTATCCTTCTCTCCCTGCTCTGTCTCTTTCCCTACTCTGCATTATGCATCACCCCCAGCATGCGCGCTCAGTACCCGCCCGTCTTTCCGACGGTACCGCATCCGGTGCACCAGTTATAGGGTCCCCTTCACACCTGCCCTCCTGGAGGTCTACTCCTGCTTCAGTCCCCACCGCGGGCGCGTGGCCGCAGCGTTGGCACAAGCACTTGCGCCACGTGCTGCTGCCCACTCCTTGTCCTCCGGCAGCTGCCCCACATGGAGCCGCTGATGTACGGAGCCAGCGGGGGTGAGTCGCGGCCCCCGCAAACACTACAGCGTCCTTGGTAGTCGCGGACGCTCGTTCACAGAGGTCTCGCACGCACTCACGCCCGCTCCCCACCCCTGGTCCCCCGGAAGTCGCCCAGCTCAGGGCGGATGATAGCCATAGAAGTTGAGGTCTGCCGCGTGCAGTACCAGCCTTTCGACTCCGTGTTAGCATTAGTTCACGCAGCAGGCCCGGGTTCTTTGATGGCAAAAGTAGACATTGAGTCTGCTTTCAGATTGTTGCCCCAGCATACGGAATCATTTCGTTTCATGGGGTTTCGGTTACCGGATGGCTATTACCTGGACAAATGCGCCTGTGTTATTATAAGTCAAGGGCCGGCTGGTCTGTTGAAGGGTGGTGTAACCCCCAAAGTGCCCAAAAAAATGAAAATATTTTATTGTTTTTTATTTTTCTGTGTTTGTGTGCGCGTTAGCTGCGCATGCATCAACAAAGAAGCAGCGTCAAGCATGCGCCTGTGTCATAAATCAAATCCCGGCTGGTCTGTTGAAGGGCGGTGTAACCCCAAGTGCCCAAAAAAATTAAAACATTTTCCATTGTTTCTTTTTCTGTGTTTGTGTGCGCGTTAGCCGCACGTGCATCAACAAAGTAGCAGCGCCAAGCGTGCGCCTGTGTCATAAGTCAAGGGCCGTCTAGTCTGTTGAAGGGCAGTGTAACCCCCCAAGTGGCCAAAAGCTCTTCACGGATGCTGCAGGATCCTCAGGTTTTGGATCTTTTTTGGGTGGTGATTGGTGTTTTTCTACTTGGCCGGCGGAATGGGTGCAGGCAGGACTGACCAAGAACTTGCTCCTGCTGGAACTGTTTCCCATAGTGGTGGCATTAGAGCTATGGTGTTATCGGTTGCGTGACCGTTCCATCGTGTTTTGGTGTGACAACCTGGGTGTAGTACATGCGATCAATAACCAAAGATCATCATTGCTACCAGTGCTGCGTCTTCTTGCTTGGTTAGTCCTGCGCGCCTTGCAATTTAACATACTGTTTACAGCCCGTCATGTGCTGGGTACTGACAATTCCATTGCAGATGCGCTCTCCAGGCAGGATTAGTGTAGGTTTCGTGAATTAGCACCGTACACGGCATTGAGTGGTGAGCCTTGTCCATTTCATTTTTGGCAGATCATCTGACCGGAATGGAAGATCTCGCACGTCGGTACGTGGCCCCATGGACGGTGACTGCCTACCAGACATCTTGG
Organism: Taudactylus pleione; assembly: GCA_031769625.1. Classification (NCBI taxonomy): domain Eukaryota; kingdom Metazoa; phylum Chordata; class Amphibia; order Anura; family Myobatrachidae; genus Taudactylus; species Taudactylus pleione. The sequence continues at coordinate 7,184,374 of JAUIMM010000113.1, forward strand.
CAACAGTGGGAGAACTTTTTGCAAGGATGGAGTTCATCAGGTAGATCTCGTTATGCTAATATGGTCGCCTTTTGTATGGTTCTTGTTCGATTCAGGCAGGTCTGGGGCTTTTGTTGCCCAGAGACTTGCCGGGATTACATTTTTTATGCGCTTAGTGGGACAAAAAGACATCAGTAAGGGTTTTTTAATACAAAGGGCCCTTAGAGGTTGGTCTCGCGCCATGCCTACCATGGATGATCAGCGTCATCCTATTGGTCCGGACTTGTTAGCGCGGCTATGTGAAAACTTGATGGTCATTTGTTCCAAGCAATTCGAGCTTGTTTTTTTCCACCTTGCTTTTGCGATGGCCTTTCATGGGACTTTTCGCATCAGCGAGCTGGTCGCGGCTTTGCGTCACGCTCAACCCCCTCTGCTTCGTTCCCACATTCTGCTGCGTGATACGATGTTGTGCCATATTCAGCGTTCTAAGACCGATCAGATGGGTAGGGGTCGCTGGGTTTCCCTGAAGTCCTGTCCTGATGACAGGATTTGTCCGTTTCACTTGGCCTCCCAATATGATCTCTGCCGGCCAATGCTGCCGGGGGCTTGGCTCATGCATGAGGATGGATCTCCTCTGACTAAATTCCAATTTCGATCGGTCTTCCATCGCTGCATACGGCACATCGGGCTTTCCCCTTCGGATTACGGCACCTTTTAGAATTGATGCCGCAACTTTTGCGGCCTCTTCAGGTCTTTCTTCACAGGAAATCCAATGCCTACAGAAGATATATTCGTGTGGAACCATGAATTGTTATAGTTTATTCGTTTTGACTTGAGTGCCTTGGCCAACTCACTGCCTTTCCGGCGGGGGTCCCGAGAGATTTTGCCCTGTTTTTTGCCCTGCTTTGGACATTCATAGATTAGCTTAAAATAAAATTAATAAGGAATAAATAAAAGAAATCATAAAAGATAAGATGTTTACAATAGAAAAGATCCAGCAGGTTTTTTATAGGTTTTCACCTCGGGTCAAGTCTTCCTCCCCCCCTCCCACCCTCCCACCCTCCCAATCCTCCTTTAAATTTGATATGTTGCATATATACTCATCTATTATATTTTGTATATTTGCAGGTTGCCAGGATGATAGGCCCATTTGGTGTATTGGTCACTCTTTTATTTTTTGGGCTGGGCAGTCGCGCTTTGCAAGGGATGCCTCTGTGTTCCCACGTTGGGAAAGTGTTAGGTGGTTGGGACAGAGGGGCATGCTGTGGGAAGCTTTGTTGCGCAGCTTACACAGGTCAGTGGCTGAATTTGGAGCCCCCTCTTTAGAGCTGCCGATACGATTGTTCGCGACTTGAGGGAGGTGGTCCGGCTATGGTCTAACTGCCTGTTAGTATGGTCCTCGATCATCGCCAGGCTTTCCTGGCGCTATTGTTATAATAGTGTGGCTTTGGACAGGTCCAGGGGGAAAGTGAACAAATGGGTGGCTAGGCATGTGCTGGAGGACTAGTGGTGCATCATCCTTTAATTCGGATCCAGGATGCCCATCTTTTTCGTAGGGATGGGATTCATCTCACACAGGAGGGAAATTTTTTGTTTCTGGAAGGCATATTCGCAGTATTAAGGGGTTTAGTTGGTTAGTATGGTGGTGGGCTGCTTCTTTACTGAGAACCGCTGTGGTAGGAAATACCGGCAATATTGAAGCGTCCATCTTGTGGCAGTAATAGCGGTGCGCACCCCTTCAATGCACTGATCAGGCTGATTTCACCCTATTGGGGTCAGCGGCACCTCGACCGAGCAGGATGAATGGTGCATTGGCATGGGTGTTGGGGCCGCATCACTTGCTCTGAAAGGGATAATTGGCCCTTGCAAGTTTTAAGATCACACCTACCCTTGTCTGAGATAGTTGGCCCTCACAAGTTGTGATATATACTTTTGGCCTAAGACAAGTGAACGTTGGTTGTTTTGCCATTCTTTCTCCTGCCACCATACCTACCATTGTAACTAAGTAAAGTTGACCAGTTAATTTAAACGGCATAACTTGATCTCGTGTGTTTATTTTAGTTAAGTTTAGTTTAAGTTTATGGGTCACATCTATCATCTGATGATAGAAAGTTTAAGAAAATGTTAAAATTTTTTGGGGCACTTTGGGGGTTACACCACCCTTCAACAGACCAGCCTTCCCTTGACTTATGACACAGGCGCACGCTTGGCGCTGCTACTTTGTTGATGCACGTGCGGCTAAGGCATACACAAACACAGAAAAATATATATATATTTTTTGCACTTGGGGAGCACCCCTCATGGACAGAGCACCCCCTGGACAACACTACAGCACCCCTTTAAGACTACAGTGACACAGGAGCCACTGAAGCCCCCCTCTTCTGTCTGCTACACAGCTTCTATGGACAACACAGCCTTTATGGGACAACAGCACTGCACAACACAGCCCAGTCAGCCCCTATGGACTTTGGACACAGCCCCTGTGGACAACAGCAGCACCAGCACAGCAACCCACATCCTTCCTCTTCACTGTCCACAGCCAGAGTGAAAAATGGCACCGACGCAGGGACCTTTTATAGGATCCAAAACCCGCGAGAATCCAACAGCGCGAGGATGACGTTTTGCCTCGTTCCGGGAACCGTGTCTGGCGGGAGAACCCAAGCCGGTCTCGGTTCCCGGCACGAATCGGGGGGGTTTCGGATTTCTTCAGTCCGAACCCACTCATACCTAATTTTAAGTACAGCTGTATCGTAAAATAAGTATAAAAGGTTCTTGTTGCATTTGGCAAAGCAATCATTAGAAATAAAACTGGTGAGAGATAACTAAATTTGCAACCTACAGTATATTCACATTCCTATAATACATAAATAATATATTTTTTTATAATAATGGACCTCTTGACAAGTTCAGGTAAATAATGAATACAGAATCTTATTTTACCTTAAAAGTACATTGGTTGTATAGTCCTAGGGGCAGAACTATGGGAGACAATGGAGGCGCCTGCCGCCGGGCTCCAGCTCTGAAGGGGGAACCTCCTCCATTGTCCACAACATATTCACCCCACTATGTACCTGGAGTGTACCGTCATGGCCCCGTCACGGCACCTGAGAAGCCACCATACACTAGTGGAGAGAACGGGGTCGGACCATCAGCTGCTGCCTTCGTCTATCTATAGCCTGTCTGCATGCGAATTGCTACATTACAGTGTAAGTCTCTGTAACGAGGGGGCACCAAATTAAAACTTGCCTCCGGGCGTCTGGGATGAATTTACGCCATTGTATAGCCCTGTATACGAACAACCATGGGCTGAATGTAATAGGATGCGAATTTGAAAAAGGTGGACACATTTTGCAAACTTTTACATGTAATAGGCTGCGAGAACATGCAAACTCGCCGTAATCTTGCATTTTCACTTCTCGCATGACCCACACTCGCATCCAGATGTTTTTCCATTAAAAACCTACAGCTGGCACAATGTAATAGGGTGCGAGTTGTAAACTCGCACAGGACTAGTAAAAATAAATTGTGAAAAAATGGACCTGCTACAGATAGGTGAGTTCAATGTGACACTTCACAGTAAATCATAAATTAGCTCCGAAGAAGGCCATTAGCACTAATTAAACACATCTAAATACACATATAAGTTAAGAAAACCATTACCACTAATTAAACCCCTAAATACACATATCATTTATCATACTTTAAAAACAATGACAGACACAAATGTTTTATATTTTTACTGAACACAGAAAATTAAACAAAAATTGAACAGAAATATGAAAAATACAGTTATTTTTTTGGGCCTGAGCTACCTCAGCCCTACAGTTCCCTTTGCAGGCTAATAAGGTTCTCTGGGCCTGATTCAGAGCTGCTCGTAAGCGGCCGCTCGTTCGCTCCGAGCGATGTTCGCACATCTGCGCATGCGTATGGGTCGTAATGCGCATGCGCCAACCAGTCATTGCGGTCGGAAATCGTGTGTTCGCAAAATAGCGAGTGCCTGCTAATTTGAGTGACAGAATGAGGTGTTTGTGAGTGGTAACAGGGGAAGGTGCTTGAAAACGGGGAGTGGAGATCCGAACGCAGGCGTGCCTAACGGTCAAAACGGGCGTTTTATGGGTGTGCATAATTAACAAAGCAGCGTCATCGGCCACGTCACTTGGTTGTCTCTTGTCAGCCTGAACTGTTCGCATGATTGCGGTAGGAAAATCCAACCACAAGCACTGCGAGCAGTTCAGATGCCTTTCGATGTAGTCGATTAATCTAATAAATAGCGGAGATGACGTATGATGTGAACGGCCAGGGGGCGTCTTTACAAAATAGCGAGCGCATATTTTGTTTGCTCGCTCAGACATAGAGGCGTCAACAGACTGCAAAGAGCGAGCGCTCTTTTAAAATATCCGGCCCCTTTTTCTGAACGAGCGAGCGCAAATAGCGTCTGACTCTGAATCAGGCCCTCTGTTTGGGCCCAAATAGCCTGATTGATGTCTAAGTGGCGCATGTCTATGCTGTGGGCCATTCGGGTTCTTGTACCCTGTGCCACTCGTGACGATTTCCACAGCTGCAGTAACTACTGATGATATTCACCTGCTGGGTATGCGTGGCCATAAAGTTCACCTGGATTTGCCTGAAGTTCTCCAGCGACTGGGCCATTTCTTCCACTGACTGGGTGGGTTGAGTTGTGGGTGTGGGCTGTGGTGGGGCCTACTGGTGTTCCTCCAATGCAAATCCTGCTGCGGTGTCCTCAGACGGCAACACTGGATCAACCAGGGTGAGGATTATTTCCTGCTGATCAGTCTACTACTCAATCACCCCCAGTCTTGGAGGTAAGAAAAAACACTGGGCCTGATTCAGCAAGGATCGCTATTCTGCTTATACGCACGCACCGCAGTTGCTAATATCAGCGGTGATATTTTTAAATGTTATCATTCACATTGCGTACGCAGCCTAACATAAGGGCGTCCACTTCCCCTAACTCACATCCGTATACTTGGACAACATAGCGAAACAATCTGTAAATCGAGTAACATTGTACCCATACGCACAGTTAAGGCAGGTCAGACCTGAATCAGGAATTGCTAACTTCTGCGCACGCTGTGAGACCTCAGGAGGCGTCTGGTATCGCAGTGGCTAATTTATGCAACGGTGTTGAAACGTACTGATTAGAGATGAGCGGTTCGGATTCTGGGGAATCCGAACCGCTCCGAACATTGGGGATCCGAGTCCACCCGCACCCTGTTCGGGTGTTCACCGCCTGACTCGGATCCCCGTTCGGGGCCGAACGGCGGCCGCCTGATGTCGGATTCTCACTAGAGAATCCGACATCAGGTCTCCTCGTGTGTAGGGCAGAGCGCAGTGATAGCGCTCTGCCCTACACAGACACAGACACACAGCCGCCAGCGGCAGCTGTGTGTTTGTTACAGCAGCCAATGAGAGTCACACAGACTCTCATTGGCTGCTGCACGGAGGGAGCCGGCTGGAGCTCACACATGAGCTCCGTCTTCCGGCTCCCTCCTCAGCGTGTGACAGAGCGGACGGCGCGGGAGCGGGGATACAGGTAAGTTTTTATTTTTTAATTTGTGCAAGGGCTGGGGGCGCTACTGGGGGGGGTCTGCTACTGGGGGGGGCTATACTACTGGAGGGGCCTGCTACTGGGGGGGCTATACTACTGGGGGGTCTGCTACTGGGGGGGCCATACTACTGAGGGGCCTGCTACTGGCGGGGGCCATACTACTGGGGGGGGCCTGCTACTGGGGCAGCCTACTACAGGGGGGTCCATAATACAGGGGGGGCCCATACTACAGGGGGGGCTACTACAGGGGCAGCCTACTACTGGGGGGGGCCTGCTACTGGGGCAGCCTACTACTGGGGGGCCATACTACTGGGGGGGCCATACTACTGGGGGGCATACTACTGGGTGGCATGATAATGGGGGGCATACTACTGGGGGGGCCTGCTAATGGGGGGCATACTACTGGGTGGCATGCTAATGGGGGGCATACTACTGGGGGGGCCTGCTAATGGGGGGCATACTACTGGGGGGCATTCTACTGGGGGCACTGCATAGTGGACCCTACTACTAAAGGGACTGCATAGGGGGCACCACTGCTGGGGGACATTGTGTAAGGGACACCGCTACTGTGGGCATTGTGTAAAAGGGTCACTACTGTGGGCATTGTGTAAAAGGGGCACTACTGTGTGTCGTAACATAAATAAGAGACACTACTTTATGGTGTAATGTGAATCAGGCCCTATGTGCGGTGTAATGCGAATAAGATTGTGCACTGTGACTCCTAGGGCCGTAGCCCACTTTGTAAACAAGTACTGTGACTCTGCTGGCCGTACCCCACTGGGTGGGTGCACTACTTTTCATTTCTGCCACTGCTGTGTGGCAATGTGTCATAGATGTGCTTTATACTGTGGTGTCTGTGTCGTTGTGCCGCTGCTTTGTCGCTTAGTAACCAGTCGGCTCACTGCAACCTTTGGCCAATAATGTTGAAAACAATATTATAAGCTGTGATATGGTCTAAATTGACTGGAAATTAATGTTATTGAGGTTAATAATACTCTAGGAAGAAAAAAAAGACCAATTTATGTGATTTTAGCTTTTTTTGTCAATTATTGTAAAAAAATCCAAATCCAAATCCAAATCCAAATCCAAAGCCAGTCATCGCAGTTTGGCAAATCCAAATCCAAATCCAAAGCTGGACGACGAATTAGAACCAAATCCAAATCCAAATCCGGCAAAAATGGTCCGGCGCACATCCCTAGTACTGATGCACCTGCGTTCGCTCGGACACCCCCCCTGACAAACGGCACTTTCTGTCAATCACTCTGCACTGGGTCGATGTAGCCTGTGCAAATGCAGTTCCCATCACAATTGCTAGTTTGCGCACCACGATGCATGCGCAACGTGAATTAATCAACCGATTGCGTGCATATTAGCAACTGCGTTCCTTGCTGAATCAGGACCACTGATTCAGCAAGCGTGGAATTTAAGTTATTTCTGTATGGGAAGTTTGCTGCTTCACAGACACCTCTCCGCTGCAGTTAATAATTTGAAGCCCCATAATAGTGACCTAGTTATTTTCATAAACTTCTATCGTCAGATGATAGATGTGACCCATAAACTTAAACTAAACTTAACTAAAATAAACACAGGAGACCAAGTTATGCCGTTTAAATTAATTGGTCAGCTTTATTTGGTTACAAGGTAGACATGGTGGCAGGAGAAAGAACGGCAACTAACCAGCGTCCACTTGTCTTAGGCCGGAATTAAATCACAACTTGTGAGGGCCAACTATCCCAGACAAGGGTAGGGTGATCTTAAAAACTTGCAAGGGCCAACTATCCCTTTCAGAGCAAGTGATGCGGCCCCAACACCCATGCCAATGCACCATTCATCCTGCTCGGTCGAGAGGTGCCGCTGACCCCAATAGGGTGAATTCAGCCTATCAGTGCATTGAAGGGGTGCGCACCGCTATTACTGCTGCAAGATGGACACTTCAATATTGCCGGTCTTTCCCTGCCAATTAAATAAAGCCGACACAAGACACAAGAGGGTAGGGAGGGTGGGAGATCAATTCAAAGAGGCAGATTTACCACAGTAGATTCTCTACACCCTATCACTAACTCCGCCCCTAACCTAACGTCCTATCACATCTGCCTATTACTGTCAACAAACATTTTTAACTTTATTAACCCCTCTATCCCTGACTAGAAGTTTATGTGCCGTCGGCTCTATTCCTAATCTCCGTTATATTAAACTTCTATCGTCAGATGATAGATGTGACCCATAAACTTAAACTAAACTTAACTAAAATAAACACAGGAGACCAAGTTATGCCATTTAAATTAATTGGTCAGCTTTATTTGGTTACAAGGTAGACATGGTGGCAGGAGAAAGAACGGCAACTAACCAGCGTCCACTTGTCTTAGGCCGGAAGTAAATCACAACTTGTGAGGGCCAACTATCCCAGACAAGGGTAGGGTGATCTTAAAAACTTGCAAGGGCCAACTATCCCTTTCAGAGCAAGTGATGCGGCCCCAACACCCATGCCAATGCACCATTCATCCTGCTCGGTCGAGAGGTGCCGCTGACCCCAATAGGGTGAAATCAGTCTATCTGTGCATTGAAGGGGTGCGCACCGCTATTACTGCCACAAGATGGACACTTCAATATTGTCGGTCTTTCCCGCCACAGCGGCTCTCAGGAGAGAAGCAGCCCGCCACCATGCTAACCAACCAAACCCTTAAAAACTGCAAAAATATCTTCTAGAAACAAAAAATTTCCCTCCTCAGTAAGATGAACTCCATCCCTGCGGAAAAGGTGGGCATCCTGAATCCGAATTAAAGGATGGTGCACCACTAGCCCTCCCAATTCCAGCACGTGCCTAGCCACCCATTTGTTAACCTTCCTCCTGGACCTGTCCAAAGCCACACTATTATAGCAATATCGCCAGGAAAGCCTGGCGATGATAGGGGACCACACCAAAAGGCAGTTAGGCAATAACTGAACCACCTCTCTCAAGTCTCGAACAATCGTATGGCGCAACTCTAAGGAAGTTTGCTGACCCAAATCATTGCCCCCGAGATGGATAATTAACACTAAAGGGGGACCAAATTCAGCTACTGACCTGTGCAAGTTGCGCAACAAAGCTTCCCAAAGCATGCCCCTCTGCCCCAACCACCTAACACTCTCCCAACGTGGGAACACGGAGGCATCTTCAGGAAAGCGCGACTTCCCTGCCCAAAAAATAAAAGAGTGACCAATACACCAAATGGGCCTAGCGTCCTGGACTCCTGCAAATATACAGAAATAAAGTAGATAAGTATATATGCAGCATGTAAATCACAAAGGAGGAGTGGGAGGGTGGGAGGGGGGGAGGAAGACTTGACCCGAGGTGAAAACCTACAAAAAACCTGCTGGATCTTTTTTATGCTTCTTTCATTCATATTAATATTATATTAAGCTAATCAATCAATGTCCAAAGCAGGGCAAAAAACAGGGCAAAATCTCTCGGGACCCCCACCGGAAAGGCAGCGAGTTGGCCAAGGCACTCAAGTCCAAACGAATAAAGTATAACAATTTATGATTCCAGACGAACATAACTTCTGTAGGCATTGGACTTCCATCTTCCGAGAGCCTGGATCTCCTGTGAAGAAAGACCCGAGGAGGCCGCAAAAGTGGCGGCACCTATTCTAAAAGAATGGGTGCCGTAATCCGAAGGGGAAAGCCCGAGGTGCCGTATGCAGCGATGGAAGACCGATCTAAATTGGAATTTAGTCAGAGGAGATCCATCCACATGCATAAGCCAAGCCCCCGGCAGCATTGGCCTGCAAAGAGTATATTGGGAGGCCAAGTGAACCGGACAAATCCCGTCATCAGGACAGGACTTCAGGGACACCCAGCGACCTCTACCCATCTGATCAGTCTTGGAACGCCGAATACGGCACAACAGCGTATAACGCAGCAAAATGTGACAACGAAGCAGAGGGGGCTGAGCGCGGCGTGAAGACGCTACCAGCTCGCTGATGCGAAAAGCCCCATGAAAGGCCATCGCAAAAGCGAGGCGGAATAACAGAACCTCGAATTGCGAAGAACAAATGCCCGTCAAACTTTCACCTAGACGCGCTAACAAATCAGGACCAATAGGACGACGCTGGTCATCTGTGGCAGGCCTGACGCAAGACCAACCCCTAAGGGCCCTTTGTATTAAAAAAACATTAGTGATATCTCTCTGCCCCGCTAGGCGCAAAAAAATGAAATCCCAGCAAGCCTCTGGGCAACATAAGCCCGCGACCTGCCGGAATCGAACAAGAAACAAACAAGAGCTACCTGACGAACTCCGTCCTTGCAAAAATTTCTCCCACTGTTGCCAAGATGTTTGGTAGGCCGTCAACGTCCATGGGGCCACGGACCGACGTGCGAGATCTTCCATTCTGGTTTGATGATCTGCCAACAATGAAATGGACAAAGCTCACCTTTTAATGCCGCGTACGGGGCCAATTTGCGGAACCTCTGCCAATCCTGTCTGGAGAGCGCATCTGCAATGGAATTATCAGTACCCGGCACATGACGAGCTGTGAACAATATGTTAAACTGCAAAGCGCGCAGAACCAGCCAAGCAAGAAGCCGCAACACTGGTAGCGACGACAATCTTTGGTTATTGATCGCATGTACTACCACCAGGTTATCGCACCAAAAAACTATGGAACGGTCGCGCAACCACTGACACCATAGCTCTAATGCCACCACTATGGGAAACAGCTCCAGTAGGAGCAAGTTCTTGGTCAATCCTGCCTGCACCCATTTCGCCGGCCAAACTGAAAAACACCAATCTCCTGCCAAAAAAGATCCGAAACCTGATGATCCAGCAGCATCCGTGAAGAGCTGCAAGCAAGCATTAGGCTGAGGATCCGCAGGCCAGATGCGCACTCCATTAAAATCGCCCAAAAATGTCTCCCAAACCGCCAGGTCCAGCTTTAGTTCAGACGACAGCCGCAGAAAATGGTGCGGTTGACGTAACCCTACCAAGGCCCTCTGTAGCTTCCGACAAAAAATCTTCCCCATCGGGATAACTCGACACGCGAAGTTAAACAGCCCGAGCAGGGATTGACCTTGACGAAGTGTTACCTTTCCTCCTGCCAACGCTAGGAGGATAGTATCCTGCAAACGATGAATCTTGTCCGGCGGCAGCTGGCAAAGACCCTCCAAGGTATCAATTTCAATACCCAAGAAAACCAGCTTCGTGGCTGGGCCCTCAGTTTTATCGTGCGCAATAGGTACACCAAATTCCGAGAAGAGTGCTTGCACTGAAAAGAGGAGACGATTGCAGCGACGTGAACCGGCTGGACCCACGCACAAGAAGTCGTCCAAGTAATGGGCTATGCTCGTCTCCCCAGACCCCACCGCAACACACCAATGGAGAAAGGAACTGAAATGCTCGAAGAACGCGCAGGAAATCGAACAACCCATCGGAAGACATTTGTCCAGGTAATAGCCATCAGGCAACCGAAACCCCATGAAGCGAAATGATTCTGGATGCAGGGGCAACAATCTGAAGGCGGACTCAATGTCCACTTTCGCCATGAAAGAACCCGGACCCGCTGCCCGAACTAACGCTAACGCAGATTCGAATGACTGGTACTGTACGCGGCAGACCTCAACATCTATGGCGTCGTTAACTGGCATGCCTGACGGATGTGACAGGTGCTGAATTAAACGGTAACTCCCGGGGGCCTTCTTGGGGACGACACCCACAGGGGAAAGGACCAGATCGGGTATCGGAGGCTGCAGGAAAGGTCCAATCATGCGACCCAGGCCGACCTCCTTCATAACCTTGTCCTTGAGCACGTGAGGCAAATCGCAGGCCGAGCGTAAATTCCTAGGGCACCCGGAACCGATAGGCCGTATTATTGGAAGCGAAAACCCCTCTGCAAAACCCTTACTCAAAAAGACTGCGTCGTCCCGCACAGGATACCAGTCTAACCATTTTGCCATGGCATCCAGACGGATGGGAGTTGTCGCTTTACTTCGAAGTCCCAGCCCCTGACCGTTTGGCAGAGGGTGCCGCAGTGGAGGCCTGAGCTCCTCCTGGACTACGGGAGCAGTCCTTACTGGGGTGTGTCGCGCCGCAGCGGAGGCACTGGAGTCGAAAGCGACACCTGTTACCGAGGGTACAATTCCCATTATGTATGCGTAACACTTCCGCTTGTTTTGCCCTCCACTGGCTGTCCTTGGTGCCGAGGGGGACGAGGGTTGAACTGGCCGCCCAGGGAACTGATCAGCAAGGACGTGTGTAGGCTGTGTCACCTCCATCCACACCTCAACATCTTTACAACCCAATTCCATGACCTTGACCCGATCTTGCTTTCGACGAAACTCTTCGTCGTATTGACGCCACGCCGTACTGCGTGAGGCCTTGAATAGGCCATGTATCAGGTGTAAATATCGTATTACATTAAGGTACTCGGAAGGCCTGGTTTTAAGATAGCAAGTTGAGAACACGCAGAACCCAGATAGCCAATTCGTGTAAGACTTAAAGGCCTCCAGACCAATACCCCCTTTTGTCTTTGCGGTCGCAGCAGCTTTTTTCGCCGTAGCTGTAAGGGTGAACATATCTACGTAGCGCCCTTTTTTGATCCGCTGCTTAACCCTGGTACGCATACCTCGAGTGTCAGCTGTATTAGCGCAGTGTACAACATCCTCCGGACCCGCTCCGCGATCTACACTGGTACTACTGCCGGAGGACCGTTCGCTAGAATGCCTATGACGACGTGAGCGACGTCTACGAGACCTCCTTGCCCTTTTACGCCTAGCCTTATGCGAACTATCGCTTGAAGAGGAGGAGGAAATGGAAGTAGACCTGCAGTCAGATGTACTGTCACACTCACCAGAAGCACTGGCAAGAGCATTGGTGACTCCAGTGCCTGCGCTAGCTGTGACTTCAGCCGCCGCACTTCTGGTTGGGGCTGCGACCACTGTTAACTCCTCCAGACTGTCGTCTGTAAAAGAAGAGACTGAGGCAGCATCGTGCGCATTGTCTGTGTCCGCAGCCTGATTGGGCTGAGGAAGGGAGATGGCAGAGGGAGAGAAAGAAACGGAAGGAGCTGCGGGCATGGGAGCGAGGGAAAGACCGCAAATCCTGCCTAATTGCTGCACCAGCGGGCCAAGCTGCGTCTGCACGGCGGACACCGCCGACGCAGAAGGGCCTCCAGTGTCAGCGTTTCTGGGCTGCTGGGTCAAAAGCGGTGTCAGTGCACCCACCACAGACACCAGCAGTCTGGCAATGGCACCAGCATCTAGCAAGGGAGCACTCCCTGGTGCCGCAGGCCCTGCAGGCATAGCAAACGCCTGAGCAGCTGCCACCCCCGCAGGCCTGGAGGAGCTGGCTGCTACAGACATGGAGGACCCCATGTCTGAGTCACCATTATCAGCATAAACAGGGGGCAGCAGAAGAGGGGGAGGATTAACCTGCCTGTCACTATGCAGGCGTTTGCTCCGCCCCCTTCATCTCCGCCCCCCGCCTGTATTCATGTTGGCCTGCGTGCAAGCCGGCGCCATGACAGGCATTCGGCCTGCACGCTTATGTGGCCTTTTCCGCCGTCCTTCCCCCCGGACTTCAGCCGACTCACTCTGAGCGGCCACTGGGGGTGAAGGGACGGGCGGTGTGACTGCCCGCTGATGGCCGAGGGAACGGCTGGAGCGCGCGCCCGCGACTACCGCGGGCGCTGTAGTATGCCCGGCCGCTCCCGATCCCCACCTGCCCTGGTCCCTAGTCGCACTAGTACTGGCGACCAGCGGGGAACCAGGGGCAGGCGGAGGCAGTGACTGAGGTGTTTAGCGGCACCGCGAATGGGACCGCAGCACTTGCTGCGTGTAAGGGGGCCACTTTACCTGACCCTCCCGAATGCCGGGAGGGCAGTCCATGAGGAGGGGGGCCCAAATATGGTGCGCCGGATCCGGTACCGTCAGAAAGATGGGCGGCACTGAGCACGCACGCTGGGGCGATGCATAATGGCAGAGTAGGGAAAGAGACAGAACAGAGGAGAGAAGGATAGATATAGAAATACAAAGGGACTGAGAACAGGGAAAGAATAAGAGAGAGACTGAGAACAGGGATAGATACAGAGAGATAAGAAAGAATAAAGGCAAATAAACCAAGAACAGATCTGACAAGAAAAATACTGAACTTCCCTTGCTGGAGTTCAATTCAAAGAGCGAGATTTACCACAGTAGATTCTCCGCCCCTAACCTAACGTCCTATCACATCTGCCTATGACTGTCAACAAACATTTTTAACTTTATTAACCCCTCTATCCCTGACTAGAAGTTTATGTGCCGTCGGCTCTATTCCTAACCTCCGTTATATTATTTAACCACATTAGAGTGCCCCAGTTCTTAATATTTTATGTAGTCTCCTTCACATTACAATGAGCAGATCAGATTATGCCACACAGGGCCACCATCAGGGGGGGACTGCTGACACTTGAGTCCCGGGCACGGACACTCGGTGGGCCCACCCACTCCTACCCACCTGGCCTGCTACCACACTCAGGGCTGCCATCAGGAGGGGAACTGCCAGGAGTGCTATCAAGGAGGAACGAAACGCCATCCGCTAACCTTTGCATTCTACCTGCTGCTGCCATCACCGACCGCTGTGATTCCCACCCTGCAACAAGGGTGAAGTAGATAGATCCCCTTCAGGCGGGATGATGATGACCCAGCGACCCGCACCGCTGATAGAGACACTGAAGTGACCCGCTGCTTGTAAGGAGGACTGAAGAGCAACAAGTAGAAGGTAAGTGTGGGGCTGGGACTGGCTGCCTGGGGCTGGTCTGGGACTGTCTGGGGCTAGGCTGGACCTCACTGTCTGGGGCTGAGCTGGTGCTCACTGTCTGAAGCTGGAACTCACTGTCTAGGGCTGGGCTGGGGCTCACTGTCTGTGACTGTGGCTCACTGGCTGTGGCTGGGCTGTGGCTCACTGTCTGTGGCTGGGGCTCACTGTCTGGGGCTGGTTTGCCTTGGGCTGGGCTCACTTTCTGAAGCTGGGACTCACTGTCTGGGGCTGGGCTCACTGTCTGGGGCTGGGGCTTCCAGGCTGGGCTGTGGTTCATTGTCTGGGGCTGGGCTGTGGCTCACTGTCTAGGGCTGGTTTGCCTTGGAGCTCACTGTCTGGGGCTGGGCTGGAGCTCACTGTCTGGGGCTGAGCTGGAGCTCACTGTCTGGGGCTGAACTTGGGCTCACTGTCTGGGACTTGGCTGGGGATCACTGTCTGGGGCTGGGCTGGGGATCACTGTCTGGGCCTGTGGCCTACTGGCTGGGGCTGGGCTGTGGCTCACTGGCTGGAGCTCACTGTCTAGGGCTGGTTTGCCTTGGGCTGGGGCTCATTGTCTGGGGCTGGGGATCACTGGCTGGGGCTAGGCTGGGGCTCACTGTCTGGGGCTGGAGCTCACTGGCTGGGGCTGGACTGTGGTTCACTGTTTGCGGCTGGGCTGTGGCTCACTGTCTGGGGCTGGGGCTCACCGTCTAGGGCTGGTTTGCCTTGGGCTGGGGTTCACTGTCTGGGGCTGGGCTAGAGCTCACTGTCTGTGACTGGGCTGGAGCTCACTGTCTGGGGCTGGGCTGGGGCTCAATGTCTGGGGCTGGGCTGTGGCTCACTGTCTGGGGCTGGGCAGGGGCTCACTGTCTGGGGCTAGGCTGGGGATCACTGTCTGGGGCTGGGCTGGGGATCACTGTCTGGGGCTGGGCTGGGGATCACTGTCTGAAGCTGGGACTCACTGTCTGGGTCTAGGGCTCACTGTGGCTCACTGGGGCTGGGGCTTGCTGTGTGGCTGGACTGGAGATAAGTGTTGGACAGCAAGGCTGGGCTGGAGAGACAGAAGGGAGCCAGATGTGTTAAAACTGAAAAGTTAGCCAAATATAGACGCAATTATCAATGGTAGATACAGTATAATTACTGTCTAGGGCTGGGCCTGGGCTCACTGGCTGGGGCTGGGCTGTGGCTCACTGTCTGTGGCTGTGGCTTACTGTCTGGGGCTGGTTTGCCTTGGGCTGGGGCTCACTTTCTGAAGCTGGGACACTGTCTGGGGCTGGGCTGGGAGCTCACTGTCTGGGGCTAACTGGCTGGGGCTGGGCTGTGGTTCACTGGCTGGGGCTGGGCTGTGGCTCACTGTCTGTGGCTGTGGCTTACTGTCTTGGGCTGGTTTGCCTTGGGCTGGGGCTCACTTTCTGAAGCTGGGACACTGTCTGGGGCTGGGCTGGGGCTCACTGTCTGGGGCTGGGGCTAACTGGCTGGGGCTGGGCTGTGGTTCACTGTCTGGGGCTGGGCTGTGGCTCACTGTCTAGGGCTGGTTTACCTTGGGCTGGGGCTCACTGTCTGGGGCTGGGCTGGGGATCACTGTCTGGGGCTGGGCTGGGGATTACTGTCAGGGACTGTGGCCTACTGGCTGTGGCTGGGCTGTGGCTCACTGTCTGGGGCTGGTTTGCCTTGGGCTTGGGCTCACTGGCTGGGGCTGGGCTGGGGCTCACTGTCTGGGGCTGGGGCTCATAGGCTGGGGCTAGGCTGTGGTTCACTGTCTGGGACTGAGCTGCGGCTCACTGTCTGGGGCTGGGGCTCACTGTTTAGGGCTGGTTTGCCTTGGGCTGGGGCTCACTGTCTGTGGCTGGGCTGCAGCTCACTGTCTGGGGCTGGGCTGGAGCTCACTGTCTGGGGCTGAGCTGGAGCTCACTGTCTGGGGCTGAACTTGGGCTCACTGTCTGGGACTTGGCTGGGGATCACTGTCTGGGGCTGGGCTGGGGATCACTGTCTGGGCCTGTGGCCTACTGGCTGGGGCTGGGCTGTGGCTCACTGGCTGGAGCTCACTGTCTAGGGCTGGTTTGCCTTGGGCTGGGGCTCATTGTCTGGGGCTGGGGATCACTGGCTGGGGCTAGGCTGGGGCTCACTGTCTGGGGCTGGAGCTCACTGGCTGGGGCTGGACTGTGGTTCACTGTTTGCGGCTGGGCTGTGGCTCACTGTCTGGGGCTGGGGCTCACCGTCTAGGGCTGGTTTGCCTTGGGCTGGGGTTCACTGTCTGGGGCTGGGCTAGAGCTCACTGTCTGTGACTGGGCTGGAGCTCACTGTCTGGGGCTGGGCTGGGGCTCAATGTCTGGGGCTGGGCTGTGGCTCACTGTCTGGGGCTGGGCAGGGGCTCACTGTCTGGGGCTAGGCTGGGGATCACTGTCTGGGGCTGGGCTGGGGATCACTGTCTGGGGCTGGGCTGGGGATCACTGTCTGAAGCTGGGACTCACTGTCTGGGTCTAGGGCTCACTGTGGCTCACTGGGGCTGGGGCTTGCTGTGTGGCTGGACTGGAGATAAGTGTTGGACAGCAAGGCTGGGCTGGAGAGACAGAAGGGAGCCAGATGTGTTAAAACTGAAAAGTTAGCCAAATATAGACGCAATTATCAATGGTAGATACAGTATAATTACTGTCTAGGGCTGGGCCTGGGCTCACTGGCTGGGGCTGGGCTGTGGCTCACTGTCTGTGGCTGTGGCTTACTGTCTGGGGCTGGTTTGCCTTGGGCTGGGGCTCACTTTCTGAAGCTGGGACACTGTCTGGGGCTGGGCTGGGAGCTCACTGTCTGGGGCTAACTGGCTGGGGCTGGGCTGTGGTTCACTGGCTGGGGCTGGGCTGTGGCTCACTGTCTGTGGCTGTGGCTTACTGTCTTGGGCTGGTTTGCCTTGGGCTGGGGCTCACTTTCTGAAGCTGGGACACTGTCTGGGGCTGGGCTGGGGCTCACTGTCTGGGGCTGGGGCTAACTGGCTGGGGCTGGGCTGTGGTTCACTGTCTGGGGCTGGGCTGTGGCTCACTGTCTAGGGCTGGTTTACCTTGGGCTGGGGCTCACTGTCTGGGGCTGGGCTGGGGATCACTGTCTGGGGCTGGGCTGGGGATTACTGTCAGGGACTGTGGCCTACTGGCTGTGGCTGGGCTGTGGCTCACTGTCTGGGGCTGGTTTGCCTTGGGCTTGGGCTCACTGGCTGGGGCTGGGCTGGGGCTCACTGTCTGGGGCTGGGGCTCATAGGCTGGGGCTAGGCTGTGGTTCACTGTCTGGGACTGAGCTGCGGCTCACTGTCTGGGGCTGGGGCTCACTGTTTAGGGCTGGTTTGCCTTGGGCTGGGGCTCACTGTCTGTGGCTGGGCTGCAGCTCACTGTCTGGGGCTGGGCTGGGGCTCACTGTTTGGGCTGGGCTGGGACTCACTGTCTGAGGCTGGGCTGGGGATCACTGTCTGGGGCTGGACTGGGGATCACTGCCTGGGCCTGGGCTGGGGATCACTGTCTGAAGCTGGGACTCACTGTCTGGGGCTGGGGTTGGGCTCACTGTCTGGGTCTGGGGCTCACTGTGGCTCACTGGGGCTGGGGCTTGCTGTGAGGCTGGACTGGAGATAAGTGTTGGACAGCAAGGCTGGGCTGGAGAGAAAGAAGGGAGCCAGATGTGTTAAAACTGAAATGTTAGCCAAATATAGATGCAATTATCAATGGCAGATACAGTATAATTACCAGTAATCACCCATTTTAAATACTAATACCACATAATTGCTGCTGTTTTAAAGGGGGGGGGCTAGGGGCCCTGCCTATTTTGTCAGTCCCGGGCCCCACCATTTCTGATGACAGCCCTGATGCCACATTACAGTGCCCCATTACACTGTAACATCCACTACACGCACTTCTCATTGAAAAAGTAATGTCACACAATTCTGGCAGGCCAATTGATCAAGCACAAATGCTAACCAGACAAATTAGGAAATTTGGTGTGCAACTATATAACCTGGGTCCAGGCACCCCTATGCCTCTGAGCCCCATAGCAATGGCACCCCTTGTACCCACTATAGTGTCATCCATTGTTTTTCTTACTCACCAGCCTCACAGTCGTTAGTTTCTGGATGACGCCTTTTCGCAGCCTGGGTGGAAGGTCTCATCTTTTGTGCAGCTAAAGAGAGAGAAAAAAGGGTGAACATTGTACATATTTGCAAATGGCATTTCCACTTCTAGGGTTCCTCACACTCATCAGGATTTTGGCATTACATTTAGTGGTATTTAATCCAAAAAATTTATCTTACTAAAAAAAAGGGCTAACGCTAAGGCCCTCATTCAGAGCCGCTCGTAAGCGGCCGCTCGTTCGTTATGAGCAATGTTCGCACATATGCGCATGCGTACGGATTGTAATACGCATGCGCGAACCAGTCAGTGCGGCCGAAAATCGTTTGTTCGCTAAATTGAGTGACAGGAGGAGGTGTATGTGGGTGGTAACAGGGGAAGGTGCTTGAAAACGGGGAGTGGAATTCAGAACGCAGGCGTGCTTAAAGGTCAAAACAGGCGTTTTAAGGGTGTGCATAATTAATACAGCAGCGTCATTGACCACGTCACTTGGTTGTTTTATAGTCAGAACTGCTCGCAAGATAGCGGTAGGAAAAACCAACCACAAGAATAGCGAGCAGTTCATACGCTGTTCAATGTACTCGATTAATCTAATAAATAGCGGACATGACGTATGGTGCGAGCGGCCAGGGGGCGTATTTTTCAAAATTACGACCGCAAGTTTTGTTCGCTCGTTGAGACATAAAGGCGTGAACAGACCGCAAAGAGCGAACGGTTCATTTGAATAGCCACCCCTTTTTTCTGAACGAGCGAGCGCAAATAGCTTCCGGCTCTGAATCAGGCCCTAAGTTCACACTGAATCAGGTTGGTACAGTTAAGCACAACCATTGTTTCGTTACCCACCACATGGGATGGAGGACGGTCAGTATACTCGATGTATGTTCGAGGGAGGATTCCAGTTGGGATAACTTGTTTCAGCTCTACTTCATAGGCTGTGTAGCTAGGGTCGACGCTTCCATTAGGCAACTATAGATAGCTGCCCAAGGGCACCGGGACCTGAGGGGTGGCCCGCTGAGGCTGCATTAGAGAGGGGGCATTGTCTTGCCTTTCCCGAGCGCCACTCCTGCTGGCTAAGAGACCCCCTGAAACCTGCCTACCCCAGCGGCAGGTGTCCATCTACACCAGTCTCCTGCAGAAGGCAAAAATAAAACACTCACCAAGAGCAGAGACAAACTACTGCAGCTGGGTCCGGCACCGGTGACATCAGTGTGTCATCGGCCGGCCCACTTTGCTGCTCCAACCTCAGTCTGCCTGGTTCCAAGTTCTATGCTCTATGGCTGTTGGCCAGATCAGGACCAGTGTCTTTCCTCCTGCTGCTGCATTCCGTTCTCAAAGGATAACTTTTGGCGCAGAGACTGAGAGTCACTACAACTAGAAATCCGGTAGACCAAGTCCCTACTGCAGGACACCGAGCCTCCTCTCCCCCGAGGTAAGTTGCTGCTGTTCTGCACTTCTGCTCCCACACTCTGCCAGAGCTCCCAGGCTGAAAGGTCCTTTAGCTGCTCTGCACTTCTCCTCCAACATTCTGCCAGGGATTCCAGGCTGACAGGTCTGCGAGCCAAATAGAGCTCGCAGACTTGTCAGCCTGGGAGCAGCAGCAGCTTACCTATATAATTTACCCTCTCCATACCTTCCTCTTGGACCACTGGCTCCTTCTCCCCCCGCTGTTGCCACCCAGATTGAGACCAGCGTCTTTCCCCTGGCTCCTGCCCTCCAGTCTCTCGGGGGCTCCTGCTGTTTGCTAAGGGCAGAGGAGCTGGTGCCCTGCTATCGATACAACCTGTCTCCTGCCTACTATCTGCTTGCCTACCTACTATCTACCACCTGTCTACATACTACCTACATGCTATCTACCTAACTACCTACTGTGTACTTACCAACTTCCCACCTTCCTACTACCTACCTTATTACTTATCTACAGTCTACATACTTACCTATCACTTGCTTACATACTACCTACCTGCTATAAACCTAACTACCTATTGTCTTCTTCCATACTACTCACTTTCCTAATACCTACTGTGATATCTTGGGGGTAATTAGCTCAGCAGAGGGTGGATTGGTGCAGTGTTTAGGTGCTTAATGAGGGTCCACACACAGCTTTCCAGTAAAATAAATGAGGTGGTGCTTTACTTCCAGCAGGGAAAAACAGGTACAACACAAAGGAACAGAAAATAATAAAACAACCTAGCCCCTGTTTAGGGCGTCTAAATCACTTCTTCAGCCCTCTCTATCATGGTGCAGCCAGTCTGCCAACAAAGTCTCTGCCTGCTTCTTGCAGGTCTATCGCCGGCTCCAGCCTGGCTTGGCTTGGCTGTCACAGCTACACAAATACAGTCTGGGTGGCCTTCCCTGTATCCTACAGATTTAGGCCCTGGCTTCCTCAGCCTGCAGCTTCACTGCTTTGTTGTCACACAGTCTGAGAGTTTGTGGTCCCCCCTTGCCTCCTGGCCCCCAATGGCTTGCTTAGCTTCACTGGGCTCTCTGACTGGTCTGCCTTCTCATCAGCCCACACCAGAGCGCTATCCACAAAGCAGCAATTAGGCATCTTCCCACAATGCTTTTCTAGTCTGTGTGGGCAGATCTCCCCTGCCCCACACAGAATCTACTGCTCACCAGTGCCACCTCTGGTGATACTGCCACACTACCTTATTACTTACCTGTCTACTCTCTACTTACCTCCGACCTGCCTATATACAACCAACCTGCTATTAACCTTACTGCCAATTGACTACTTACCTACTGCCCTCTTTCCGACTACCTACCTTCCTACTTACTTATCTACTGCCCACTTATCTACTATCAACAACACAGGAGAGACTGCATTGCTGTGCATGTAGCGGTCTGTGAGCTCCAATTGGTTAGCAGACAGTGCCAGAGTCAAAATTACTGTGGCACTGTGCCGCTGCCTCTCCATGGATGCCTGCTATGCCTGGCACCAAATCCACACCTGCTGCTGCAGCCCCATGATGTGGAGGTGAGAGGATGCTGGTGGGACACGGGGAAGTAAGAGGCTGCGGGGATGGAGGGCTTTACTGTGGGGCACAATGTTATAAGGGGCATTACTTTGTGGCATAATGTGTAAGGGGCACTAATTCTGTGTGGCATAATTTGTAGAGGGCAATACTGTGTGGCATCACTTGTAAAGGGCATTACTGTATGGTATAATGTGTTATAAGTGGCATTACTGTGTTTGGCATAATGTGCGTGTGTGTGTGTATATATATATATATATATATATATATATATACACACACACATAGAGATAGAGAGAGAGAGAGAGAGAGAGAGAGCAGCAAGCAGAAATTTTGCCTAGGGGATGGATGCTGCATGCCCGCCCCCTGTCCTCCGTGCCTCATGCAGCCTCTCTACCAACTTGGTTTACAGACACACTTCACATCATTGAAACACTTTATTACATCCTCCACGCACTGAAGGTAGGAGCTCACAGCATTTCCCACATCAACGATGGACTTCCACATTGCTTTCTTGCGGTCCTGGGTGGTTCGGTGTGACTGACCTCAAAGAAGACATTCGAACACTGGCACCATTGCAGGCACCATTTTACAATTTTCATAATACGAGAAGCGCGCGTTCCTGCCAGTCTTTCCAGGTAGAGACATGGGAGCCTCTTCCTCATCCTCCTCCTGCTGCTCTTCCTCCTCACCATCCTTCTCCTCCTAAGTCTCAGGCTGGGTACCAAACACCTTCCACTTCCTCCTCCTCCTCTTGGCTCTGCTCTCCACCAATTATCAGCGAGAATGACATGATGCTGCAACGTATAAATCTATTGTTAGCGGAAATCTCGCACCCTATTACAGTACATTGGGCCTGATACAGACACGGTCGCTATTTGCAGCCGCTCGCTGTCAAAAAGGAGCCGTCTATGCAAATCATGCGCTCACTCTTTGCGGTGTAAGGACGCCTCTATTTCTAAGCGAGTGACAGCATATTGCGCTTGCAAGTGTTTAAAGACGCCCCCTTGCCACTCACTACACACGTCAACTCCGGGAAATGTAGGCTTATTTGGGACCATCGGGAGCCATCGGAGCTGCTCGCCGCGCTTGAGGTAGTCCCTACTCTCCCGCAAGCACTGCGAGGAGTTCAGGGAAAAACCAACCAAGTCACGTGTTCAATGATGCAACTTTGCTAATTATGCACACCCATTAAACTCCGTACTGACGGTCAGGCACATCCACTCCCCCATTCACAAGCACCTTCCCCTGTTACCACCCACAAACGGCGCTGTCACTCAAAGTAGCAGCCAGGCTGTGTACTACGAGCACACGATTTCACATTGCAGATGCTTGTTTAAGCATGCGCACTGCAACTTACACGCATTATTATTGTTTATTTATATGGCGCCACAAGTGTTCCGCAGCGCCTTACAAGGTACATAACCAAAAAAGTGACTTACAGTAAAATACAATACAATGAAGGACAAGGACATGGATAATATACATTGATACATTGGTGGCCATAACACCCAATTAAGCAACAGAGCATAAGCACCAAGTGTTAGGTGTCCTAGTGGTGAGTAAGAAGCAGATGAAAATAAAGTAAGGAGAAGCACAAGAGGGTAGAGGGCCCTGCTCGTAAGAGCTTACATTCTCAAGGCAGGGCCGAAGCTAGGATATCTGTCACCCGGTGCAAGGCAGCAATTTTGCGCCCCCTCCCTTCCTGTACCTGAATTTTGTCCTTGTTCCTCCATAGGGCAGTGCACTACTCAGACATCCCTGGTATAGTGACTTACATTATTCCACACACCATAATGCTCATTACACATTATGCCACACACTGTAATGCTTATTACCAAAGTGCCACTTACATATTTGCCCGACACCATTTTATGCCCCACAGTAAGGCTTCTAATTACTTTAAAATTACCTGCTCGTTGTCAGGGGTTTTATGCTCATTACCATTTCCATGCTCATTTCCAGGGGGTTTATGCTCGTTGCCAGGGGGGTTTCATGCTCGTTGCCAGGGGGTTTCATGCTCGTTGTCAGGGGATTTACACTCATTACAAGGGGTTCCATGCTCGTTGCCAGGGGTTACATGCTCGTTGCCATGGGGTTTATGCTCGTTGCCAGAGGGTTTCATTCTCCTTGAAATGGGGATTCGTGCTCGTTGCCAGGGGGTTTATGCTCACTGCCAGGGGGTTTATGCTCGTTGCCAGGGGATTTCACGGGAGAAGATGCAACTTTCAGCATCTTCTCCCGGCAGCACCAGCGTTCCCAGCACTTCCGGGAATGCTGTGTGCGTTGCGCTAGCCTGACACTAGAGGTCCAGTAGGACCTCTAGCATCTGTCTCCTCCAAGGTGGTGGCCATTTTTGGATGGCAGTTTTCAGCAGAGTCCATGCGGACGGCTAGTCCTCATGGAATCTGCTGAAAACGGCCATCCAAAAATGACCGCTGCCAAGGAGGAGACAGACACTAGAGGTCCAGTCTTTGGCGGCAGCCATTTTTGGATGACCGTTTTCTGGATCTGCAGTCCCAAGCCACTGCGAGTCAGGCTTTTTTCACCCCTTGCATTCCGGCACCTGGTGCACGTGCACCTCTAGCCCCCCCCTAGTTGCGGCCCTGCTCAAGGGGAGGGGCAGACAGACGGGCATAATACAGATGGGGAGGACAGCATGTAGTAGCAAGTTAGGATGAGAGCTGGAAAGCATTGATGAAGTAGTGGGTCTTGAGAGCCCGTTTGAAGGATTGTAGAGAGGTGGAGAGTCTGATAGGGAGAGGGAGAGAGTTCCAAAGGTGGGGAGCAGCACGGGTAAAGTCTTGGAGGCTGGAGTGGGAGGAAGTAATCAGTTGGCATGAGAGGTGGGGTGCATTTGTTGAACGAAGAGGGCAGACAGGAGAGTGAAGGGAGATGAGGTCAGAGATGTAAAGGGGAGAGGAGTGTGTGAGGGCTTTGTAAGCGAGTGTGAGAACCTTGAATTGGGTTCTAAAGGGGAAGGGGACCAAGTGGAGAGCTTGTAAGAGAGGGGAGGCAGATGTAGAGCGTTTGGAGAGAAAGATTAGTCGAGCGGCAGACTGGAGAGGAGAGAGATGGGAGTTGGGAAGGCCAGATAGGAGAGGGTTACAGTAATCCAATCTGGAGATGACCAGCAGTTGTGCGACCATCGCTCATAGCGAGCGAGCGCATCTTAGCGACCATGTCTGAATCAGGCCCATAGTGCGAGTTGCGGTACAGACTCGCACCAAACTGGCAGCGAGTAGGTGTGAGTTTGCACTGGCACATAAATGCACTCTCTTTTACATTCCACCCTATTAGTGGCCAAAAGCATTTATTCCAAAAAATGACTTCGATTTTTTTATCTTTTATTTATTACTGTAATCGAAGAGTATATAACAACAAATATGGACTCTCTTGATAATAATTTCTGTAATTTTGAAGCCCAGTGCAAAAATCCTATTTAAAGTTTTGAACATTTGTCATTTATAAATGGATTCTGTCTCTCTGCCTACTGCCTTCGGCATGATCGCCCTCCTCATAGAATTGTTTTGCGCCTCATTAAAAGTTGAGGAAATACACAGCAGCAATCAATGAATTTTCTCCTTTCTGATATTTTGAGCTTTCAGGTTAGCAGTTTTGCATATAAGAGATCTCACACCTGTATATGCATTCTGAATGATGTTGTAAAAATGTAAATTCTGTGTACAACTACATTTTCATTGCAGGTGGCATCCAGAACACCCATGAAGGTTCCGTATGCTCCAACCAATTATTCTGTTACAATCCTTTTACTGGTATGTTGCACCAACTTGCACCAGTGATACAGCCAAGGTGCCACCTGAAGCTGTTCCCACTTGAGGGATACCTTTATGCCATTGGAGGTGAAGGCTTACTGTAGATACAATGGGGAGATATAATCCAAGGACAAACAAATAGACCATTGCAGCTCCCCTTCCAAAGACTCATTTGCTGTAGCACATGAGGCTGCAACCTGTAGAGGAAAGATCTATGTTTTAGAAGGAGATTCACATTGCCGGCTCTTCAGGTATAAGCACCGCCGTGACCAGTGTAAAGAATGCCCTTATAGTGGCAGCAGGGGAGACTCCTATGACATGGTAGCAATTGGCCATACCATTTATAGATTTGGGAATGTAGTGATATTGCCGGCGAATGGGATGCCAGCCGACAATATACCGCCGCCGGAATCCCGCCGCCCGGCATAATGCCGACGCCGATATCCCGAATGAGATCGGGATACCGGTGTTGGCATCCTGAACCGCTGGAATCCCGAACCTACTTGGCCGGGTAAGAATGTGCTTGTCCCCGGGGAAGGGGGGGTTAGGCTTAGGCACCCCCAGGGGGGACTTAGGGTTAGGCACCCCCCTTGGGAGTGTTTGAGTTAGGAAGCGGGGAGGGGGGTTAGGGTTAGGCACCACTAGGAGAGTTAGGGTTATGTTCCCGCCAGTAAACCTTAGGTTTAGGGTGCGGAGAATGTGGGTTAAGGTCAGGCACCACAGGGGGGAGGTTAGGGTTAGTCACCCCCCTGGAGAGGGTTAGTGTTAAGCACCACAAAAGGAGGGTTAGGGTAAGAATAGCGGAGGGATAGTGTACTTACCTTCTCTCATCTGAATTTTCATTCTTCGGGCTTCCATGATTGGGATTTGACCACTAAAGTAGAGATGTTCGGTGACCCCCGTGTTTTGGTTTTGGATCTGGATCTCCCCTGGTTTTGGCTCTGGATTGGTGTTGCCAAAACCTCACCTCCGTGTTTTGTTTTTCCGTTTTGGTTTTGGATCTGGATTTTTTCTTAAAAAATAATAAAAACAGCTAAAATCACATAAAATGGGCCTTTTTTGTTCCTACAGTATTATTAACCTCAATAACATTTATTTCCACTCGTTTCCAGTACAATTTTTACCACCTCACAGCTCACAGTATTGATTTTTTTCATCTAGGTAAGGGCCAAAATGTTGCATTCAGCTAGCTGGCTCAAAACTGAGTGATAAATAGAGTTGAGGACTGTGCAAAGATGATGGTTGGGGTACCCCTTGAGAATTGATAGTTGGCACAGCCACTGGCTGAAGTAAGAAGAGTTGATACTTGATAATTGGTGCAGCCACTGACTGAAGAATTGATAGTTGATATTTGGCGCAG
Source organism: Taudactylus pleione (assembly GCA_031769625.1). Lineage (NCBI taxonomy): Eukaryota > Metazoa > Chordata > Amphibia > Anura > Myobatrachidae > Taudactylus > Taudactylus pleione. The sequence goes on from JAUIMM010000113.1 coordinate 7,210,879, forward strand.
CCACTGGCTGAAGTAAGAGGAGTTGATACTTGATAATTGGTGCCGCCCCTGGCTGAAGAATTGATAATTGGTGTAGTCCCGGACTGAAGAATTGATAATTGGTGCATCTCCTGCCTGAAGAATTGATAATTGGTGCAGCCCCTGGCTGAAGAATTGATAATTGGTGCAGCCCCAGGCTGAAGAATTGATAATAGTGCAACCCCTGACTGAAGAATTGATAATTGGTGCAGTCCCTGCCTGAAAAATTGATAATTGGTGCAGCCCCTGGCTGAAGAATTGATAATTGGCGCAGCCAATGGCTAAGAATTGATAATTGGCGCGCCCACTGGCTGAAAAATTGATAGTTGATAGTTAATTGTTGATGCAGCCTCCGGGCTGAGTAGTAGTGGAATACAGAGCTACAGTATGAACCAGTCCTGCAACAGCCTTGAGGCCTGGAATGCTTGGCAAGTTGCGGGGATTACAGCCTTGAGGGCTGGTGAGGAGTGACGGCAGATGGCCTTTGGGCCGTGAAGCAGGATGCGGCCTTTGGGCCATGTAGCAGCCTTAAGGGCTGAGAACCCTTGGCTGAATGTCACTGTTGTGCGACTTGTGCCGTCAGGTTGACACAACAAGCAGCAATTGGTTCAGAATTTTCTTTAAAAAAAATGAAAGGGCCATGCAGGAGATGCTGTCTGTGCCCATTACAATTTCTGGACATTCATAAACCATAACATTAAAAATGTCAGGCAGCAATGCCCCAATCAGCACATAATGGAAAAGAAAAAGGTGCAAGATGGAATTGTCCTTGGGCCCTCCAACCCACCCTTATGTTATATATATGAAACAGGACATTCACAGTTTAACAAACCAATCACTTCAGCGACAGGGACCGCCACTTGTGGCTGAAATGATTGGTTTGTTTGGATCCCCCACAAAACAAGCTGCAAATGCGCAGAGGACATTGGTGGCAATGATCCCATACACAAACTGGCTTTACAATACATTAGATGTTGTCATCGTCATCCCCATCAGTGTGTGCATCCTCACACAATATGAATTCGTCCCTGCTGGAATCCACCATTACAGACACTTCTGTATTTTTTGGAGTTAAGTGCTGGTAAAGGTCTTCCTCATGGAATTTTTGTAATTCATTTTGATGAACATCATCTTTTCCACAGTTTGGGGAAGTAACCTCCTACGACGATCACTGACAAGGTTCCCGGCTGCGCTGAAAACTCTTTCAGAGTACACACTGGAGGGTGGGCAACTTAAGTACAGCGAAACCAGTTTGTGTAAGGGACTCCAAATTGCCTCTTTTTCTGCCAGTAGTGAAACGGACTGTCTGACATGCCTATTTGGATGCTATCCCAAAAATAGTCATCCAGCATTCTCTGAATGGTGACCATATCAGAAAAAGTCACGGTAGACATGTCGCTCATTGTAGGCAGTTCTTTCAGACCCAACCAGATGTCATTAGAGTTTGCTGACTGATCTGCATCACCACCAGCAGTGGGTCTCTTAGGAAAATTTAGTTTTTCTTGGCAGCTGTAGAAACTGAATGAGGAGATGCTGCTGTGTCACGTTCCACTTAAGCTGACAATTTTTTTGCCACCAGCTCTTTGCATCTTTTCAGATTTATGTCCATCGGAAAGAAAGACACAAGGTATGACTTAAACCTAGGATCAAGTATGGTCACCAAAATATAGTGATCTGATTTGAAGAGATTGACGACACTTGGATCCTGTCAAAGCGCATGAAGGGCTTGATCTACAAGTCCCACATACTTAGCGGAATCACTCTGTTTCAGCTCCTCCTTCAGTTTCTTCAGCTGCTTTTGCAAATGTCTGATTAGGGGAATGACCTGACTCAAGTTGGCAGTGTCTGAACTAACTTCACAAGTGGCAAGTTCAAAGCCATTTTGCAATGATTTCCCTGAGTTTCTCTAAGAGGTTCTCAGCGGTATGCCTCTTACTGAAACCGGTGATACACAAAATAGCCTGCCTCTGAATGAGCTGGCAGTTGTTAGCTACTGCTACTGTTTGCACTGTTGGAGGCAATACACCTATCCAGTGGCCTGTCACAGTCATGTAATCTTTAGTTTGCCCTGTCCCATTTGTCCACATATCTGTGGTTAAGTGGACAGTGGGCACAACGGCATTTCGGAGGACATTAATAAGGTTTTTTATTTAATGTCCTTGTACAGATTGGGAATTGCTATTCTAGAGAAGTGGAATCTAGAAGGGACATGGTAGCAGGGACACATGACCTCCATTAACTGTAAAACCCACTGCATTGGGCGGATACTGGATGCACATTTAATACCAGCATAGCTGTTATGGCGTCACTAAACCACTGTGCAACTGGGTGTTTGCTGTCATACTTTTTCGCCAAATCAAAGGCTTGTGTGACAGTCAATTGTTTGGTTAAACATCTTGAACTACTAAAAGTAGTCTTCTTCCTGGTCCCCTTCTGGGTTGAAGATCCACTCATAACAACAGCAGCAGCAGGCGTAACACTCATGAATCCTTCTGAGGAACAACGGATAGGAGAGGAGTCAGTACTTATGATATTGGATGCAGGACTACTTCTGATCATGAATGAGAATATTGATGATGATGATGATGCAGGTGTTGGTGGTGGATTTTGCAGGCGCTTGGATCCAGATAGAAGGGAGCAGCTTGGTGACACTGGACTGATTGTTGTTTGCTTATTTGTCACCAAAGTTTCAATACCCTTTCCAATTTGATGAATGCGCTGCAAGTGACATAACAGAGAAGAGGTTCCAAGATGGTTAAGGTTCTTACCTCTACTCAATGTTACATGGCAACGGTTACAAATGGCTTGGCAAAGGTTGTCCGGATTTGGGTGGAAATTATTCCACACATGAGATGTGGATTTTTTGGACTATTGCCCAGGCATGCCAACAATGGGATTTTTCCCACCATGGGCAACAACTGTTGCCTGATTGTGATTTACAGTTTTTGCACAAACATCCTCATCAACATCCTTATCATCCTTGTTGTTATTATCGCAACTACATAAATATCCTCCTCATCCTCCTCGTGCAATTCGACAGAAGCATTTCTACGTCAGTATGTTAACTTGTGCTGCTCATCCCCACATTTGCAGAGGGCACACAAATGGTGGAAGTACGATCCTCTTCAACTACAGTATTAGAAAGGTCAGGCTCACACATGGCAACAGTGGACACACTTGGGCCCTCATTCAGACACGCACGCAAGCGCTAAGCAAGCGCAAGCAGGTCGATGGTGAGGGCCTGCGCACGTGCAGTGCTCGCAGTGCATGTGCACAAGCCCCGGAGCGAGTGACAAATTCACTCGCTCTGGGGATCGCTACAAACGGGGTGGCTGTCGAAGTTGATCGACAGCTCGCCCCATTTTGTAGGCGGGTGGGGGGGTGGCCGGACAAACGGAGGCATTCCAGAAGGAATGCCTGCCACTTTTAGGCGGCCCTACCGACATCACCAGTGATGTCAGTAGGGAGCTTCCTGCTCTGTTAGAGTAGGAAGCTACTTGGGGCTTGCGGTAGATGAGACCCTACCACAAGGGTCTTGTCGCAAGCCTCGATGGTCGCGATGGTCTCAACCATCGTGACCATCACCTGGTCACTCGCTAAAGCTGTGGGTGGTAACCCACAGCTTAGAGAGTGGCCAGGAGGCCAGCTTTCAAAACAAGAAAAAAGTTGATTTTTTTAGACTGACTTTTTGGCCTGACTTAAGCCCTAGTACATCGGTCTTCATAGGTGATGTTGACTGCTTAGCATCGTCATCATGACTGCTGCTGGCAGCTACAAGACTGGTATGTGGATCCTGCTCTCCGGTCATGTGACTGTCCTCCATACTCATTGTGGTCTTGCAGCAGTGTCACCAAGCAATTATAGCGCAGCTAAGTTGGGGCTAACGCACACAACCACACACAGAATTTTATTTTTTTCACACTGGGGGTGAGGAGCACCCCTCCGCACCTACATTGATGATAAGTGTGGCTACCATGGAACATATTTTTTTTTCACACTGGGGGTGAAGAGCACCCCTGAAAGAGGCAGCAGCCCCTTGGCAGACAGCAGCACAGCACCCCTGTGCACCTAAATTGCTGACAAATGTGGCTAACACGCACAGAAAAAAATGTTTATTTATTTTTTTTTTTCTTCACACTGGGGGTGAAGAGCACCCCTGAAAGAGGCAGCAGCCCCTTGACAGACAGCAGCACAGCACCCCTGCACACCTATGTTGATGACTGGTGTGGCTAACACGCACACAAATTATTATTTGTTTTCACACTGGGGGTGGGTGAAGAGCGCCCATTATGGACGGAGTACCCCTTGGACAACACAGCAGAACAGCCAGCCTCTATGGACAACAGCTAGCCAGCCCCTATGGCCTACAACCAGCCAGCCCCTAAGGACAGGACAACAGCCAACCTGCCCCTATATATGGACAACAGACAGCCAGCCCCTATGGATGGACAGGAAAACCTTAGTCACAACAACAGCCAGCCAGCCCCTATATGGACAACAGCCAGCCTCTATGGACATTAAGCAAAATTGTAGCCAGCAGCAGAGCATAGCTCCCAGCTCCCTCCCTCTTCACCCTCCACAGCCAGAATGAAAAATGGCGGTGATCGCGGGACATTTATAGAATCCAAAACCTGCGAGAATCCGACAGCGGAATTTTAAAGTTTTGCCTCATTTTCAGATCCGAGTCAGGCAACCCGAGCCAACTCGGATCTGACTTGGATCCCCAATGTTCGGGTGGGTTCGGATCTCAGAGATCCGAACCCACTCATTTCCACACGAAAGCCCGCCGGTATTTCATACCCATTCCATAGATTTGACATGAAAAAGGGCAACATTGTGACCATCATTCAATACAACACCGCTACCACGAAGTGGTCTGAATACAAAACATCTTTCCCAGGAAGCCAGGTTCCTTTTCAGATACGCTGCCCTGGATGATACCATCTACTGCATAAATAGGGCGACAACTGCACGGTTCTCAGTGGAGAATGGAAAAGCCGCATTCAAGTACGTTACAGTGAATGAGCTCATTGTTGAATTACCCAATACATCAAAGTGCTTACCACAAAAGGCTTGACCATGTCATTGCATGTGTAAACCTATTTAACAATAATCACAGGGGTACCATGACGGGGCTGCACAATTTGTGTTAGAATTATTACATCACAGCACTGAGGTCTTGGGTCTGATTCCTACCAAGGCCGTAACTGTGTGGAGTTTGCATGTTCTCCCCATGTTTGCATGGGGTAACCTCCATTCATCCCACAATCCAAAACTATACTGGTAGGTTAATTGGATTCTGACAAAATTAACTGTGCATTTTGGTAGGGAATGTAGATGGTAAGCTCCACTGGGGCAGGGAGTAATGTGTATGGTCAAATACTCTTTGTACAGAGCTAAGGAACATGTTTGTGCTATATAAAAAAAACTTTATAATGGTGATTGCAGAACAAAAGCATTTATATACTGTAATTATTGACTAAAGCGCTTCTATTAAATTATTTTTAGTCTATATGTAATTTCTTTTAAAAATGGCTTTCAGTTTCACTGCTCATGTGTCTAGACAATATTTGCTTTCATAAATGCTGACCATGGCCCTCATTCAGACCCACTCGCAAGCGGGCGCACGTACGTTAGGCGTACGTACAAAATTATTTAAATTCAATGGCTCGCTCGTATTTTCTTTCGCATCTAAAATTCCTCCCTAAACTCAGGCGACCCCTCCTCTAACTAACGAGCGTGCGAAATAGCGAGCGTACATCCCCGAAATGGCTTGAAGGGAACGCACGCACAAGTGAAACCGGAAGTGGCCTTGTCAGATGTCGATTACCTGCTCCTTTATTCTGCCTACCTCCCTCAATCGTATCATGCCAATCAATGTATCAATTAGCTTAATTGTTTTTTTTTTTTCAACACAATGCAAGAAACTTTACTCTTGTCCGTGTTTGTGTTTACCCGCAGAATACGTACGGATGGAACATTCGCTTTTATTGTTCAAAAAACATGTGAACCACAATTAAACAATTGTTCTATTGCTGTGGATCCTCGCATATTTTCCGGGGTTCATTTCTTTATTTAAATTTGCAAACGCATGTCACTGCATCAAGCCTATCATAACTCTCCAGAGATTTCTGGCCCTGTTGAACACATGACTCATACACTAACCAATAAAATTGCTCCTGTTAATTTCCAAAATACATTAGCCAATCAGAAATTTTTTGCACACTTTATCAAAAATGTTTTGTATGAAAAACTCCATTGCCATCATGAGAGCCTCCGCATTCACCAGGCGCGAGCTGCTGGTGCTTACGGAGGTGATGGATCGCCGTATCACCAGCCAGCCTCCACCCATCACCAACCGGCAGAAGCGCTCCGCGTATGCGGAGGCACGGTCCCGCCTGCGGTCCTTAGGTTCACGCCGCAACATCGGGCAGCTGGAGCGCAGGTGGTCAGACCTGCAATGGCGAACGCCCCGCTTGCTGGCATGCTTTCGCATGCAGATACTGGAAAGTAAGTGTTATGTATTGTGGTTTTCATGTTTGTGTTTGTGGGGCAAACTGCGTGTGCATGTTTTCCTGTCTGTCCTATTTATTATTTATCCTCATATCTGCGTGTGCATGTTTTCCTGTCTGTCCTATTTATTATTTGTCCTCATATCTGCGTGTGCATGTTTTCCTGTCTGTCCTATTTATTATTTGTCCTCATATCTGCGTGTGCATGTTTTCCCTCTATTTCTGTTTTTTTCATTCTACTCCTATTTGCATGTTTTTTGTTGTTGGTTTTTTTTTTTTTTTTGGGCCCCGGATTTGGCCAGAAACTAACCTCAATTTGTTTGACATATTTTAGGTGGACAGCCAAGACTACGCCGTCACCGTCCGGCCAGACGGCGTTCCCGGCCACTATCCCCAACCCCCAGCCAACACTCCACCCCAAATATTTCCCCTATACCCCACTCCTCCCCAGCCATCCCAGACCCTCTCCCGGAACTGTAGGGCCTCATTCCCTTCCGTCCCACTTCCCCCTCTCCTCCACCCACCCCTCTTACAATTACCCCCTCCCCGGAGTCCGTCATTACCCCTCCCCGTTCTTTGGGGAATGAAGGCTCCTCCGAGGAAGAACATGGAGGGACTTCCGGAGCTCCCGTTTTGGCTCCCGGTATGTTTTTCTTTCGCATTTTTTTTAAGCACAAACTGTTTGTATGTAATCATGTGTCGTGCCTTTATTCGTGATTTTTGGGTTTACTTTTGGTGATTTAGCAGTTTGCCTTTACCTCTTCCTGCTGGTTTCAACATACACATATCACACCTGTGGGAATTTGTACATAGGCCTGGTATTTTTGGCAGCACCCCCTTTTTGTTTTGGTTTCTTTTTTTTTAGGTTTAGGAGTGATTTCGTTGTGTTTTTTTTTTGTTAATGTGGCTTCCCTATTGTTTTATTAATCCACACACTTTTCTCACACACAGAGGAACAGAGGCGTCGGCAAGAGGTGGTCGAATGTGTTGGCCAGATGCGCCAACATGTCATTGGCGTTCTTGTGGGCCTTGACCGGCTGTCTGGTATCCTTCGCCAGTAGTTTTTTTTGTTTTTTTTAGCTTTCTAAATAAATTGTTGATTTCGAATATATGTTCTGGCTCATTCTTTTTTTCCAAAAAAAAAAAAAAAAACCCTGACATAAGTTGACTGTTCCTGCAAGGATTTCCCTTTTTTAAAAGTTAGATTGTGTTTTGTATTTGTATGTAAATCAGCCACAAGAAACACAGAACAGTAACAATGTAATTTCCCTTTTTGGGTGTAGTGTCAATTAGATATTTCTACATTTTACAGGTTCCTAGTTGGTGTGCAAGCTGCTTAGGCCAATCTTCCAAATCCAAAGGTTTGGACAGGCTTCCTTTTGGTGTGGGTTGGGAACCTGAAAACATATTTCAGTTTACATCAACTGGTGTCAGTACTGGATTACCCCTTAGTCAAATGTAAGGTGTGTTAACCTGGTTACACTTGCTGTTAACGTCCAAAAAAAGGAAGACCATTTCACTCTCCAAACATTTATTCACAACATAAATGAGAAATCAAAGTGGTCACTCCCTCAAAAAAAAACACAGTGATAAACTCAAATACAACACATACAAATAAAATATTTAAATTAAAAAAACAATCAAGAACTGGTTGATGAAGGACCATGCCAACATGATTCCACAAACATGGCGTTGCGATATGGGTTCCAGAATATATGCCCCAAATCACCAGATCCAGGTTTGGTAAGGGTAGCAGGAAGTAGTGAGCGTTGGAGTGCCAAAGATTATGTGAACAAACAGAAGATGGTGAAAAAAATACAAATAAATTAGATGTTCGCAAACAAACACAAACACATTAGGTATAAACACTGTAGTTTTGGTCAAACTTACCTAAAAAATCTGGCCACCACATCATCGCGTATGGCCCCCCCACATACTGACCTCCGACCAACCTCGGGGGGGCCATCCTCAGGTAAGGCATCCTCTGGCTGCATTGGGACACCACTCCTTATGGCGATGTTGTGAAATATCCCACACAGGACCACAATTTTCGACACCATATCCGGCAAATACATGAGCTCGCCACCAGAGCGGTGGAGGCATCTGAATCGGCCTTTTAAAAGGCCGATACAGCGCTCCACCACTTGCCTGGTGGCTGTAAGTGCGGAATTATACTCACTTTGTGGGCCTGGTGTGGGAGCCAAATAAGGAGTGAGCAGCCAGGACATGCAAGGGTATCCACTGTCTCCTGTGAAAAATAAGAGACAACATCAGGAACACTGTGTATCAAGCTTAACATTGTTATGTACTAAAGGTCTCCACTTACCCAGAAGCCACGCATCACCAGCTTGTAGGTTGGTTAATTTCTGCCATATCCCTGATTGCCGGATGACGAAGGAGTCATGTGCACTTCCTGGTAATTTAGCATTCAGGGACAGGATCTGGAGGGAGGCATCACATACCACCATTACATTCAGGGAGTGATAGTGTTTCCTGTTTCTAAATATTGCCTCCAGCCGTGCTGGAGGCTGAAGTGGTATGTGAGTACCATCCACAACCCCTATGATGTGTGGGAAGCCAGCTATTTGGTAAAAATTGGCCTTGGCCACACTAAGGGCACCCATATCCAAAGGCATTTGAATAAAATGATGGAGGTGCTTGAAAAATGCCTCCATCACTGCCCTCAGGATCCGGGAAAAGGAGGATTGGGAGATGCCCGCCACTATTCCCACCGTTGTTTGAAACGATCCTGAGGCACAGAAATGTAACACCGCCATAAATTGCGTCAGTGGTGGTATTGCTGTTGGACTGTCAATTTGCCGCTCAAGATCACTTTCTATTAATGAGAGAGTGTCTATGATGATTTTGGGAGGTAGACGGTAGCGTCTTAAAACCTCATCATCGGGCATTCCAAAAAGGGTGACACGTGTTCGAAATATCTGGGGCCTTGCATGCCTACGATGCCTACGCCTGGGATGAGATTGAGGTTGGTCTTCTTCCGGGAGCATGGCCAGAACAATCCGCCCCAGATCAACCTGAAATTCAAAGATTTCAAAGTAAGGCTTTTGACCCACCCCAAAACTATATTAAAACAACTTAGCTTGATGATACCATCCATTGCTGCTTACATGCCGGGGTATTGTCATGATACGTCCAAACTGAAACTAAACACCAAAATTACTTGACACATTTCACTCTGTGCATTTTTGTTTATAAATTTTGTGCTAGACCAAAGTTAAAATATGCCAAACACCCATTTAGCAAAACCGCAAAGCGACATTTAACACAGTACATCAAAACGGGTCGAAATGTTGGCTCAAAAAGCGAAAGATAAACCACCAAAAAGTTAGAATGATTATTAAGCTGTTTAAAATGCGCTAATTAGTTCGCTAATACAAGTCAAAAGAGTAACTACTAAAAATGCGCTAATTAGTTCGCTAATACAAGTCACAAGAGTAACTACTAAAAATGCGCTAATTAGTTCGCTAATACAAGTCACAAGAGTAACTACTAAAAATGCGCTAATTAGTTCGCTAATACAAGTCACAAGAGTAACTACTAAAAATGCGCTAATTAGTTCGCTAATACAAGTCACAAGAGTAACTACTAAGAATGCGCTAATTAGTTCGCTAATACAAGTCACAAGAGTAACTACTAAAAATGCGCTAATTAGTTCGCTAATACAAGATAAAAAATGGACTTACCAAGAGCAAATATCTAAGATGCAAAATCAAAAGGTCTTTGGGGTCGAAAATAAACAAAATCTAAAATAGAAGAAATTAGGGATCCAAAAATTACAAAATATACGAAACACAATGAAACAACAATTGAACAAAAGTTAGACTTCACAAAACTTACCAAATCAAGAAACGAGGTCCCAAAAATATAAACCAACAAAGATAACGGAAAAAAAAACGCAAATCTAACCAACAAACGAATCTCCAACCGCCAACTCCTTTCTACGCAATCAATAAACTCCAGCCAAGATAACCTCCAACAATCCAAAAACGCCACCTCGATTTGAGACACACCAAGCCATAAATAGTGTTTTGTTTCCTGCACAAATTAAGGAGGGATCATAGGGTCGCACAATCAATGATGCGGCCGCAAAATAAGGACGCATGTATAAATACGTCACGAAAACACATTCAAATTCTGGTGTATTTCTTGTTTGGACCTCAGACATGGCGACAGACCAGGGAAAAAATGCCCAAGAGTCAGGCGGTAAGTCTTTCATGCATTTTCTATCAACGATTAATTTGAAACATAAGATTAGGCAAGTTGTGATTTTGTGAATTCTGTAAATTTACACAAATAGGTGAGGAGGATGACATGGAAGAGGCTGCTGGGCCCAGTATTCCGGCCAAAGCGGCCAAAAAAAAAAGGCGGCCACATTTCACAAGAAAGGAGATGGAGGTTTTGATCCAGAAGTGCGTGGACATCCTGCCACAGGCAGACAGGAATATGAGTCTAAGCCAGAAGTGGAGAATGTGGGAAGAGGTAGCCGTTGCTGTCAATAGAGTGGGTGATTATGTCCGTCTAGCCCGGGATGTCAAACGGCGGTAAGTAAACCCTTGCCCCACCTAAAAACAAACCCCATTTTAAACCAAAGGATAATGGCTTCCATTTTTCCCCACAGATGGGGCGACTTCAAATATCGCCTAAAGCAAAAACTCGCGGACAGGGCTAGGCATGCAAGGGGGACAGGTGGGGGTCCCACCCCTGTGTCATTGGAGTTGACGGATTTAGAAGAGCTGGCACAGGGGTGTGTGCAGCCTGTGGAGGTGTTTGGCGTGTCCAACATGGATACGGACATGCCAGACTTTGCGGCTCCTCATGTTGGCCCAGGTAAGTATTGTGATGTCACCAACTCTGAAATGCTATTGTGCCAATATGTAGATTCTAATGTGACTCTTTTCTCAATTTTCCAACAGAGACACAGGCGGATGAGTCTGCTCCAGAGGGAAGCCTTGGCCGCAGAATTTCTGCTGGCTCTGCAGGGGAGGAACCAGTACATCCGGCTGAGGACCCTGCAGAAGCCAGTCCAGGGCGTGCCCCCTCGCAGGCAGTGGGCCTCCTCACAGAACTCAATTTAAAATCGGATTTCCATACGGAGATTCTGCAGAGGATGGACGCCAGTCTGATACGGGTGGCTGAGGCCCTGGAGCAAAATGCTGCGGCCAACGTGACCATTGGTCAGGCCCTGGCGGAAAATACCAGGGCCAACATCCGCATCGCCGATGCCCTGGAGCAGCTCGTTCGCCAGCACATGGTGGAGCCGACCTCCCTTCCTGCCGGAACATCAGGATCCTCCACCTCTGGCACAACATCAGCCAATCCTCCAAATGTGCCTAGCCCTGTGCCTAGTCCAGAGGCCACAACATCTGCCTCTGGACAGGCCAGCCCGATGGCATCCCGGACCCGGTCTGGCACCCACCCTCCCCCATCCAAACGGGCGAAAAAACGGTGACAGCAATGGCGACTTTTCCCACACTCCTTCTGTGCTTGGCTCATATTCCTTTCTGGTCAAAACTGCCCTCTCCTTTCTTGTGAAATGTTTTTAATTTATTTTTGTACGTTTATGTTAGCAGTTATTGATTATTTATTTTTGATAAAAAGTATCTTTGCCAGAAAAAAAGAAAACAAAATATTATGCCAATTGGTTTGTGTTTAAACAATAAATTTATGATAAAAATCTGACATTGTATTGTGACATTATTGTACAAATGGGTTACATTTAATCCTGGCCCTAAAGGCAAAAAAGGACACAAAAAACCATTTCATTTTTAAAAAAAAAAGGCCTCTTGAAGGAACGTTTAAAAAATCACATAACGATGCAAATTCCACATTAAAAAAAAAAGGGGAGCTAATTAAAACATGATGACATTATTGTCACAATAGGCCATAAACAACAAATTGAGGCCAAAAAAACCCCCCAAAAATGTACGCCAATTGATTGTGTAATCCTGACATTAGCAGGTATGATTTCCACCTGCGTACGGTTTTGTGCTATCCCAATAAACTGCTTTCCAAACACATACCAAGCCGGTTTTCAATACAACACTAATTGCTTTTGTGACCACCCGCGATTAATCGCTGCAACATCATGGAGTCCCGGGACGGAGGAGAAGGCCATCGCCAATGTGGTCGAGTAATCCAGACCCTAAACTGTGCGAGCATTTTGAAGGGAAAGAGGATGTTCCAGTGACGTATGTGACGGTCCGAACACATTTGACGTTCGCATCTGCTAATGTATGTACGCCCCAAAAACGCCTCGCCACGCCTGCGTTTTTCCATCTCCACCCCCGTCAACACCCAAAAACGCCCTGTTCTGTCAATCACATTTGACATGTCACTTCCTGTACGCTATTTTAGGAACGAGAGAAAAAAAGCTCGCAATCTGCCGTACGCACATGCGCAGTGTAACACCGACGCATGCGCGGTTAGTCAACATCGGAACGCAACGAGCGTACTGTTGGTAACGTGCGGCTCTGAATGAGGGCCCATGACCCTTATTTAGTGGCCTGCGAGCTGTGGGGCCAATCTGTAAATTTTACATTTTAAAAAGCCACATAAAAACCTATGGGGGCTGCTTTTGCTGTCAAAAACAGCGTATAGTAGCAAATATCTCCCGATACATTCTCATGATGCTTAATATTTGCTGCTAGCCCCGAAAATGGGTATTTTCAGGGTATATCCTGCAAATATTTTTTGATAAATATGCCCACTGTCAGTTCACAAATGAGAGTACTCAGGGCTGGATCTAGGAGGAGCCGCGCTCTGTGCAGGAATGGTAGAACCCCTGTTAATATTGCACGCGACCGAAAAGGGGTGTAGCCTAATTACCATAGGCAATGCCCCCTGGATCACGTTTGGGGGCATGTCCGTATGGCACACCTCCCTTTCACGTCAGGATGGGGGCAAGCCCAGCACTCCATCAGCCGCTGGGTTTCCCCCAGCCGTCTCCCTGCACTGAATGGACATTCAGCTTCTCCCCAACCTCCCAACCGCCCATGGGACACTTCTGCCTGTATGTGAAAACAGCATGACAGTTCCCGAAAAACGGGATTGTCCTGCTGAAATCGAGATGGTTGGGAGGAGTGCGCCCTCTATGGGGTGGCGCCCCTGTTCGACCGCACTGGTCGAAGGCCCCAAGAGCCGACCCTGAGATTACTTTATCTTCATTTTCTATATACATGTAGTAGTAGACTAGTTGTTTTCCCATTTTGTTGACTTTATCGGATATACTGTACATCATTTTGTTGTCTTGTGCATTTATTTTATGTTTGTAAGTGGAACAAGTTTCAGTGATGTTCCTTTTCTGAATTTATTCTCATTTCCTTGAGGAGTTATCTTTCTGTGTCATCTACATATCTTTTTGCGTACGTGTACTGATGGTTTTAAATAACTCGTTATTTTCAAAACATCAGCTCTGGACTAGGGAGTAAATCCAATTAGGTGTTAGAAAGCAGTGCGCTCCTGCACTTTCTCCTCATTGTGCATTTATGCTGGGCACTAGGACCTAGAGTCTGCCGGAAGGTCTGACCTCCAACTTGTGACTGCAGCCATCTTGTCTGTGTACTGTGAAGAGTGACATAGAGGGAGACAGAAGTCTCCTACTTAGCTCCTATTAGAGGCCTGGTATTACCCGCTGTTCCTGCATTCTGCACCGCTATCCACAAAAAACGAGAGAAAAAGACAGTGCTAAAATGGTGAATAAATACTTTCCAAACAATATATGAATATATAACAATGTATTTGCACAGTGCATACAATATTGTAAAAAGCATAATAATATATAAATAAATATATTAACTAATTTCACTAAAATTTAAAGCATTCCTAGATATACATTTATTTAACCCAATAGGGGTCTTATAAAAAATACATATTCATTAAAGTGGTCAGTTATATTTTCCACAATAAATAGTGTCTCTGAACATCACTCAATCTATATTAATTATTAATAGAGTGGGCTCATTGCTATTAATAATAAATTGCTGTACAACAATTTTCTAATATGATATACTGCTGCTTAACAGCCACCAATGTTCAATAGAAAACATATACCAGCTGGATTAAATTGAAATTATTGTCACAGACCGGCCAACAGTAATACATATATTCCGCAGTAAGGGCCTGATTCAGAGGTGCATGCTGTTTGCGTGCGCTCGTTCTGAATCAGGGCGCTCGCACAGCTGTGGGTGACCCTGCGGGAGGGTCTCGGCTCCCGCAAGCCCAAGTGGACTTCCTGCTCTAATAGAGCAGGAAGTCCACTACTGACATCACAAAATAAACAATATTTTAATAAAAATAACATTGATAAATAGGGCCCCAAGCAATGTATCTTTCCATTAATATACAGTACATGAGATGCAAATACTAATTTTATCTCATATTTCAGGAAAAGTATATATATGTATATATATATATATATATATATATATATATATAGTACATTATTTGATATTTGAAATAAAAAGTTTTAAAGCCACATCTGTGTCTGTTTTTATTGTAGTTAATGTTAAGTTTTAGCTGTATTGTGTATTGATGTATCCTTCACTTGCCGATAGAGCGTTTAATGTCGGGCAGGAACTTGCAGGAATTTACAGACCCATTATGTGGACTGCAAGCTTAAATATTTTTAAAATAATACTATAATTTTGCTAGAGAAATACAAATCGGCAAAAAGAGGACAAGAGTTGACAACAGCTGGGTATTCATCCAGACAAGTCCCTGCTCCAATGGAGCTTACAGTCTAAACTCTCTACCACATCCACACACATACACTATTTACTAGGGTTCATTTTGTCTAAAACTAATAATTAGCCTACCAGTATATTTTTGGACTGTGGTCCATACATGCCTACCCTCCCGGTTTTCGCGGGAGGCTCACGATTTTTCGGGTAACCCCCCGCACCCCCGGAAGGGTAGGCATTTCTCCCGCATTCTGCCCACTTCCTAGTGAAGTGGGCAGAATTAGGAGAATACCCGCGGCAATCGCGGGTCTCCGTGAAGGGGGCGGGGCTTAAGTTGTGATTCTGCATGAATCACAGCATTTGGCCCCGCCCACTATGTAAATTGTGCCTAAATCGCGGCAATTTTGCAGCGAGGGGGTGGGGCTTAATGACGCAAATCATCAAGCCCCGCCCCCATCGGCCCCCTGCTGCTTCTCTTACCCGGGAGAAGCCCGGGAAGAGAATATTAAAGGTAGGCAACCCTGCTGTGGACACAGCCACAATCCAAAGCAACCAGAAGAATCCCACAAAAACATGGTGAGAACATACAAACTCTACACAGATAGGGCCCTGGTTAAAATGAAACTGCTACCCTAGCGATGTGAGGTAGCTATACTAACTATTGTGCCACCATGCTGTCGATACAGCTATTGTTACTTTATTATATTGTCATTTTATCATGTTTTTGCTAACGACCACAGTTTTAGAGGCACTTTCTATGCAAAATGTTTATACAGTACATTGCCTTTAATGCATCTGGAGCCCCAATTACACAAGAAGTGTCTTGATTGGTTAATTTGATGTGACTTCATTATACCTATGCAATGTCTACGGTGACACGTGTCCTTTTGTCAATGTTATGTCCAAGCAAAAGGTTATTTGTAAGCTGGGAAGCAACTTTACTGATGGATGAGTGGGGATTGTCAAAACCATTAAAGAGAAGAAGGAAGATAAGAGCAGAATAAATGAGCGCTGCTATAAGAATTATAATCAATCAAAGTAAACGATTTCAAATAAAATGCTGATAAAGAAACCATTAAACATTCAGGTACAAGAGATTTGATTTATCACTAATAGTTCAGAGCTTTTCAAAGGACCTTAAAATTGGAGTTAATGTTCTCACACTCGGGCGGCAATTAGCGATGAGCCAAACAAGTTGCCAAGTTTTTTTGAGTTTCTCCAACTTTCAGTGACTCAAACCTCTGAACAAAGTCATAAAAGCCAAACTAAAAAACAAATTTACAAAAATGAACAAAATTCAGTCATAATAAAAAATTTGAATAAATTGGAAAATCCATGTCCACTTCTGATTATCTGAATGTGTCTGAATATGAGCAAGGCATACAAAGAAAAGAATTGAGGAATATTTTCTCATGAGGCTGGATTTTGCACTTGGGTCTGAGGGTCCTTATCATAATCATTTCATTAAATACCCTCTACTTAAATGTCACCTTAGTTTTGCTGAACATTTTAGCTATTGATTTAGGTAAATTGTTTTACATAAAATAAATGTTGGTTATTTTGACGTTTGTTTTAGCGGCAGTGATCTTATTTTTTATTTTATATAAGGTAAAGTTTAGCTGCACAGTTCAGCTTTTTATTTTGTTCATAGATTTTTCACTTTACAATGAATAATAACTGGAATACAACCACCTGCTCTTAATCAATATTAATATAAAGTAGAAAATTGACCATTTGCAACCTGGGACAAAAATAAGTATTTTATAGAGCGCAATGGACACAATAGAAAATCATAGAGGGATAAAGACTGGGACTATTGCTACTATTACAGATATATTTTCATATTGGGAGGTACTGTAGAACCACTGTAGCCAGGGACGGATTGGGATAAAAAACCAGCCTGGGAAATTTTTGAAAGCAGCCCTGATGGGGGCGGGGTCTGCTGAGGGATGGGATACTCCCTCCTTATAGAGCCTGATTCTAAGTTGGACGCAGTCGCGGCTACTACTAACCCCTTGCATGGTGCACAGCCGTGCGTCCGAATGTGCAAGGACTGAGACGCCCACTTTTGCATTTAGACATTACCATCGGACGCAGAATCTGCTAGATTATTTCTACATTCAGACCCGGTCGCAAGCGCTGAGCACTCACAACCGGGTCTATGTCGCTCCGGAGCTCACTACAAAAGGGGCAGCTGTCGATGTTGATCGACAGCTCGTTTTGTGGGTGGCCGCACTGACATCAGCAGTGATGTCAGTGGGGAGCTTCCTGCTCGATCAGAGCAGGAAGCACCCTGGGGCTGGCGGTTGCCGAGACCCAACCTTAGGGTCTTCTCGCAAGCCCCGATGGTTGCGATGGTCTTGCCCATCGTGAACATCAACCTGGTCGGTTGCTAAAGCTGTGGGTGGTAACCCACAGCTTAGCTAGCGACCAGGAAGCCGCACTAAAAAATACAAGCGGACGCCCTCATTCAGAATGAGCGCTCACTTTTTCCGACCGCCTCTGAATGAGGGCCTATAAATCTAAGTGTGGCCTCCAATGTGAGTGATTCAGCGTCTCTGCACGCACCCACTTTCACCAACACTCCTGTGTCACTCCAATAACACACCTATCATCGCAAAGTTATATATATATATATATAATATATATATAATATATATGCACATCCACACAGTATATATACAAATATACACACACACTGTGTATATATATATCTATATATAAATACATACACACATTGTGTGTGTATGTATATATATATATATATATATATATATATATATCATCTCACCACCAGGTGAAGTATTGCGCATATAATTAAGATCATTAAAACACCCCCATACCATATCAGCTCCGACATAATGGTGATTAATATCCAGAGGCACATGCAGAGGTAGTAATGTAGTACATGCAACTGTATGTGCCTTAAGGTGAAAGGTGTCTATTATATATGTAATCCCTTGCTATATTAAAATAAGCAGCTTTAAGCATGTAAATAGTATGCATATAGTTTTTATATATATTTATAAATATGTATAGAGTGCCACTTTAGTGTAATGTAATGTATATGCAGGGGTTTAATGATTACAGTGGTGACAGTGGGATAATTTATTGGGAGGACGATGAACTATTGCAGTTTCCCTGGCACTGAAGGGGTGCCATTGGCAGTTTGTGAAGTGACAGTTGGAGCTGGCAGAGAAACAGTGATTCGAGGGGGTTCTTAAACTGCTGAGGACCTGAATAGAGGAGAGCTGGAAACCAGTGATTGATAGGAGGGACGCTGAGGTGAACACTGCTAGACATTAGGGGGAGGAACTGGAGAGTGAGTGCTGCCTATAACTCAGCTTTGTGGAGGAGAAACTTGAGTGTCAGCAAACCAGAGGGTCTGAGGCCCAGCCCCCAGGGGGAGTCTAGTCAGCGCTGCTGTGCCTGTGGAAGAGACAGAGATAAGTCTAAAATGAGTCCTGCTGACAGGTCTCTTTATTACAGTAATACTATCATTACATACTGCATGAGAACCGGACAGCAGGTCAGCAGTCTATAGACTGACATCGCATTGAAGCGGATAGGTGGTACTGTTTGTTGTACTGAGTGCATTAGATTAAGGACTACATGGGAAGTAAAGTGCTACCACATTCTTTCACGCCGCCAATACCTCAGGGTATTATAATGAGAGATATGTGACAACACAACAGATTTTTTTTATATTGAGGAATTAGCTATACTAACATTCAGCACCTGCTCAGCATTATAATTCTGGCCCTCAGACACCATAGACTCCTGCCTATTGTATATTCAGGCACAATTGCTAACATTGCACCAAATATTATAAGGAATAACTCTACAGGCTGGTGCATATCACTAATAGAGCCCATTGGATAAGAAGAGACTAATTTTAGGAATTCCCTATAAACCCGGATTTTACTACTTAAATGCATACTGCTGTACTAATATGTGCACCAACAAGCATGGCCATTCACATTGACTAATAAGAACAGCATATGAGAGGGTAATCTCTTTAAAGCTTTAAAGAAAACAGGTTATTGGTTATTTGTATGTAATTTGTATAGAATAATATTGTGACGATTTTATTCATGTGGGAATGTTAATCTGAATATGTTAGGTCTAATACATTGTTCATTAACCAAACTCATCTTCAGCAGAACAGAGAGTTGCAGTAAAATAAACTATGTAACCTATTTGTGTGTAATCCTGAGTATGAACATAGATGTTAAATTGGAGTGAATTATTGCTGCTGCATATTTGTAAGTGTCACTGGTGGGTTAAAACAATTGATATTAAGGTATAACTTGACACATAACCAATACTTACCAGCAAGGGGTGTTCCCAAGTCCACTCCAGGTATCGCATAATGAGATACAAGACTTGGGTGGAGGCACTAAAGGGAAAGAAATATAGAAAGGTTTGTAGTAGCAAGTAAGGGAAAGAGAATACCTGCTACATATGGGTGCAGTCCACACAATATGAACTGCTTTTTTGTTATTAAGAGAAGCTCCCAGTGTCTGCTGCTCTTTTGTGCCCATGAAATATGAGAAGAGGAATAGTGAAATATGAGAAGAGGAATAGAAGGGGACAGGGAAGAGGAGGGGGACATGAATGTGGTACATTGGTGCTCTCTCATTTGGGCTGTATGGTCACCTGATTAAGGTTGTCACTTGAACCTCCCCTGAAAAATCGTTTCATTATTATGTATTAATGTACCTGCCACTATAAGGATCTGTGTCAGGGTGTGCTTTGGGATGTCTTCTCCATCATTGATGGTGGCTGGACTGGTCTGGACACGAGGGAGAGACCAGCCACTAGAAAGCAGGGCACACGTGATGTGAGGGAGTCACATGAATGTCAACACTAGTCTCAGAGGCTTAGGTAGTGTGTGAGGGGCGAGCTGCAGGGTCCGCTCCTGCCTCGCTCTCTCTGTATGTATGTATTGCTTCTGTGCCCTAGCAACTTCTCTCATACAGCAGCAGCGCTGTGATCGCGCACTACATGGACACCCCGCACTCGCTCCACCTCCCCCTCCTTCTTTGCTGGCTCCTACGATGAAGTTTAGAAAGAAAAATAGTTTTACACATCACCACGGCAGTGGTGTGCAGGCAGCAGCAAGTCTAGGACACGGAGCTGGGGTTTCGGGCACTTATTCCTAGGGATCAGTGGAATCTGGGACAATGGAGGAGAGGTGCCCTCTTCAGTTCCGCCCCTGCTAGTCGGCCATTTTTGTTTAGGTTCAGGAAACTGCCCGATCGGAGCTGAGCTCCGATCGCGATAGAGAGCTGGGCCAGCAGAGGGGTGGTTGAGGGAAGGATGACTGTTGGCAATGTACAGAAGCTGCAATGCTGCCCGATCGGAGCTGAGCTCCGATTGTGGCAGCTGGGCCGGCAGTGGGGTGGGTGAGGGAAGGGCGGCTGCCGGCCCTAAAAAGCAAAAAAGGGGCAGGCCCAGCAGGAAACGGCCTGGTGGCCCAATCCGCCCCTGACTTTAGCTACCTGCTTGTCTGCATAAACCTGTGATCTTCTAATACAGGACCCGATTCAGCACGGATTGCAACTGCGTACAATCGAACAATTGTCAGCGACTGCACATGTACATGCACCACACTGCACGTACGTGTCGATCGCACTGCAATTACGGACACAGAGGTATCCATCGCAGAGTGATTGACAGGCTGTGAGCATTTGAGGGGTGGTGAAGGAGTGTGTGTCGGAGAAACACAGGTGTGTTTGAACGCTGTTGCATGGGCGTGCATAAATTATACACTGCAATTGCATACGTAGCCTGAGTACTCTTTGCGTGCGATGAGACTTACAGTTTCTGCGACAGATCAGACCTGCTGTAAATGTGCGTGACTGGCAGATGTGCTTCAATGGTACCGATGTGTATGCAGGACTGTATGAGAAGTATCACGGATGTGAAAAAGCAGCAGTGTGTGTCTCTCTGCTGGCTGAGCAGTGGCATATATTAGCATATTATCACAGCTTCATTGCATGCGATTATGCAGCTGCGATTGCAATTGCGATCCATACTGAAACAGGCACACAATCCATAAAGCATTTCCAGGTTTATAATTAATGCCTTGAGTCGGCTTGGGTATGATATGTCGACAGTTATAATGTTGACATTCATCATGTCGACATTGTTATAATGTTGACTTTGACCATGTCGCGATTCATCATGTAGACAGTGATGAAAGGTCAACATGGTAGCATGTCGATATATCATCCCTGACGGCCAATCGATGATGACTTACCTGCTCCTTTGGTCATGTGACTTTGACTTCCAGGTCAGACCCCCGGTCCTTTTGTGTTCGGGTCAGTATTTCTCCCCTATCCCAAACCCTAATCCTTACCCCTAATCCTCTCTCTAGTGCCTAACCTAAGCAGCCTAACCCTAACCTCCCCCACAACTTAACTCTAACCTCCCCCATAGTGTAACCCTAGCTATCCTACCTGCAGCCTAACCCTTATGTAGGCATTCTATCACATGTTGACATTTTAACAATGTCAACATCATAACTGTTGACATTGTGGTGTAGACATTATGAATGTCGATACTGTCATTGTCGAACTTTTGACTACATCACTTTGAGTCTTATTGTAGCAAAACACTATATAAATAAAAATGATTATTATTATTATTATTATTATAAAAGTATAAATAATATATTTATACTGTTTGTTGTGCATGTCAGTGCAGATAAAGGGGATCATGTGAATTTGCATTGAATTTGCATATAAATTGCAAGCACAAATATGTATCTTGAAAAACATTTGAATTTTGCTTATGTTACATAACTTGTCATATATACAAGATGCATGCAGATCAGCAAGGGTAGCACGTGTACTTGGAGTGAGCAGTAGTATATGTGCCTGGTTTATGCCAAAAGTGGCTTCACATTGGTCGCAATAAATGTTGAATTAAATGTTAAATTACAGTACACAATTCATACACAGTACAGTACAATGTTATTAATAACTAATAAAGCCGCATTTACCATGTAAAAAGAAATTAGAACAAGACACAAGACAAAATGAAAGTATTAAGTTCATATCAATACCTACATCTGTCACCTTTCCCTATAAATGATCAATTGCTGCAAACTGATTGTAAATATCAATGTAATAATAATACAGTATGAATACATCTCAGCAGTCACATTCATATATAATTCTATAATACTGTATATATCTCTTCGCTTATCTCAAAATATCTACAGATTTGGCCCCATCGCTTTGTGCAAGATCTGACTCTCCACACTCATTACCTGCTCCCAATGACATAGCAATAGTCCCCGCAGACCCCACGTTGGCTTGGTGGCACTGATGCTCCCTTCCACCTATAGCGATCGCCAGCCGACGGGGATTTTATGTATAATGGTGCAGCGCAAGAGAGGGTATTTTGCTTGCTGGCACTGCCAGGCTCTGGCAGGCTGTCAGAGCACATTGATTCGACAGTAGCCACCGGGAGCCGGCACCAGCGCACCTCTCTAGAGTCTCCTCCTCTCCGGCACTGTGTGCACGTGACACACACAGAGAGTAGGAGAGAGGAGCAAGCTGAGCACACAGGGAGAAGACACTGATGGGTTAATTTACTAAAGTGCAAGTTTTTAGAAGTGGAGATGTTGTCCATGGCAACCAATCAGATTCTAGCTATTATCTTCTAGAAAGTGCTAGTTAACTGTTAAGTAGAATCTGATCTCCACTTCTAAAAACTCTAATTTTAGTCATTGTACCCCTGACAGAGGTGTCTGCTGTTAAATCAAAGGTGAGTTGCGGCGGATGTATATGGGGGCATCATATTAGGGGCGAGTAGTGATGGGAATGTATGCATGGCTCAGTAACGGCTGGGGGTGGGCTCCAGCAACTTTTTGGCAGGGGGGACACAATAGTCGCAGGACTATTTTTGGGCTAAACCCTCTCTGTGGAATGCGCTCCCTCTCACTACAAGTCCTTCCTCTAGGCTTCAAACCTTAAAGTGTTCCCTAAAAACTCATCTCTTCAGACAGATTATCAATTTCCTGAACTCCCCACATTACTTCCATCAACTATCCTACCCAATTACCTCCACTGTACACAGTTCACACAGTGTGACTGCATCATACAGCCCACCAAAAACATTTGCAATGTGGCAGGACCAATTTGTAGTATGTAGCACTTTTCCTCATGTATCACATGCCTATTTCCAGGGCGTAACTAGGTATTTGAAGGCCCCATAGCAAAAGTTTCTAAGATCACCTAGGTACCACCCAATGGGGAAAAATGTATACACAGTAACACATGTAACGTTGACAAGGAAGAGAGGCCCCCTAAGCTCTGGTCCCCATAGAAGCTGCACCCCTTGCGCCTATGGTACTGTAGTTACGCCCATGCCCATTTCACTATAGAGTGCAAGAATGCTAGCAGGGCCTTCTACTCCTCTGTTAGATGCATCCAGTCAATCAGAATGGGGGAGAGGGTTCAATCGTCATCTCATATGGTGCACCAAGGGTTGAGCTACCACGTGCCTTTAAACAGACACATGTGCATCTGTCACAGTCAGAATGGCACACATTTTGTGCCAACACAGTATTACTGTACATTTACGAGTCCCTTCCAATGCCTCTTCTGTCCCCCTTAGTGTAAAGCATGCATATTTTTGGGGGCACATGCAAATGTGAAAAAAATTTAAATGTAGGGAACATTAAGGTGTAAATTACTTTTACGGTCAACTCTACATGAGCCCCAAAGTGTATCTGTAGTCAGTGGTGTACCTATAATGGGTGCAGGGTAGGCGGTGCATAAGGCCCATGGGTGGGAAGCTCCCACCTATACTTGCTGCCAGCATCACCAGCTCTCCAGTGAGGTCTTTGTAAAGGTGGCACAGGAGATTAGAAAGAGTCTTTGTTATCTCCTACACATGCACCATTCCACTGGCATGGACATAGCACTTAAGACTCCCCTCTGTAGTTCCAGAATGTCATACCTCCCAACTTTTTAGCTTTAGGAAACCGGACATCTCGCCCGAAAAGGGGACAGAGCTTCACTGAAAGGGGAGTGGCCTAGTGGGAATGAGGTGGAGTCTCGCTGCAACCCTGTTCGCATCACTGTGGGGGCAAACGGGGCCCCCAGGCTCCCCCTCCACTGCATGTCCACATTACCTCTTCCTCCCCTGCTTACCTGCTGCTCTGCTAAACAGAGCAGCAGTGTGTGCTCCCCCCAGATTCCCCCCCCCACCGTGTGACACTGCAGCCAGCGTTTGGGACAGCGGGACAGTCCCAGAAAAACGGGACTGTCTCGCTAAATGCCGGACAGTTGGGAGGTATGGAATATGTGACAGCAGCAATGTGCCAGTTATACATGTGCACCCTTTACATTCAATAATTTTATGGTTAATGTATAATGGACCTGCTTTCTCTGTACTGGGGGCGGCATACAAATGTGAAAAGATACTTTTTAAAATAGTGAATCGCAATGGCATATGCTGGCACCATTCAAGTAAATGTTAATAAATAAATAAAATATGCACATGGATGCAAAAGTTTATTTTTCCTATTTTTATTTCATATTAGACATATAAAGGGTGGGAAGACCATTATTATTCCTGTAAAGAGACTGGATTTTTAAATGTCTTTGGTGGAGGTAAAATAAAACCTCAGCTTGTACTTTCAAGGGGAACACACATTTGTTTACTCTGTGCATAGTAAATCACATTTCTAGATGGACTTTGACCAATGTAATAAAACATTCATACGCACAAAGTGACAGACACATGTAATAACACAGGTCCAATATTCCCTAATTCCCATTATTCATTTCAAACATAAACAAAGCTACACCAAGCTGCAACGGAGAAAAACTCAACACTTGGGCGAGAGTGACCCTGATGATGTATCAGGATGGACTTTTGCATTTAAGCACATTTCCAGCCAGACCAGCAAAAGTTACCACAGACCACAGTTCCAATATCCAGACTGTAGTGCCCACAACCTGTCCATACACTCATCTGTATGAAATTACCCCTTGAAATTATGAGGGCGGGACTTACATTCAATCCAAAACACGCGAGGTCCATTTTTTAGATCCGAGATCCGAACTTGGCAAGAAGATCGGAGTCAGGACTCAGTTATACTCAGAACCCCAAAGTGATCCTTGCTGGAGCCAGGTTCCACTAGGAACCCTAAAGTTCCAGTGTATTCGGTTCTCAGCAAAACAAAAAACCAATGGGAAATGCATAACAGCTTCATTTACGGTAAGGTGCTACCACTCTGCTTATGAGCAGGTTATTGCTGCTTTTCCCAAACAAATTAAGTATTTTCGAATAGAAAACTACAGTGATCCCTGTTTAAAAGTTACACTATAGGAATATTTTTTGTTATTAACAGCAACTAGTATACATGACGCCATGACACTTCAGGAAGATCCACTTCATCATTTAGGTGTTGTGAGGTCTATTTATTAAATCTGTGTGGTAATTATACAGATGAGCATAGGGGGCTGGCGACTTTCAGCCTGGGGGCAAACACAAGGAAGTGGCTCTGGCCTTTTTACCAGCAGACTGCAACAGAAAAATGGACATGACAAAAAAACTCTGAGGGTGTGGTTTATCTAATGTGGGTGTGGTTTATATAGCCAATGAAATATATAAAATAGGCAGCATTCTAAAGACCAATATACAATACAGGGACCAGGAGCGGATTGGGCCACAGGGACAGTGGGAAAGTTCCCGCTGGGCCGGTCCCCTCATCCCTTTCCTGGGCCGCTTTGAACTGACCGGCCGCCGCAGCTCTGATGGCCATTACCTCGATCAGAGCTCAGCATGTGCAAAAGTTCATTCAACAGTAAAATGTAAAATGGCCGTGGGAGGATTGCTGCGCATCCGCAGCAGCTCCTGCCACAGTGAACATGAGTGACACCTCATGGCTCCGCCACCAGCAGGAGCTGGAAAAGGGAGAGGAGTGAAGGGACAGGGCAGCCATGGGAGTCAGGACTCAGGAACGACCTGCTGCCACTGGCACTGGGCTGGCACAAGTTGTGTGTGTGCTTCATCATGCCTTCTTTTTAGTCTTACTGCATTGTATATTGCAATGGTCCGGGGGGTCATACTCTGTGAACTTGTAGTGAGTCACTTATATAAAAAAACACCCATGATGTAACATATGGACTACATACAGTATATATATATATATATATATATATATATATCAAATAGTAAGCAGCGGCACTCGAGCAGATAAAGACCTCACAGCAGGTAAATGTCACCAATGTTTCGATTTTAATCAATCGTCATCAGGGTGCAAAACGTAGACAAACAGGCTTACCTTATACTATCACCCACACCACGTGCAAACAGCGGCATCCGGAGATGGAAACAGGCGCCCACCAATGACGTCGTCTCCCAGATCCCGTTGCCATAACAACTATAGACAAAACGTGAATATAATCAATAAACAAAATATCATAGTACAGAGATATATTAATACATAAATCCCACGTGTCAGTACTTAATGGTGGGTTCCACTTTTAAACATCCGTGTAGTGGGAAAAGTTTTTCTATTAGACATATTTTAGGGTGTACTACCAGATTTATTGTTTATCTGATACTATGCCCTTGCGGAAAAGGCTATGTGGGGAAAACAGATAGGACATTATGGGAAAGGATGGCTGTCCACCGTTCGTCTATCCGTATGGCTATTGAAACTTGAACAAGTGACCAACCAGTAGCGCAACATTTTGCGCAGGCTGGACATGGATTAGCCACCCTAAGGTATATTATCATTGACCATATTGTAGAGTCATTACGTGGAGGTGATAGATCACTAAAACTTCTAAGATGTGAAACCCGTTGGATTTATAGTTTGGGTACTTTAGCCCCCAGAGGCTTAAATGAAAACTTGGGATTGCATTGCTTGTTATAAAGTTCTATGGGATTTATGTATTAATTAGGGGTGTGCACCGGCCACTTTTCGTGTTTTGTGTTTTGGTTTTGGATCTGGATCTTTCTTCGTGTTTTGGATCTGGATTGGTTTTGCCAAAACCACCCTTCCGTGTTTTGGGTTCTGGGTTTTGTGTTTTGGATCTGTATTTTTTTTAAAAAAAGCATAAAAACAGCTAAAATCACAGAATTTGTGGGTTTTTCTGCTCCTATGCTATTATTAACCTCAATAACCTTCATTTCCACTCATTTCCATTCTATTCTGAACACCTCACACCTCACAATATTGTTTTTATGGCCAAAAGGTTGCACCGAGGTAGCTGGATGACTATGCTAAGCGACACGAGTGGGCGGCACAAACACGTGGCCCATCTAGGAGTGACACTGCAGTGGCAGACAGGATGGCAGTTTGAAAAACTAGGCCCCAAACAGTACATACTGCAAAGAAAAAAAAGAGGTGCAAGATGGAATTGTCCTTGGGCCCTCCCACCCACCCTTATGTTGTATAAATAGGACATGCACACTTAACAAACCAATCATTTCAGCGCCAGGGTCTGCCACATGACTGTGGCTGAAATGATTGGTTCGTTTGGGCCCCCACAAAACAAGCTGGCAATTAATGTGTCCCTGCACAAACTGGTTCTACGGAGGCAAGATGTCGTCCTCATCCTCCTCATCCACCGATTCCTTGGATAAAACAGGAAAAAGGGATTTAGGTGACCCTGGACTGCTTACGGTCTGAGCCAAAGTTTCTGAACTTGACAGTAACTTTTTATGAACGCGCTGCAGGTGCCGTATAAGGGAGGATGTTCCTAGGTGGTTAACGTCCCTACCCCTACTTATTTCACCTTTACATATGGTACATATGGCAAGACAGTTGTTGTCCGGATTTGGATAGAAATATTGCCAGACCAAAGAGGTGGAATGTTTGGTCTTCTGCCCAGGCATGACCGTGATGGGCTTTTTCATCCCACGGACAACAACTGTCTCCCCCGGAGCCCGATTTAAACAAACCACATCACCATCAGAATCCTCCTCGCCAACTTCCTCCTCAGTGCCAGCTACACCAGTATCCTCATCCTGTTGTACTTCAACAGTGACATCTTCAATTTGCATATCAGCAAGTGGACTGTGGGTGCTCCTTTCAGCACTTGCAGGGGGCGTGCAAATGGTGGAAAGAGCCACCTCTTCCCGTCCAGTGCTGGGAAGGTCAGGCATCGCAACTGCCACCACACTTGGACTCTCCTTGGGGATTTGTGATATCTTCTTAGAACGCACAGTTCTTCGCTGTGCTTTTGCCAGCTTAACTCGTTTGATTTTGTTAGCGGGAGGAGGGCTTCCATCGTCATGTGAAGCTGAACCACTAGTCATGAACATAGGGAAAGACCTTAGCCGTTCCTTGCCACTCCGTGTCGTAAATGGCTTATTGGCAAGTTTACGTTTCTCTTCAGATGATTTAAATGTTTTTTTCAAGGTCATTTTCCTGAACTTTGTCATTTGGGATTGTATGTGCCCTCTACTATGACATTGGGCATCGGCCTTGGCAGACGACGTTGATGGCATGTTATCGTCTATGTCATGACTAGTGGCAGCAGCTTCAGCACTAGGAGGAAGTGGTTCTTGATCTTTCCCTATTTTATTTTTATCAGAGAAAGTTTGGTCCTCCATTTATGTTATATTGATATATGCGTGCAGCTAATGCGCACACAAACACAGAAAATAATTTTTTATTTTTGTTGGAGACTAGTGCACTTTGTGGGTTACAGCACCCTTTAAGAAATGAGCCAGCCGGCCCTTTACTTATGGGACACAGGCGCACGCTTGGCACTACTTTGTTGATGCACGTGCGGCTACTGCGCACACAATTCACAAACACAGAAAATATTTTTTTATTTGGTTTGGACTGGAGTGTACTTTGGGGGTTACAGCACCCTTTAATGGTCAAGCCAGGCGGCCATTTTCTTATGACACAGGCGCACGCTTGGCACTACTTTGTTGATGTACGTGCGGCTACTGCACACACAATTCACAAACACAGAAACAAAAATTTTATTTGGTTTGGAGTGTACTTTAGGGGTTAGAGCACCCTTTAACGGTCAAGCCAACCGGCCCTTTGCTTATGACACAGGCGCACGCTTGGCACTACTTTGTTGATGCACGTGCGGCTACTGCGCACACAATTCACAAATACAGAAAATATTTTTTTATTTGGTTTGGAGTGTACTTTGGGGGCTACAGCACCCTTTAACGGTCAAGACAGCTGGCCCTTTACTTATGACACAGGCGCACGCTTGGCACTACTGTGATGATGCACGTGCGGCTACTGCGCACACAATTCACAAACACAGAAAAATTTTTTTATTTGGTTTGGACTGGAGTGTACTTTGGGGGTTACAGCACCCTTTAACGGTCAAGCCAGGTGGCCCTTTACTTATGACACAGGCGCACGCTTGGCACTACTTTGTTGATGCAAGTGCGGATACTGCGCACACAATTCACAAACACAGAAAATATTTTTTTATTTGGTTTGGAGTGTACTTTGGGGGTTACAGCACCCTTTAACGGTCAAGCCAGCCGGCCCTTTACTTATGACACAGGCGCACGCTTGGCACTACTTTGTTGATGCACGTGCGGCTACTGCGCACTCAATTCACAAACACAGAAAAAATATTTTTTTTTTAGCACTTGGGGGGAGCACCCCTGATGAACAGAGCACCCCCTGGACAACACTACAGCACCCCTTTAGGACTGGGACACTGCACAGGACTTTGGAGTGGATACTAGGGGTGAGCGGGTTCGGATTTCTGAAATCCGAACCCCCCCGAGCCCCCCCGATCCGAGGCAGATCCGAGTCAGGCTCGACTCTTCCCGCCTGACTCGGATCTGAAATCGAGGCAAAACGTCATCATCCCGCCTTTCGAGTCTCGCGGGTTTTGGAACCTATATAAGGTACCCGCGTCGGCGCCATTTTCTCACTCGGCTGTGGACAGTGAAGAGGGAGGGTGGGAGTTAGGGCTGGCTGGGCTGTGTAGTGTAGTGTAGTGTAGTGCAGAGTAGTGTTGTGCTGTGCTGTGCTGCGCTGTGCTGCTGTTGTCCACTTCTTCAAAGTCCATAGGGGCTGGCTGTGTTGTGCTTTGCTGCTGTTGTTAATAGGGGCTGTGTCCACTGCTTCAAAGTCCATAGGGGCTGGCTGGACTGTGTTGTGCAGTCAGTTCTCCATAGGGGCTGTGTCCACTCCAAAGTCCTGTGCAGTGTCCCAGTCCTAAAGGGGTGCTGTAGTGTTGTCCAGGGGGTGCTCTGTCCATCAGGGGTGCTCCCCCCAAGTGCTAAAAAAATAATATTTTTTGTGTGTTTGTGAATTGTGTGCGCAGTAGCCGCACGTGCATCAACAAAGTAGTGCCAAGCGTGCGCCTGTGTCATAAGTAAAGGGCCGGCTGGCTTGACCGTTAAAGGGTGCTGTAACCCCCAAAGTACACTCCAGTCCAAACCAAAAAAAAAAATATTTTCTGTGTTTGTGAATTGTGTGCGCAGTAGCCGCACGTGCATCAACAAAGTAGTGCCAAGCGTGCGCCTGTGTCATAAGTAAAGGGCCGGCTGGCTTGACCTTTAAAGGGTGCTGTAACCCCCAAAGTACACTCCAAACCAAAAAAATATATATTTTCTGTGTTTGTGAATTGTGTGCGCAGTAGCCGCACGTGCATCAACAAAGTAGTGCCAAGCGTGCGCCTGTGTCATAAGTAAAGGGCCGGCTGGCTTGACCGTTAAAGGGTGCTGTAACCCCCAAAGTACACTCCAAAACCAAAAAAATATATATTTTCTGTGTTTGTGAATTGTGTGTGCAGTAGCCGCACGTGCATCAACAAAGTAGTGCCAAGCGTGCGCCTGTGTCATAAGTAAAGGGCCGGCTGGCTTGACCGTTAAAGGGTGCTGTAACCCCCAAAGTACACTCCAGTCCAAACCAAAAAAATATATATTTTCTGTGTTTGTGAATCGTGTGTGCAGTAGCCGCACGTGCATCAACAAAGTAGTGCCAAGCGTGCGCCTGTGTCATAAGTAAAGGGCCCGCTGGCTTCACCGTTAAAGGGTGCTGTAACCCCCAAAGTACACACCAAACCAAAAAAATATATATTTTCTGTGTTTGTGAATTGTGTGCGCAGAAGCCGCACGTGCATCAACAAAGTAGTGCCAAGCGTGCCCCTGTGTCATAAGTAAAGGGCTGGCTGGCTTGACCGTTAAAGGGTGCTGTAACCCCCAAAGTACACTCCAGTCCAAACCAAAAAAAAAATTATTTTCTGTGTTTGTGAATTGTGTGCACAGTAGCCGCACGTGCATCAACAAAGTAGTGCCAAGCGTGCGCCTGTGTCATAAGTAAAGGGCCGGCTGGCTTGACCGTTAAAGGGTGCTGTAAACCCCAAAGTACACACCAAACCAAAAAAATATATATTTTCTGTGTTTGTGAATTGTGTGCGCAGTAGCCGCACGTGCATCAACAAAGTAGTGCCAAGCGTGCGCCTGTGTCATAAGTAAAGGGCCGGCTGGCTTGACCGTTAAAGGGTGCTGTAACCCCCAAAGTACACTCCAAACCAAAAAAATATATATTTTCTGTGTTTGTGAATTGTGTGCACTGTGGCTGCACGTGCATCAAC
The DNA here is from genome assembly GCA_031769625.1 of Taudactylus pleione. Taxonomy (NCBI): domain Eukaryota; kingdom Metazoa; phylum Chordata; class Amphibia; order Anura; family Myobatrachidae; genus Taudactylus; species Taudactylus pleione. The sequence continues at coordinate 7,242,679 of JAUIMM010000113.1, forward strand.
AAAGGAGCAGCGCCAAGCGTGCGCCTGTGTCCCATAAGTAAAGAGCCGGCTGGCTCATTTCTTAAAGGGTGGTGTAACCCACAAAGTGCACTACTCTCCAGCAAAAATAAAAAAATATTTTCTGTGTTTGTGTGCGCTTTAGCCGCACGTATATATCAATATAACATAAATGGAGGACCAAACTTTCTCTGATAAAAATAAAATAGGGAAAGATCAAGAACCACTTCCTCCTAGTGCTGTTGCTGCTGCTGGGAGTTGTTCATCATCCCAGAGAGGAAGTAGGAACATCACTACTTTTACTAAACAATTGACCCTACAACAGTCCCTAGCGATGAGGATGAAGTACGACAGCAGTCATCCTGAAGCAAAACGTATAACTGAGGCCTTGTCTGCTATGTTGGTGTTAGACGTGCGTCCGGTATCCGCCATTAGTGCAGTGGGATTTAAACAATTGATGGAGGTAGTGTGTCCCCGGTTCCAAATCCCGTCTAGATTCCACCTGCATCCTCAAAGCAGCAGCAACAAGCGTGCGTCTGTCTGTTAAAGGGTGGTGACACCCTCAAAGTGTGCTACACAAACAATAAAAATATTGTTCTTTTTTTTTCGGTCTTTGTTTAATGTGTGGGCTGTAGCCGCACCTGCATCCTTAAAGCAGCAGCGACAAGCGTGCGTCTGTCTATTAAAGGGTGGTGACACCCTCAAAGTGTGCTACACAAACAATAAAAATATTGTTCTTTTTTTTCTGTCTTTGTGAAATGTGTGGGCTGTAGCCGCACCTGCATCCTTAAAGCAGCAGCGACAAGCGTGCATCTGTCTGTTAAAGGGTGGTGACACCCTCAAAGTGTGCTACACAAACAATAAAAATATTGTTCTTTTTTTTTCTGTCTTTGTGAAATGTGTGGGCTGTAGCCGCACCTGCATCCTTAAAGCAGCAGCGACAAGCGTGCGTCTGTCTGTTAAAGGGTGGTGACACCCTCAAAGTGTGCTACACAAACAATAAAAATATTGTTCTTTTTTTTTCTGTCTTTGTGAATTGTGTGGGCTGTAGCCGCACTTGCATCCTCAAAGCAGCAGCGACAAGCGTGCGTCTGTCTGTTAAAGGGTGGTGACACCCTCAAAGTGCTCCAAAAAATAAAAAACTATTTTTTTAATGTGTTTGTGACTTGTGTGCGATGTAGCCGCATGTGCATCAACATAGTAGCAGCGCCAAGCGTGCGCCTGTGTCATAAGTCAAGGGATGGTTTGGACATCTGGTCCGGACTGAAGGACGTGCCAACAATTTCTGACAAGTCTACTGTCACTGCATATGATACTGTCCTCAAAGCAGCAGCGACAAGCGTGCGTCTGTCTGTTAAAGGGTGGTGACACCCTCAAAGTGTGCTACACAAACAATAAAAATATTGTTCTTTTTTTTTCTGTCTTTGTGAATTGTGTGGGCTGTAGCCGCACTTGCATCCTCAAAGCAGCAGCGACAAGCGTGCGTCTGTCTGTTAAAGGGTGGTGTAACTCTCAAAGTGCTCCAAAAAATAAAAAACTATTTTTTTAATGTGTTTGTGACTTGTGTGCGATGTAGCCGCACTTCCATCCTCAAAGCAGCAGCGACAAGCGTGCGTCTGTCTGTTAAAGGGTGGTGACACCCTCAAAGTGTGCTACACAAACAAAAAAAAATTCTTCTTTTTTCTGTCTTTGTGAATTGTGTGGGCTGTAGCCGCACTTGCATCCTCAAAGCAGCAGCGACAAGCATGCGTCTGTCTGTTAAAGGATTACATCGGTGACAGCATCCAAGTAGGCATGTCAGACAGTCCGTACCTGTACTGGCAGGAAAAAGAAGCAATTTGGAGGTCCCTGTACAAACTGGCTCTATTTTACCTGAGTTGCCCCCCCTCCAGTGTGTACTCCGAAAGAGTGTTTAGTGCAGCCGGGAACCTTGTCAGCGAAAGGCGTAGGAGGATGCTTCCACAAAATGTGGAGAAGATGATGTTCATAAAATGAATTATCAACTCTTCCAGGGAGACCAGCCTCCAGAACGTACAGAGGGATCTGTGGTTGTGGATTCCAGCGGGGACGAATTAATACTCTGTGAGGATGAGGATGTACACACTGAAGAGGGTGAGGAATCGGTGGATGAGGAGGATGAGGATGACATCTTGCCTCCGTAGAGCCAGTTTGTGCAGGGACAGATTAATTGCCAGCTTGTTTTGTGGGGGCCCAAACGAACCAATCATTTCAGCCACAGTTGTGTGGCAGACCCTGGCGCTGAAATGATTGGTTTGTTAAAGTGTGCATGTCCTGTTTATACAACATAAGGGTGGGTGGGAGGGCCCAAGGACAATTCCATCTTGCACCTCTTTTTTTTCTTTGCATTATGTACAGTTTGGGGCCTAGTTTTTGAAACTGCCATCCTGTCTGCCACTGCAGTTTCACGCCTAGATGGGTCACGTGTTTGTGCCGCCCACTCGTGTCGCTTAGCATAGTCATCCAGCTACCTCGGTGCAACCTTTTGGACATAAAAACACTATTGTGAGGTGTGAGGTGTTCAGAATAGACTGGAAATGAGTGGAAATTAAGGTTATTGAGGTTAATAATAGCATAGGAGCAGAAAAACCTACAAATTCTGTGATTTTAGCTGTTTTTATGCTTTTTTTCAAAAAAATACAGATCCAAAACACAAAACCCAGAACCCAAAACACGGAAGGGTGGTTTTGGCAAAACCAATCCAGATCCAAAACACGAAGAAAGATCCAGGTCCAAAACCAAAACACGAAAAGTGGCCGGTGCACACCCCTAATATATATATATATATATATATATATATATATATATATATATATACTGTATATTTGTACATATCTAGAAAATAAGAATAAGGTGGCACTCCAAGACTTGAATCTTTGTTAAAACGATGGTGCTTTATTACAACGGCTGAACATGCCGGTCAATCTGCCGATAACGACAGATTGGGCATGTTCAGGGTTGAGGGAGGGTGCCTGCACTGAACGACCAATCAGTGTAGGCACTACAGGGGAAGGGGAATGACGGTACAATTACGATGTAATCGTACTGTCTTTCCCTGGTCGCGTACTGGATATGCAACTTAAGAACCTAATTTTCAAATGCAGTGTGGAACATGCATTGCTGTGGGTAAAGCTAAATTGTATACCCCCCTCAGCACTGTTTATATTCCTGCATCTCTCTTTCCTCAGCTCTTTATCTACTAGTCCCACTGATGTCTCTGTAGCTTATCCTCACAAGGCTAGATTGTAAGCTCTTCTGACCAGTCTCATTCTCCTGCTGAGGGTATAGCAGGTATACGATTATAACCTGCACTGTTTTGCATTCCTGGATCTTCCTTTCTGAAGCTCTGGGTCTACCAGTCCTCATTAGGATACTGTAGATTACTCTCATCATGCTAGATTGAGTAAGGAGGTAGTGGGAGGTGCAAAGGGTGAGAGATGGATGCATGACACACGCCTCATAACACATAGTCACGCCCGTCATTGCATGTAGCCACACCTTTTTTTTCGCGCAGCATAGGCACGCACACTCAATAAATTTCCATACCCCCACTTCAAAATTCCCACTTCGACCACTGTATATATATATATATATATATATATATATATATATAGTCAAATGGCTGGCACTCCACATAAATGCAAAATAAATTACTTGCCTTGGTGCCTTCCTGGAAGTTCAATAGAACACCCACTTACATATGTAGAAATGGAAAGGCGGCACTCACAGGTCTGATGAAATGAAAGAATCAAACTTGACAACTGTGTCTGCCTTGTTCAACGTTTCAGTCTCACATGACTTTTATCAAGAACAAAAGTCATGTGAGACTGAAACGTTGAACAAGGCAGACACAGTTGTCAAGTTTGATTCTTTCATTTCATCAGACCTGTGAGTGCCGCCTTTCCCTTTCTATATATATATATATATATATATATATATATATATATATATATATATATATATATATATGAAGATGGTGGTTTTCAGATCGCGCACAGTGTACTGTCCTGAATGTGTCTTATGGTGCAAGTGTCATACGTATAAATGATCAATCAAACACTTAAATCCTTCAAATGAGAGGAGGCAGCAGTCCCTTCTGTGTGACTGTATGGCAATCAGACGAATAGTAATCTAGAAAATGGGGTGGAAAGGACAAGCACCAAATAGTGTGATAAATTAAATGTGCCCGTGCTCAAATAATAATGTGCGGACCAAAAGAAAATTCTTTAAGGCTTATCTGAAAATCCTGTCGGGGAGGGCTGAACAATGCTGGACCCAGGTTTCTAGTGCCAGAGGGGACCTTAATGAGAAGAGGCTCTTGGCAGAGCCAGATGGGAGAGAAAGACAATATAGTGTAGTATTTCCAGTACAGGGAACCTGGTATTAATGATTGTGCGTACCCAAAATATTCTTGTATGAAGGTATAGAATTGTATCTTTGGTTACTCATCCAAATTTCCTTTTTCTTTCAGCCCCAGATATACCCACGGCCATTTCGGTGTCAATTCCCGACGGCCATTTCGGTGTCAATTCATCTTCATCATGGCCCTGGGCACAATGATTAACTGACAAAGGGCTGTATTTGAAAGAGAAATGGGCGCCAACTGAGATTAAGCAAAGATACTCACCTGTAACGGGATGACCTCCATACATGTGTAATGCCGCATCCCGGAAGTGTCCACCTGGAGACTGTATGGAGACAGGCATGGCTTGCGGTCAACGTCATCAGCGAGGGACCAGCGTCGTGCTGAAACCAGCAACGGCGTGAGTCTCAAGCAAATAGTGTGACGTCCCCGTTGCTAGGGGAACGCTATAAACAATTAAAAATAGCGGACTGAGCCAGCTTGGATTGTAAGTGGAAGTGCCAAATATACGGAAATAACTGTATATTCAGAGCATTCCACCATCAATCACTAACAAACTCCCGGCATTAATGGAGTAATAAAGGGAAATATATCCTTGCAAAACAGTCTAGCCCACCTCTACCATCATCAAGACACAAGGATGAGGAAAAAATCTATGACCAATATATACACTAGTCAAAATTTCTATAGTCCAATGTGAATACACCACTTAATAAACAATGTATTTATAAAAAATGTATCCTATTCCTATTGCCTGTGCACATAGGTACAGCTCAAAGGTAGTGAACAAACATCCTGCTCTAAAAGGAGTTAATGAAAAATAGAAAAAAAAAACAAAAAAAAAAAACATAATACTGAATGAGAAACGTAAAACCTAACCAGGTAACAAATTGTTACTACCAAATCAAACTATTAACGCCACTGTATAAGTCACATATACAAACATAAATGAAGCAAAAAATTGTTCCTGTTTGAAAAAAATTATATTTAAATCCAATCGTAGTTATTTTGAATCATCAACTGATCAATCAAAAAACCTATTAGTGTAACCAGAGTCATATGTTTAATGTAAGCCAAAGACTTGTTAGCAGGAAAAAGAAAGGGTCCAAAAGATATTTAGTGTCCCTTCACAAAAATACACCAAATGGATTCTCCTCATTCAGTCCCAACAGTCTGAGGGATTCAAATCTATAAATAAATTCACATTCCCTTTGAAGTAAAAGTTTCCCTTGGTCATCTCCTCTTTTAAGCGGTTTGATCTGATCCAGTGGCATAAACCGGAAATCTTTTATCGTATGTCCCAAGTCGTGAAAGTGTCTCACAACTGGTGGTGTACTCTGATCAATTTTAGATGCTGTTTTATTTATTGTTGAACGATGCATCACTATGTGCTCTTTCAGCATGCATGTCGTTTTCCCAATGTACAACTTTTTGCAGGGACACAAGATTAAGTAAATTACATATATTACTTTCACAGGTCATACGATGTTGTAATTTATGTCGTAGACCAGAAGTAGGATGTACAAATGTGTCTCCAGCTATCAAGTGTCGGCAATTCACACAACCACTGCATCAAAATGCTCCCTTCTTGACTGCAAGCCAATTCTCCTTCCGCATTTGTACACTTATATCCGCATTTGTCACTAGGTCTTTAAGGTTGCTGCTTCTCTTTTATGCAAAAAGATGGTTATTCTGACATGTATCTTTCAGTATAGGGTCTGTGCTTATGAAATGCCAATGCCTGAAAATAGACTCCTTCATCTTATGTGAGGATATTGAAAAGGTAGTTGGAAAGACCACTCGATTGACATTGGGATCTTTAGGTCTAGTACAGTGTAATGATTCTCTGTCAACAGTAAGACATCATTGTATCGCATCATTCACCTTGTGTCTGTCATAGCCACATTGAATGAAATCCGTACCCATTTTGTTGAGGGCTTCAAGCAGTTTATCAGGATCTGATGTTATCCTTGCCACTCTAATTAGTTGCGAGTAAGGTAGACATTTTTTGAGGAGTTTAGGGTGAAAGCTCTCAGCAATAAGGACAGTGTTCACATCAGTCAGTTTTTTAAAGATATTAGTAACAAAACAGTTTTCTGCAATTGAGATGGTCACATCCAGAAAATGAATACTAAAAAGGCTACTTGAACATGTAAACCAAATGGTGCTGTTGATGGTATTCAACAAACAAATGAATTCATTGAGGGACTCCAAACTACCTATACACACAAAGAAAACATCGTCAATAAATCTGGTGTACATGGAAATTAATCTGGAGGAAGTTCTATTTTTCAAAATATATCAACATTCATAGTCATACATGTATAAATTAGCATAGCTAGGGGCCATGTTCGACCCCATAGCCATGCCTTGTAGTTGTAGGTAGAAGGCGTTCTCAAAAAGAAAATCATTTTTGTAAAGGATAACATCTATCAATAACAGGAGGAATTCACAAGGGGGTCCTGTATAATTAACATTTTCCAGGATCACCTTCCTAATAGCTGCCAAGCCATCAATATGTGTGATGTTGGTATACAGGCTCATTATATCCAGAGTAACCAAATAACATCCCTTTGGTGGTTGTCTAAATGCTCTTAACTTCAACAAAAAGTCAGTGGTATCTTTTAAAATCCAGGCAACATTCCTGACCACTGGTTGCAAGAAGAAATCGACGTACTGTGAAATGGTTTGACATAATGACCCCCTGGAAGAAATAATTGGTCTCTCAGGGGGCCTAGTCATAGATTTATGAATTTTTGGTAGAACATACAGAAGTGGTATTACTGGATAGTCCTGAGTGAGGAACTTGACTGTATGCTCATCCAGCCACCCAATTGATTGTCCTAAATAAATGTATTGAATCTACCTCCCTTTTAAACAAAGTAGTCAGATCATGTCTTAATTCCTTATGGCAAGAGTGGTCAGAAAGCTGCCTGTGGACCTCAGTGATATAGTGACATCTATTCATCATCACCGTACCCCCACCTTTATTGGTGGGGCGTATGATGATGGATTTATTCTCTTTTAGTCGTTTAATGGCGTTATGTTCAGCTATGGACAAATTGAAATATGAAACCTTCTGTTTCTTCATAAAATGTATCACATCCTGTTTGACCAACCTGAAAAAGGTGTCAATAGAAGGATTGGAGGATGGAGGGTCAAAATTGCTGGGGACATTGAAAGGAGATTTACAAAGCTGTGTGCTTTTGGATTTATGAAAGAAATCTTTCAACCTTAGTTGGCGCTGGAATTTATATAGTTCAACCTCACAGTCGAAGGCCCTCTGCTTGTGTGTATTAACAAACAAGAGACCCTTAGACAGGACTGTCATTTCAGCAGGGGTAGGAGTATAATCTGAGATATTGTAGATGGTTATTTCTTCCGTCCCCTCTGTGGCATTTCTTTTGCTGAGGTTGAGGCCACCTCTTCCTCTCCTGCACCATCTTTTCTATTTCTGATGCATGCAGGTAATCTGCCCCTTTAAAAAGGTTTGCCTCTGGTTTGCCTCTGGAGCCAGAATGGTATGAGTCCAATGTCTGTGACTCTAAATCTATTATAAGATCACTTCACATGCCAGGCATTACTTAGATCAGGGGTCTTCAACCTTTAAGACAGTGTGGGCCACATTAAAAAATTCATGAAGCCAGAGGGCCACTAAGCTGTCCCCTCCTCACACAATTATGTCCTATAACTGCCCCCTACTACAATTTTAATTAGGTCCCAGAACAGCAGAGCAGACACAGATGAGAACTACTGGCCTGTTGAGGTATGAGACAGGGGGACAATTGTGTCTATGGGCTCTATTTAGTGTTTTCACACCCTTTTCACATTATTTTAGTATCACATAAATTTACAAAAGGGCAATTGGAGTAGAATTCGTAAAATTCTACTCCAAACCCTAATTATCACATATTTTTAAAAAGCTTATCACATTTCCCATAATTGTAATGGGAAATGTGATCTGCCCATATTTACTAAAAATAAAATAAAAAAAAATACCAGAAGAAACCCTGTGATAATACGCCACCTAGAGATGGTGTTATCCAGGGTTTCCCCGACTCCTGCTCTGCTCTAATAGGTAGACCAGCACCGGGAGCCGGGCCCCAGTGATCAGTTGTGTGGTCTAAATAGACCGCAAGCTGATCACTGCAAAAAAAAAAAACGTACCTGATTCCAGGGTGATCGGTGCTCCGGTGATGTCCTCTGGGGCTCCGGTTAGCTGGTCGCCCATCTCCTGCACTGTGACCCCGAACAGCTGACCGGGATCACAGTGCAGGCCGGGAGACCAGCTGACCGGAGCCCCAGAGTACATCCCCGGGGCACTGATCACCGGAGGTAAGTGTAATCTGAGTGGGGGGGGCTGCGGTATCCGGCGGTGGGTGCATGCACAGACACAGTCTCCCTATATTTTTTCCGAAAACTACAGGGAGAAGTTTGCGGATGGGATTCTCAGGGACAGAGCTTTATTGCAAGTTCTAGCTCTGCAAGGGATTATTGATAAATTCCTGTGATATTTCCTAAATTCTCTTTCACACTATAACTACAATTTAAATGCAAATTGTAGTAAATAGAGCCCAATGTCTTTTTATCTATGTCTTTGTTTGTGTGTGTGTGTGTGTGTGTGTGTGTGTGTGTGTGTGTGTGTGTGTGTGTGTGTGTGTGTGTGTGTCAGTCAGCAGTTTGTGTGTGTGTCAGGTCATGTGCGAGACACTATCTCTCTATGTCTGAGACACTGTCTCTCTGTGTCTCTGAGAGTTATAGACCATGTGTGTGTGTGTCAGGACGTGTGTACGTGTGTGTGTGAGACACTGTCTCGCTGTGTCTCTGTGAGTTATAGACCGTGAGTGTGTGTGTTAGGCAACAGAGTGTGTGTCTCTGTGAGTGTTACTGCATGTGTGTGTGTTAGTTACTTACTATAAGGCCTATTCATCACAATATTGATTCAGAAGTGTTATTATTTTACCTTTGATTCATTATTCTGCCTTCCCCCTGACAGTGCATTCGAAAAAGCCACTGTATTTGTAAAATGGTGATTTCAGCTCCGCAAGGCATATCTTCTTTTATCCGCATAATTGTTCTTCTATTTCCATCTGCATTATAATAATTGCACTGTTTAAATAACTATGTAAATAAAAATCCAACTGTCATTAATATTGATCTCACTTACTTTAAAATACATTGTCTGGGCTCATGCTCGTGGTGCTGAAATAACCGTAACGTCTAATAGTCATAAGAGGGACTTGTGAGAACATATTGTAATGCCGGGATTCTAAGTGGGATGGACTTTATGCTTAATTTCATATAAATAATAATAGCAACAGTATATGTGAGACATTTTCTTATTACTTGCATGCATAAGCTGTCAATATGGAGAAGCTGGAAGGACCCCGCTGGACCAATAGCTAGCAGTAACAGCAGAGAAGCCACGAAGGTGAAAATGGGAGTGAAGAGGAGCAGCATGGAGAAGTAATGTAGAGGGAGCAGGAAGGAGAATAGAGGAAGGGGAGCAGCACATGGTGGGAGCAGCATGGAGAAGTAAAGTAGTGGGAGCAGGATGGGGAATGGAGGAAGAGGAGCAGTGCATGGTGGGAGCAGCATGGAGAAGTACTGTAGTGGGAGCAGGATGCGGAATGGGGGAAGAGGAGCAGTGCATGGTGGGAGCAGCATGGAGAAGTAATGTAGTGGGAGCAGGATGGGGAATGGAGGAAGAGGAGTAGTGCACGGTGGGAGCAGCATGGAGGAGTAACGTAGTGGGAGCAGGAAGGAGAATAGAGGAAGAGAAGCAGTGCATGGTGGGAGTAGCATGGAGAAGTAATGTAGTGGGAGCAGGATGGGGAATGGAGGAAGAGGTGCAGTACATGGTGGGAGCAGCATGGAGGAGTAATGTAGTGGGAGCAGGAAGAAGAATAGAGGAAGAGAAGCAGCACATGGTGGGAGGAGTATGGAGAAGTAATGTAGTGGGAGCAGGAAGGAGAATAGAGGAAGAGGAGCAGCACATGGTTGGAGCAGTATGGAGTAGTAATGTAGTGGGAGCAGGAAGGAGAATAGAGGAAGAGGAGCAGTGCATGGTGGGAGCAGCATGGAGAAGTAATGTAATGGGAGCAGGAAGGAGAATAGAGAAAGAGGAGCAGTGCATGGTGGGAGCAGCATTGAGTAGTAATGTAGTGGGAGAAGGAAGTAGAATAGAGAAAGAGGAGCAGCACATGGTGGGAGCAGCATGGAGAAGTAATGTAGTGGGAGCAGGAAGGAGAATAGAGGAAGAGAAGCAGTGCATGGTGGGAGCAGCATGGAGTAGTAATGTAGTGGGAGAAGGAAGCAGAATAGAGGAAGAGGAGCAGTGCATGGTGGGAGCAGTATGGAGTAGTAATGTAGTGGTAGAAGGAAGGAGAATAGAGGAAGAGGAGCAGTGCATGGTGGGAGCAGTATGGAGTAGTAATGTAGTGGGAGAAGGAAGGAGAATAGAGGAAGAGGAGCAGTGCATGGTGGGAGCAGCATGGAGTAGTAATGTAGTGGGAGCAGGAAGGAGAATAGAGGAAGGGGAGCAGTGCACGGTGGGAGCAGAATGGAGTAGTAATGTAGTGAGAGCAGGAAGGAGAAAAGAGGAAGGGGAGCAGTGCATGGTGGGAGCAGCATGGAGTAGTAATGTAGTGGGAGCAGGAAGGAGAATAGAGGAAGAGAAGCAGTGCATGGTGGGAGCAGCATACAATAGTAATGTAGTGGGAGCAGGAAGGAGAATAGAGGAAGAGGAGCAGTGCATGGTGGGAGCAGCATACAGTAGTAATTTAGTGGGAGCAGGAAGGAGAATAGAGGAAGAGAAGCAGTGCATGGTGGGAGCAGCATAGAGTAGTAATGTAGTGGCAACAGGAAGGAGAATAGAGGAAGAGGAGCAGCACATGGAGGGAGCAGAATGGATTAGTAATGTAGTGGGAGCAGGAAGGAGAATAGAGGAAGAGGAGGAGTGCATGGTGGGAGCAGCATGGAGTAGTAATGTAGTGGGAGCAGGAAGGAGAATAGAGGAAGAGAAGCAGTGCATGGTGGGAGCAGCTTAGAGTGGAAATGTAGTGGGAGCAGGAAGAAGAATACAGGAAGAGAAGCAGTGCATGGTGGAAGCAGCATAGAGTAGTAATGTAGTGGGAGCAGGAAGGAGAATAGAGGAAGAGGGACAGTGCATGGTGGGACTAGAATGGAGAAGTTATGTAGTGGGAGCAGGAAGAAGAATAGAGGAAGGGGAGCAGTGCATGTTGGGAGCAACATGGAGTAGTAATGTAGTGGGAGCAGGAAGGAGAATAGAGGAAGAGAAGCAGTGCATGGTGGGAGCAGCATACAGTAGTAATGTAGTGGGAGCAGGAAGGAGAATAGAGGAAGAGAAGCAGTGCATGGTGGGAGCAGCATAGAGTAGTAATGTAGTGGGAGCAGGAAGGAGAATGGAGGAAGAGGTGCAGCACATGGTGGGAGCAGAATGGAGTTGTAATGTAGTGGGAGCAGGAAGGAGAATAGAGGATGAGGAGGAGTGCATGGTGGGAGCAGCATGGAGAATTAATGCAGTGGGAGCAGGAAGGAGAATAGAGGAAGAGGAGGAGTGCATGGTGGGAGTAGCATGGAGAAGTAATGTAGTGGGAGCAGGAAGGAGAATAGAGGAAGAGAAGCAGTGCATGGTGGCAGCAGCATAGAGTAGTAATGTAGTTGGAGCAGGAAGGAGAATAGAGGAAGAGGAACAGTGCATGGTGGGACTAGAATGGAGAAGTTATGTAGTGGGAGCAGGAAGAAGAATAGAGGAAGGGGAGCAGTGCATGGTGGGAGCAGCATGGAGTAGTAATGTAGTGGGAGCACGGAGAAGAATAGAGGAAGAGGAGCAGTGCATGCTGGAAACAGCATGGAGTAGTAATGTAGTGGGAGCAGGAAGGAGAATAGAAAAAGGGGAGCAGAGCATGGTGGGAGCAGCATGGAGTAGTAATGTAGTGGGAGCAGGAAGGAGAATAGAGGAAGAGGAGCAGCGCATGGTGGGAGCAGCATACAGTAGTAATGTAGTGGGAGCAGGAAGGAGAATAGAGGAAGAGAAGCAGTGCATAGTGGCAGCAGCATAGAGTAGTAATGTAGTTGGAGCAGGAAGGAGAATAGAGGAAGAGGAACAGTGCATGGTGGAAGCAGCATAGAGTATTAATGTAGTGGCAACAGGAAGGAGAATAGAGGAAGAGGAGCAGCACATGGAGGGAGCAGAATGGATTAGTAATGTAGTGGGAGCAGGAAGGAGAATAGAGGAAGAGGAGGAGTGCATGGTGGGAGCAGCATGGAGTAGTAATGTAGTGGGAGCAGGAAGGAGAATAGAGAAAGAGGAGCAGTGCATGGTGGGAGCAGCATTGAGTAGTAATGTAGTGGGAGAAGGAAGTAGAATAGAGAAAGAGGAGCAGCACATGGTGGGAGCAGCATGGAGAAGTAATGTAGTGGGAGCAGGAAGGAGAATAGAGGAAGAGAAGCAGTGCATGGTGGGAGCAGCATGGAGTAGTAATGTAGTGGGAGAAGGAAGCAGAATAGAGGAAGAGGAGCAGTGCATGGTGGGAGCAGTATGGAGTAGTAATGTAGTGGTAGAAGGAAGGAGAATAGAGGAAGAGGAGCAGTGCATGGTGGGAGCAGTATGGAGTAGTAATGTAGTGGGAGAAGGAAGGAGAATAGAGGAAGAGGAGCAGTGCATGGTGGGAGCAGCATGGAGTAGTAATGTAGTGGGAGCAGGAAGGAGAATAGAGGAAGGGGAGCAGTGCACGGTGGGAGCAGAATGGAGTAGTAATGTAGTGAGAGCAGGAAGGAGAAAAGAGGAAGGGGAGCAGTGCATGGTGGGAGCAGCATGGAGTAGTAATGTAGTGGGAGCAGGAAGGAGAATAGAGGAAGAGAAGCAGTGCATGGTGGGAGCAGCATACAATAGTAATGTAGTGGGAGCAGGAAGGAGAATAGAGGAAGAGGAGCAGTGCATGGTGGGAGCAGCATACAGTAGTAATTTAGTGGGAGCAGGAAGGAGAATAGAGGAAGAGAAGCAGTGCATGGTGGGAGCAGCATAGAGTAGTAATGTAGTGGCAACAGGAAGGAGAATAGAGGAAGAGGAGCAGCACATGGAGGGAGCAGAATGGATTAGTAATGTAGTGGGAGCAGGAAGGAGAATAGAGGAAGAGGAGGAGTGCATGGTGGGAGCAGCATGGAGTAGTAATGTAGTGGGAGCAGGAAGGAGAATAGAGGAAGAGAAGCAGTGCATGGTGGGAGCAGCTTAGAGTGGAAATGTAGTGGGAGCAGGAAGAAGAATACAGGAAGAGAAGCAGTGCATGGTGGGAGCAGCATAGAGTAGTAATGTAGTGGGAGCAGGAAGGAGAATAGAGGAAGAGGGACAGTGCATGGTGGGACTAGAATGGAGAAGTTATGTAGTGGGAGCAGGAAGAAGAATAGAGGAAGGGGAGCAGTGCATGTTGGGAGCAACATGGAGTAGTAATGTAGTGGGAGCAGGAAGGAGAATAGAGGAAGAGAAGCAGTGCATGGTGGGAGCAGCATACAGTAGTAATGTAGTGGGAGCAGGAAGGAGAATAGAGGAAGAGAAGCAGTGCATGGTGGGAGCAGCATAGAGTAGTAATGTAGTGGGAGCAGGAAGGAGAATGGAGGAAGAGGAGCAGCACATGGTGGGAGCAGAATGGAGTTGTAATGTAGTGGGAGCAGGAAGGAGAATAGAGGATGAGGGGGAGTGCATGGTGGGAGCAGCATGGAGAATTAATGCAGTGGGAGCAGGAAGGAGAATAGAGGAAGAGGAGGAGTGCATGGTGGGAGTAGCATGGAGAAGTAATGTAGTGGGAGCAGGAAGGAGAATAGAGGAAGAGAAGCAGTGCATGGTGGCAGCAGCATAGAGTAGTAATGTAGTTGGAGCAGGAAGGAGAATAGAGGAAGAGGAACAGTGCATGGTGGGACTAGAATGGAGAAGTTATGTAGTGGGAGCAGGAAGAAGAATAGAGGAAGGGGAGCAGTGCATGGTGGGAGCAGCATGGAGTAGTAATGTAGTGGGAGCACGGAGAAGAATAGAGGAAGAGGAGCAGTGCATGCTGGAAACAGCATGGAGTAGTAATGTAGTGGGAGCAGGAAGGAGAATAGAAAAAGGGGAGCAGAGCATGGTGGGAGCAGCATGGAGTAGTAATGTAGTGGGAGCAGGAAGGAGAATAGAGGAAGAGAAGCAGTGCATGGTGGGAGCAGCATACAGTAGTAATGTAGTGGGAGCAGGAAGAGAATAGAGGAAGAGGAGCAGCGCATGGTCGGAGCAGCATACAGTAGTAATGTAGTGGGAGCAGGAAGGAGAATAGAGGAAGAGAAGCAGTGCATAGTGGCAGCAGCATAGAGTAGTAATGTAGTTGGAGCAGGAAGGAGAATAGAGGAAGAGGAACAGTGCATGGTGGAAGCAGCATAGAGTAGTAATGTAGTGGCAACAGGAAGGAGAATAGAGGAAGAGGAGCAGCACATGGAGGGAGCAGAATGGATTAGTAATGTAGTGGGAGCAGGAAGGAGAATAGAGGAAGAGGAGGAGTGCATGGTGGGAGCAGCATGGAGTAGTAATGTAGTGGGAGCAGGAAGGAGAATAGAGGAAGAGAAGCAGTGCATGGTGGGAGCAGCTTAGAGTGGAAATGTAGTCGGAGCAGGAAGAAGAATACAGGAAGAGAAGCAGTGCATGGTGGGAGCAGCATAGAGTAGTAATGTAGTGGGAGCAGGAAGGAGAATAGAGGAAGAGGGACAGTGCATGGTGGGACTAGAATGGAGAAGTTATGTAGTGGGAGCAGGAAGAAGAATAGAGGAAGGGGAGCAGTGCATGTTGGGAGCAACATGGAGTAGTAATGTAGTGGGAGCAGGAAGGAGAATAGAGGAAGAGAAGCAGTGCATGGTGGGAGCAGCATACAGTAGTAATGTAGTGGGAGCAGGAAGGAGAATAGAGGAAGAGAAGCAGTGCATGGTGGGAGCAGCATAGAGTAGTAATGTAGTAGGAGCAGGAAGGAGAATAGAGGAAGAGGAGCAGCACATGGTCGGAGCAGAATGGAGTTGTAATGTAGTGGGAGCAGGAAGGAGAATAGAGGATGAGGAGGAGTGCATGGTGGGAGCAGCATGGAGAATTAATGTAGTGGGAGCAGGAAGGAGAATAGAGGAAGAGGAGGAGTGCATGGTGGGAGCAGCATGGAGAAGTAATGTGGTGGGAGCAGGAAGGAGAATAGAGGAAGAGAAGCAGTGCATGGTGGCAGCAGCATAGAGTAGTAATGTAGTTGGAGCAGGAAGGAGAATAGAGGAAGAGGAACAGTGCATGGTGGGACTAGAATGGAGAAGTTATGTAGTGGGAGCAGGAAGAAGAAGAGAGGAAGGGGAGCAGTGCATGGTGGGAGCAGCATGGAGTAGTAATGTAGTGGGAGCACGGATAAGAATAGAGGAAGAGGAGCAGTGCATGCTGGAAACAGCATGGAGTAGTAATGTAGTGGGAGCAGGAAGGAGAATAGAAGAAGGGGAGCAGTGCATGGTGGTAGCAGCATAGAGTAGTAATGTAGTGCGAGCATGAAGTAGAATAGAGGAAGAGGAGAAGTGCATGGTGGGAGCAGCATGGAGTAGTAATGTAGTGGGAGCAGGAAGGAGAATAGAGGAAGAGAAGCAGTGCATGGTGGGAGCAGCATGGAGTAGTAATGAAGTGGGAGAAGTAAGGAGAATAGAGGAAGGGGAGCAGTGCATGGTGGGAGCAATATGGAGTAGTAATGTAGTGGGAGAAGGAAGGAGAATAGAGGAAGAGGAGCAGTGCATGGTGGGAGCAGCATGGAGAAGTAAGCGAGTGGGAGCAGGAAGGAGAATAGAGGAAGAGGAGCAGTGCATGGTGGGAGCAGCATACAGTAGTAATGTAGTGGGAGCAGGAAGGAGAGTAGAGGAAGAGAAGCAGTGCATGGTGGGAGCAGCATAGAGTAGTGATGTAGTGGGAGCAGGAAGGAGAATAGAGGAAGAGGAGCAGCACATGGTGGGAGCAGAATGGAGTTGTAATGTAGTGGGAGCAGGAAGGAGAATAGAGGAAGAGGAGGAGTGCATGGTGGGAGCAGCTTGGAGAAGTAATGTATTGGGATAAGGAAAGAGAATATAGGAAGAGGAGAAGTGCATGGTGGGAGCAGTATGGAGTAGTAATGTAGTGGGAGAAGGAAGGAGAATAGAGGAAGAGGAGCAGTGCATGGTGGGAGCAGCATGGAGAAGTAATGTAGTGGGAGCAGGAAGGAGAATAGAGGAAGTTGAGCAGTGCATGGTGGGAGCAGCATACAGTAGTAATGTAGTGGGAGCAGGAAGGAGAATAGAGGAAGAGAAGCAGTGCATGGTGGGAGCAGCATAGAGTAGTAATGTAGTGGGAGCAGGAAGGAGAATAGAGGAAGAGGAGCAGCACATGGTGGGAGCAGAATAGAGTTGTAATGTAGTGGGAGCAGGAAGGAGAATAGAGGAAGAGGAGGAGTGCATGGTGGGAGCAGCATGGAGAAGTAATGTATTGGGATCAGGAAGGAGAATATGGGAAGAGGAGGAGTGCATGGTGGGAGCAGCATACAGTAGTAATGTAGTGGGAGCAGGAAGGAGAATAGAGGAAGAGAAGCAGTGCATGCTGGGAGCAGCATAGAGTAGTAATGTAGTGGGAGCAGGAAGGAGAATAGAGGAAGAGGAGCAGCACATGGTGGGAGCAGAATGGAGTTGTAATGTAGTGGGAGCAGGAAGGAGAATAGAGGAAGAGGAGGAGTGCATGGTGGGAGCAGCATGGGGAAGTAATGTATTGGGATCAGGAAGGAGAATATAGGAAGAGGAGGAGTGCATGGTGGGAGCAGCATGGAGAAGTAATGTAGTGGGAGCAGGAAGGAGAATAGAGGAAGAGAAACAGTGCTTGGTGGCAGCAGCATAGCGTAGTAATGTAGTTGGAGCAGAAAGGAGAATAGAGGAAGAGGAACAGTGCATGGTGGGACTAGAATGGACAAGTTATGTAGTGGGAGCAGGAAGAAGAATAGATGAAGGAGAGCAGTGCATGGTGGGAGCAGCATGGAGTAGTAATGTAGTGGGAGCACGGAGGAGAATAGAGGAAGAGGAGCAGTGCATGCTGGAAAAGGCATGGAGTAGTAATGTAGTGGGAGCAGGAAGGAGAATAGAGGAAGGGGAGCAGTGCATGGTGGTAGCAGCATAGAGTAGTAATGTAGTGGGAGCATGAAAGAGAATAGAGGAAGAGGAACAGAGCATGATGGGACTAGAATGGAGAAGTTATGTAGTGGGAGCAGGAAGAAGAATAGAGGAAGGGGAGCAGTGCATGGTGGGGGCAGCATGGAGTAGTAATGTAGTGGGAGCAGGAAGGAGAATAGAGGAAGAGAAACAGTGCTTGGTGGCAGCAGCATAGCGTAGTAATGTAGTTGGAGCAGAAAGGAGAATAGAGGAAGAGGAACAGAGCATGATGGGACTAGAATGGAGAAGTTATGTAGTGGGAGCAGGAAGAAGAATAGAGGAAGGGGAGCAGTGCATGGTGGGGGCAGCATGGAGTAGTAATGTAGTGGGAGCACGGAGAAGAATAGAGGAAGAGGAGCAGTGCATGCTGGAAACAGCATGGAGTAGTAATGTAGTGGGAGCAGGAAGGAGAATAGAGGAAG
This sequence comes from Taudactylus pleione, assembly GCA_031769625.1. Taxonomy (NCBI): domain Eukaryota; kingdom Metazoa; phylum Chordata; class Amphibia; order Anura; family Myobatrachidae; genus Taudactylus; species Taudactylus pleione. The sequence continues at coordinate 7,260,700 of JAUIMM010000113.1, forward strand.
GGGAGCAGTGCATGGTGGTAGCAGCATAGAGTAGTAATGTAGTGGGAGCATGAAGTAGAATAGAGGAAGAGGAGCATTGCATGGTGGGAGCAGCATGGAGTAGTAATGTAGTGGGAGCAGGAAGGAGAATAGAGGAAGAGAAGCAGTGCAAGGTGGGAGCAGCATGGAGTAGTAATGTAGTGGGAGAAAGAAGGAGAATAGAGGAAGAGGAGCAGTGCATGGTGGGAGCAGTATGGAGTAGTAATGTAGTGGGAGAAGGAAAGAGAATAGAGGAAGAGGAGCAGTGCATGGTGGGAGCAGCATGGAGAAGTAATGTAGTGGGAGCAGGAAGGAGAATAGAGGAAGTTGAGCAGTGCATGGTGGGAGCAGCATACAGTAGTAATGTAGTGGGAGCAGGAAGGAGAATAGAGGAAGAGAAGCAGTGCATGGTGGGAGCAGCATAGAGTAGTAATGTAGTGGGAGCAGGAAGGAGAATAGAGGAAGAGGAGCAGCACATGGTGGGAGCAGAAAAGAGTTGTAATGTAGTGGGAGCAGGAAGGAGAATAGAGGAAGAGGAGGAGTGCATGGTGGGAGCAGCATGGAGAAGTAATGTATTGGGATCAGGAAGGAGAATATGGGAAGAGGAGGAGTGCATGGTGGGAGCAGCATACAGTAGTAATGTAGTGGGAGCAGGAAGGAGAATAGAGGAAGAGAAGCAGTGCATGCTGGGAGCAGCATAGAGTAGTAATGTAGTGGGAGCAGGAAGGAGAATAGAGGAAGATGAGCAGCACATGGTGGGAGCAGAATGGAGTTGTAATGTAGTGGGAGCAGGAAGGAGAATAGAGGAAGAGGAGGAGTGCATGGTGGGAGCAGCATGGGGAAGTAATGTATTGGGATCAGGAAGGAGAATATAGGAAGAGGAGGAGTGCATGGTGGGAGCAGCATGGAGAAGTAATGTAGTGCGAGCAGGAAGGAGAATAGAGGAAGAGAAACAGTGCTTGGTGGCAGCAGCATAGCGTAGTAATGTAGTTGGAGCAGAAAGGAGAATAGAGGAAGAGGAACAGTGCATGGTGGGACTAGAATGGACAAGTTATGTAGTGGGAGCAGGAAGAAGAATAGATGAAGGAGAGCAGTGCATGGTGGGAGCAGCATGGAGTAGTAATGTAGTGGGAGCACGGAGGAGAATAGAGGAAGAGGAGCAGTGCATGCTGGAAAAGGCATGGAGTAGTAATGTAGTGGGAGCAGGAAGGAGAATAGAGGAAGGGGAGCAGTGCATGGTGGTAGCAGCATAGAGTAGTAATGTAGTGGGAGCATGAAAGAGAATAGAGGAAGAGGAGCAGTGCATGGTGGGAGCAGCATGGAGTAGTAATGTAGTGGGAGCAGGAAGGAGAATAGAGGAAGAGAAGCAGTGCATGGTGGGAGCAGCATGGAGAAGTAATGTAGTGGGAGCAGGATGGGGAATGGAGGAAGAGGAGCAGTGCATGGTGGGAGCAGCATGGAGAAGTAATGTAGTGGGAGCAGGATGGGGAATGGAGGAAGAGGAGCAGTGCATGGTGGGAGCTGCATGGAGGAGTAATGTAGTGGGAGCAGGATGGGGAATGGAGGAAGAGGAGCAGTGCATGGTTGGAGCAGCATGGAGAAGTAATGTAGTGGGAGCAGGAAGGAGAATAGAGGAAGTTGAGCAGTGCATGGTGGGAGCAGCATACAGTAGTAATGTAGTGGGAGCAGGAAGGAGAATAGAGGAAGAGAAGCAGTGCATGGTGGGAGCAGCATAGAGTAGTAATGTAGTGGGAGCAGGAAGGAGAATAGAGGAAGAGGAGCAGCACATGGTGGGAGCAGAATAGAGTTGTAATGTAGTGGGAGCAGGAAGGAGAATAGAGGAAGAGGAGGAGTGCATGGTGGGAGCAGCATGGAGAAGTAATGTATTGGGATCAGGAAGGAGAATATGGGAAGAGGAGGAGTGCATGGTGGGAGCAGCATACAGTAGTAATGTAGTGGGAGCAGGAAGGAGAATAGAGGAAGAGAAGCAGTGCATGCTGGGAGCAGCATAGAGTAGTAATGTAGTGGGAGCAGGAAGGAGAATAGAGGAAGATGAGCAGCACATGGTGGGAGCAGAATGGAGTTGTAATGTAGTGGGAGCAGGAAGGAGAATAGAGGAAGAGGAGGAGTGCATGGTGGGAGCAGCATGGGGAAGTAATGTATTGGGATCAGGAAGGAGAATATAGGAAGAGGAGGAGTGCATGGTGGGAGCAGCATGGAGAAGTAATGTAGTGCGAGCAGGAAGGAGAATAGAGGAAGAGAAACAGTGCTTGGTGGCAGCAGCATAGCGTAGTAATGTAGTTGGAGCAGAAAGGAGAATAGAGGAAGAGGAACAGTGCATGGTGGGACTAGAATGGACAAGTTATGTAGTGGGAGCAGGAAGAAGAATAGATGAAGGAGAGCAGTGCATGGTGGGAGCAGCATGGAGTAGTAATGTAGTGGGAGCACGGAGGAGAATAGAGGAAGAGGAGCAGTGCATGCTGGAAAAGGCATGGAGTAGTAATGTAGTGGGAGCAGGAAGGAGAATAGAGGAAGGGGAGCAGTGCATGGTGGTAGCAGCATAGAGTAGTAATGTAGTGGGAGCATGAAAGAGAATAGAGGAAGAGGAGCAGTGCATGGTGGGAGCAGCATGGAGTAGTAATGTAGTGGGAGCAGGAAAGAGAATAGAGGAAGAGAAGCAGTGCATGGTGGGAGCAGCATGGAGAAGTAATGTAGTGGGAGCAGGATGGGGAATGGAGGAAGAGGAGCAGTGCATGGTGGGAGCAGCATGGAGAAGTAATGTAGTGGGAGCAGGATGGGGAATGGAGGAAGAGGAGCAGTGCATGGTGGGAGCTGCATGGAGGAGTAATGTAGTGGGAGCAGGATGGGGAATGGAGGAAGAGGAGCAGTGCATGGTTGGAGCAGCATGGAGAAGTAATGTAGTGGGAGCAGGATGGGGAATGGAGGAAGAGGAGCAGTGCATGGTGGGAGCAGCATGGAGGAGTAATGTAGTGGGAGCAGGATGGGGAATGGAGGAAGAGGAGCAGTGCATGGTTGGAGCAGCATGGAGAAGTAATGTAGTGGGAGCAGGATGGGGAATGGAGGAAGAGGAGCAGTGCATGGTGGGAGCAGCATGGAGGAGTAATGTTGTGGGAGCAGGAAGGAGAATAGAGGAAGAGAAGCAGTGCATGGTGGGAGCAGCATGGAGAAGTAATGTAGTGGGAGCAGGATGGGGAATGGAGGAAGAGGAGCAGTGCATGGTGGGAGCAGCATGGAGAAGTAATGTAGTTCGAGCAGGACGGGGAATAGGGGAAGAGGAGCAGTGCATGGTAGGAGCAGCATGGAGAAGTAATGTAGTGGGAGCAGGATGGGGAATGGAGGAAGAGGAGCAGTGCATGGTGGGAGCAGCATGGAGGAGTAATGTAGTGGGAGCAGGATGGGGAATGGAGGAAGAGGAGCAGTGCATGGTGGGAGCAGCATGGAGAAGTAATGTAGTGGGAGCAGGATGGGGAATGGAGGAAGAGGAGCAGTGCATGGTGGGAGCAGCATGGAGGAGTAATGTAGTGGGTGCAGGAAGGAGAATAGAGGAAGAGAAGCAGTGCATGGTGGGAGCAGCATAGAGTAGTAATGTAGTGGGAGCAGGAAGGAGAATAGAGGAAGAGGAGCAGCACTTGGTGGAAGCAGCATGGAGAAGTAATGTAGTGGGAGCAGGATGGGGAATGGAGGAATAGGAGCAGTGCATTGTGGGAGCAGCATGGAGAAGTAATGTAGTGGGAGCAGGATGGGGAATGGGGGAAGAGGAGCAGTGCATGGTGGGAGCAGCATGGAGGAGTAATGTAGTGGGAGCAGGAAGGAGAATAGAGGAAGGGGAGCAGCACATGGTGGGAGCAGCATGGAGAAGTAATGTAGTGGGAGCAGGATGGGGAATGGAGGAAGAGGAGCAGTGCATGGTGGGAGCAGCATGGAGAAATAATGTAGTGGGAGCAGGATGGGGAATGGGGGAAGAGGAGCAGTGCATGGTGGGAGCAGCAAGGAGAAGTAATGTAGCGGGAGCAGGATGGGGAATGGAGGAAGAGGAGCAGTGCATGGTGGGAGCAGCATGGAGTAGTAATGTAGTGGGAGCAGGAAGGAGAATAGAGAAAAATGAGCAGTCCATGGTTGAAACAGCATGGAGTAGTAATGTAGTGGGAGCAGGAAGAAGAATAGAGGAAGAGAAGCAGCACAAGGTGGGAGCAGTATGGAGAAGTAATGTAGTGGGAGCAGGAAGGAGAATAGAGGAAGAGGAGCAGCACATGGTTGGAGCAGTATGGAGTAGTAATGTAGTGGGAGCAGGAAGGAGAATAGAGGAAGAGGAGCAGTGCATGGTGGGAGCAGCATGGAGAAGTAATGTAATGGGAGCAGGAAGCAGAATAGAGGAAGAGAAGCAGTGCATGGTGGGAGCAGCATAGAGTAGTAATGTAGTGGGAGCAGGAAGAAGAAAAGAGGAAGAGAAGCAGTGCTTGGTGGGAGCAGCATAGAGTAGTAATGTAGTGGGAGCAGGAAGGAGAATAGATGAAGAGGAGCAGTGCATGGTGGGACTAGAATGGAGAGATTATGTAGTGGGAGCAGGAAGAAGAATAGAGGAAGGGGAGCAGTTCATAGTGGGAGCAGCATGGAGTAGTAATGTAGTGGGAGAAGGAAGGAGAATAGAGAAAGAGGAGCAGTGCATGGTGGGAGCAGCATTGAGTAGTAATGTAGTGGGAGAAGGAAGGAGAATAAAGGAAGAGGAGCAGTGCATGGTGGGAGCAGTATGGAGTAGTAATGTAGTGAGAGCAGGAAGGAGAATAGAGGAAGGGGAGCATTGCATGGTGATAGCAGCATGGAGTAGTAATGTAGTGGGAGCAGGAAGGAGAATAGAGGAAGAGGAGCAGTGCATGGTGGGAGCAGCATACAGTAGTAATGTAGTGGGAGCAGGAAGGAGAATAGAGGAAGAGGAGCAGTGCATGGTGGGAGCAGCATACAGCAGTAATGTAGTGGGAGCAGGAAGGAGAATAGAGGAAGGGGAGCATTGCATGGTGATAGCAGCATGGAGTAGTAATGTAGTGGGAGCAGGAAGGAGAATAGAGGAAGAGGAGCAGTGCATGGTGGGAGCAGCATACAGTAGTAATGTAGTGGGAGCAGGAAGGAGAATAGAGGAAGAGGAGCAGTGCATGGTGGGAGCAGCATACAGCAGTAATGTAGTGGGAGCAGGAAGGAGAATAGAGGAAGAGAAGCAGTGCATGGTGGGAGCAGCATAGAGTAGTAATGTAGTGGGAGTAGGAAGGAGAATAGAGGAAGAGGGACAGTGCATGGTGGGACTAGAATGGAGAAGTTATGTAGTGGGAGCAGGAAGAAGAATAGAGGAAGGGGAGCAGTGCATGTTGGGAGCAACATGGAGTAGTAATGTAGTGGGAGCAGGAAGGAGAATAGAGGAAGAGAAGCAGTGCATGGTGGGAGCAGCATACAGTAGTAATGTAGTGGGAGCAGGAAGGAGAATAGAGGAAGAGAAGCAGTGCATGGTGGGAGCAGCATAGAGTAGTAATGTAGTGGGAGCAGGAAGGAGAATAGAGGAAGAGGAGCAGCACATGGTGGGAGCAGAATGGAGTTGTAATGTAGTGGGAGCAGGAAGGAGAATAGAGGAAGAGAAGCAGTGCATGGTGGGAGCAGCATAGAGTAGTAATGTAGTGGCAGCAGGAAGAAGAATAGAGGAAGGGGAGCAGTGCATGGCGGGAGCTGAATGGAGTAGTAATGTAGTGAGAGCAGGAAGGAGAATAGAGGAAGGGGAGCATTGCATGGTGATAGCAGCATGGAGTAGTAATGTAGTGGGAGCAGGAAGGAGAATAGAGGAAGAGGAACAGTGCATTGTGGGAGCAGCATACAGTAGTAATGTAGTGGGAGCAGGAAGGAGAATAGAGGAAGAGGAGCATTGCATGGTGGGAGCAGCATACAGCAGTAATGTAGTGGGAGCAGGAAGGAGAATAGAGGAAGAGAAGCAGTGCATGGTGGGAGCAGCATAGAGTAGTAATGTAGTGGGAGTAGGAAGGAGAATAGAGGAAGAGGGACAGTGCATGGTGGGACTAGAATGGAGAAGTTATGTAGTGGGAGCAGGAAGAAGAATAGAGGAAGGGGAGCAGTGCATGTTGGGAGCAACATGGAGTAGTAATGTAGTGGGAGCAGGAAGGAGAATAGAGGAAGAGAAGCAGTGCATGGTGGGAGCAGCATACAGTAGTAATGTAGTGGGAGCAGGAAGGAGAATAGAGGAAGAGAAGCAGTGCATGGTGGGAGCAGCATAGAGTAGTAATGTAGTGGGAGGAGGAAGGAGAATAGAGGAAGAGGAGCAGCACATGGTGGGAGCAGAATGGAGTTGTAATGTAGTGGGAGCAGGAAGGAGAATAGAGGATGAGGAGGAGTGCATGGTGGGAGCAGCATGGAGAATTAATGCAGTGGGAGCAGGAAGGAGAATAGAGGAAGAGGAGGAGTGCATGGTGGGAGTAGTATGGAGAAGTAATGTAGTGGGAGCAGGAAGGAGAATAGAGGAAGAGAAGCAGTGCATGGTGGCAGCAGCATAGAGTAGTAATGTAGTTGGAGCAGGAAGGAGAATAGAGGAAGAGGAACAGTGCATGGTGGGACTAGAATGGAGAAGTTATGTAGTGGGAGCAGGAAGAAGAATAGAGGAAGGGGAGCAGTGCATGGTGGGAGCAGCATGGAGTAGTAATGTAGTGGGAGCACGGAGAAGAATAGAGGAAGAGGAGCAGTGCATGCTGGAAACAGCATGGAGTAGTAATGTAGTGGGAGCAGGAAGGAGAATAGAAAAAGGGGAGCAGAGCATGGTGGGAGCAGCATGGAGTAGTAATGTAGTGGGAGCAGGAAGGAGAATAGAGGAAGATAAGCAGTGCATGGTGGGAGCAGCATACAGTAGTAATGTAGTGGGAGCAGGAAGAGAATAGAGGAAGAGGAGCAGCGCATGGTGGGAGCAGCATTCAGTAGTAATGTAGTGGGAGCAGGAAGGAGAATAGAGGAAGAGAAGCAGTGCATGGTGGCAGCAGCATAGAGTAGTAATGTAGTTGGAGCAGGAAGGAGAATAGAGGAAGAGGAACAGTGCATGGTGGAAGCAGCATAGAGTAGTAATGTAGTGGCAACAGGAAGGAGAATAGAGGAAGAGGAGCAGCACATGGAGGGAGCAGAATGGATTAGTAATGTAGTGGGAGCAGGAAGGAGAATAGAGGAAGAGGAGGAGTGCATGGTGGGAGCAGCATGGAGTAGTAATGTAGTGGGAGCAGGAAGGAGAATAGAGGAAGAGAAGCAGTGCATGGTGGGAGCAGCTTAGAGTGGAAATGTAGTCGGAGCAGGAAGAAGAATACAGGAAGAGAAGCAGTGCATGGTGGGAGCAGCATAGAGTAGTAATGTAGTGGGAGCAGGAAGGAGAATAGAGGAAGAGGGACAGTGCATGGTGGGACTAGAATGGAGAAGTTATGTAGTGGGAGCAGGAAGAAGAATAGAGGAAGGGGAGCAGTGCATGTTGGGAGCAACATGGAGTAGTAATGTAGTGGGAGCAGGAAGGAGAATAGAGGAAGAGAAGCAGTGCATGGTGGGAGCAGCATACAGTAGTAATGTAGTGGGAGCAGGAAGGAGAATAGAGGAAGAGAAGCAGTGCATGGTGGGAGCAGCATGGAGTAGTAATGAAGTGGGAGAAGGAAGGAGAATAGAGGAAGGGGAGCAGTGCATGGTGGGAGCAATATGGAGTAGTAATGTAGTGGGAGAATGAAGGAGAATAGAGGAAGAGGAGCAGTGCATAGTGGGAGCAGCATGGAGAAGTAAGTGAGTGGGAGCAGGAAGGAGAATAGAGGAAGAGGAGCAGTGCATGGTGGGAGCAGCATACAGTAGTAATGTAGTGGGAGCAGGAAGGAGAGTAGAGGAAGAGAAGCAGTGCATGGTGGGAGCAGCATAGAGTAGTGATGTAGTGGGAGCAGGAAGGAGAATAGAGGAAGAGGAGCAGCACATGGTGGGAGCAGAATGGAGTTGTAATGTAGTGGGAGCAGGAAGGAGAATAGAGGAAGAGGAGGAGTGCATGGTGGGAGCAGCTTGGAGAAGTAATGTATTGGGATAAGGAAAGAGAATATAGGAAGAGGAGAAGTGCATGGTGGGTGCAGCATGGAGAAGTAATGTAGTGGGAGCAGGAAGGAGAATAGAGGAAGAGAAGCAGTGCGTGGTGGCAGCAGCATAGAGTAGTAATGTAGTTGGAGCAGAAAGGAGAATAGAGGAAGAGGAATAGTGCATGGTGGGACTAGAATGGAGAAGTTATGTAGTGGGAGCAGGAAGAAGAATAGAGGAAGGGGAGCAGTGCATGGTGGGAGCAGCATGGAGTAGTAATGTAGTGGGAGCACGGAGGAGAAGAGAGGAAGAGGAGCAGTGCATGCTGGAAACAGCATGGAGTAGTAATGTAGGGGGAGCAGGAAGGAGAATAGAGGAAAGCGAGCAGTGCATGGTGGTAGCAGCATAGACTAGTAATGTAGTGGGAGCATGAAGAAGAATAGAGGAAGAGGAGGAGTGCATGGTGGGAGCAGCATGGAGAATTAATGTAGTGGGAGCAGGAAGGAGAATAGAGGAAGAGGAGGAGTGCATGGTGGGAGCAGCATGGAGAAGTAATGTAGTGGGAGCAGGAAGGAGAATAGAGGAAGAGAAGCAGTGCATGGTGGGAGCAGCATACAGTAGTAATGTAGTTGGAGCAGGAAGGAGAATAGAGGAAGAGGAACAGAGCATGATGGGACTAGAATGGAGAAGTTATGTAGTGGGAGCAGGAAGAAGAATAGAGGAAGGGGAGCAGTGCATGGTGGGGGCAGCATGGAGTAGTAATGTAGTGGGAGCACGGAGAAGAATAGAGGAAGAGGAGCAGTGCATGCTGGAAACATCATGGAGTAGTAATGTAGTGGGAGCAGGAAGGAGAATAGAGGAAGGGGAGCAGTGCATGGTGGTAGCAGCATAGAGTAGTAATGTAGTGGGAGCATGAAGTAGAATAGAGGAAGAGGAGCAGAGCATGGTGGGAGCAGCATGGAGTAGTAATGTAGTGGGAGCAGGAAGGAGAATAGAGGAAGAGAAGCAGTGCAAGGTGGGAGCAGCATGGAGTAGTAATGTAGTGGGAGAAAGAAGGAGAATAGAGGAAGAGGAGCAGTGCATGGTGGGAGCAGTATGGAGTAGTAATGTAGTGGGAGAAGGAAGGAGAATAGAGGAAGAGGAGCAGTGCATGGTGGGAGCAGCATGGAGAAGTAATGTAGTGGGAGCAGGAAGGAGAATAGAGGAAGTTGAGCAGTGCATGGTGGGAGCAGCATACAGTAGTAATGTAGTGGGAGCAGGAAGGAGAATAGAGGAAGAGAAGCAGTGCATGGTGGGAGCAGCATAGAGTAGTAATGTAGTGGGAGCAGGAAGGAGAATAGAGGAAGAGGAGCAGCACATGGTGGGAGCAGAATGGAGTTGTAATATAGTGGGAGCAGGAAGGAGAATAGAGGAAGAGGAGGAGTGCATGGTGGGAGCAGCATGGAGAAGTAATGTATTGGGATCAGGAAGGAGAATATAGGAAGAGGAGGAGTGCATGGTGGGAGCAGCATACAGTAGTAATGTAGTGGGAGCAGGAAGGAGAATAGAGGAAGAGAAGCAGTGCATTCTTGGAGCAGCATAGAGTAGTAATGTAGTGGGAGCAGGAAGGAGAATAGAGGAAGAGGAGCAGCACATGGTGGGAGCAGAATGGAGTTGTAATGTAGTGGGAGCAGGAAGGAGAATAAAGGAAGAGGAGGAGTGCATGGTGGGAGCAGCATGGGGAAGTAATGTATTGGGATCAGGAAGGAGAATATAGGAAGAGGAGGAGTGCATGGTGGGAGCAGCATGGAGAAGTAATGTAGTGGGAGCAGGAAGGAGAATAGAGGAAGAGAAACAGTGCTTGGTGGCAGCAGCATAGAGTAGTAATGTAGTTGGAGCAGAAAGGAGAATAGAGGAAGAGGAACAGTGCATGTTGGGACTAGAATGGACAAGTTATGTAGTGGGAGCAGGAAGAAGAATAGATGAAGGAGAGCAGTGCATGGTGGGAGCAGCATGGAGTAGTAATGTAGTGGGAGCACGGAGGAGAATAGAGGAAGAGGAGCAGTGCATGCTGGAAACAGCATGGAGTAGTAATGTAGTGGGAGCAGGAAGGAGAATAGAGGAAGGGGAGCAGTGCATGGTGGTAGCAGCATAGAGTAGTAATGTAGTGGGAGCATGAAAGAGAATAGAGGAAGAGGAGCAGTGCATGGTGGGAGCAGCATGGAGTAGTAATGTAGTGGGAGCAGGAAGGAGAATAGAGGAAGAGAAGCAGTGCATGGTGGGAGCAGCATGGAGAAGTAATGTAGTGGGAGCAGGATGGGGAATGGAGGAAGAGGAGCAGTGCATGGTGGGAGCAGCATGGAGAAGTAATGTAGTGGGAGCAGGATGGGGAATGGAGGAAGAGGAGCAGTGCATGGTGGGAGCTGCATGGAGGAGTAATGTAGTGGGAGCAGGATGGGGAATGGAGGAAGAGGAGCAGTGCATGGTTGGAGCAGCATGGAGAAGTAATGTAGTGGGAGCAGGATGGGGAATGGAGGAAGAGGAGAAGTGCATGGTGGGAGCAGCATGGAGGAGTAATGTAGTGGGAGCAGGATGGGGAATGGAGGAAGAGGAGCAGTGCATGGTTGGAGCAGCATGGAGAAGTAATGTAGTGGGAGCAGGATGGGGAATGGAGGAAGAGGAGCAGTGCATGGTGGGAGCAGCATGGAGGAGTAATGTTGTGGGAGCAGGAAGGAGAATAGAGGAAGAGAAGCAGTGCATGGTGGGAGCAGCATGGAGAAGTAATGTAGTGGGAGCAGGATGGGGAATGGAGGAAGAGGAGCAGTGCATGGTGGGAGCAGCATGGAGAAGTAATGTAGTTCGAGCAGGACGGGGAATAGGGGAAGAGGAGCAGTGCATGGTAGGAGCAGCATGGAGAAGTAATGTAGTGGGAGCAGGATGGGGAATGGAGGAAGAGGAGCAGTGCATGGTGGGAGCAGCATGGAGGAGTAATGTAGTGGGAGCAGGATGGGGAATGGAGGAAGAGGAGCAGTGCATGGTGGGAGCAGCATGGAGAAGTAATGTAGTGGGAGCAGGATGGGGAATGGAGGAAGAGGAGCAGTGCATGGTGGGAGCAGCATGGAGGAGTAATGTAGTGGGTGCAGGAAGGAGAATAGAGGAAGAGAAGCAGTGCATGGTGGGAGCAGCATAGAGTAGTAATGTAGTGGGAGCAGGAAGGAGAATAGAGGAAGAGGAGCAGCACTTGGTGGGAGCAGCATGGAGAAGTAATGTAGTGGGAGCAGGATGGGGAATGGAGGAATAGGAGCAGTGCACTGTGGGAGCAGCATGGAGAAGTAATGTAGTGGGAGCAGGATGGGGAATGGGGGAAGTGGAGCAGTGCATGGTGGGAGCAGCATGGAGAAGTAATGTAGTGGGAGCAGGATGGGGAATGGAGGAAGAGAAACAGTGCTTGGTGGCAGCAGCATAGAGTAGTAATGTAGTTGGAGCAGAAAGGAGAATAGAGGAAGAGGAACAGTGCATGTTGGGACTAGAATGGACAAGTTATGTAGTGGGAGCAGGAAGAAGAATAGATGAAGGAGAGCAGTGCATGGTGGGAGCAGCATGGAGTAGTAATGTAGTGGGAGCACGGAGGAGAATAGAGGAAGAGGAGCAGTGCATGCTGGAAACAGCATGGAGTAGTAATGTAGTGGGAGCAGGAAGGAGAATAGAGGAAGGGGAGCAGTGCATGGTGGTAGCAGCATAGAGTAGTAATGTAGTGGGAGCATGAAAGAGAATAGAGGAAGAGGAGCAGTGCATGGTGGGAGCAGCATGGAGTAGTAATGTAGTGGGAGCAGGAAGGAGAATAGAGGAAGAGAAGCAGTGCATGGTGGGAGCAGCATGGAGAAGTAATGTAGTGGGAGCAGGATGGGGAATGGAGGAAGAGGAGCAGTGCATGGTGGGAGCAGCATGGAGAAGTAATGTAGTGGGAGCAGGATGGGGAATGGAGGAAGAGGAGCAGTGCATGGTGGGAGCTGCATGGAGGAGTAATGTAGTGGGAGCAGGATGGGGAATGGAGGAAGAGGAGCAGTGCATGGTTGGAGCAGCATGGAGAAGTAATGTAGTGGGAGCAGGATGGGGAATGGAGGAAGAGGAGAAGTGCATGGTGGGAGCAGCATGGAGGAGTAATGTAGTGGGAGCAGGATGGGGAATGGAGGAAGAGGAGCAGTGCATGGTTGGAGCAGCATGGAGAAGTAATGTAGTGGGAGCAGGATGGGGAATGGAGGAAGAGGAGCAGTGCATGGTGGGAGCAGCATGGAGGAGTAATGTTGTGGGAGCAGGAAGGAGAATAGAGGAAGAGAAGCAGTGCATGGTGGGAGCAGCATGGAGAAGTAATGTAGTGGGAGCAGGATGGGGAATGGAGGAAGAGGAGCAGTGCATGGTGGGAGCAGCATGGAGAAGTAATGTAGTTCGAGCAGGACGGGGAATAGGGGAAGAGGAGCAGTGCATGGTAGGAGCAGCATGGAGAAGTAATGTAGTGGGAGCAGGATGGGGAATGGAGGAAGAGGAGCAGTGCATGGTGGGAGCAGCATGGAGGAGTAATGTAGTGGGAGCAGGATGGGGAATGGAGGAAGAGGAGCAGTGCATGGTGGGAGCAGCATGGAGAAGTAATGTAGTGGGAGCAGGATGGGGAATGGAGGAAGAGGAGCAGTGCATGGTGGGAGCAGCATGGAGGAGTAATGTAGTGGGTGCAGGAAGGAGAATAGAGGAAGAGAAGCAGTGCATGGTGGGAGCAGCATAGAGTAGTAATGTAGTGGGAGCAGGAAGGAGAATAGAGGAAGAGGAGCAGCACTTGGTGGGAGCAGCATGGAGAAGTAATGTAGTGGGAGCAGGATGGGGAATGGAGGAATAGGAGCAGTGCACTGTGGGAGCAGCATGGAGAAGTAATGTAGTGGGAGCAGGATGGGGAATGGGGGAAGTGGAGCAGTGCATGGTGGGAGCAGCATGGAGAAGTAATGTAGTGGGAGCAGGATGGGGAATGGAGGAAGAGGAGCAGTGCATGGTGGGAGCAGCATGGAGGAGTAATGTAGTGGGAGCAGTAAGGAGAATAGAGGAAGGGGAGCAGCACATGGTGGGAGCAGCATGGAGAAGTAATGTAGTGGGAGCAGGATGGGGAATGGAGGAAGAGGAGCAGTGCATGGTGGGAGCAGCATAGAGAAATAATGTAGTGGGAGCAGGATGGGGAATGGGGGAAGAGGAGCAGTGCATGGTGGGAGCAGCAAGGAGAAGTAATGTAGCGGGAGCAGGATGGGGAATGGAGGAAGAGGAGCAGTGCATGGTGGGAGCAGCATGGAGTAGTAATGTAGTGGGAGCAGGAAGGAGAATAGAGAAAAATGAGCAGTCCATGGTTGAAACAGCATGGAGTAGTAATGTAGTGGGAGCAGGAAGAAGAATAGAGGAAGAGAAGCAGCACAAGGTGGGAGCAGTATGGAGAAGTAATGTAGTGGGAGCAGGAAGGAGAATAGAGGAAGAGGAGCAGCACATGGTTGGAGCAGTATGGAGTAGTAATGTAGTGGGAGCAGGAAGGAGAATAGAGGAAGAGGAGCAGTGCATGGTGGGAGCAGCATGGAGAAGTAATGTAATGGGAGCAGGAAGCAGAATAGAGGAAGAGAAGCAGTGCATGGTGGGAGCAGCATAGAGTAGTAATGTAGTGGGAGCAGGAAGAAGAAAAGAGGAAGAGAAGCAGTGCTTGGTGGGAGCAGCATAGAGTAGTAATGTAGTGGGAGCAGGAAGGAGAATAGATGAAGAGGAATAGTGCATGGTGGGACTAGAATGGAGAGATTATGTAGTGGGAGCAGGAAGAAGAATAGAGGAAGGGGAGCAGTTCATAGTGGGAGCAGCATGGAGTAGTAATGTAGTGGGAGAAGGAAGGAGAATAGAGAAAGAGGAGCAGTGCATGGTGGGAGCAGCATTGAGTAGTAATGTAGTGGGAGAAGGAAGGAGAATAAAGGAAGAGGAGCAGTGCATGGTGGGAGCAGTATGGAGTAGTAATGTAGTGGGAGCAGGAAGAAGAATAGAGGAAGGGGAGCAGTGCATGGTGGGAGCTGAATGGAGTAGTAATGTAGTGAGAGCAGGAAGGAGAATAGAGGAAGGGGAGCATTGCATGGTGATAGCAGCATGGAGTAGTAATGTAGTGGGAGCAGGAAGGAGAATAGAGGAAGAGGAGCAGTGCATGGTGGGAGCAGCATACAGTAGTAATGTAGTGGGAGCAGGAAGGAGAATAGAGGAAGAGGAGCAGTGCATGGTGGGAGCAGCATACAGCAGTAATGTAGTGGGAGCAGGAAGGAGAATAGAGGAAGAGAAGCAGTGCATGGTGGGAGCAGCATAGAGTAGTAATGTAGTGGCAGCAGGAAGAAGAATAGAGGAAGGGGAGCAGTGCATGGCGGGAGCTGAATGGAGTAGTAATGTAGTGAGTGCAGGAAGGAGAATAGAGGAAGGGGAGCATTGCATGGTGATAGCAGCATGGAGTAGTAATGTAGTGGGAGCAGGAAGGAGAATAGAGGAAGAGGAGCAGTGCATGGTGGGAGCAGCATACAGTAGTAATGTAGTGGGAGCAGGAAGGAGAATAGAGGAAGAGGAGCAGTGCATGGTGGGAGCAGCATACAGCAGTAATGTAGTGGGAGCAGGAAGGAGAATAGAGGAAGAGAAGCAGTGCATGGTGGGAGCAGCATAGAGTAGTAATGTAGTGGCAGCAGGAAGGAGAATAGAGAAAGAGGACCAGCACATGGTGGGAGCAGAATGGAGTAGTAATGTAGTGGGAGCAGGAAGGAGAATAGAGGAAGAGAAGCAGTGCATGGTGGGAGCAGCATGGAGTAGTAATGTAGTGGAAGCAGGAAGGAGAAAAGAGGAAGAGGAGCAGTGCATGGTGGGAGCAGCATAGAGTAGTAATTTAGTGAGAGCAGAAAGGAGAATAGAGGAAGAGGAGCAGCACATGGTGGGAGCAGAATGAAGTAGTAATGTAGTGGGACTAGGAAGAAGTATAGAGGATGAGGAGCAGTGCATAGTGGGAGAAGCATGGAGAAGTAATTTAGTGGGAGCAGGAAGGAGAATAAAGGAAGAGGAGCAGTGCATGCTGGAAACAGCATGGAGTAGTAATGTAGTGGGAGCAGGAAGGAGAATAGAAGAAGGGGAGCAGTGCATGGTGGGAGCAGCATGGAGTAGTAATGTAGTGGGACCTGGAAGGAGAATAGAGGAAGAGAAGCAGTGCATGGTGGGAGCAGCATACAGTAGTAATGTAGTGGGAGCAGGAAGGAGAATAGAGGAAGAGGAGCAGTGCATGGTGGGAGCAGCATACAGTAGTAATGTTGTGGGAGCAGGAAGGAGAATAGAGGAAGAGAAGCAGTGCATGGTGGGAGCAGCATAGATTAGTAATGTAGTGGCAACAGGAAGGAGAATAGAGGAAGAGGAGCAGCACATGGAGGGAGCAGAATGGCTTAGTAATGTAGTGGGAGCAGGAAGGAGAATAGAGGAAGAGGAGGAGTGCATGGTGGGAGCAGCATGGAGTAGTAATGTAGTGGGAGCAGGAAGGAGAATAGAGGAAGAGAAGCAGTGCATGGTGGGAGCAGCTTAGAGTGGAAATGTAGTGGGAGCAGGTAGAAGAATACAGGAAGAGAAGCAGTGCATGGTGGGAGCAGCATAGAGTAGTAATGTAGTGGGAGCAGGAAGGAGAATAGAGGAAGAGGGACAGTGCATGGTGGGACTAGAATGGAGAAGTTATGTAGTGGGAGCAGGAAGAAGAATAGAGGAAGGGGAGCAGTGCATGTTGGGAGCAACATGGAGTAGTAATGTAGTGGGAGCAAGAAGGAGAATAGAGGAAGAGAAGCAGTGCATGGTGGGAGCAGCATACAGTAGTAATGTAGTGGGAGCAGGAAGGAGAATAGAGGAAGAGAAGCAGTGCATGGTGGCAGCAGCATAGAGTAGTAATGTAGTTGGAGCAGGAAGGAGAATAGAGGAAGAGGAACAGTGCATGGTGGGACTAGAATGGAGAAGTTATGTAGTGGGAGCAGGAAGAAGAATAGAGGAAGGGGAGCAGTGCATGGTGGGAGCAGCATGGAGTAGTAATGTAGTGGGAGCACGGAGAAGAATAGAGGAAGAGGAGCAGAGCATGCTGGAAACAGCATGGAGTAGTAATGTAGTGGGAGCAGGAAGGAGAATAGAGGAATAGAAGCAGTGCATGGTGGGAGCAGCATGGAGTAGTAATGAAGTGGGAGAAGGAAGGAGAATAGAGGAAGAGGAGCAGTGCATGGTGGGAGCAGTATGGAGTAGTAATGTAGTGGGAGAAGGAAGAAGAATAGAGGAAGAGGAGCAGTGCATGGTGGGAGCAGCATGGAGAAGTAAGCGAGTGGGAGCAGGATGGAGAATAGAGGAAGAGGAGCAGTGCATGGTGGGAGCAGCATACAGTAGTAATGTAGTGGGAGCAGGAAGGAGAGTAGAGGAAGAGAAGCAGTGCATGGTGGGAGCAGCATAGAGTAGTAATGTAGTGGGAGCAGGAAGGAGAATAGAGGAAGAGGAGCAGCACATGGTGGGAGCAGAATGGAGTTGTAATGTAGTGGGAGCAGGAAGGAGAATAGAGGAAGAGGAGGAGTGCATGGTGGGAGCAGCATGGAGAAGTAATGTATTGTTATCAGGAAGGAGAATATAGGAAGAGGAGAAGTGCATGGTGGGAGCAGCATGGAGAAGTAATGTAGTGGGAGCAGGAAGGAGAATAGAGGAAGAGAAGCAGTGCATGGTGGCAGCAGCATAGAGTAGTAATGTAGTTGGAGCAGAAAGGAGAATAGAGGAAGAGGAACAGTGCATGGTGGGACTAGAATGGAGAAGTTATGTAGTGGGTGCAGGAAGAAGAATAGAGGAAGGGGAGCAGTGCATGGTGGGAGCAGCATGGAGTAGTAATGTAGTGGGAGCACAGAGGAGAATAGAGGAAGAGGAGCAGTGCATGCTGGAAACAGCATGGAGTAGTAATGTAGTGGGAGCATGAAGAAGAATAGAGGAAGAGGAGCAGTGCATGGTGGGAGCAGCATGGAGAATTAATGTAGTGGGAGCAGGAAGGAGAATAGAGGAAGAGGAGGAGTGCATGGTGGGAGCAGCATGGAGAAGTAATGTAGTGGGAGCAGGAAGGACAATAGAGGAAGAGAAGCAGTGCATGGTGGCAGCAGCATAGAGTAGTAATGTAGTTGGAGCAGGAAGGAGAATAGAGGAAGAGGAACAGTGCATGATGGGACTAGAATGGAGAAGTTATGTAGTGGGAGCAGGAAGAAGAATAGAGGAAGGGGAGCAGTGCATGGTGGGGGCAGCATGGAGTAGTAATGTAGTGGGAGCACGGAGAAGAATAGAGGAAGAGGAGCAGTGCATGCTGGAAACAGCATGGAGTAGTAATGTAGTGGGAGCAGGAAGTAGAATAGAGGAAGGGGAGCAGCGCATGGTGGTAGCAGCATAGAGTAGTAATGTAGTGGGAGCATGAAGTAGAATAGAGGAAGAGGAGCAGTGCATGGTGGGAGCAGCATGGAGTAGTAATGTAGTGGGAGCAGGAAGGAGAATAGAGGAAGAGAATCAGTGCATGGTGGGAGCAGCATGGAGTAGTAATGTAGTGGGAGAAAGAAGGAGAATAGAGGAAGAGGAGCAGTGCATGGTGGGAGCAGTATGGAGTAGTAATGTAGTGGGAGAAGGAAGGAGTATAGAGGAAGAGGAGCAGTGCATGGTGGGAGCAGCATGGAGAAGTAATGTAGTGGGAGCAGGAAGGAGAATAGAGGAAGTTGAGCAGTGCATGGTGGGAGCAGCATACAGTAGTAATGTAGTGGGAGCAGGAAGGAGAATAGAGGAAGAGAAGCAGTGCATGGTGGGAGCAGCATAGAGTAGTAATGTAGTGGGAGCAGGAAGGAGAATAGAGGAAGAGGAGCAGCACATGGTGGGAGCAGAATGGAGTTGTAATGTAGTGGGAGCAGGAAGGAGAATAGAGGAAGAGGAGGAGTGCATGGTGGGAGCAGCATGGAGAAGTAATGTATTGGGATCAGGAAGGAGAATATAGGAAGAGGAGGAGTGCATGGTGGGAGCAGAATGGAGAAGTAATGTAGTGGGAGCAGGAAGGAGAATAGTGGAAGAGAAACAGTGCATGGTGGCAGCAGCATAGAGTAGTAATGTAGTTGGAGCAGAAAGGAGAATAGAGGAAGAGGAACAGTGCATGGTGGGACTAGAATGGAGAAGTTATGTAGTGGGAGCAGGAAGAAGAATAGATGAAGGAGAGCAGTGCATGGTGGGAGCAGCATGGAGTAGTAATGTAGTGGGAGCACGGAGGAGAATAGAGGAAGAGGAGCAGTGCATGCTGGAAACAGCATGGAGTAGTAATGTAGTGGGAGCAGGAAGGAGAATAGAGGAAGGGGAGCAGTGCATGGTGGTAGCAGCATAGAGTAGTAATGTAGTGGGAGCATGAAAGAGAATAGAGGAAGAGGAGCAGTGCATGGTGAGAGCAGCATGGAGAAGTAATGTAGTGGGAGCAGGAAGGAGAATAGAGGAAGAGAAGCAGTGCATGGTGGGAGCAGCATGGAGAAGTAATGTAGTGGGAGCAGGATGGGGAATGGAGGAAGAGGAGCAGTGCATGGTGGGAGCAGCATGGAGAAGTAATATAGTTCGAGCAGGATGGGGAATGGGGAAGAGGAGCAGTGCATGGTGGGAGCAGCATGGAGAAGTAATGTAGTGGGAGCAGGATGGGGAATGTAGGAAGAGGAGCAGTGCATGGTGGGAGCTGCATGGAGAAGTAATGTAGTGGGAGCAGGATGGGGAATGGAGGAAGAGGAGCAGTGCATGGTGGGAGCAGCATGGAGGAGTAATGTAGTGGGAGCAGGAAGGAGAATAGAGGAAGAGAAGCAGTGCATGGTGGGAGCAGCATGGAGAAGTAATGTAGTGGGAGCAGGATGGGGAATGGAGGAAGAGGAGCAGTGCATGGTGGGAGCAGCATGGAGAAGTAATGTAGTTCGAGCAGGACGGGGAATGGGGGAAGAGGAGCAGTGCATGGTAGGAGCAGCATGGAGAAGTAATGTAGTGGGAGCAGGATGGGGAATGGAGGAAGAGGAGCAGTGCATGGAGGGAGCAGCATGGAGAAGTAATGTAATGGGAGCAGAAAGCAGAAAAGAGGAAGAGAAGCAGTGCTTGGTGGGAGCAGCATAGAGTAGTAATGTAGTGGGAGCAGGAAGGAGAATAGAGGAAGAGAAGCAGTGCTTGGTGGGAGCAGCATAGAGTAGTAATGTAGTGGGAGCAGGAAGGAGAATAGATGAAGAGGAATAGTCCATGGTGGGACTATAATGGAGAGATTATGTAGTGGGAGCAGGAAGAAGAAAAGAGGAAGGGGAGCAGTTCATAGTGGGAGCAGCATGGAGTAGTAATGTAGTGGGAGAAGGAAGGAGAATAGAGAAAGAGGAGCAGTGCATGGTGGGAGCAGCATTGAGTAGTAATGTAGTGGGAGAAGGAAGGAGAATAAAGGAAGAGGAGCAGTGCATGGTGGGAGCAGTATGGAGTAGTAATGTAGTGGGAGCAGGAAGAAGAATAGAGGAAGGGGAGCAGTGCATGGTGGGAGCTGAATGGAGTAGTAATGTAGTGAGAGCAGGAAGGAGAATAGAGGAAGGGGAGCATTGCATGGTGATAGCAGCATGGAGTAGTAATGTAGTGGGAGCAGGAAGGAGAATAGAGGAAGAGGAGCAGTGCATGGTGGGAGCAGCATACAGTAGTAATGTAGTGGGAGCAGGAAGGAGAATAGAGGAAGAGGAGCAGTGCATGGTGGGAGCAGCATACAGCAGTAATGTAGTGGGAGCAGGAAGGAGAATAGAGGAAGAGTAGCAGTGCATGGTGGGAGCAGCATAGAGTAGTAATGTAGTGGCAGCAGGAAGGAGAATAGAGAAAGAGGACCAGCACATGGTGGGAGCAGAATGGAGTAGTAATGTAGTGGGAGCAGGAAGGAGAATAGAGGAAGAGAAGCAGTGCATGGTGGGAGCAGCATGGAGTAGTAATGTAGTGGGAGCAGGAAGGAGAATAGAGGAAGAGAAGCAGTGCATGGTGGGAGCAGCATAGAGTAGTAATGTAGTGGGAGCAGGAAGAAGAATAGAGGAAGAGAAGCAGTGAATGGTGGGAGCAGCATAGAGTAGTAATGTAGTGGGAGCAGGAAGGAGAATAGAGGAAGAGGAACAGTGCATGGTGGGACTAGAATGGAGAAGTTATGTAGTGGGAGCAGGAAGAAGAATAGAGGAAGAGAAGCAGTGCACGGTGGGAGCAGCATACAGTAGTAATGTAGTGGGAGCAGGAAGGAGAATAGAGGAAGAGAAGCAGTGCATGGTGGGAGCAGCATAGAGTAGTAATGTAGTGGGAGCAGGAAGGAGAATAGAGGAAGAGAAGCAGTACATGGTGGGAGCAGCATACAGTAGTAATGTAGTGGGAGCAGGAAGGAGAACAGAGGAAGAGAAGCAGTGCATGGTGGGAGCAACATGGAGTAGTAATGTAGTGGGAGCAGGAAGGATAATAGAGGAAGAGAAGCAGTGCATGGTGGGAGCAGCATAGAGTAGTAATGTAGTTGGAGCAGGAAGGAGAATAGAGGAAGAGGAACAGTGCATGGTGGGAATAGAATGGAGAAGTTATGTAGTGGGAGCAGGAAGAAGAATAGAGGAAGGGGAGCAGTGCATGGTGGGAGCAGCATGGAGTAGTAATGTAGTGGGAGCAGGGAGAAGAATAGAGGAAGAGAAGCAGTGCATGGTGGGAGCAGCATACAGTAGTAATGTAGTGAGAGCAGGATGGAGAATAGAGGAAGAGAAGCAGTGCATGGTGGGAGCAGCATAGAGTAGTAATGTAGTGGCAGCAGGAAGGAGAATAGAGGAAGAGGACCAGCACATGGTGGGAGCAGAATGGAGTAGTAATGTAGTGGGAGCAGGAAGGAGAATAGAGGAAGAGAAGTAGTGCATGGTGGGAGCAGCATGGAGTAGTAATGTAGTGGGAGCAGGAAGGAGAATAGAGGAAAAGAAGCAGTGGATGGTGGGAGCAGCATAGACTTGTAATGTAGTGGGAGCAGGAAGAAGAATAGAGGAAGAGAAGCAGTGAATGGTGGGAGCAGCATAGAGTAGTAATGTAGTGGGAGCAGGAAGGAGAATAGAGGAAGAGGGACAGTGCATGGTGGGACTAGAATGGAGAAGTTATGTAGTGGGAGCAGGAAGAAGAATAGAGGAAGGGGAGCAGTGCATGTTGGGAGAAACATGGAGTAGTAATGTAGTGGGAGCAAGAAGGAGAATAGAGGAAGAGAAGCAGTGCATGGTGGGAGCAGCATACAGTAGTAATGTAGTGGGAGCAGGAAGGAGAATAGAGGAAGAGAAGCAGTGCATGGTGGCAGCAGCATAGAGTAGTAATGTAGTTTTAGCAGGAAGGAGAATAGAGGAAGAGGAACAGTGCATGGTGGGACTAGAATGGAGAAGTTATGTAGTGGGAGCAGGAAGAAGAATAGAGGAAGGGGAGCAGTGCATGGTGGGAGCAGCATGGAGTAGTAATGTAGTGGGAGCACGGAGAAGAATAGAGGAAGAGGAGCAGAGCATGCTGGAAACAGCATGGAGTAGTAATGTAGTGGGAGCAGGAAGGAGAATAGAGGAAGAGAAGCAGTGCATGGTGGGAGCAGCATGGAGTAGTAATGAAGTGGGAGAAGGAAGGAGAATAGAGGAAGAGGAGCAGTGCATGGTGGGAGCAGTATGGAGTAGTAATGTAGTGGGAGAAGGAAGGAGAATAGAGGAAGAGGAGCAGTGCATGGTGGGAGCAGCATGGAGAAGTAAGCGAGTGGGAGCAGGATGGAGAATAGAGGAAGAGGAGCAGTGCATGGTGGGAGCAGCATACAGTAGTAATGTAGTGGGAGCAGGAAGGAGAGTAGAGGAAGAGAAGCAGTGCATGGTGGGAGCAGCATAGAGTAGTAATGTAGTGGGAGCAGGAAGGAGAATAGAGGAAGAGGAGCAGCACATGGTGGGAGCAGAATGGAGTTGTAATGTAGTGGGAGCAGGAAGGAGAATAGAGGAAGAGGAGGAGTGCATGGTGGGAGCAGCATGGAGAAGTAATGTATTGTTATCAGGAAGGAGAATATAGGAAGAGGAGAAGTGCATGGTGGGAGCAGCATGGAGAAGTAATGTAGTGGGAGCAGGAAGGAGAATAGAGGAAGAGAAGCAGTGCATGGTGGCAGCAGCATAGAGTAGTAATCTAGTTGGAGCAGAAAGGAGAATAGAGGAAGAGGAACAGTGCATGGTGGGACTAGAATGGAGAAGTTATGTAGTGGGTGCAGGAAAAAGAATAGAGGAAGGGGAGCAGTGCATGGTGGGAGCAGCATGGAGTAGTAATGTAGTGGGAGCACGGAGGAGAATAGAGGAAGAGGAGCAGTGCATGCTGGAAACAGCATGGAGTAGTAATGTAGTGGGAGCATGAAGAAGAATAGAGGAAGAGGAGCAGTGCATGGTGGGAGCAGCATGGAGAATTAATGTAGTGGGAGCAGGAAGGAGAATAGAGGAAGAGGAGGAGTGCATGGTGGGAGCAGCATGGAGAAGTAATGTAGTGGGAGCAGGAAGGACAATAGAGGAAGAGAAGCAGTGCATGGTGGCAGCAGCATAGAGTAGTAATGTAGTTGGAGCAGAAAGGAGAATAGAGGAAGAGGAACAGTGCATGATGGGACTAGAATGGAGAAGTTATGTAGTGGGAGCAGGAAGAAGAATAGAGGAAGGGGAGCAGTGCATGGTGGGGGCAGCATGGAGTAGTAATGTAGTGGGAGCACGGAGAAGAATAGAGGAAGAGGAGCAGTGCATGCTGGAAACAGCATGGAGTAGTAATGTAGTGGGAGCAGGAAGGAGAATAGAGGAAGGGGAGCAGTGCATGGTGGTAGCAGCATAGAGTAGTAATGTAGTGGGAGCATGAAGTAGAATAGAGGAAGAGGAGCAGTGCATGGTTGGAGCAGCATGGAGTAGTAATGTAGTGGGAGCAGGAAGGAGAATAGAGGAAGAGAATCAGTGCATGGTGGGAGCAGCATGGAGTAGTAATGTAGTGGGAGAAAGAAGGAGAATAGAGGAAGAGGAGCAGTGCATGGTGGGAGCAGTATGGAGTAGTAATGTAGTGGGAGAAGGAAGGAGTATAGAGGAAGAGGAGCAGTGCATGGTGGGAGCAGCATGGAGAAGTAATGTAGTGGGAGCAGGAAGGAGAATAGAGGAAGTTGAGCAGTGCATGGTGGGAGCAGCATACAGTAGTAATGTAGTGGGAGCAGGAAGGAGAATAGAGGAAGAGAAGCAGTGCATGGTGGGAGCAGCATAGAGTAGTAATGTAGTGGGAGCAGGAAGGAGAATAGAGGAAGAGGAGCAGCACATGGTGGGAGCAGAATTGAGTTGTAATGTAGTGGGAGCAGGAAGGAGAATAGAGGAAGAGGAGGAGTGCATGGTGGGAGCAGCATGGAGAAGTAATGTATTGGGATCAGGAAGGAGAATATAGGAAGAGGAGGAGTGCATGGTGGGAGCAGAATGGAGAAGTAATGTAGTGGGAGCAGGAAGGAGAATAGTGGAAGAGAAACAGTGCATGGTGGCAGCAGCATAGAGTAGTAATGTAGTTGGAGCAGAAAGGAGAATAGAGGAAGAGGAACAGTGCATGGTGGGACTAGAATGGAGAAGTTATGTAGTGGGAGCAGGAAGAAGAATAGATGAAGGAGAGCAGTGCATGGTGGGAGCAGCATGGAGTAGTAATGTAGTGGGAGCACGGAGGAGAATAGAGGAAGAGGAGCAGTGCATGCTGGAAACAGCATGGAGTAGTAATGTAGTGGGAGCAGGAAGGAGAATAGAGGAAGGGGAGCAGTGCATGGTGGTAGCAGCATAGAGTAGTAATGTAGTGGGAGCATGAAAGAGAATAGAGGAAGAGGAGCAGTGCATGGTGAGAGCAGCATGGAGAAGTAATGTAGTGGGAGCAGGAAGGAGAATAGAGGAAGAGAAGCAGTGCATGGTGGGAGCAGCATGGAGAAGTAATGTAGTGGGAGCAGGATGGGGAATGGAGGAAGAGGAGCAGTGCATGGTGGGAGCAGCATGGAGAAGTAATATAGTTCGAGCAGGATGGGGAATGGGGGAAGAGGAGCAGTGCATGGTGGGAGCAGCATGGAGAAGTAATGTAGTGGGAGCAGGATGGGGAATGGAGGAAGAGGAGCAGTGCATGGTGGGAGCTGCATGGAGGAGTAATGTAGTGGGAGCAGGATGGGGAATGGAGGAAGAGGAGGAGTGCATGGTTGGAGCAGCATGGAGAAGTAATGTAGTGGGAGCAGGATGGGGAATGGAGGAAGAGGAGCAGTGCATGGTGGGAGCAGCATGGAGGAGTAATGTAGTGGGAGCAGGAAGGAGAATAGAGGAAGAGAAGCAGTGCATGGTGGGAGCAGCATGGAGAAGTAATGTAGTGGGAGCAGGATGGGGAATGGAGGAAGAGGAGCAGTGCATGGTGGGAGCAGCATGGAGAAGTAATATAGTTCGAGCAGGACGGGGAATGGGGGAAGAGGAGCAGTGCATGGTAGGAGCAGCATGGAGAAGTAATGTAGTGGGAGCAGGATGGGGAATGGAGGAAGAGGAGCAGTGCATGGAGGGAGCAGCATGGAGAAGTAATGTAATGGGAGCAGGAAGCAGAAAAGAGGAAGTGAAGCAGTGCTTGGTGGGAGCAGCATAGAGTAGTAATGTAGTGGGAGCAGGAAGGAGAATAGAGGAAGAGAAGCATTGCTTGGTGGGAGCAGCATAGAGTAGTAATGTAGTGGGAGCAGGAAGGAGAATAGATGAAGAGGAATAGTCCATGGTGGGACTAGAATGAAGAGATTATGTAGTGGGAGCAGGAAGAAGAAAAGAGGAAGGGGAGCAGTTCATAGTGGGAGCAGTATGGAGTAGTAATGTAGTGGGAGCAGGAAGAAGAATAGAGGAAGGGGAGCAGTGCATGGTGGGAGCTGAATGGAGTAGTAATGTAGTGAGAGCAGGAAGGAGAATAGAGGAAGGGGAGCATTGCACGGTGATAGCAGCATGGAGTAGTAATGTAGTGGGAGCAGGAAGGAGAATAGAGGAAGAGGAGCAGTGCATGGTGGGAGCAGCATACAGTAGTAATGTAGTGGGAGCAGGAAGGAGAATAGAGGAAGAGGAGCAGTGCATGGTGGGAGCAGCATACAGCAGTAATGTAGTGGGAGCAGGAAGGAGAATAGAGGAAGAGTAGCAGTGCATGGTGGGAGCAGCATAGAGTAGTAATGTAGTGGCAGCAGGAAGGAGAATAGAGAAAGAGGACCAGCACATGGTGGGAGCAGAATGGAGTAGTAATGTAGTGGGAGCAGGAAGGAGAATAGAGGAAGAGAAGCAGTGCATGGTGGGAGCAGCATGGAGTAGTAATGTAGTGGGAGCAGGAAGGAGAATAGAGGAAGAGAAGCAGTGCATGGTGGGAGCAGCATAGAGTAGTAATGTAGTGCGAGCAGGAAGAAGAATAGAGGAAGAGAAGCAGTGAATGGTGGGAGCAGCATAGAGTAGTAATGTAGTGGGAGCAGGAAGGAGAATAGAGGAAGAGGAACAGTGCATGGTGGGACTAGAATGGAGAAGTTATGTAGTGGGAGCAGGAAGAAGAATAGAGGAAGAGAAGCAGTGCACGGTGGGAGCAGCATACAGTAGTAATGTAGTGGGAGCAGGAAGGAGAATAGAGGAAGAGAAGCAGTGCATGGTGGGAGCAGCATACAGCAGTAATGTAGTGGGAGCAGGAAGGAGAATAGAGGAAGAGTAGCAGTGCATGGTGGGAGCAGCATAGAGTAGTAATGTAGTGGCAGCAGGAAGGAGAATAGAGAAAGAGGACCAGCACATGGTGGGAGCAGAATGGAGTAGTAATGTAGTGGGAGCAGGAAGGAGAATAGAGGAAGAGAAGCAGTGCATGGTGGGAGCAGCATGGAGTAGTAATGTAGTGGGAGCAGGAAGGAGAATAGAGGAAGAGAAGCAGTGCATGGTGGGAGCAGCATAGAGTAGTAATGTAGTGGGAGCAGGAAGAAGAATAGAGGAAGAGAAGCAGTGAATGGTGGGAGCAGCATAGAGTAGTAATGTAGTGGGAGCAGGAAGGAGAATAGAGGAAGAGAAGCAGTACATGGTGGGAGCAGCATACAGTAGTAATGTAGTGGGAGCAGGAAGGAGAACAGAGGAAGAGAAGCAGTGCATGGTGGGAGCAACATGGAGTAGTAATGTAGTGGGAGCAGGAAGGATAATAGAGGAAGAGAAGCAGTGCATGGTGGGAGCAGCATAGAGTAGTAATGTAGTTGGAGCAGGAAGGAGAATAGAGGAAGAGGAACAGTGCATGGTGGGAATAGAATGGAGAAGTTATGTAGTGGGAGCAGGAAGAAGAATAGAGGAAGGGGAGCAGTGCATGGTGGGAGCAGCATGGAGTAGTAATGTAGTGGGAGCAGGGAGAAGAATAGAGGAAGAGAAGCAGTGCATGGTGGGAGCAGCATACAGTAGTAATGTAGTGAGAGCAGGATGGAGAATAGAGGAAGAGAAGCAGTGCATGGTGGGAGCAGCATAGAGTAGTAATGTAGTGGCAGCAGGAAGGAGAATAGAGGAAGAGGACCAGCACATGGTGGGAGCAGAATGGAGTAGTAATGTAGTGGGAGCAGGAAGGAGAATAGAGGAAGAGAAGCAGTGCATGGTGGGAGCAGCATGGAGTAGTAATGTAGTGGGAGCAGGAAGGAGAATAGAGGAAAAGAAGCAGTGGATGGTGGGAGCAGCATAGACTTGTAATGTAGTGGGAGCAGGAAGAAGAATAGAGGAAGAGAAGCAGTGAATGGTGGGAGCAGCATAGAGTAGTAATGTAGTGGGAGCAGGAAGGAGAATAGAGGTAGAGGAACAGTGAATGGTGGGACTAGAATGGAGAAGTTATGTAGTGGGAGCAGGAAGAATAATAGAGGAAGAGAAGCAGTGCACGGTGGGAGCAGCATACAGTAGTAATGTAGTGGGAGCAGGAAGGAGAATAGAGGAAGAGAAGCAGTGCACGGTGGGAGCAGCATAGAGTAGTAATGTAGTGGGAGCAGGAAGGAGAATAGAGGAAGAGAAGCAGTGCATGGTGGGAGCAGCATACAGTAGTAATGTAGTGGGAGTAGGAAGGAGAATAGAGGAAGAGAAGCAGTGCATGGTGGGAGCAACATGGAGTAGTAATGTAGTGGGAGCAGGAAGGAGAATAGAGGAAGAGAAGCAGTGCATGGTGGGAGCAGCATAGAGTAGTAATGTAGTTGGAGCAGGAAGGAGAATAGAGGAAGAGGAACAGTGCATGGTGGGAATAGAATGGAGAAGTTATGTAGTGGGAGCAGGAAGAAGAATAGAGGAAGGGTAGCAGTGCATGGTGGGAGCAGCATGGAGTAGTAATGTAGTGGGAGCAGGGAGGAGAATAGAGGAAGGTGAGCAGTGCATGCTGGAAACAGCATGGAGTAGTAATGTAGTGGGAGCAGGAATTAGAATAGAGGAAGGGGAGCAGTGCATGGTGGGAGCAGCATAGAGTAGTAATGTAGTGGGAGCATGAAGGAGAATAGAGGAAGAGGAACAGTGAATGGTGGGAGCAGCATGGAGTAGTAATGTAGTGGGAGCAGGAAGGAGAATAGAGGAAGAGAAGCAGTGCATGGTGGGAGCAGCATGGAGTAGTAATGTAGTGGGAGAAGGAAGGAGAATAGAGGAAGAGGAGCAGTGCATGGTGGGAGCAGTATGGAGAAGTAATGTAGTGGGAGAAAGAAGGAGAATAGAGAAAGAGAAGCAGTGCATCTTGGGAGCAGCATGGAGAAGTAAGGGAGTGGGAGCAGGAAGGAGAATAGAGGAAGAGGAGCAGTGCATGGTGGGAGCAGCATGGAGTAGTAATGTAGTGGGAGCAGGAAGAAGAATAGAGGAAGGGGAGCAGTGCATGGTGGGAGCAGCATGGAGAAGTAATGTAGTTGGAGCAGGAAGGAAGAGGAGCAGGGCATGGTGGGAGCAGCATAGAGAAGTAATTTAGTGGGAGCAGGAAGGAGAATAGAGGAAGAGAACAGTGCATGGTGAGAGCAGCATGGAGTAGTAATGTATTGGGAGCAAGAAGGAGAAGAGAGAAAGTGGTGCAGTGCATGGTGGGAACAGCATGGAGAAGTAATGTAGTGGGAGCAGGAAGGAGAATAGAGAAAGAGGAGCAGTGCATGGTGGAAACAGCATGCAGTAGTAATGTAGTGGGAGCAGGAAGAAGAATAGAGGAAGGGGAGCAGTGCATCTTGGGAGCAGCATGGAATAGTAATGTAGTGGGAGCAGGAAGGAGAATAGAGGAAGAGAAGCAGCGCATGGTGGGAGCAGCATGGAGTAGTAATGTAGTGGGAGCAGGAAGAAGAATAGAGGAAGAAGACCAGTGCATGATGGGAACATCATGGAGAAGTAAGGGAGTGTGTGCAGGATGGGGAAAGGAGGAAGAGGAGCAGTGCATGGTGGGAGCAGCATGGAGAAGTATTGTAAGGGAGTGGGAGCAGAATGGGGAATGGAGGAAGAGGAGCAGTGCATGGTGGGAGCAGCATGGAGAAGTGAGGGAGTGGGAGTACGAAGGAGAATAGGGGAAGATGACCAGTTGATGGTGGGAACATCATGGAGAAGTAAGTGAGTGTGTGCAGGACGGGGAAAGGAGGGAGAGGAGCACTTCATGGTGGGAGCAGAATGGAATAGGGAGTAGGAAAGAGAATAGAGGAAGTGGAAGAGCACATGGTGTGAACAGCATGGAGGAGTAAAAGCATGGGAGCAGGATAAAGAATGGAGGAAGATGAACAGTGCATGGTGGGAATAGAATGGAGAAGTTATGTAGTGGGAGCAGGAAGAAGAATAGAGGAAGGGGAGCAGTGCATGGTGGGAGCAGCATGGAGTAGTAATGTAGTGGGAGCAGGGAGAAGAATAGAGGAAGAGAAGCAGTGCATGGTGGGAGCAGCATACAGTAGTAATGTAGTGAGAGCAGGATGGAGAATAGAGGAAGAGAAGCAGTGCATGGTGGGAGCAGCATAGAGTAGTAATGTAGTGGCAGCAGGAAGGAGAATAGAGGAAGAGGACCAGCACATGGTGGGAGCAGAATGGAGTAGTAATGTAGTGGGAGCAGGAAGGAGAATAGAGGAAGAGAAGCAGTGCATGGTGGGAGCAGCATGGAGTAGTAATGTAGTGGGAGCAGGAAGGAGAATAGAGGAAAAGAAGCAGTGGATGGTGGGAGCAGCATAGACTTGTAATGTAGTGGGAGCAGGAAGAAGAATAGAGGAAGAGAAGCAGTGAATGGTGGGAGCAGCATAGAGTAGTAATGTAGTGGGAGCAGGAAGGAGAATAGAGGAAGAGGGACAGAGCATGGTGGGACTAGAATGGAGAAGTTATGTAGTGGGAGCAGGAAGAAGAATAGAGGAAGGGGAGCAGTGCATGTTGGGAGCAACATGGAGTAGTAATGTAGTGGGAGCAAGAAGGAGAATAGAGGAAGAGAAGCAGTGCATGGTGGGAGCAGCATACAGTAGTAATGTAGTGGGAGCAGGAAGGAGAATAGAGGAAGAGAAGCAGTGCATGGTGGCAGCAGCATAGAGTAGTAATGTAGTTGGAGCAGGAAGGAGAATAGAGGAAGAGGAACAGTGCATGGTGGGACTAGAATGGAGAAATTATGTAGTGGGAGCAGGAAGAAGAATAGAGGAAGGGGAGCAGTGCATGGTGGGAGCAGCATGGAGTAGTAATGTAGTGGGAGCACGGAGAAGAATAGAGGAAGAGGAGCAGAGCATGCTGGAAACAGCATGGAGTAGTAATGTAGTGGGAGCAGGAAGGAGAATAGAGGAAGAGAAGCAGTGCATGGTGGGAGCAGCATGGAGTAGTAATGAAGTGGGAGAAGGAAGGAGAATAGAGGAAGAGGAGCAGTGCATGGTGGGAGCAGTATGGAGTAGTAATGTAGTGGGAGAAGGAAGGAGAATAGAGGAAGAGGAGCAGTGCATGGTGGGAGCAGCATGGAGAAGTAAGCGAGTGGGAGCAGGATGGAGAATAGAGGAAGAGGAGCAGTGCATGGTGGGAGCAGCATACAGTAGTAATGTAGTGGGAGCAGGAAGGAGAGTAGAGGAAGAGAAGCAGTGCATGGTGGGAGCAGCATAGAGTAGTAATGTAGTGGGAGCAGGAAGAAGAATAGAGGAAGAGGAGCAGCACATGGTGGGAGCAGAATGGAGTTGTAATGTAGTGGGAGCAGGAAGGAGAATAGAGGAAGAGGAGGAGTGCATGGTGGGAGCAGCATGGAGAAGTAATGTATTGTTATCAGGAAGGAGAATATAGGAAGAGGAGAAGTGCATGGTGGGAGCAGCATGGAGAAGTAATGTAGTGGGAGCAGGAAGGAGAATAGAGGAAGAGAAGCAGTGCATGGTGGCAGCAGCATAGAGTAGTAATGTAGTTGGAGCAGAAAGGAGAATAGAGGAAGAGGAACAGTGCATGGTGGGACTAGAATGGAGAAGTTATGTAGTGGGTGCAGGAAGAAGAATAGAGGAAGGGGAGCAGTGCATGGTGGGAGCAGCATGGAGTAGTAATGTAGTGGGAGCACGGAGGAGAATAGAGGAAGAGGAGCAGTGCATGCTGGAAACAGCATGGAGTAGTAATGTAGTGGGAGCATGAAGAAGAATAGAGGAAGAGGAGCAGTGCATGGTGGGAGCAGCATGGAGAATTAATGTAGTGGGAGCAGGAAGGAGAATAGAGGAATAGGAGGAGTGCATGGTGGGAGCAGCATGGAGAAGTAATGTAGTGGGAGCAGGAAGGACAATAGAGGAAGAGAAGCAGTGCATGGTGGCAGCAGCATAGAGTAGTAATGTAGTTGGAGCAGGAAGGAGAATAGAGGAAGAGGAACAGTGCATGATGGGACTAGAATGGAGAAGTTATGTAGTGGGAGCAGGAAGAAGAATAGAGGAAGGGGAGCAGTGCATGGTGGGGGCAGCATGGAGTAGTAATGTAGTGGGAGCACGAAGAAGAATAGAGGAAGAGGAGCAGTGCATGCTGGAAATAGCATGGAGTAGTAATGTAGTGGGAGCAGGAAGGAGAATAGAGGAAGGGGAGCAGTGCATGGTGGTAGCAGCATAGAGTAGTAATGTAGTGGGAGCATGAAGTAGAATAGAGGAAGAGGAGCAGTGCATGGTGGGAGCAGCATGGAGTAGTAATGTAGTGGGAGCAGGAAGGAGAATAGAGGAAGAGAATCAGTGCATGGTGGGAGCAGCATGGAGTAGTAATGTAGTGGGAGAAAGAAGGAGAATAGAGGAAGAGGAGCAGTGCATGGTGGGAGCAGTATGGAGTAGTAATGTAGTGGGAGAAGGAAGGAGTATAGAGGAAGAGGAGCAGTGCATGGTGGGAGCAGCATGGAGAAGTAATGTAGTGGGAGCAGGAAGGAGAATAGAGGAAGTTGAGCAGTGCATGGTGGGAGCAGCATACAGTAGTAATGTAGTGGGAGCAGGAAGGAGAATAGAGGAAGAGAAGCAGTGCATGGTGGGAGCAGCATAGAGTAGTAATGTAGTGGGAGCAGGAAGGAGAATAGAGGAAGAGGAGCAGCACATGGTGGGAGCAGAATGGAGTTGTAATGTAGTGGGAGCAGGAAGGAGAATAGAGGAAGAGGAGGAGTGCATGGTGGGAGCAGCATGGAGAAGTAATGTATTGGGATCAGGAAGGAGAATATAGGAAGAGGAGGAGTGCATGGTGGGAGCAGAATGGAGAAGTAATGTAGTGGTAGCAGGAAGGAGAATAGTGGAAGAGAAACAGTGCATGGTGGCAGCAGCATAGAGTAGTAATGTAGTTGGAGCAGAAAGGAGAATAGAGGAAGAGGAACAGTGCATGGTGGGACTAGAATGGAGAAGTTATGTAGTGGGAGCAGGAAGAAGAATAGATGAAGGAGAGCAGTGCATGGTGGGAGCAGCATGGAGTAGTAATGTAGTGGGAGCACGGAGGAGAATAGAGGAAGAGGAGCAGTGCATGCTGGAAACAGCATGGAGTAGTAATGTAGTGGGAGCAGGAAGGAGAATAGAGGAAGGGGAGCAGTGCATGGTGGTAGCAGCATAGAGTAGTAATGTAGTGGGAGCATGAAAGAGAATAGAGGAAGAGGAGCAGTGCATGGTGAGAGCAGCATGGAGAAGTAATGTAGTGGGAGCAGGAAGGAGAATAGAGGAAGAGAAGCAGTGCATGGTGGGAGCAGCATGGAGAAGTAATGTAGTGGGAGCAGGATGGGGAATGGAGGAAGAGGAGCAGTGCATGGTGGGAGCAGCATGGAGAAGTAATATAGTTCGAGCAGGATGGGGAATGGGGGAAGAGGAGCAGTGCATGGTGGGAGCAGCATGGAGAAGTAATGTAGTGGGAGCAGGATGGGGAATGGAGGAAGAGGAGCAGTGCATGGTGGGAGCTGCATGGAGGAGTAATGTAGTGGGAGCAGGATGGGGAATGGAGGAAGAGGAGCAGTGCATGGTTGGAGCAGCATGGAGAAGTAATGTAGTGGGAGCAGGATGGGGAATGGAGGAAGAGGAGCAGTGCATGGTGGGAGCAGCATGGAGGAGTAATGTAGTGGGAGCAGGAAGGAGAATAGAGGAAGAGATGCAGTGCATGGTGGGAGCAGCATGGAGAAGTAATGTAGTGGGAGCAGGATGGGGAATGGAGGAAGAGGAGCAGTGCATGGTGGGAGCAGCATGGAGAAGTAATGTAGTTCGAGCAGGACGGGGAATGGGGGAAGAGGAGCAGTGCATGGTAGGAGCAGCATGGAGAAGTAATGTAGTGGGAGCAGGATGGGGAATGGAGGAAGAGGAGCAGTGCATGGAGGGAGCAGCATGGAGAAGTAATGTAATGGGAGCAGGAAGCAGAAAAGAGGAAGAGAAGCAGTGCTTGGTGGGAGCAGCATAGAGTAGTAATGTAGTGGGAGCAGGAAGGAGAATAGAGGAAGAGAAGCAGTGCTTGGTGGGAGCAGCATAGAGTAGTAATGTAGTGGGAGCAGGAAGGATAATAGATGAAGAGGAATAGTCCATGGTGGGACTAGAATGGAGAGATTATGTAGTGGGAGCAGGAAGAAGAAAAGAGGAAGGGGAGCAGTTCATAGTGGGAGCAGCATGGAGTAGTAATGTAGTGGGAGAAGGAAGGAGAATAGAGAAAGAGGAGCAGTGCATGGTGGGAGCAGCATTGAGTAGTAATGTAGTGGGAGAAGGAAGGAGAATAAAGGAAGAGGAGCAGTGCATGGTGGGAGCAGTATGGAGTAGTAATGTAGTGGGAGCAGGAAGAAGAATAGAGGAAGGGGAGCAGTGCATGGTGGGAGCTGAATGGAGTAGTAATGTAGTGAGAGCAGGAAGGAGAATAGAGGAAGGGGAGCATTGCATGGTGATAGCAGCATGGAGTAGTAATGTAGTGGGAGCAGGAAGGAGAATAGAGGAAGAGGAGCAGTGCATGGTGGGAGCAGCATACAGTAGTAATGTAGTGGGAGCAGGAAGGAGAATAGAGGAAGAGGAGCAGTGCATGGTGGGAGCAGCATACAGCAGTAATGTAGTGGGAGCAGGAAGGAGAATAGAGGAAGAGTAGCAGTGCATGGTGGGAGCAGCATAGAGTAGTAATGTAGTGGCAGCAGGAAAGAGAATAGAGAAAGAGGACCAGCACATGGTGGGAGCAGAATGGAGTTGTAATGTAGTGGGAGCAGGAAGGAGAATAGAGGAAGACGAGGAGTGCATGGTGGGAGCAGCATGGAGAAGTAATGTATTGGGATCAGGAAGGAGAATATAGGAAGAGGAGGAGTGCATGGTGGGAGCAGAATGGAGAAGTAATGTAGTGGGAGCAGGAAGGAGAATAGTGGAAGAGAAACAGTGCATGGTGGCAGCAGCATAGAGTAGTAATGTAGTTGGAGCAGAAAGGAGAATAGAGGAAGAGGAACAGTGCATGGGGGGACTAGAATGGAGAAGTTATGTAGTGGGAGCAGGAAGAAGAATAGATGAAGGAGAGCAGTGCATGGTGGGAGCAGCATGGAGTAGTAATGTAGTGGGAGCACGGAGGAGAATAGAGGAAGAGGAGCAGTGCATGCTGGAAACAGCATGGAGTAGTAATGTAGTGGGAGCAGGAAGGAGAATAGAGGAAGGGGAGCAGTGCATGGTGGTAGCAGCATAGAGTAGTAATGTAGTGGGAGCATGAAAGAGAATAGAGGAAGAGGAGCAGTGCATGGTGAGAGCAGCATGGAGAAGTAATGTAGTGGGAGAAGGAAGGAGAATAGAGGAAGAGAAGCAGTGCATGGTGGGAGCAGCATGGAGAAGTAATGTAGTGGGAGCAGGATGGGGAATGGAGGAAGAGGAGCAGTGCATGGTGGGAGCAGCATGGAGAAGTAATATAGTTCGAGCAGGATGGGGAATGGGGGAAGAGGAGCAGTGCATGGTGGGAGCAGCATGGAGAAGTAATGTAGTGGGAGCAGGATGGGGAATGGAGGAAGAGGAGCAGTGCATGGTGGGAGCTGCATGGAGGAGTAATGTAGTGGGAGCAGGATGGGGAATGGAGGAAGAGGAGCAGTGCATGGTTGGAGCAGCATGGAGAAGTAATGTAGTGGGAGCAGGATGGGGAATGGAGGAAGAGGAGCAGTGCATGGTGGGAGCAGCATGGAGGAGTAATGTGGGAGCAGGAAGGAGAATAGAGGAAGAGAAGCAGTGCATGGTGGGAGCAGCATGGAGAAGTAATGTAGTGGGAGCAGGATGGGGAATGGAGGAAGAGGAGCAGTGCATGGTGGGAGCAGCATGGAGAAGTAATGTAGTTCGAGCAGGACGGGGAATGGGGGAAGAGGAGCAGTGCATGGTAGGAGCAGCATGGAGAAGTAATGTAGTGGGAGCAGGATGGGGAATGGAGGAAGAGGAGCAGTACATGGAGGGAGCAGCATGGAGAAGTAATGTAATGGGAGCAGGAAGCAGAAAAGAGGAAGAGAAGCAGTGCTTGGTGGGAGCAGCATAGAGTAGTAATGTAGTGGGAGCAGGAAGGAGAATAGAGGAAGAGAAGCAGTGCTTGGTGGGAGCAGCATAGAGTAGTAATGTAGTGGGAGCAGGAAGGATAATAGATGAAGAGGAATAGTCCATGGTGGGACTAGAATGGAGAGATTATGTAGTGGGAGCAGGAAGAAGAAAAGAGGAAGGGGAGCAGTTCATAGTGGGAGCAGCATGGAGTAGTAATGTAGTGGGAGAAGGAAGGAGAATAGAGAAAGAGGAACAGTGCATGGTGGGAGCAGCATTGAGTAGTAATGTAGTGGGAGAAGGAAGGAGAATAAAGGAAGAGGAGCAGTGCATGGTGGGAGCAGTATGGAGTAGTAATGTAGTGGGAGCAGGAAGAAGAATAGAGGAAGGGGAGCAGTGCATGGTGGGAGCTGAATGGAGTAGTAATGTAGTGAGAGCAGGAAGGAGAATAGAGGAAGGGGAGCATTGCATGGTGATAGCAGCATGGAGTAGTAATGTAGTGGGAGCAGGAAGGAGAATAGAGGAAGAGGAGCAGTGCATGGTGGGAGCAGCATACAGTAGTAATGTAGTGGGAGCAGGAAGGAGAATAGAGGAAGAGGAGCAGTGCATGGTGGGAGCAGCATACAGCAGTAATGTAGTGGGAGCAGGAAGGAGAATAGAGGAAGAGTAGCAGTGCATGGTGGGAGCAGCATAGAGTAGTAATGTAGTGGCAGCAGGAAGGAGAATAGAGAAAGAGGACCAGCACATGGTGGGAGCAGAATGGAGTAGTAATGTAGTGGGAGCAGGAAGGAGAATAGAGGAAGAGAAGCAGTGCATGGTGGGAGCAGCATGGATTAGTAATGTAGTGGGAGCAGGAAGGAGAATAGAGGAAGAGAAGCAGTGCATGGTGGGAGCAGCATAGAGTAGTAATGTAGTGGGAGCAGGAAGAAGAATAGAGGAAGAGAAGCAGTGAATGGTGGGAGCAGCATAGAGTAGTAATGTAGTGGGAGCAGGAAGGAGAATAGAGGAAGAGGAACAGTGCATGGTGGTACTAGAATGGAGAAGTTATGTAGTGGGAGCAGGAAGAAGAATAGAGGAAGAGAAGCAGTGCACGGTGGGAGCAGCATACAGTAGTAATGTAGTGGGAGCAGGAAGGAGAATAGAGGAAGAGAAGCAGTGCATGGTGGGAGCAGCATAGAGTAGTAATGTAGTGGGAGCAGGAAGGAGAATAGAGGAAGAGAAGCAGTACATGGTGGGAGCAGCATACAGTAGTAATGTAGTGGGAGCAGGAAGGAGAACAGAGGAAGAGAAGCAGTGCATGGTGGGAGCAACATGGAGTAGTAATGTAGTGGGAGCAGGAAGGATAATAGAGGAAGAGAAGCAGTGCATGGTGGGAGCAGCATAGAGTAGTAATGTAGTTGGAGCAGGAAGGAGAATAGAGGAAGAGGAACAGTGCATGGTGGGAATAGAATGGAGAAGTTATGTAGTGGGAGCAGGAAGAAGAATAGAGGAAGGGGAGCAGTGCATGGTGGGAGCAGCATGGAGTAGTAATGTAGTGGGAGCAGGGAGAAGAATAGAGGAAGAGAAGCAGTGCATGGTGGGAGCAGCATACAGTAGTAATGTAGTGAGAGCAGGATGGAGAATAGAGGAAGAGAAGCAGTGCATGGTGGGAGCAGCATAGAGTAGTAATGTAGTGGCAGCAGGAAGGAGAATAGAGGAAGAGGACCACCACATGGTGGGAGCAGAATGGAGTAGTAATGTAGTGGGAGCAGGAAGGAGAATAGAGGAAGAGAAGCAGTGCATGGTGGGAGCAGCATGGAGTAGTAATGTAGTGGGAGTAGGAAGGAGAATAGAGGAAAAGAAGCAGTGGATGGTGGGAGCAGCATAGACTTGTAATGTAGTGGGAGCAGGAAGAAGAATAGAGGAAGAGAAGCAGTGAATGGTGGGAGCAGCATAGAGTAGTAATGTAGTGGGAGCAGGAAGGAGAATAGAGGAAGAGGGACAGTGCATGGTGGGACTAGAATGGAGAAGTTATGTAGTGGGAGCAGGAAGAAGAATAGAGGAAGGGGAGCAGTGCATGTTGGGAGCAACATGGAGTAGTAATGTAGTGGGAGCAAGAAGGAGAATAGAGGAAGAGAAGCAGTGCATGGTGGGAGCAGCATACAGTAGTAATGTAGTGGGAGCAGGAAGGAGAATAGAGGAAGAGAAGCAGTGCATGGTGGCAGCAGCATAGAGTAGTAATGTAGTTGGAGCAGGAAGGAGAATAGAGGAAGAGGAACAGTGCATGGTGGGACTAGAATGGAGAAGTTATGTAGTGGGAGCAGGAAGAAGAATAGAGGAAGGGGAGCAGTGCATGGTGGGAGCAGCATGGAGTAGTAATGTAGTGGGAGCACGGAGAAGAATAGAGGAAGAGGAGCAGAGCATGCTGGAAACAGCATGGAGTAGTAATGTAGTGGGAGCAGGAAGGAGAATAGAGGAAGGGAAGCAGTGCATGGTGGGAGCAGCATGGAGTAGTAATGAAGTGGGAGAAGGAAGGAGAATAGAGGAAGAGGAGCAGTGCATGGTGGGAGCAGTATGGAGTAGTAATGTAGTGGGAGAAGGAAGGAGAATAGAGGAAGAGGAGCAGTGCATGGTGGGAGCAGCATGGAGAAGTAAGCGAGTGGGAGCAGGAAGGAGAGTAGAGGAAGAGAAGCAGTGCATGGTGGGAGCAGCATAGAGTAGTAATGTAGTGGGAGCAGGAAGGAGAATAGAGGAAGAGGAGCAGCACATGGTGGGAGCAGAATGGAGTTGTAATGTAGTGGGAGCAGGAAGGAGAATAGAGGAAGAGGAGGAGTGCATGGTGGGAGCAGCATGGAGAAGTAATGTATTGTTATCAGGAAGGAGAATATAGGAAGAGGAGAAGTGCATGGTGGGAGCAGCATGGAGAAGTAATGTAGTGGGAGCAGGAAGGAGAATAGAGGAAGAGAAGCAGTGCATGGTGGCAGCAGCATAGAGTAGTAATGTAGTTGGAGCAGAAAGGAGAATAGAGGAAGAGGAACAGTGCATGGTGGGACTAGAATGGAGAAGTTATGTAGTGGGTGCAGGAAGAAGAATAGAGGAAGGG
The DNA here is from genome assembly GCA_031769625.1 of Taudactylus pleione. Classification (NCBI taxonomy): domain Eukaryota; kingdom Metazoa; phylum Chordata; class Amphibia; order Anura; family Myobatrachidae; genus Taudactylus; species Taudactylus pleione. The sequence goes on from JAUIMM010000113.1 coordinate 7,298,838, forward strand.
GAGCAGTGCATGGTGGGAGCAGCATGGAGTAGTAATGTAGTGGGAGCACGGAGGAGAATAGAGGAAGAGGAGCAGTGCATGCTGGAAACAGCATGGAGTAGTAATGTAGTGGGAGCATGAAGAAGAATAGAGGAAGAGGAGCAGTGCATGGTGGGAGCAGCATGGAGAATTAATGTAGTGGGAGCAGGAAGGAGAATAGAGGAAGAGGAACAGTGCATGATGGGACTAGAATGGAGAAGTTATGTAGTGGGAGCAGGAAGAAGAATAGAGGAAGGGGAGCAGTGCATGGTGGGGGCAGCATGGAGTAGTAATGTAGTGGAAGCACGGAGAAGAATAGAGGAAGAGGAGCAGTGCATGCTGGAAACAGCATGGAGTAGTAATGTAGTGGGAGCAGGAAGGAGAATAGAGGAAGGGGAGCAGTGCATGGTGGTAGCAGCATAGAGTAGTAATGTAGTGGGAGCATGAAGTAGAATAGAGGAAGAGGAGCAGTGCATGGTTGGAGCAGCATGGAGTAGTAATGTAGTGGGAGCAGGAAGGAGAATAGAGGAAGAGAATCAGTGCATGGTGGGAGCAGCATGGAGTAGTAATGTAGTGGGAGAAAGAAGGAGAATAGAGGAAGAGGAGCAGTGCATGGTGGGAGCAGTATGGAGTAGTAATGTAGTGGGAGAAGGAAGGAGTATAGAGGAAGAGGAGCAGTGCATGGTGGGAGCAGCATGGAGAAGTAATGTAGTGGGAGCAGGAAGGAGAATAGAGGAAGTTGAGCAGTGCATGGTGGGAGCAGCATACAGTAGTAATGTAGTGGGAGCAGGAAGGAGAATAGAGGAAGAGAAGCAGTGCATGGTGGGAGCAGCATAGAGTAGTAATGTAGTGGGAGCAGGAAGGAGAATAGAGGAAGAGGAGCAGCACATGGTGGGAGCAGAATGGAGTTGTAATGTAGTGGGAGCAGGAAGGAGAATAGAGGAAGAGGAGGAGTGCATGGTGGGAGCAGCATGGAGAAGTAATGTATTGGGATCAGGAAGAAGAATATAGGAAGAGGAGGAGTGCATGGTGGGAGCAGAATGGAGAAGTAATGTAGTGGGAGCAGGAAGGAGAATAGTGGAAGAGAAACAGTGCATGGTGGCAGCAGCATAGAGTAGTAATGTAGTTGGAGCAGAAAGGAGAATAGAGGAAGAGGAACAGTGCATGGTGGGACTAGAATGGAGAAGTTATGTAGTGGGAGCAGGAAGAAGAATAGATGAAGGAGAGCAGTGCATGGTGGGAGCAGCATGGAGTAGTAATGTAGTGGGAGCACAGAGGAGAATAGAGGAAGAGGAGCAGTGCATGCTGGAAACAGCATGGACTAGTAATGTAGTGGGAGCAGGAAGGAGAATAGAGGAAGGGGAGCAGTGCATGGTGGTAGCAGCATAGAGTAGTAATGTAGTGGGAGCATGAAAGAGAATAGAGGAAGAGGAGCAGTGCATGGTGAGAGCAGCATGGAGAAGTAATGTAGTGGGAGCAGGAAGGAGAATAGAGGAAGAGAAGCAGTGCATGGTGGGAGCAGCATGGAGAAGTAATGTAGTGGGAGCAGGATGGGGAATGGAGGAAGAGGAGCAGTGCATGGTGGGAGCAGCATGGAGAAGTAATATAGTTTGAGCAGGATGGGGAATGGGGGAAGAGGAGCAGTGCATGGAGGGAGCAGCATGGAGAAGTAATGTAGTGGGAGCAGGATGGGGAATGGAGGAAGAGGAGCAGTGCATGGTGGGAGCTGCATGGAGGAGTAATGTAGTGGGAGCAGGATGGGGAATGGAGGAAGAGGAGCAGTGCATGGTTGGAGCAGCATGGAGAAGTAATGTAGTGGGAGCAGGATGGGGAATGGTGGAAGAGGAGCAGTGCATGGTGGGAGCAGCATGGAGGAGTAATGTAGTGGGAGCAGGAAGGAGAATAGAGGAAGAGAAGCAGTGCATGGTGGGAGCAGCATGGAGAAGTAATGTAGTGGGAGCAGGATGGGGAATGGAGGAAGAGGAGCAGTGCATGGTGGGAGCAGCATGGAGAAGTAATGTAGTTCGAGCAGGACGGGGAATGGGGGAAGAGGAGCAGTGCATGGTAGGAGCAGCATGGAGAAGTAATGTAGTGGGAGCAGGATGGGGAATGGAGGAAGAGGAGCAGTGCATGGAGGGAGCAGCATGGAGAAGTAATGTAATGGGAGCAGGAAGCAGAAAAGAGGAAGAGAAGCAGTGCTTGGTGGCAGCAGCATAGAGTAGTAATGTAGTGGGAGCAGGAAGGAGAATAGAGGAAGAGAAGCAGTGCTTGGTGGGAGCAGCATAGAGTAGTAATGTAGTGGGAGCAGGAAGGAGAATAGATGAAGAGGAATAGTCCATGGTGGGACTAGAATGGAGAGATTATGTAGTGGGAGCAGGAAGAAGAAAAGAGGAAGGGGAGCAGTTCATAGTGGGAGCAGCATGGAGTAGTAATGTAGTGGGAGAAGGAAGGAGAATAGAGAAAGAGGAGCAGTGCATGGTGGGAGCAGCATTGAGTAGTAATGTAGTGGGAGAAGGAAGGAGAATAAAGGAAGAGGAGCAGTGCATGGTGGGAGCAGTATGGAGTAGTAATGTAGTGGGAGCAGGAAGAAGAATAGAGGAAGGGGAGCAGTGCATGGTGGGAGCTGAATGGAGTAGTAATGTAGTGAGAGCAGGAAGGAGAATAGAGGAAGGGCAGCATTGCATGGTGATAGCAGCATGGAGTAGTAATGTAGTGGGAGCAGGAAGGAGAATAGAGGAAGAGGAGCAGTGCATGGTGGGAGCAGCATACAGTAGTAATGTAGTGGGAGCAGGAAGGAGAATAGAGGAAGAGGAGCAGTGCATGGTGGGAGCAGCATACAGCAGTAATGTAGTGGGAGCAGGAAGGAGAATAGAGGAAGAGTAGCAGTGCATGGTGGGAGCAGCATAGAGTAGTAATGTAGTGGCAGCAGGAAGGAGAATAGAGAAAGAGGACCAGCACATGGTGGGAGCAGAATGGAGTAGTAATGTAGTGGGAGCAGGAAGGAGAATAGAGGAAGAGAAGCAGTGCATGGTGGGAGCAGCATGGAGTAGTAATGTAGAGGGAGCAGGAAGGAGAATAGAGGAAGAGAAGCAGTGCATGGTGGGAGCAGCATAGAGTAGTAATGTAGTGGGAGCAGGAAGAAGAATAGAGGAAGAGAAGCAGTGAATGGTGGGAGCAGCATAGAGTAGTAATGTAGTGGGAGCAGGAAGGAGAAAAGAGGAAGAGGAACAGTGCATGGTGGGACTAGAATGGAGAAGTTATGTAGTGGGAGCAGGAAGGAGAATAGAGGAAGAGAAGCAGTGCACGGTGGGAGCAGCATACAGTTGTAATGTAGTGGGAGCAGGAAGGAGAATAGAGGAAGAGAAGCAGTGCATGGTGGGAGCAGCATAGAGTAGTAATGTAGTGGGAGCAGGAAGGAGAGTAGAGGAAGAGAAGCAGTGCATGGTGGGAGCAGCATAGAGTAGTAATGTAGTGGGAGCAGGAAGGAGAATAGAGGAAGAGGAGCAGCACATGGTGGGAGCAGAATGGAGTTGTAATGTAGTGGGAGCAGGAAGGAGAATAGAGGAAGAGGAGGAGTGCATGGTGGGAGCAGCATGGAGAAGTAATGTATTGTTATCAGGAAGGAGAATATAGGAAGAGGAGAAGTGCATGGTGGGAGCAGCATGGAGAAGTAATGTAGTGGGAGCAGGAAGGAGAATAGAGGAAGAGAAGCAGTGCATGGTGGCAGCAGCATAGAGTAGTAATGTAGTTGGAGCAGAAAGGAGAATAGAGGAAGAGGAACAGTGCATGGTGGGACTAGAATGGAGAAGTTATGTAGTGGGTGCAGGAAGAAGAATAGAGGAAGGGGAGCAGTGCATGGTGGGAGCAGCATGGAGTAGTAATGTAGTGGGAGCACGGAGGAGAATAGAGGAAGAGGAGCAGTGCATGCTGGAAACAGCATGGAGTAGTAATGTAGTGGGAGCATGAAGAAGAATAGAGGAAGAGGAGCAGTGCATGGTGGGAGCAGCATGGAGAATTAATGTAGTGGGAGCAGGAAGGAGAATAGAGGAAGAGGAGGAGTGCATGGTGGGAGCAGCATGGAGAAGTAATGTAGTGGGAGCAGGAAGGACAATAGAGGAAGAGAAGCAGTGCATGGTGGCAGCAGCATAGAGTAGTAATGTAGTTGGAGCAGGAAGGAGAATAGAGGAAGAGGAACAGTGCATGATGGGACTAGAATGGAGAAGTTATGTAGTGGGAGCAGGAAGAAGAATAGAGGAAGGGGAGCAGTGCATGGTGGGGGCAGCATGGAGTAGTAATGTAGTGGGAGCACGGAGAAGAATAGAGGAAGAGGAGCAGTGCATGCTGGAAACAGCATGGAGTAGTAATGTAGTGGGAGAAGGAAGGAGAATAGAGGAAGGGGAGCAGTGCATGGTGGTAGCAGCATAGAGTAGTAATGTAGTGGGAGCATGAAGTAGAATAGAGGAAGAGGAGCAGTGCATGGTTGGAGCAGCATGGAGTAGTAATGTAGTGGGAGCAGGAAGGAGAATAGAGGAAGAGAATCAGTGCATGGTGGGAGCAGCATGGAGTAGTAATGTAGTGGGAGAAAGAAGGAGAATAGAGGAAGAGGAGCAGTGCATGGTGGGAGCAGTATGGAGTAGTAATGTAGTGGGAGAAGGAAGGAGTATAGAGGAAGAGGAGCAGTGCATGGTGGGAGCAGCATGGAGAAGTAATGTAGTGGGAGCAGGAAGGAGAATAGAGGAAGTTGAGCAGTGCATGGTGGGAGCAGCATACAGTAGTAATGTAGTGGGAGCAGGAAGGAGAATAGAGGAAGAGAAGCAGTGCATGGTGGGAGCAGCATAGAGTAGTAATGTAGTGGGAGCAGGAAGGAGAATAGAGGAAGAGGAGCAGCACATGGTGGGAGCAGAATGGAGTTGTAATGTAGTGGGAGCAGGAAGGAGAATAGAGGAAGAGGAGGAGTGCATGGTGGGAGCAGCATGGAGAAGTAATGTATTGGGATCAGGAAGGAGAATATAGGAAGAAGAGGAGTGCATGGTGGGAGCAGAATGGAGAAGTAATGTAGTGGGAGCAGGAAGGAGAATAGTGGAAGAGAAACAGTGCATGGTGGCAGCAGCATAGAGTAGTAATGTAGTTGGAGCAGAAAGGAGAATAGAGGAAGAGGAACAGTGCATGGTGGGACTAGAATGGAGAAGTTATGTAGTGGGAGCAGGAAGAAGAATAGATGAAGGAGAGCAGTGCATGGTGGGAGCAGCATGGAGTAGTAATGTAGTGGGAGCACGGAGGAGAATAGAGGAAGAGGAGCAGTGCATGCTGGAAACAGCATGGAGTAATAATGTAGTGGGAGCAGGAAGGAGAATAGAGGAAGGGGAGCAGTGCATGGTGGTAGCAGCATAGAGTAGTAATGTAGTGGGAGCATGAAAGAGAATAGAGGAAGAGGAGCAGTGCATGGTGAGAGCAGCATGGAGAAGTAATGTAGTGGGAGCAGGAAGGAGAATAGAGGAAGCGAAGCAGTGCATGGTGGGAGCAGCATGGAGAAGAAATGTAGTGGGAGCAGGATGGGGAATGGAGGAAGAGGAGCAGTGCATGGTGGGAGCAGCATGGAGAAGTAATATAGTTCGAGCAGGATGGGGAATGGGGGAAGAGGAGCAGTGCATGGTGGGAGCAGCATGGAGAAGTAATGTAGTGGGAGCAGGATGGGGAATGGAGGAAGAGGAGCAGTGCATGGTGGGAGCTGCATGGAGGAGTAATGTAGTGGGAGCAGGATGGGGAATGGAGGAAGAGGAGCAGTGCATGGTTGGAGCAGCATGGAGAAGTAATGTAGTGGGAGCAGGATGGGGAATGGAGGAAGAGGAGCAGTGCATGGTGGGAGCAGCATGGAGGAGTAATGTAGTGGGAGCAGGAAGGAGAATAGAGGAAGAGAAGCAGTGAATGGTGGGAGCAGCATGGAGAAGTAATGTAGTGGGAGCAGGATGGGGAATGGAGGAAGAGGAGCAGTGCATGGAGGGAGCAGCATGGAGAAGTAATGTAATGGGAGCAGGAAGCAGAAAAGAGGAAGAGAAGCAGTGCTTGGTGGCAGCAGCATAGAGTAGTAATGTAGTGGGAGCAGGAAGGAGAATAGAGGAAGAGAAGCAGTGCTTGGTGGGAGCAGCATAGAGTAGTAATGTAGTGGGAGCAGGAAGGAGAATAGATGAAGAGGAATAGTCCATGGTGGGACTAGAATGGAGAGATTATGTAGTGGGAGCAGGAAAAAGAAAAGAGGAAGGGGAGCAGTTCATAGTGGGAGCAGCATGGAGTAGTAATGTAGTGGGAGAAGGAAGGAGAATAGAGAAAGAGGAGCAGTGCATGGTGGGAGCAGCATTGAGTAGTAATGTAGTGGGAGAAGGAAGGAGAATAAAGGAAGAGGAGCAGTGCATGGTGGGAGCAGTATGGAGTAGTAATGTAGTGGGAGCAGGAAGAAGAATAGAGGAAGGGGAGCAGTGCATGGTGGGAGCTGAATGGAGTAGTAATGTAGTGAGAGCAGGAAGGAGAATAGAGGAAGGGGAGCATTGCATGGTGATAGCAGCATGGAGTAGTAATGTAGTGGGAGCAGGAAGGAGAATAGAGGAAGAGGAGCAGTGCATGGTGGGAGCAGCATACAGTAGTAATGTAGTGGGAGCAGGAAGGAGAATAGAGGAAGAGGAGCAGTGCATGGTGGGAGCAGCATACAGCAGTAATGTAGTGGGAGCAGGAAGGAGAATAGAGGAAGAGTAGCAGTGCATGGTGGGAGCAGCATAGAGTAGTAATGTAGTGGCAGCAGGAAGGAGAATAGAGAAAGAGGACCAGCACATGGTGGGAGCAGAATGGAGTAGTAATGTAGTGGGAGCAGGAAGGAGAATAGAGGAAGAGAAGCAGTGCATGGTGGGAGCAGCATGGAGTAGTAATGTAGAGGGAGCAGGAAGGAGAATAGAGGAAGAGAAGCAGTGCATGGTGGGAGCAGCATAGAGTAGTAATGTAGTGGGAGCAGGAAGAAGAATAGAGGAAGAGAAGCAGTGAATGGTGGGAGCAGCATAGAGTAGTAATGTAGTGGGAGCAGGAAGGAGAATAGAGGAAGAGGAACAGTGCATGGTGGGACTAGAATGGAGAAGTTATGTAGTGGGAGCAGGAAGGAGAATAGAGGAAGAGAAGCAGTGCACGGTGGGAGCAGCATACAGTAGTAATGTAGTGGAAGCAGGAAGGAGAATAGAGGAAGAGAAGCAGTGCATGGTGGGAGCAGCATAGAGTAGTAATGTAGTGGGAGCAGGAAGGAGAGTAGAGGAAGAGAAGCAGTGCATGGTGGGAGCAGCATAGAGTAGTAATGTAGTGGGAGCAGGAAGGAGAATAGAGGAAGAGGAGCAGCACATGGTGGGAGCAGAATGGAGTTGTAATGTAGTGGGAGCAGGAAGGAGAATAGAGGAAGAGGAGGAGTGCATGGTGGGAGCAGCATGGAGAAGTAATGTATTGTTATCAGGAAGGAGAATATAGGAAGAGGAGAAGTGCATGGTGGGAGCAGCATGGAGAAGTAATGTAGTGGGAGCAGGAAGGAGAATAGAGGAAGAGAAGCAGTGCATGGTGGCAGCAGCATAGAGTAGTAATGTAGTTGGAGCAGAAAGGAGAATAGAGGAAGAGGAACAGTGCATGGTGGGACTAGAATGGAGAAGTTATGTAGTGGGTGCAGGAAGAAGAATAGAGGAAGGGGAGCAGTGCATGGTGGGAGCAGCATGGAGTAGTAATGTAGTGGGAGCACGGAGGAGAATAGAGGAAGAGGAGCAGTGCATGCTGGAAACAGCATGGAGTAGTAATGTAGTGGGAGCATGAAGAAGAATAGAGGAAGAGGAGCAGTGCATGGTGGGAGCAGCATGGAGAATTAATGTAGTGGGAGCAGGAAGGAGAATAGAGGAAGAGGAGGAGTGCATGGTGGGAGCAGCATGGAGAAGTAATGTAGTGGGAGCAGGAAGGACAATAGAGGAAGAGAAGCAGTGCATGGTGGCAGCAGCATAGAGTAGTAATGTAGTTGGAGCAGGAAGGAGAATAGAGGAAGAGGAACAGTGCATGATGGGACTAGAATGGAGAAGTTATGTAGTGGGAGCAGGAAGAAGAATAGAGGAAGGGGAGCAGTGCATGGTGGGGGCAGCATGGAGTAGTAATGTAGTGGGAGCACGGAGAAGAATAGAGGAAGAGGAGCAGTGCATGCTGGAAACAGCATGGAGTAGTAATGTAGTGGGAGCAGGAAGGAGAATAGAGGAAGGGGAGCAGTGCATGGTGGTAGCAGCATAGAGTAGTAATGTAGTGGGAGCATGAAGTAGAATAGAGGAAGAGGAGCAGTGCATGGTTGGAGCAGCATGGAGTAGTAATGTAGTGGGAGCAGGAAGGAGAATAGAGGAAGAGAATCAGTGCATGGTGGGAGCAGCATGGAGTAGTAATGTAGTGGGAGAAAGAAGGAGAATAGAGGAAGAGGAGCAGTGCATGGTGGGAGCAGTATGGAGTAGTAATGTAGTGGGAGAAGGAAGGAGTATAGAGGAAGAGGAGCAGTGCATGGTGGGAGCAGCATGGAGAAGTAATGTAGTGGGAGCAGGAAGGAGAATAGAGGAAGTTGAGCAGTGCATGGTGGGAGCAGCATACAGTAGTAATGTAGTGGGAGCAGGAAGGAGAATAGAGGAAGAGAAGCAGTGCATGGTGGGAGCAGCATAGAGTAGTAATGTAGTGGGAGCAGGAAGGAGAATAGAGGAAGAGGAGCAGCACATGGTGGGAGCAGAATGGAGTTGTAATGTAGTGGGAGCAGGAAGGAGAATAGAGGAAGAGGAGGAGTGCATGGTGGGAGCAGCATGGAGAAGTAATGTATTGGGATCAGGAAGGAGAATATAGGAAGAAGAGGAGTGCATGGTGGGAGCAGAATGGAGAAGTAATGTAGTGGGAGCAGGAAGGAGAATAGTGGAAGAGAAACAGTGCATGGTGGCAGCAGCATAGAGTAGTAATGTAGTTGGAGCAGAAAGGAGAATAGAGGAAGAGGAACAGTGCATGGTGGGACTAGAATGGAGAAGTTATGTAGTGGGAGCAGGAAGAAGAATAGATGAAGGAGAGCAGTGCATGGTGGGAGCAGTATGGAGTAGTAATGTAGTGGGAGCACGGAGGAGAATAGAGGAAGAGGAGCAGTGCATGCTGGAAACAGCATGGAGTAATAATGTAGTGGGAGCAGGAAGGAGAATAGAGGAAGGGGAGCAGTGCATGGTGGTAGCAGCATAGAGTAGTAATGTAGTGGGAGCATGAAAGAGAATAGAGGAAGAGGAGCAGTGCATGGTGAGAGCAGCATGGAGAAGTAATGTAGTGGGAGCAGGAAGGAGAATAGAGGAAGCGAAGCAGTGCATGGTGGGAGCAGCATGGAGAAGAAATGTAGTGGGAGCAGGATGGGGAATGGAGGAAGAGGAGCAGTGCATGGTGGGAGCAGCATGGAGAAGTAATATAGTTCGAGCAGGATGGGGAATGGGGGAAGAGGAGCAGTGCATGGTGGGAGCAGCATGGAGAAGTAATGTAGTGGGAGCAGGATGGGGAATGGAGGAAGAGGAGCAGTGCATGGTGGGAGCTGCATGGAGGAGTAATGTAGTGGGAGCAGGATGGGGAATGGAGGAAGAGGAGCAGTGCATGGTTGGAGCAGCATGGAGAAGTAATGTAGTGGGAGCAGGATGGGGAATGGAGGAAGAGGAGCAGTGCATGGTGGGAGCAGCATGGAGGAGTAATGTAGTGGGAGCAGGAAGGAGAATAGAGGAAGAGAAGCAGTGCATGGTGGGAGCAGCATGGAGAAGTAATGTAGTGGGAGCAGGATGGGGAATGGAGGAAGAGGAGCAGTGCATGGTGGGAGCAGCATGGAGAAGTAATGTAGTTCGAGCAGGACGGGGAATGGGGGAAGAGGAGCAGTGCATGGTAGGAGCAGCATGGAGAAGTAATGTAGTGGGAGCAGGATGGGGAATGGAGGAAGAGGAGCAGTGCATGGAGGGAGCAGCATGGAGAAGTAATGTAATGGGAGCAGGAAGCAGAAAAGAGGAAGAGAAGCAGTGCTTGGTGGGAGCAGCATAGAGTAGTAATGTAGTGGGAGCAGGAAGGAGAATAGAGGAAGAGAAGCAGTGCTTGGTGGGAGCAGCATAGAGTAATAATGTAGTGGGAGCAGGAAGGAGAATAGATGAAGAGGAATAGTCCATGGTGGGACTAGAATGGAGAGATTATGTAGTGGGAGCAGGAAGAAGAAAAGAGGAAGGGGAGCAGTTCATAGTGGGAGCAGCATGGAGTAGTAATGTAGTGGGAGAAGGAAGGAGAATAGAGAAAGAGGAGCAGTGCATGGTGGGAGCAGCATTGAGTAGTAATGTAGTGGGAGAAGGAAGGAGAATAAAGGAAGAGGAGCAGTGCATGGTGGGAGCAGTATGGAGTAGTAATGTAGTGGGAGCAGGAAGAAGAATAGAGGAAGGGGAGCAGTGCATGGTGGGAGCTGAATGGAGTAGTAATGTAGTGAGAGCAGGAAGGAGAATAGAGGAAGGGGAGCATTGCATGGTGATAGCAGCATGCAGTAGTAATGTAGTGGGAGCAGGAAGGAGAATAGAGGAAGAGGAGCACTGCATGGTGGGAGCAGCATACAGTAGTAATGTAGTGGGAGCAGGAAGGAGAATAGAGGAAGAGGAGCAGTGCATGGTGGGAGCAGCATACAGCAGTAATGTAGTGGGAGCAGGAAGGAGAATAGAGGAAGAGTAGCAGTGCATGGTGGGAGCAGCATAGAGTAGTAATGTAGTGGCAGCAGGAAGGAGAATAGAGAAAGAGGACCAGCACATGGTGGGAGCAGAATGGAGTAGTAATGTAGTGGGAGCAGGAAGGAGAATAGAGGAAGAGAAGCAGTGCATGGTGGGAGCAGCATGGAGTAGTAATGTAGTGGGAGCAGGAAGGAGAATAGAGGAAGAGAAGCAGTGCATGGTGGGAGCAGCATAGAGTAGTAATGTAGTTGGAGCAGGAAGAAGAATAGAGGAAGAGAAGCAGTGAATGGTGGGAGCAGCATAGAGTAGTAATGTAGTGGGAGCAGGAAGGAGAATAGAGGAAGAGGAACAGTGCATGGTGGGACTAGAATGGAGAAGTTATGTAGTGGGAGCAGGAATAAGAATAGAGGAAGAGAAGCAGTGCACGGTGGGAGCAGCATACAGTAGTAATGTAGTGGGAGCAGGAAGGAGAATAGAGGAAGAGAAGCAGTGCATGGTGGGAGCAGCATAGAGTAGTAATGTAGTGGGAGCAGGAAGGAGAATAGAGGAAGAGAAGCAGTACATGGTGGGAGCAGCATACAGTAGTAATGTAGTGGGAGCAGGAAGGAGAACAGAGGAAGAGAAGCAGTGCATGGTGGGAGCAACATGGAGTAGTAATGTAGTGGGAGCAGGAAGGATAATAGAGGAAGAGAAGCAGTGCATGGTGGGAGCAGCATAGAGTAGTAATGTAGTTGGAGCAGGAAGGAGAATAGAGGAAGAGGAACAGTGCATGGTGGGAATAGAATGGAGAAGTTATGTAGTGGGAGCAGGAAGAAGAATAGAGGAAGGGGAGCAGTGCATGGTGGGAGCAGCATGGAGTAGTAATGTAGTGGGAGCAGGGAGAAGAATAGAGGAAGAGAAGCAGTGCATGGTGGGAGCAGCATACAGTAGTAATGTAGTGAGAGCAGGATGGAGAATAGAGGAAGAGAAGCAGTGCATGGTGGGAGCAGCATAGAGTAGTAATGTAGTGGCAGCAGGAAGGAGAATAGAGGAAGAGGACCAGCACATGGTGGGAGCAGAATGGAGTAGTAATGTAGTGGGAGCAGGAAGGAGAATAGAGGAAGAGAAGCAGTGCATGGTGGGAGCAGCATGGAGTAGTAATGTAGTGGGAGCAGGAAGGAGAATAGAGGAAAAGAAGCAGTGGATGGTGGGAGCAGCATAGACTTGTAATGTAGTGGGAGCAGGAAGAAGAATAGAGGAAGAGAAGCAGTGAATGGTGGGAGCAGCATAGAGTAGTAATGTAGTGGGAGCAGGAAGGAGAATAGAGGAAGAGGGACAGTGCATGGTGGGACTAGAATGGAGAAGTTATGTAGTGGGAGCAGGAAGAAGAATAGAGGAAGGGGAGCAGTGCATGTTGGGAGCAACATGGAGTAGTAATGTAGTGGGAGCAAGAAGGAGAATAGAGGAAGAGAAGCAGTGCATGGTGGGAGCAGCATACAGTAGTAATGTAGTGGGAGCAGGAAGGAGAATAGAGGAAGAGAAGCAGTGCATGGTGGCAGCAGCATAGAGTAGTAATGTAGTTGGAGCAGGAAGGAGAATAGAGGAAGAGGAACAGTGCATGGTGGGACTAGAATGGAGAAGTTATGTAGTGGGAGCAGGAAGAAGAATAGAGGAAGGGGAGCAGTGCATGGTGGGAGCAGCATGGAGTAGTAATGTAGTGGGAGCACGGAGAAGAATAGAGGAAGAGGAGCAGAGCATGCTGGAAACAGCATGGAGTAGTAATGTAGTGGGAGCAGGAAGGAGAATAGAGGAAGAGAAGCAGTGCATGGTGGGAGCAGCATGGAGTAGTAATGAAGTGGGAGAAGGAAGGAGAATAGAGGAAGAGGAGCAGTGCATGGTGGGAGCAGTATGGAGTAGTAATGTAGTGGGAGAAGGAAGGAGAATAGAGGAAGAGGAGCAGTGCATGGTGGGAGCAGCATGGAGAAGTAAGCGAGTGGGAGCAGGATGGAGAATAGAGGAAGAGGAGCAGTGCATGGTGGGAGCAGCATACAGTAGTAATGTAGTGGGAGCAGGAAGGAGAGTAGAGGAAGAGAAGCAGTGCATGGTGGGAGCAGCATAGAGTAGTAATGTAGTGGGAGCAGGAAGGAGAATAGAGGAAGAGGAGCAGCACATGGTGGGAGCAGAATGGAGTTGTAATGTAGTGGGAGCAGGAAGGAGAATAGAGGAAGAGGAGGAGTGCATGGTGGGAGCAGCATGGAGAAGTAATGTATTGTTATCAGGAAGGAGAATATAGGAAGAGGAGAAGTGCATGGTGGGAGCAGCATGGAGAAGTAATGTAGTGGGAGCAGGAAGGAGAATAGAGGAAGAGAAGCAGTGCATGGTGGCAGCAGCATAGAGTAGTAATGTAGTTGGAGCAGAAAGGAGAATAGAGGAAGAGGAACAGTGCATGGTGGGACTAGAATGGAGAAGTTATGTAGTGGGTGCAGGAAGAAGAATAGAGGAAGGGGAGCAGTGCATGGTGGGAGCAGCATGGAGTAGTAATGTAGTGGGAGCATGGAGGAGAATAGAGGAAGAGGAGCAGTGCATGCTGGAAACAGCATGGAGTAGTAATGTAGTGGGAGCATGAAGAAGAATAGAGGAAGAGGAGCAGTGCATGGTGGGAGCAGCATGGAGAATTAATGTAGTGGGAGCAGGAAGGAGAATAGAGGAAGAGGAGGAGTGCATGGTGGGAGCAGCATGGAGAAGTAATGTAGTGGGAGCAGGAAGGACAATAGAGGAAGAGAAGCAGTGCATGGTGGCAGCAGCATAGAGTAGTAATGTAGTTGGAGCAGGAAGGAGAATAGAGGAAGAGGAACAGTGCATGATGGGACTAGAATGGAGAAGTTATGTAGTAGGAGCAGGAAGAAGAATAGAGGAAGGGGAGCAGTGCATGGTGGGGGCAGCATGGAGTAGTAATGTAGTGGGAGCACGGAGAAGAATAGAGGAAGAGGAGCAGTGCATGCTGGAAACAGCATGGAGTAGTAATGTAGTGGGAGCAGGAAGGAGAATAGAGGAAGGGGAGCAGTGCATGGTGGTAGCAGCATAGAGTAGTAATGTAGTGGGAGCATGAAGTAGAATAGAGGAAGAGGAGCAGTGCATGGTTGGAGCAGCATGGAGTAGTAATGTAGTGGGAGAAGGAAGGAGTATAGAGGAAGAGGAGCAGTGCATGGTGGGAGCAGCATGGAGAAGTAATGTAGTGGGAGCAGGAAGGTGAATAGAGGAAGTTGAGCAGTGCATGGTGGGAGCAGCATACAGTAGTAATGTAGTGGGAGCAGGAAGGAGAATAGAGGAAGAGAAGCAGTGCATGGTGGGAGCAGCATAGAGTAGTAATGTAGTGGGAGCAGGAAGGAGAATAGAGGAAGAGGAGCAGCACATGGTGGGAGCAGAATGGAGTTGTAATGTAGTGGGAGCAGGAAGGAGAATAGAGGAAGAGGAGCAGTGCATGGTTGGAGCAGCATGGAGAAGTAATGTATTGGGAGAAGGAAGGAGTATAGAGGAAGAGGAGCAGTGCATGGTGGGAGCAGCATGGAGAAGTAATGTAGTGGGAGCAGGAAGGTGAATAGAGGAAGTTGAGCAGTGCATGGTGGGAGCAGCATACAGTAGTAATGTAGTGGGAGCAGGAAGGAGAATAGAGGAAGAGAAGCAGTGCATGGTGGGAGCAGCATAGAGTAGTAATGTAGTGGGAGCAGGAAGGAGAATAGAGGAAGAGGAGCAGCACATGGTGGGAGCAGAATGGAGTTGTAATGTAGTGGGAGCAGGAAGGAGAATAGAGGAAGAGGAGGAGTGCATGGTGGGAGCAGCATGGAGAAGTAATGTATTGGGATCAGGAAGGAGAATATAGGAAGAGGAGGAGTGCATGGTGGGAGCAGAATGGAGAAGTAATGTAGTGGGAGCAGGAAGGAGAATAGTGGAAGAGAAACAGTGCATGGTGGCAGCAGCATAGAGTAGTAATGTAGTTGGAGCAGAAAGGAGAATAGAGGAAGAGGAACAGTGCATGGTGGGACTAGAATGGAGAAGTTATGTAGTGGGAGCAGGAAGAAGAATAGATGAAGGAGAGCAGTGCATGGTGGGAGCAGCATGGAGTAGTAATGTAGTGGGAGCACGGAGGAGAATAGAGGAAGAGGAGCAGTGCATGCTGGAAACAGCATGGAGTAGTAATGTAGTGGGAGCAGGAAGGAGAATAGAGGAAGGGGAGCAGTGCATGGTGGTAGCAGCATAGAGTAGTAATGTAGTGGGAGCATGAAAGAGAATAGAGGAAGAGGAGCAGTGCATGGTGAGAGCAGCATGGAGAAGTAATGTAGTGGGAGCAGGAAGGAGAATAGAGGAAGAGAAGCAGTGCATGGTGGGAGCAGCATGGAGAAGTAATGTAGTGGGAGCAGGATGGGGAATGGAGGAAGAGGAGCAGTGCATGGTGGGAGCAGCATGGAGAAGTAATATAGTTCGAGCAGGATGGGGAATGGGGGAAGAGGAGCAGTGCATGGTGGGAGCAGCATGGAGAAGTAATGTAGTGGGAGCAGGATGGGGAATGGAGGAAGAGGAGCAGTGCATGGTGGGAGCTGCATGGAGGAGTAATGTAGTGGGAGCAGGATGGGGAATGGAGGAAGAGGAGCAGTGCATGGTTGGAGCAGCATGGAGAAGTAATGTAGTGGGAGCAGGATGGGGAATGGAGGAAGAGGAGCAGTGCATGGTGGGAGCAGCATGGAGGAGTAATGTAGTGGGAGCAGGAAGGAGAATAGAGGAAGAGAAGCAGTGCATGGTGGGAGCAGCATGGAGAAGTAATGTAGTGGGAGCAGGATGGGGAATGGAGGAAGAGGAGCAGTGCATGGTGGGAGCAGCATGGAGAAGTAATGTAGTTCGAGGAGGACGGGGAATGGGGGAAGAGGAGCAGTGCATGGTAGGAGCAGCATGGAGAAGTAATGTAGTGGGAGCAGGATGGGGAATGGAGGAAGAGGAGCAGTGCATGGAGGGAGCAGCATGGAGAAGTAATGTAATGGGAGCAGGAAGCAGAAAAGAGGAAGAGAAGCAGTGCTTGGTGGGAGCAGCATAGAGTAGTAATGTAGTGGGAGCAGGAAGGAGAATAGAGGAAGAGAAGCAGTGCTTGGTGGGAGCAGCATAGAGTAGTAATGTAGTGGGAGCAGGAAGGAGAATAGATGAAGAGGAATAGTCCATGGTGGGACTAGAATGGAGAGATTATGTAGTGGGAGCAGGAAGAAGAAAAGAGGAAGGGGAGCAGTTCATAGTGGGAGCAGCATGGAGTAGTAATGTAGTGGGAGAAGGAAGGAGAATAGAGAAAGAGGAGCAGTGCATGGTGGGAGCAGCATTGAGTAGTAATGTAGTGGGAGAAGGAAGGAGAATAAAGGAAGAGGAGCAGTGCATGGTGGGAGCAGTATGGAGTAGTAATGTAGTGGGAGCAGGAAGAAGAATAGAGGAAGGGGAGCAGTGCATGGTGGGAGCTGAATGGAGTAGTAATGTAGTGAGAGCAGGAAGGAGAATAGAGGAAGGGGAGCATTGCATGGTGATAGCAGCATGGAGTAGTAATGTAGTGGGAGCAGGAAGGAGAATAGAGGAAGAGGAGCAGTGCATGGTGGGAGCTGCATACAGTAGTAATGTAGTGGGAGCAGGAAGGAGAATAGAGGAAGAGGAGCAGTGCATGGTGGGAGCAGCATACAGCAGTAATGTAGTGGGAGCAGGAAGGAGAATAGAGGAAGAGTAGCAGTGCATGGTGGGAGCAGCATAGAGTAGTAATGTAGTGGCAGCAGGAAGGAGAATAGAGAAAGAGGACCAGCACATGGTGGGAGCAGAATGGAGTAGTAATGTAGTGGGAGGAGGAAGGAGAATAGAGGAAGAGAAGCAGTGCATGGTGGGAGCAGCATGGAGTAGTAATGTAGTGGGAGCAGGAAGGAGAATAGAGGAAGAGAAGCAGTGCATGGTGGGAGCAGCATAGAGTAGTAATGTAGTGGGAGCAGGAAGAAGAATAGAGGAAGAGAAGCAGTGCACGGTGGGAGCAGCATACAGTAGTAATGTAGTGGGAGCAGGAAGGAGAATAGAGGAAGAGAAGCAGTGCATGGTGGGAGCAGCATAGAGTAGTAATGTAGTGGGAGCAGGAAGGAGAATAGAGGAAGAGAAGCAGTACATGGTGGGAGCAGCATACAGTTGTAATGTAGTGGGAGCAGGAAGGAGAACAGAGGAAGAGAAGCAGTGCATGGTGGGAGCAACATGGAGTAGTAATGTAGTGGGAGCAGGAAGGATAATAGAGGAAGAGAAGCAGTGCATGGTGGGAGCAGCATAGAGTAGTAATGTAGTTGGAGCAGGAAGGAGAATAGAGGAAGAGGAACAGTGCATGGTGGGAATAGAATGGAGAAGTTATGTAGTGGGAGCAGGAAGAAGAATAGAGGAAGGGGAGCAGTGCATGGTGGGAGCAGCATGGAGTAGTAATGTAGTGGGAGCAGGGAGAAGAATAGAGGAAGAGAAGCAGTGCATGGTGGGAGCAGCATACAGTAGTAATGTAGTGAGAGCAGGATGGAGAATAGAGGAAGAGAAGCAGTGCATGGTGGGAGCAGCATAGAGTAGTAATGTAGTGGCAGCAGGAAGGAGAATAGAGGAAGAGGACCAGCACATGGTGGGAGCAGAATGGAGTAGTAATGTAGTGGGAGCAGGAAGGAGAATAGAGGAAGAGAAGCAGTGCATGGTGGGAGCAGCATGGAGTAGTAATGTAGTGGGAGCAGGAAGGAGAATAGAGGAAAAGAAGCAGTGGATGGTGGGAGCAGCATAGACTTGTAATGTAGTGGGAGCAGGAAGAAGAATAGAGGAAGAGAAGCAGTGAATGGTGGGAGCAGCATAGAGTAGTAATGTAGTGGGAGCAGGAAGGAGAATAGAGGTAGAGGAACAGTGAATGGTGGGACTAGAATGGAGAAGTTATGTAGTGGGAGCAGGAAGAATAATAGAGGAAGAGAAGCAGTGCACGGTGGGAGCAGCATACAGTAGTAATGTAGTGGGAGCAGGAAGGAGAATAGAGGAAGAGAAGCAGTGCATGGTGGGAGCAGCATAGAGTAGTAATGTAGTGGGAGCAGGAAGGAGAATAGAGGAAGAGAAGCAGTGCATGGTGGGAGCAGCATACAGTAGTAATGTAGTGGGAGTAGGAAGGAGAATAGAGGAAGAGAAGCAGTGTATGGTGGGAGCAACATGGAGTAGTAATGTAGTGGGAGCAGGAAGGAGAATAGAGGAAGAGAAGCAGTGCATGGTGGGAGCAGCATAGAGTAGTAATGTAGTTGGAGCAGGAAGGAGAATAGAGGAAGAGGAACAGTGCATGGTGGGAATAGAATGGAGAAGTTATGTAGTGGGAGCAGGAAGAAGAATAGAGGAAGGGGAGCAGTGCATGGTGGGAGCAGCATGGAGTAGTAATGTAGTGGGAGCAGGGAGGAGAATAGAGGAAGGGGAGCAGTGCATGCTGGAAACAGCATGGAGTAGTAATGTAGTGGGAGCAGGAATTAGAATAGAGGAAGGGGAGCAGTGCATGGTGGGAGCAGCATAGAGTAGTAATGTAGTGGGAGCATGAAGGAGAATAGAGGAAGAGGAGCAGTGAATGGTGGGAGCAGCATGGAGTAGTAATGTAGTGGGAGCAGGAAGGAGAATAGAGGAAGAGAAGCAGTGCATGGTGGGAGCAGCATGGAGTAGTAATGTAGTGGGAGAAGGAAGGAGAATAGAGGAAGAGGAGCAGTGCATGGTGGGAGCAGTATGGAGAAGTAATGTAGTGGGAGAAAGAAGGAGAATAGAGAAAGAGAAGCAGTGCATGGTGGGAGCAGCATGGAGAAGTAAGGGAGTGGGAGCAGGAAGGAGAATAGAGGAAGAGGAGCAGTGCATGGTGGGAGCAGCATGGAGTAGTAATGTAGTGGGAGCAGGAAGAAGAATAGAGGAAGGGGAGCAGTGCATGGTGGGAGCAGCATGGAGAAGTAATGTAGTTGGAGCAGGAAGGAAGAGGAGCAGGGCATGGTGGGAGCAGCATAGAGAAGTAATTTAGTGGGAGCAGGAAGGAGAATAGAGGAAGAGAACAGTGCATGGTGAGAGCAGCATGGAGTAGTAATGTATTGGGAGCAAGAAGGAGAAGAGAGAAAGTGGTGCAGTGCATGGTGGGAACAGCATGGAGAAGTAATGTAGTGGGAGCAGGAAGGAGAATAGAGAAAGAGGAGCAGTGCATGGTGGAAACAGCATGCAGTAGTAATGTAGTGGGAGCAGGAAGAAGAATAGAGGAAGGGGAGCAGTGCATCTTGGGAGCAGCATGGAATAGTAATGTAGTGGGAGCAGGAAGGAGAATAGAGGAAGAGAAGCAGCGCATGGTGGGAGCAGCATGGAGTAGTAATGTAGTGGGAGCAGGAAGAAGAATAGAGGAAGAAGACCAGTGCATGATGGGAACATCATGGAGAAGTAAGGGAGTGTGTGCAGGATGGGGAAAGGAGGAAGAGGAGCAGTGCATGGTGGGAGCAGCATGGAGAAGTATTGTAAGGGAGTGGGAGCAGAATGGGGAATGGAGGAAGAGGAGCAGTGCATGGTGGGAGCAGCATGGAGAAGTGAGGGAGTGGGAGTACGAAGGAGAATAGGGGAAGATGACCAGTTGATGGTGGGAACATCATGGAGAAGTAAGTGAGTGTGTGCAGGACGGGGAAAGGAGGGAGAGGAGCACTTCATGGTGGGAGCAGAATGGAGAAGGGAGTAGGAAAGAGAATAGAGGAAGTGGAAGAGCACATGGTGTGAACAGCATGGAGGAGTAAAAGCATGGGAGCAGGATAAAGAATGGAGGAAGATGAGGCGTGAATGGTGGGAACAGCATGGAGGAGTAAAGGAGTGGGAGCAGGATAAAGAATAGAGGAAGATGAGCAGGTGAGCAGTGCATGGTGGGAGCAGCATGGAATTGTAAGGTAGTGGGAGCAGGATAGAGAGCGCGCCAGTGCCTTTTTTGCAGTCCAGCGCCGCACCTAGAATTGACACTATATCCAATAAACAAGTTTCAATATATTTGATCCAATCAAAATTCTTGTCCAGGTTGGGACTTCGGTTAACAATTATACGCAGTATACATTCATTTTTCAGTGTAACTGAAGGAAGGGTACATGTACAGAAGGCCAGCTGGTACCAAGTTTGTCTGTGTTAAGAACTGATTTCTGATCTATCTATCTATCTAATTACAGTATCTATCTCATATCTATCTATTTATCTCAATCTACCTAACAATCTATCTCTCTCTATCTATCTATATCTATCTCTCTCTCTCTATTTATCTATCTATCGCATCTGTCTGTTTATCTATCTATCTCATATCTATTTATCTATCTATCTCATATCTATCTATCTATCTATCTATCTCATATTTATCTATCTATCTATCTATCTATCTATCTATCTATCGGCATGGAAGCAGGATAAAGAATAGAGGAAGATGAGAAGTGCATGGTGGGAGCAGCATGGAATAGTAAGGTAGTGGGAGCAGGATAGAGAGCGCGTCAGTGCCCTTTTTGCGGTCCAGTGCCGCACCTAGAATTGACACTATATCCAATAAACAAGTTTCAATATTTTTGATCCAATCAAAATTCTTGTCCAGGTTGGGACTTCGGTTAACAATTATACGCAGTATACATTCATTTTTCAGTGTAACTGAAGGAAGGGTACATGTACAGTAGGCCTGCTGGTACCAAGTTTGTCTGTGTTAAGAACTGATTTCTGATCTATCTATCTAATTACAGTATCTATCTCATATCTATCTATTTATCTCAATCTACCTAACAATCTATCTCTCTCTATCTATCTATATCTATCTCTCTCTCTCTATTTATCTATCTATCTATCACATCTGTCTGTTTATCTATCTATCTCATATCTATTTATCTATCTATCTCATATCTATCTGTCTATCTATCTATCTATCTATCTATCTATCTATCTATCTATCTATCGGCGTGGAAGCAGGATAAAGAATAGAGGAAGATGAGAAGTGCATAGTGGGAGCATCATGGAATAGTAAGGTAGTGGGAGCAGGATAGAGAGCGCGTCAGTGCCCTTTTTGCGGTCCAGCACCGGACCTAGAATTGACAGTATGTCCAATAAACAAGTTCTCAATCTACCTAACAATCTATCTATCTCTCTCTCTCTCTCTCTCTATTTATCTATCTATCTATCTATCTATCTATCTATCTATCTCATATCTATTTATCTATCTATCTCATATCTATTTATCTATCTATTTATCTATCTATCTCATATCTATTTATCTATCTCATATCTATTTATCTATCTATTTATCTATCTTATATCTATCTGTCTATCTATCTCATATCTATCTCTCTATCTATCTATCTATCTATCTATCTATCTGATATCTATTTATCTATCTATCTCATATCTATCTATCTATCTCATATCTATCTGTCTATCTATCTATCTATCTATCTATCTCATATCTATCTGTCTATCTATCTATCTATCTATCTATCTATCTATCTATCTATCTATCTATCTATCTATCTCATATCTAGTTATCTATCTATTTATCTATCTATCTCATATCTAGTTGTCTATATTTCTATCTCATATCTATCTCATGTCTATCTATCTATCTATCTATCTATCTATCTCATATCTATTTATCTATCTATTTATCTATCTATCTCACATCTATCTGTCTATCTATCTATCTCATATCTATCTGTCTATCTATCCATCTATCGGCGTGGGAGCAGGATAAAGAATAGAGGAAGATGAGCAGATGAGCAGTGCATGGTGGGAGCAGCATGGAATAGTAAGGTAGTGGGAGCAGGATAGAGAGCGCGCCAGTGCCTTTTTTGCGGTCCAGCG
This sequence comes from Taudactylus pleione, assembly GCA_031769625.1. NCBI lineage: Eukaryota > Metazoa > Chordata > Amphibia > Anura > Myobatrachidae > Taudactylus > Taudactylus pleione. Next base: position 7,320,461 of record JAUIMM010000113.1, read on the forward strand.
CCGCACCTAGAATTGACACTATGTCCAATAAACAAGTTTCAATATATTTGATCCAATCAAAATTCTTGTCCAGGTTGGGACTTTGGTTAACAATTATACGCAGTATACATTCATTTTTCAGTGTAACTGAAGGAAGGGTACATGTACAGTAGGCCTGCTGGTACCAAGTTTGTCTGTGTTAAGAACTGATTTCTGATCTATCTATCTATCTATCTATCTATCTATCTATCTAATTACAGTATCTATCTCATATCTATCTATTTATCTCAATCTACCTAACAATCTATCTCTCTCTATCTATCTATATCTATCTCTCTCTCTCTATTTATCTATCTATCTATCTATCTATCTATCTATCTATCGCATCTGTCTGTTTATCTATCTATCTCATATCTATTTATCTATCTATCTCATATCTATCTGTCTATCTATCTATCTCATATGTATCTATCTATCTATCTATCTATCTATCTATCTATCTATCTATCTATCGGCGTGGAAGCAGGATAAAGAATAGAGGAAGATGAGAAGTGCATGGAGGGAGCAGCATGGAATAGTAAGGTAGTGGGAGCAGGATAGAGAGCGCGCCAGTGCCTTTTTTGCGGTCCAGCGCCGCACCTAGAATTGACACTATATCCAATAAACAAGTTTCAATATATTTGATCCAATCAAAATTCTTGTCCAGGTTGGGACTTCGGTTAACAATTATACGCAGTATACATTCATTTTTCAGTGTAACTGAAGGAAGGGTACATGTACAGTAGGCCTGCTGGTACCAAGTTTGTCTGTGTTAAGCACTGATTTCTGATCTATCTATCTATCTATCTATCTATCTATCTATCTAATTACAGTATCTATCTCATATCTATCTATTTATCTCAATCTACCTAACAATCTATCTCTCTCTATCTATCTATATCTATCTCTCTCTCTCTATTTATCTATCTATCTATCACATCTGTCTGTTTATCTATCTATCTCATATCTATTTATCTATCTATCTCATATCTATCTGTCTATCTATCTCATAAGTATGTATCTATCTATCTATCTATCGGCGTGGAAGCAGGATAAAGAATAGAGGAAGATGAGAAGTGCATGGTGGGAGCATCATGGAATAGTAAGGTAGTGGGAGCAGGATAGAGAGCACGTCAGTGCCCTTTTTGCGGTCCAGCACCGGACCTAGAATTGACAGTATGTCCAATAAACAAGTTCTCAATCTACCTAACAATCTATCTATCTATCTATCTATCTATCTATCTATCTATCTATCTCTCTCTCTCTCTATTTCTCTCTATTTATCTATCTATCTATCTATCTATCTATCTATCTATCTATCTATCTATCTATCTCATCTGTTTATCTATCTATCTATCTATCTATCTCATATCTATTTATCTATCTATCTCATATCTATTTATCTATCTATTTATCTATCTATCTCATATCTATTTATCTATCTATCTCATATCTATCTATCTATCTATCTATCTATCTATCTATCTATCTATCTATCTATCTGATATCTATTTATCTATCTATTTATCTATCTATCTCATATCTATCTATCTATCTATCTATCTATCTAACTATCTCATATCTATCTGTCTATCTATCTATCTCATATCTATCTGTCTATCTATCTATCTATCTATCTATCTCATATCTATTTATCTATCTATTTATCTATCTATCTCATATCTAGTTGTCTATATTTCTATCTCATATCTATCTCATGTCTATCTATCTATCTATCTGTCTATCTCATATCTATTTATCTATCTATCTCATATCTATTTATCTATCTATTTATCTATCTATCTCATATCTATCTGTCTATCTATCGATCTCATATCTATCTGTCTATCTATCTATCTATCGGCGTGGGAGCAGGATAAAGAATAGAGGAAGATGAGCAGGTGAGCAGTGCATGGTGGGAGCATCATGGAATAGTAAGGTAGTGGGAGCAGGATAGAGAGCGCGTCAGTGCCCTTTTTGTGGTCCAGCACCGGACCTAGAATTGACAGTATGTCCAATAAACAAGTTTCAATATAGTTGATCTAATCAAATTCTTGTCCAGGTTGGGACTTCGGTTAACAATTATACGCAGTATACATTCATTTTTCAGTGTAACTGAAGGAAGGGTACATGTACAGTAGGCCTGCTGGTACCAAGTTTGTCTGTGTTAAGAGCTAATTTCTGATCTGTCTATCTCTGTCTATCTATCTATCTATCTATCTATCTATCTATCTATCTATCTATCTATCTATCTATCTATCTATCCATCTATCTATCTAGAGTATCTATCTATCTCTATGTAGCAATCTACCTAACAATCTCTCTCTCTCTATCTTTCTCTCTCTCTCTCATATCTGGCAGTCATTTGGGTGGTCATAATGCACTACATAAAGCTCATCGTGGTTTCTTGATGTGAACAAACAGAACAGGGGATGTAGTTATGTCAAACAGAATGTGTTTACTTTACATTAGAGTGAGGCTAATATGATAATGGACTTATATAAATTTTCCAAGCCTAAATAACATTACACTGTGTAATTACATATGCAAGCATACAGAACACAACAAATTGCAGTTACCAGTTATAGGGAAATCGGGATTAATCTTGATAACCGAAAAAGAACCAGCTTTAAGACGCGCCTCAAGATGGCCTGATTACATCGCTGTCTGTGTTGCAACCAGGCCAGAGTACATTATATCAGAAATTCATGACCTATCTGTGACAGCAAATCACAATGCTGTAAAGTTTTGGTTGTCTACTTTGAAAACAACCCAATCTCCAGAGTATCGTTATTGTCTATCGTTGACATACTGTAATCAGTCAAATTCTGACAGGTAAATCGACAATGATCTCTGCAATTGTTAACAATGCACCATCCATGTTTTCTTTCCCAATAATTTCCTGAAAAAAACATCAGCTTTAAGCTTATCCTATCCTATGTCACTCACTGTTCTTCGGCAAAGCATCTGCTCATGTATATAAACCAGCAAGCAGCCTCGTCCACCACCTTTTCCAGAAAGATGAGACTGGGTTATTTTCTTTGCCTGGAAAAATAAAAATGTAAATTGGATGCAGCAGTTACATGTTAAACTTCAGCAGCAGAGGGGAAAAAACATGTGCTATATAAATTGGAAAGGTCAACGTAGAAATTAAAAGTAGTAGTTGTTTGTGAAATGTGTTTATAGAAAATCGTCCCAGTCTTTGGATATGTAATCATTATTATATGCTGACAAAATGCATGAAAGCATTTTGTATTTTTTTTGCTTGGAAAGCTGCAATTTTAGCTTTTGGAACATTTTATTCTAAAGTGAAGGGCAGACCTTGAAACAAGATGCTCATCAAGATAATGTCTGCTATCAGAGGGACAGTGATTTTAAGCTGTCTGAAAGCAGTTTCACTTAGTGCTGTAATTAGCATTTCCCTTCCCCAGATGACTTTTTAAATGATAAATTCCAATGGGAGACATGCTTTTGTCCAACAGAATGACAACATCCACATGATCATACAAGCGACAGAAGGGAATGCATCAACCTAAATTTTTAAACAGAGTCTATCCCAACAAAATGAATTGGCAAAAGTCACATATTGCACTTTATTTAATCAGAGGATGGTCCAGCAAACCAAAAGGAAAGTTAATTTTTGGTAATTCCAAGCACGCATTTTTCCAACTGGTAACCTACAGTAGTATGGGCTATTATTAATAAAACATATATCCCCCTTTGATGCGGCTCAGGTTATTTGTGGGGGCCCTGCTGGTCATCCGGTGCCTATACAGTCCCCATTTGATATTAGTGTATATTTGGCTACATACATTTGGTAAGAAAATCTTAATGATTTGTATATGTTGTATTGCATACTGTTGGTTATTGCATTTGGGGGGAATCTGCAGCAGAGCAGCAGACTGATGTACTAAGCCTTGGCGAGAGATAAAGTACCAACCAATCACCTCCTGTCATTTTTCAAACAGCCTGTAAAGTGACAGTTACACAGCTAATTGGTTGGTATTTTATCTCTCTCCAGGACTTAGGTCCTGATTCAGAGGCGCACGCTATTTGCGTGCGCTCGCTCTGAATCAGGATGTTCCTATTTTTTTTTATTCCGGCCTCCAACCTGCAATAGTTTAAACACAGTCTTTGAGCCTTTGCTGAGAAAAATAGGGACAACAATTAGGCTATGCTGGAAGCAGTAGTTCACCGGCAGATTTGCAGCACTTAACACAGTGTTTGCTAATACTTGGACCTCCTGAGAAAAATAACAAGGGCTATGCTGGAAGCAGTAGTTCACCGGCAGATTTGCAGCACTTAACACAGTCTTTGCTAATACTTGGCCCTACTGAGAAAAATAACAAGGGCTATGCTGGAAGCAGTAGTTCACCGGCAGATTTGCAGCACTTAACACAGTCTTTGCTAATACTTGGCCCTACTGAGAAAAATAACAAGGGCTATGCTGGAAGCAGTAGTGCACCGGCAGATTTGCAGCACTTAACACAGTCTTTGCTAATACTTGACCCTACTGAGAAAAATAACAAGGGCTATGCTGGAAGCAGTAGTTCACCGGCAGATTTGTAGCACTTAACACAGTCTTTGCTAATACTTGGCCCTACTGAGAAAAATAACAAGGGCTATGCTGGAAGCAGTAGTTCACCGTCAGATTTGCAGCACTTAACACAGTCTTTGCTAATACTTGGCCCTATGCCACAATTTACTATCACCAGAATTGCCAGCCGGGGTTACACAGGGCTAAATAAACAAGCAATATTCATTACATCAGCATGAATGGACTTTGAAATGGTTACCTGGCCAAATAGTGTATAAGAAACAATTTACATCAACACCAATATGGGTAAATACTCAAACATTTCATGCAAGCAAAATATTAATCAGCATTGACAATAATAACACAGTGAGCAGTGAACAGCTTTACAGAGTAATATAACAGATAAAGGGCCATGGAGGTCCACTATCAACCCTTTAGCTAACACACGACTCAAACAGTAAACAGAGCCAAATACATATCACATGGCATTACATTTATTTTAAAGCTAGACATAAAATACTTTGTACATCACCCACAGTGGCATCGGACATGAGCCGACACCCATAAGGCAGGTCCCCTCCTGGACATGAGCCAGAGGTTCACAGGAAAGAAAATGACCACCAATGCAACTCTTGGGGAAAAGAGGGGGTGACCTATATTTTACTTCTCCCCTATTTCATCACTACACACACACTTTACCTAATTTAAAACACTATGACTCCTTTCTACACCCAGTTGTGTGGGAGACTAACTCCCGGTCGCAGCTTTTACACAAAACCTAGTCTCCCAGCCTAATCATGGTTAGCCACAAGGTAAAGGATAATGCAATAGACCCAGAGGACCTAGATAGGATAGGTGTACAGAGGGGCAGGGCCTTAATGGAGGGAAGATAGGAGCTGTGGAGGGACAGAGTATAGAGAGGTTCTGGTATGATCTCACCCCTGGCAGTGGCTGTTCAGCCCCCTCCGATGTCCAGGGCAACTCTGGGATGCACAGCACCGCACCAGAGCTCCCAGCTGCAGACCTCCGGCAGGTATTTCACAAGGAGCAACAGGTGCAAAATCCCTTTCCACAGGGGATCTGTCCAGGAAACACACACAGCAGCAGGAGGGGTCCTGAAGCACTCTTCCTCTGGGGCTGTCTTTTCTTCTGCCCGTGCGGGTGACAGCAGGGTTTTCATCACTGGCGGGAACTTTTCCTCAGCTGGGGCTTCATCTGCGATGATGGAGCGATGAGACCTTCTTCCCAGGCAGCTCCTCTTCTCTCCCAGCTTGCGCAGATTTACAAATGTGGCTCCTGATAACAGGCACTTAGGAAGGCAGTCCTTATTTCAGAGGGGGGTTCTTCCAAAGCAGGGTGCTCTATGCAAATCCCCAGGCAAGCTTCCTCCAGGGACTCACATCCAGCATCAGAGCACCTCTCCTGCAGAATAGATAGGTAGCCTTCCGGGCTAATGTGAAGTCTGGTAATTGTAATCCATAAAAGTTATAACATCCTTATGTTTACAGCTCCAAGGGTACTACACAGCAACTCATTACAGACAACACCAGGTGCAGTATTTGTAATCCAGGGTAAATGAGAGGGGTTAATGCTCCCCTATTTGTACAGATCCAGGGACACTCCACAGCAACTCCTTCCTGACTCCTTTTCCAGAAATTCCTTCCAGACTCAACACTGACAGCCTAGAGGAAGGTAATTTATAAACTCTCCCTCACTCTCCTCCGTGTCGGTCTGGCATCTATGAGTGGACAGAGGGGACCCAGCAACAGGCCGCCTACAGGGATCTCTGCCTGGACACCTAGGCTACCAATCAATGGGGCAGGATTTTCCCTCCTAAATGGATCGCTGACCAAGGGGCACTTTCTACCTCCCTGTCTGCACATGCTCAGTAAGGTTCAGGGAGAGCAAGGTCAGTCAAAGTTCACTATACCTGCCTATTATGTGGAATGGGGCTGCAGCATATCTATGTGTTCATACAAAAAAAAAATATTGTGGGACCTCTATTTGGGAACAAACTTGGGGGTACCACACAGCTCTAATAGAGCCAGAAATCCACTACTGACATCACGAGTGATGTCAGTAGGGCTGCCCACAAACGGCAGGCGTTCCTTCGGGAATGTCTCCGTTTGTTCAGCCACCCCCCCTACCCACCTACAAAACTGGGCGAGCTGTCGATCAACATCGACAGCCGCCCCGTTTTGATGCAAGCTCCGGAGCGAGTGCAGGTCTCACTCGCTACGGGGCGAGCGCACGCGCACACTGGGACACCATCGACCCGCTTGCGAGCGCTATGCACTCGCGAGCGGGTCTGAATTAGGCCCTTAGTACATCTCCCCCTGGATTATTGTTGAAAGCTTACTCTTATGGTGCACTCACCTTCATTATAATGTTGCCAGCTGCACCACCCTTACAGGGGAGCAGCAACACCTCCCACATGGTATAGGTAGTAAAGTTTAGGAGGAGGAATTGGATGCCCGTGTTCTTGTTGTTGGAGTTTATTGGCAGTCTCCAATTGCAATGTGTGTTTTTGTTATGGGTAGTCACTGTGTTCTGGCCATCCTTTCTTTGCCACCTTGCATTTCATTAGTATATTTTCTTACAAATAAATTGCTGACCATTTTAAATGCCAAATTATGTGTTGTGTCTTTATTTTAGTGTTAAGTTTATTACTGTTAGTCATTATTGTGTGGGACTGGCACTGAAGACATTCTTCAGCCGATTGTAGGTTTAGTAAAATCGATGTGCTGCTATCTACTGTAGCATGTTAATAAATGACAGTAGGTACAAGTGTGGATGACACAGTGTTGTATGCAACCCAGTCGCAAGTTTGGTGAAGATGTGTTGGTAAAACTGTGGGCTATTAAGAGTTGTGCATATACTGTAGCTCTTCCCTTCATCCCTGGTGGTAGTTGTTTTTCACGATGCAACTATAAGTACCAGCAAGCCTGCTCTTTGACACATGTAGAACTGCAAGATCAATGTGGAATTGGCACCTGTATACCCACTGTGAAAAAAAATATACATACAAAATAGTCTGCGCATCCACTAATGAATAACTCACTCAATAAATAGTAATCAGAACAATAAATTCAGAAAATAAACAACTAACACAGTTGTAAATAGTATTTTAAAATAGTAATGGCGAATGGTGCTGTCTTATTAGTAATGTAATATTAAAAAAATATAAACAAAAAGAATATAAATAAAAAAACAGATGTATCAAATCTTAAATAAATTTAATTGACCCATTAAAAGCCTTCTATTAGTGAAATGTAGCACATAAATAATGGACATAACATTCACAATGTAAAAAAACATTTAACACACTGTAACAGATAAAACGTAAATAACAAAATTGTTGCAGATCTCTTTGATTCTTATAAGTAGTGTAGATCACTCCGAACATTCCTTTCAGATGTTACAGGATCAACCTCTTTAAAAAAATATTCCAGAAGTCTCAGGCTGTACGTAACTAATCCAACCACCTCAGTGGTAAACTTATACTGTGCCTGGTATTATCCAACCTCTTTTTTAGAATGTATTATAGAAGGTGTGGCATTCATAGACCAACAATCATGTAATGGAACTAAGGGCCTGATTCAGAGCCGGACGCAATTAGCGCTCGCTCGTTCAGAAAATAGTTCGCTCTTTGCGGTCTGTTCACGCCTCTAGGTCTGAACGAGCGAACAAAACTTGCGGCCGTTTTTTGGAAAAATACGCCCCCTGGCCACTCGCATCCTACGTCATGTCCGCTATTTATTAGATTAATCGAGTACATCGACCAGCGTATGAACTGCTCGCTATTCTTGTGGTTGGTTTTTGCTACCACAATCTTGCGAGCAGTTCTGGCTATAAAATAACCCAGTGACGTGGTCAATGACGCTCCTGTATTAATTATGCACACCCTTAAAACGCCCGTTTTGACCTTTAAGCACGCCTGCGTTCGGATCTCCACTCCCCGTTTTCAAGCACCTTCCCCTGTTACCACCCACATACGCCTCCTCATGTCACTCAAAATAGCAGGCATTCGCTGTTTAGCGAACAAACAAATTTCGGCTGCACTGACTGGTTCGCGCATGCGTATAACGATCCGTATGCATGCGCAGTTGGGCAAACATCGCTCGGAGCGAACGCGCGGCCCCTTACGAGCGGCTCTGAATCAGACCCTAAGTTGTTAGTTAAGGTACCTACACACTTGGCGGTGTTCTCACGATCAGACATCGTGTTCCGATTTCCCCTTGAACTCTCCCCAGTAGCTCCCTGGCAGTCGTGGGCACGATTTGGTGTTAAAAATTGTCCAATGTGACAAACGATCTATCGTGCCTCCTAACTATTCCAGTGCATCGTGACTGATTTCGGCAAATCTGCCCTACAGCACGGCAGATCTGAAGATGCGATGTATGACGAGCGGGTACTCACATCGGCATCGTGATCGTGAGTAGACACTCATGATTAGGACATATTTTACACGATTTGTCGTCACGGTACGTCGGATTCGGACAAATCTTGTAAATTATCTCTAAGTGTGTAGACACCTTTACGGACCCTGCTATGAGCCGAAGTGAATATGTCCACTGAAGGTAATACTCACGGATTTTAATAGAGCCAGGGGCAACAGTCCGTATATTAGTGCTCCGTGGCAGAGTATATCAGATAGCTGTCGACTTATATATCTTTGCACTCACAGGAGGAAAAGATGTCCGTATGGTACCCCTTATAATCACTCTCCCGAGTGCTGTAGATCGCAAACCACCAGCGGAGGTATTGGCATTGTGGCCGGCAGTGATATCTGTGGCCTAATTGGAACCACACCAACTCAGTCATCACCAGCAGAGGTATCTGTAGTCCAGCCGGCGGTTATATCTATAGCCTGGCTGGAAACACACGGCAGACGCGCCATTAGGATGATCACCAGACCCAATAGATACAATGTAGAGAGCAGTGCAACAATATTGCAATAATAAAGCATGTGTGAGCGTCCTGTATAACGCGTTACGGCACAATCCCATGTGACTTTTTCAAAGGTACTGAGGAGGCTAAAGGACACTCCTTATATCCTCACTCCCACAGGTAATGCTTAGTGCAGTGGCTCCCAAACTGCGCGCCGCGGCACCCTGGGGTGCCATGGTGCTGTCACCAGGGAACCGTGGCTGGAGGGGGAAGCAGGTGTCAGGTTTTTTTTCCACCAGTGCATCATGTATGGAGCTGGAGCGGAGGTGGGGAGGGAGGCGGCGGTTAGTCGCTGTCACTGAGGTACCGAAGGGAAGCTACTGTATTTTTTTTTTTAGTGCCTTGCGATTGGAGCCAAAGCCAGAGTAGAGGTGGGGCGGGGTGGGGGCGGTGGTTAGATTTGATCACACTTGAGCCTGCAGTGAGCTGGGCTGGGCTGCCTGTGTTGATGCTGCAGCTGGAGTAACTGAGGAGTTGAAGGACCGCCCACAGCACTGGATCTCTGTAAGACAGATAAGTAAAGTTGGCTCCTGTGGAAAGAATAGGAGGAAGGATATGACCTGCACTGGTATAAGTACTGTCTGTATACTGTAGGGAGGGGGCCCACATATTTAACTATATGGGGGTGGGGATGGCTGCAAAGAAACACGGGGAGACACATGGGGGGGCTGCACAGGGAGACATATGGAGGGGGATGTACAGGCAAACACATGGAGGGTGCTACTAAGGGAGACACATGGAGGGTGCTACATAGGGGCTGCACAGGGAGACACATGGAACGGCCTGCATAGGGAGACACATGGAGGAGGGGCTGCAATGAGAGACACATGGAGGAGGGGCTGCAATGAGAGACACATGAAGGGGGCTGCAAAGGGAGACACATGGAGGGGGGGTGCATTGAGAGACACATGGAGGAGGGGCTGCACAGGGAGACACACGGAGGGGGCTGCATAGGGAGACATATGGAGGAGGGGGCTGCACAGGGAGACACATGGAAGGGGCTGCATAGAGAGACACATGGAGGAGGCGCTGCACAGCGAGACACATGGAGGGGGGGGTGCAATGAGAGACACATGGAGGGGGCTGCACAGGGAGATACATGGAGGGGGTTTTAAAGGGAGATACATGGAGAAGGGGGCTGCAATGAAAGACACATGGAGTAGGGGGGTGCAATGAGAGACACATGGAGGAGGACATATTTTGTGCATATTGTTTTTATTTTGTTCTTATTCCTGTCAATGAGTGCTGTAAATTGTTTGTTGAAAGAATTATAATTGAAAAAAATATTTATATAAATTATTTTTCCTTGGATTTATGTGTATTATTTTTGAAAACAAGTTAATTAGTATTTCTTTCCTGAAGTAAAAACTAATTACATTATTTTGACCCATCTACTTTAAAAAAGGGACCGGTTGGTAATTATTTTGGCATGGGGTGCCTTGAAAAATTCATGGAGACACTAAGGGTGCCTTAAACTGAAAAAGTTTGGGAATCACTGGCTTAGTGAATGAATGTATGAAAACAATTGTTTTAATCCTGCAATCAACTCATGACACATCTAAACGATTGTATCACATTACTGAAATATTATATCACTGAATCCCTATAAAAATTATGATAATACATACAAATTCACTCTCCAATATCAACTACATAATATATAAAAAGACAGCACCCTACAATAAGACTAAATAATTATGCTAACCAAAAAATAAAAACTAATAAATAATGAATAAACCACTAACATACTGAGAAAGCATTGAAAGCTCCTACTCGTGGCTTTTTATTTATAGACACATGGTACAGCCATGGGCACGAGGTTTGTGCCGAGCTTTGCCAACATATAAAAGGGCACCTTTGAGGATGCCCATGTTTGGAGGGGTGGGCAAGACGTGAACCTCGTGCTCTATGGCCGATATATAGATGATTTGTTTTTTATTTGGGATGGTGATGAGCACTCACTAGCACTTTTTATTGCACAATTAAATTTAAATTATTTTAATTTATCATTCACTAGCACATTTCACTCAAAATGCATCTCTTTCCTCGATATCACCCTTTATACTGTATGTCTGACTCTCATTGGCTGCTAAAATAAACACACCGCCACCAGGTAGTATGAGTGTACTACCCAGCAGCGGCAGTGTGTTTGTTACTGTATAGTGCAGACCGCACTTACTGCAGTCCACACTACACTTACTGAAACCGATGACAATATGCCACTGATCAGCGGGCAGGGGGGTTTCTGGGTACACAGAAAACCACCTTGCGTGCGCATATGGGCAGTGATAGCGGTTTGGAGAGAGCAATGATAGCAATATGAAGGGGACAGTGAGAGACATATGGAGAGGACAGTGATACAGTTATGGAAGGGACAGTGGTAGATAATTGGCTTAATGTAATAGCTTGCGAACTTCCAATGCTGGGGGGATATATACGGGTTTCCCCGTATTTTTAAAACAACAACCATTTTAAAGGCTAAATCAAGCTGGTGTAGTATTTATAATGATTGTCACTTTAAATATATGGGGAGACTCACATAAATTGGAAGATCTCAAACTATACATTTAGCCCATAGATGGAGCAGTTACAGTGTTATGGAGGAGGCAGTGATAGCAGTATGGAGGGGTCAAGGATAGCAATATGAATGGGGCAGTGAGAGATATGGATGGGACAGTGATAGAAATGTGAAGGGGACAGTGGTAGAGAAATGGAGGGTGCAGTCAGGGCCAGTGCCACCATTAGGCAGCTTTAGGCAACTGCCTAGGGGCACCGGCCACTAGAGGACACAGCTAAATCAGCCTACCATAAACATGAAGGATGTCTCTGATCGAGACATCCTTCATCTACATTATGCTGCCGGAAACTGTCAGCACTAGTGTGCCATGGCCGGTTGTGAAGTGTGCCGCAGCGGTCAGAGCCGCCGGGCACATTTTACAGTACTGCAGCAGCCCGGGCCGCTGAACGACTCAGGCGCGCCCGGACAGTTACCTCCAAAAGACACAGCGGCATGACATCACAGGTCACACACACCACGTTGGCCGCTGCCTTCCCGCACATTCCTCCAGCCAGCGCGCTGCGCCAATCAGCCGGTCGGCGCTGTCTCTTACCTCCTGCCCGGCTGCCTGCCTGGAACCCCGCCTGCCCGCTCACTTGACAAGGTGGGGAGCAATGTGTTTTTTTGTTTGTGTCTGTGGGGGCCAGTCATGTTTTTTGTTTAGTGGGGACCAGCCATGTTTTATTTTTTAGTGGGGAGCAATGTGTTTTTTTTTGTTTGTTGTATGTGTGTTTTTTATTTTTCTGGGGCCAAGGTATGTGTGTTTATTCCTGCAGACGGCAAATGTATGTGTGATTTATTCCTGCGGAGGCCAATTTAGTGTGTTTTATTCCTGTGGAGGCCAATGTATGTGTGTTTTATTCCTGTGGAGGCCAATGTATGTGTGTTTTATTCCTGCGGAGGCCAATGTGTATGTTTTTTTCATCAGTCTCGCATGCCGCATTGCCAGATGGTATGCCTTGGCAATTTTAAATCTTGCTCTGTGTGCCTCAAGCTGAAAAGGTTTAAACTCACTGTGTTAGCAGGTGCAGTCACTCCTCTTCCCTGCTCTCTGTCTAACTAGTTACATAGGCTGTGCTGCCTGTCACTCTTCACAGACAGCTCGATATCGGACAGCACAACTCCTGCCCTCACTCCCAGCCAGACACAGAGTAGCTCCTCCCCGACGAGGAGCTGGCCTGTGCTTGGATGAGAGGCTGAGCTGCAGCTTCATACTGAAGAGTGACACACTGGTGGTAAGTGACATTTGCCTGTGTTAGAAATGTAAACTGACACCTGCAATTTACTCTTATTTGCTATGTTTAGCAAACACATCTGTGTCATTCCCGCCCTATCTATTATCTATGTATTCCATATCTAACTATAACATATCTATCTATCTATCTATCTATCTATCTATCTATCTATCCCTTAGAATGTAAGCTCTGATGAGCAGGGCCCTCTACCCTCTTGTGCTTTTCCTTACTCTACCTTCATCTACTTCTTACTCTCTACCAGGGCACGTAACACTTGGTTGCTTTGCATTACTGCTTATATAGGTGTTATGGTTGCGAATGTAGCAATGTATATTATCCATACCCTGTAATGTATTGTATTGTATTGTACTGTACTGTAAGTCACTGTAAATCTATTTATGTACTTTGTAAGGCGCTGCGGAACACTTGTGGCGCCTTATATAGTGTTCCCTCTAGCTCCGGCGGCAGGCAGGGCGCTGGAGCGAGAGAGGATAATAATAATAATAATCTCCCTTTGCATCGGCTTTGAAATTTGGCTGCAATTTGAATTTTTTTGAGGCTGCATACACATTTTTTGCAGATACAGTCAGACTTGCGATAGTGTACTATTAGGGAGCTGGAGTAGATATGTATGTGAGGGGCTGGGCAGAGAGTTTGGGGGAAGCAGGGGCGACATAGTGAACCTTTGCCTAGGGCGCCTTAAAACCTGGGTGCAGTGATAGTGGTTTGGAGGAAACAGTTATAGCGATATGAATTGGGTAATGAGAGCGGTATGGAGGGAACAGTGTTAGAGGTATGGAGGGGCAGTAATAGAAATATGGGGGTATATTTACTAATGTTTGATTTTAGTGTGATTTGAAATATGATTTTAATTCGATTTTGCATTTGGAGATTTACTAAAGGCAAACTCGATTGTCAAATCGAACATAAAACCGAATCCCACTCAAATACCACTTCAAAATGCACATCCGAAAAACATCAGAATTTTTACATAGATCAACACACGAATTCCTTATTTACTAATATTCTATTTGAAATCGAACACCAAATTCATCTTCAAATCGAACTACAAATCCACAAATGAATAGAACTGCTTCATGCTTTCGATTTTAGCATAAGCAGGTATGAATGACACAGATGCATGCACAGATCAGTGAGATCCATGCATGCATCTGTGTGTAAAATGCTTGTAAAGTGTTACATTTTAAAAGAAAAATGACATGGGATCCCCCCCTGAAAGCACGACCAGCCCCAGACTTTTCACAGCCAGTCCTGGTTGTGAAAATACAGGGGACAAAAGATGTAGGGGTCCCCTATATTTTGCACAACCAGCACTGGGCTCAGTGAGCCGGTCCTGGTTTTGGAAATACAGGGGACAAAATGAGTAGGAGTCCCCTGTATTTGCCATAATTAGCACTGGATGCTTTCTAGCGGGGGGTGTAATGCCACGGCCAGGGGAACTATTTCACCCCGGCCAAAGCATTACGCCTGACCACTAGTCAGTCTAGGTCGGGGATCCCTGGGGAGGTGGGGACAGGTGTCCCCCTCTTCAGGGCACCCATGGCCTGGGCTGATAGGGTAGGTGCTGGGTTGATTAAATTGTGGTGTAAAAAAAGATATAACAACTACAGGTCCCAGCAACCCCTGCGGGGCCATTATGAACCAACTGTGCTACCACACTCTTCGCACTGCCCAATTTTCCACCCACCATACCCCCTCTGTGCTACCCTGGCTGCCCACTCCCGGAAGAGGGGGAAACAGTCGATAAGTATAGTATATCTTGAACAGTGGCGTAACTAGGGTATTTGGAGACCAGGGCAAGTAGGTGTGCGCGTCGATAAAGCAGGCGTGGTCACATGTCACACGGGGCGTGGTCCACAGTAATGCCCCTTATACAGTGCCGCTAGTAGTGGTCCCCCTATGCAGTGCCCCCAGTAGTGGTCCTCTATGCAGTGCTCCCAGTAGTGGTCCCCCATATGCAGTGCCCCTTATACAGTGCCCCCGATAGTGGGCCCTCCTATGCAGTGCTCCCAGTAGTGCCCCTTATACAATGCCCCTAGTAGTGGTCCCCCCTATGCAGTGCCCCCTATACAGTGCCCCAGTAGTCGTCCCCCTATGCAGTGCCCCAGTAGTCATCCCCCCTATGCAGTGCCCTCAGTAGTGGTCTACGCAATGCAAGACCCCTTATACAGTGCCCCCAGTAGTAGTCCTCCCTATGCAGTGCCCCTTATATAGTCCCCCTATGCAGTGCCCCCAGTAGTGCCCCTTATGTTGTTCCCCCAGTAGTAGTCCTCCCTATGCAATGCCCCCAGTAGTGCCCCTTATGTAGTGCCCCAGTAGTAGTACCCCTAGGCAGTGCCCCCATTAGTGGACCCTCTATGCTGTGCCCCTTATATAGTGCCCCCACTCCAGTAGTAGTCCCCCCTATGCAGTGCCCCAGTAGTGCCCCTTATATAGTGTCCCCACTCCTGTAGTAATCCCCCCTATGCAGTGCCCCCAGTAGTGGTCCTCCCTATGCAGTTCCCCTTATATAATGCCCCCAGTAGTAGTCCCCCCTATGCAGTGCCACTTATATAATGCCCCCAGTAGTAGTCCCCCCTATGCAGTGCCCCCAGTAGTGGTCCCCCCATGCAGTGCCTCTTATATAATGCCCCCAGTAGTAGTTCCCCCTATTCAGTGCCCCCAGTAGTGCCCCTTATATAGTGTCCCTAGTAGTAGCCCCCCCCTATGCAGTGCCCCACTCCTCCCCCTAGCAGTGCCAGACAAAGACACACACAATTAAAAAAACACTTACCTTAATTCCGGCTCCTGATCCTGCGCCTGCTGCCGGTCCTCTGTCCTCCCGGGCCGGCCCGTTCTGCACTGTGTGAGAGACGTCATGGCATCATGACATCTCTCCCATCACCCACTGCGGGAGCCTGAAGATGGAGCTCATGAGTGAGCTCCAGCCTGGCTCCGGCAGTGGGCACAGCAGTCAGTGAGAGTGGCTGCCAAAACAAAACACACTGCCGCCGGGTAGTAGGAATGTACTTCCCAGCTGCAGTGTTTGTTACTGTGCAGTGCAGACCGCATGGATTGCGGTCCGCATTACACTGACCAGTGCCCTGGACCACGGCCCTGCTCAACCCCCCTAGTTATGCCACTGATCTGTAATACTCATAAATAGATTATATTTAATTCTAGGAGGGACTAGTTTCAATTCATTGGTCATATCAAAGCATCTTTTTCATTGACAATAATAAATCCTGACTAGAAAGTTCACAGGCTTTCATAAATCACACTGTGTACTTTATTTCAGAGGAAAATTTTTTTTATTTTATCTGCATTTAATGCAGAAGGACTTCAGGATTTTTGCCAAATAAGATAAGACAACTAAATTTATTTCAAAATTATAAAGGGCTGTTTACATTGATGTGAACGTACAGTGAGCACAGTCTAAAATTGCTGGAATAGAACAAGAGACATATAAAATATTTTTGAGATGCCTGTGTGTTTCTTTCCTAGGATAAAACATTTAAAGCTGTGCTAGATTAAAAGACAGAAATGTTCCACATCTCTTCTAACCTGGAATTTCAAAGGCAGTTTTAAATTTAATATGTTTCCTTGCTTTGACCTTCCCAACAGTAGCGTGATTCTTGAATGCTGTCTGTCTCACACCAGCTATTACTCAATTGTTAGTATAAGCGCATGAGAGTTTTGAAGGCTATATATCAAAGTGTGTTAAAGTCACAGCTTAATGATTCCATTCTTGATTTATCACTGCGAAAAACGCAAACTTTTGTGCAACCTATATATATCAAGAAAAAACAGCTCTGGCAGGTTGGATAGAAACGTTAAACTAGAACAAGTATAATTGTGTAAAGTACTGAAGAATCTGTTAAAGTCAGTAAGTTAAACTATAATCATACTTGCCTAGTCTCCCGGAAATTGCCAGGAGGCTCTAGAAAATCAAGGGGCGTTCCCGGCTGTCTGAAAGAGAAGCTAAGTCTCCCAAAGCTGCCCCCAACCCCAGCCTCCGCACAGGCGACTGGTGACACGATTGCGGTGAATGGTATCATTTTGGCCACGCCCTAGCGTTACAATGCCGGTAATTGCAGCATTGTCTAGTGGGGGTGAGGGCAAGATGATGCAATTGTGTTGCCACTCCCCCAGCACCACCCAATTCAGCAGCTCCAGGCTCCCCGCTGTGCCAACCTGGCTGCCCCCGCCGGGAGGGGGAAACTCAAAGGTCGGCAAATATGACTATAATACTGAAAGCTGCTTATGTAGCTGAGGTCAGATATTTCCCCTTGATCTTTAAATCCCAATGCAAAGCCAGCAAATACTCTCTTCATACCTACTGAACTACTGTTTATTTGGTTTCAACAGACACTGATGTTGTCAAAGCCCCTCCCCCCTGGACTTCCCATTAAAGAACAGTGGGAAAAACATATTGCGTGTGTCTCTCTTTCCAAACTCAAAAGGTAAAATAATGACTCTGAGATAAACATGTTGGGATCACCAATGCTTCAGGTAAATTCAAGAAAATGCAATTAGCACCACAAGTGATAGAGATCTACCAAACTCCCAGGCTCATAAACTACGATTAAGAACCATCAGTGACAATTAGCAGCAAGTGTTGAAAATTTAGTTAAAAACTTCAGTATGATAGACTCAAAAAGACAAAAATGTATACTGCACATTGATCATGGTTAATCAATGTATTACTATGTATAAATATAAAAATAATCTATACACTGCCAATTTGATATGTATAATTCCCTTTACTTTAAAATGAACACAAACATATAAATTGCAAATAGGAAATAAATCAAACAAAGAAATTTACATCACAAGAATTCACTATTGCAACATCTACTGGGCAATAAGAAAATGAATGCAGTGTTGCTTTTTAGAATAAATGTAGCTGAGTGCATTCAGTTCTAGCATAAAATTCCAAATGTGCTTGTAAATTAGCACATTCTGCGGATTCGTTTTAGAAGGAAATAAATGTAGCCGTCTTGATGTCAGTTGTATGACGTTGATGCAAAACCTGCGCTTGTTGGTTGGTATAGGATAATGGTAGCTGCTGGCACTATGGAGATAATCCCAGATCTCCTACAGACAATGATAATATATATCGTTCTAGTGCCTGCGATAGTTTGCGTAATTCTGTAAGTGCCTAATGTGACAACCAATATGTGTATGGAGATCTAATAATACTAGGCACACAGGGATAATAGTTAGGTGGTTTTGATGGATCTAGTACATACTACAATAAATCAGTTGAGAAGTCACAATGCTCTCTAATTTGAGGAGTAATGTATGCAGGATATGGTACAGGGAATGGGTAGTATATACGTTCATTTGACCATATACTTTTATACTACCCATTCCCTGTACCATATCCTGCATACATTACTCCTCAAAGAGCATTGTGACTTCTCAATTGATTTGTTGTAGTATGTACTAGATCCATCAAAACCACCTAACTATTATCCTTGTGTGCCTAGTATTATTAGATCTACATACACATATTGGTTGTCACATTAGGCACCTACAGAATTACACAAACTAGCACAGGCACTATAACTATATATTTTATCATTGTCTTGTTGTCAGTACCTGTATTATAGGATAAATCCTAATATCTGTGCTGGCATCCCTGCACAGATAGCATGCTCCGTTCAGCCGCACTTTGTAAATCGCGGGACCTCCGAGTGGGCTTCCGGATATACCTGTCACTGTGAGTGTATACGTTCACCGGCACAGATGCTGGTCGTAGCGGTTGAGATGATCTCACTCTCTCTCAATTGTGGATGTTACTGGGAGAGCTTTGCCACTGTATGTAGCTGGTGTATCTAGCTCCGTAGGTAGAGAGGAGCTCCGCTTTCTGAATTCAGCTTTAAGGTCACTCTTGGGCTTCTCTGGGCAAACAGGTCTCGAGCTACAGCAGGAGGATATAACAGCTGATGACTTCAACGCATTTTGTCAATCACAGAGACTTTTTCAATACAGACACCAGATTAATGAGCGTTGTATTTATCCTCAAGGAAAGACCTTCTTTCCAATTAGTATAATTATAATCAGTTAGGAAGTTATTTCTTCAGTAGGATGATGTGTTATTTGTACTACATAATTGATTATAAATGAAGCATAAAAATAAACAAACTAAGAACGATACATGAGCCTCTCGGATTCTTTTGATAATGTATTATCTATAGGCAGACATGTTTACCATTTGTTTTATATATTTTTTTTACTTAGTAATACCCAATAAATTAGCACAATATATGGGATGACAAAAATGCAAAAAACAAAAATTACATAAAATTGCATATAAAAAATATATAAAAAAAAAAAAAATATATATATATATATATATATATATATATATAGATATATATATAAAAAAAGACACATAAACATAAAAAATTACATAAAAACTTAGTAGTAGGTGTGTTCCTAGTAGTATAAATGAACATTTTCTTACAATAATTAGTATAATATATATAATATATATAATCATATATATATGTGTACATATATGTATACTCAAAAGTGTGCATATCTCTTTATAACACACATAGAATTAACACTATGTCGGTAATGATAAAAAAAATATCCCTTAAAAGTTACCAATGTATTCTATATCTATATATATATATATATATATATATATATAAAATAGATATACAAATATATATATATATATACATAAATAAAAACATACAGGGGTGGGCAGCTGATATTCTACAGATACTCTATAGATATTACTATAAGGGCACAAATAAGTAACTACAATCACAACCATAATTACCATAATTATAATTGTGATTGTGGGCTCCACATGTATGGTGAGGGAACATGCGACGATGGACATCTGCTCACATTTCCATCGCCGAGCATGCTGAACCCACTGATGTATTACCTAATCATCCAAACAAGCATAATCTAAGGCTTCATTTAAACCTCCTTGGTGCATTGTATCCAACTTCAAGATCCAGGCAGACTCCCCCAGACATAATTTCCTGAACCTATTTCCTCCTCTTTTAGTTTCTTGAAATCTTTCCAATGCCCTAATGGAGAGATCCTGAAGGTCCCTATTATGGTGAAGTGAAAAGTGTCTAGAGACACTATGCGTTTGGATCTTTTTTATTATATTCCTCCTATGTTCTCTGAAACGTGATTTTAGTGTTCGGGTTGTCCTCCCAACATACTGCATTGAACATGGACATTCTAGTACATAAATACAATAAGTAGATTAGCAATTAATAAACTTTCATTTGAAAAATCTTCCCATTAACTTTAGGTGTTATACTCGTATGTTTATTTTTCATATATCTACAAGTTAGACATACTGACTTGTTACAATGTTAGTTCCCTAGTGGTTTGGGGGGTAACCAAGAAATTAATTTTGTATTAATCTCTGGTTCAGGTTTTAATTCACTTGGAGCTAACACATTTTTCAGGTTAATATTCTTCCTGAAAGTGATGATAGGTTCATTATATGTAAACAGGAATTGAGTAGAGAATCTTGTTTGAGGATTTCATAATTATTCTGAATTATCTTTTTTATTTTATTAGATATAACATTACATTTTGAAATAAAGGCAATTTTTTCTTTTGTGTTGGAAGCCTTCACATCCAAGGAGATATTTTTATGGGGATCGCTTTTTTATTGGTATTATTTTCTTCTTATCATTTTTATTTTTATATGTATTATCTTTATCACTATTCCTATCTTCTTGGATGTGGTGGCATCCAACTAGAGTTTGGAAAAAACTCTGAGCCTCATTTATCAAGGATTCTGGAAAACATCTACTTTTAAATTGACTAAGCATATCATCTACTTGCAGGAAAAACTCTTCATCTTGTGTACAATTGTGATGCAGTCTAATAATCTGATTTTATGGGATGTTTTTAATCCAAGGCTTGTAATGCCCACTTTTATAGTGTAAGTAATTATTAGACCCTACTGGTTTTTTAGAATATGAAGAAATTATTTTATCAACTAGTACAGAGATTGTTATACCAAAGAAGTTAATGCAGGAGGAGACACCAGGACCACTGAGACAAGAAGAAGAGTGTGGAGCAGACAGAGAGGAATGGAGTGTCCCGGAGGCCCGCGCTGGCGGCACAGGGTGGCAGTAAGGTAAGCAGCGGGGAGTGACCGCCGGAGCTGTGACAGAATCAGGCCCATAAGATACAAATAAAAGATTGCCGAAGTATTACATGTAAAGACCACATAGTCATTCTTAATGAAGGTGCAGTACTAGCTAGTAGATGAGAATCCACACCCGATTCCACCATCCTTATAAATAAATGACATTCATTAATGGGCAGATTCAATTAGCTACAGTGCTAACTGCGGGCAGGTAGCCTAGAGCTTTAATGCCTGGAGCTATTTAATTATAAGCCTGTTACCTCCTGCAGTAAACCAATGGCTAATGCGTGTTAAGTGTTAACCCATAGATTCCAGGTTAAGAGCTATGAGGTAATGCACTCACAGCGGCCGCAGTTAGGGCCACTGTGAGTAACCACGGATTTCTGCTGGTAACTCAGGGAAGTGCAAACAGAATCCACGGTAAGTGCATCCTGGGAACTTACCTTGGGCTGCAAGTGAATAGCCCTGGGCACTGATACAAACCCACGGTAAGCACCACTTCTAAATGAATCTGCCCCTAAGTATATTTTTCCTCCTTTGCTACGAGTCTCGTTCCGAATTGGAGCTGAGTGGTATGCTGGTTGCAAACCAGTACACAAGAGGAGACCCTTCAATTTATTTTGAAATACACATTTTTTAGCACAATTTGCATTAAAATCTTGGAGTAAAATTGTAATATAGGCCGAAAAATCATAATTCTTGACTGGATTTAAGAAAAGCTATGGAAAATGTGATGCATATTTTAAGCAGTGTAAAGGGTTATTTCTAAATCCTAAAAGCAGTAAATAAATGAAATCTAAAACTAAAAATTGTAGCTTAGATTTGGGAATTTCTCACTGTTGTGGTTGTAGAAACTCTATGACCAGCCAAGTATAAAAATTGGAACTCGGTCAAATGTTTGTCCAAATCACTGACAGTTGGCCAGAATTACAGAGTCACACATACAATTATCAGGTTGAATCATTTTTTAGAACCAGTGTAATTAGCAATACAATAATTGCAGAGACAGAGAGAAGGGGTACAGAGAAAAGGAAAAAAAGTGGGCAGAGAGAGGTAGAGAGAGAAGGATGAGAGAGGCAGAGACAGACAGAGGGGTATATTTAGTAAAGGACAGGTTTTTAGAAGTGGAATTGTTGCCCACAGCAACCAATCAGATTCCACTTATCATTTATCAAACACCTTCTAGAAGATAATAGCTAGAATCTGAATGGTTGCTATGTGCAACATCTACACTTCTAAAAACCCGCACTTTAGTAAATATACCCCAGAGAGGGATAGAGATAGATAAGGATAGTACAGAGAAAGGAAGAGATTGGGGATAAGGAAAGAGAGAGAGAGAGAGAGAGAGAGAGAGAGAGAGAGAGAACAGGGCAGTCAGTTTTCCGTTTCCGCTTTTTTACATTTATATACTAACTTGCTTTATAATATACAAAATAACATTCAAAAAAGGTGCTTAAATGAAGTATTTGGAAACTTACAATGAAATGATATGAGATGCACTGATACACAACCATTGTGTAGTGTGTTCCAGGGTCAATCCTTACTTGCATGCTGTCTAATTACTTTCTTTTACTGACTTCATATTTCCTACCTGCAACACAGGCACCTGCACTCTTCTGACAGTCACTATATGAGCCACAGAAAAAAAGGGATTTTCCCTCCAGCACACTGCAGCAATATCAACAAAAATACTTGAATCCTACATGATAATAGAAATTCAGAGGTATTAGTTACATACATTTGCAAATATATGAATAAGCGCCAGGCCAGCATCAAGGCTCCTTTATAATGGCGTCCCTAACATTAAGGGGTTCTCGTCCGAGTAGAAGGGTACCCCACAAAATTCCAGCCAAGGACCATCCCCAGGGCATCACAGGAAAAGGGGAAAAAAGGTGATAGTGAAGTGTAAAGTATAGATGTGTAAAGATAATCAATAAGTGTTAATAAAATGAGGAAGAATTAAAATGACATAAATAAAAAACAAATAGAAAGGTGATGAAAAAGTATCTATGTGAATTAAGTGGTGATGCCCTGAAAAAGGCCCAGCCAGAGCAACTCCGGGGGCCCCACTCCCAAACGCTCACCCCAAAATAATTATTACTACCTAATAGTAGCACCCACTCTGGGTCATATAATTACAAGTTAATGTACTGCATAATAACAGCACAAGTATAAGCCGAGAGCTGACTCACTTAGGAGGTACCCCAGAAACCTCCACATGGCAATAGGCCAATACATCCTCCCAATGCTGGCTCCCTTCATGCCTCTCAAAACTGCAAACAAAAAGTATGGTGGTTGCTCACATCAGCTTAATGACATTGCACAGGTGCTTGTATAGTGCGTGGTTTACACTGAACTGCAGAAAAAAGGGAGATTCCCTCTAGCACACTGCAGCAATATCAACAAAAATACTTGAATCCTACATGATAATAGAAATTCAGAGGTATTAGTTACATACATTTGCAAATATATGAAAAGAGCCAGGCCAGCGTCAAGGCTCCTCTATACTGGCGTCCCTAACATTAAAGGGTTCACGTCACTATATGAAGAAGCACACAGTGACACACAGGAGAAGCACTATGTACAGTACTTCCTCACCTAGGGCTCTATTTACTACAATCCGCATACTGAATGCAGATTGTAGTGTGATATTACTGACTGAATTTGCATTGCGAATTCAGCCAATATCACAGGGATTTACTAAAAATCCCTTGCAGGGACAGAGCTTACGATAAAGCTCTGTCCTTGCGAATCCCCTCCACACACTTATCACGGTATTTTCGCAAACAATACCATGACAAGTGCCCTCGCATGCACCGACCAGCCACCGCTAAGCCCCGCCCTTAAGTTCCACCCCTGCTGTTAAGCCCCGCTCCCATGATCGCGACCCCCCCTCCATTAAATACACTTACCTTCAGTGATCGGGACTCTGGTGATGTCCTCCGTGATTCCAGTCAGCTGATCTCCCATCCTGCACTGGGACCCGGTCAGCTGACCGGGTCCCAGTGCAGGATGGGAGACCAGCTGACTGGAGGGAGGACATCACCGGACACCGGAGCCCCGACCTCCGGTCCCTGGACTCTGGTAAGTTTTTTTTCTTTACTAAATATTTTTTTTTAGCAGTGTATCAGCATGTGATCTGTTTAGACCACACAGCTTATCACTGGAGCTGGCTCTGGGCTCTGCTCTGCCTGTTAGGAGGATCAGGAGTCTGGTAACCAGGGGAGACCCTGGATAACGCCACTTCCAGGTGGTGTTGTTATTATCACAGGGCTTCCCCCGGTATTTTTTCACAATTTATTTTTAGTAACTTGCACACAGATCACATTTCCCATTACAATTATTGAAAATGTGATCTGATTTACTAAAAATAAGTGATAATTAGGGCTTGGAGTAGAATTTTACGAATTCTACTCCAATTGCCCTTTAGTAACTTTAGGTAATACTAAAATAATGTGAAAAGGGTGTGAAAACACCCTTTTTCACTTTATTTTAGTAAAAATAATGTTAATGAATAGAGCCCCTAGTCACTTTATAGTAAACACATTGTGGAAGAAAAGGAGGCACTGGAATGAAGGAAGCATTCTTTTTAAAGCCCTTATAATATTATTCAAATATAAATAGGAATTGAAGTGCCATTACTCTTGAATTATACATTGCATTATTACATGATTTTATAAAAATAACATAAGCAATAAATGACGATATAAGTAAATTAATAGGAATTGGGGAACAAGTATTATTAACATTATTTACCATATATCATCAATAAAACAGCAATTTTTTTTAAATGTCGCAAAAAATACCTAAGTTTACTGACCTCCTACTATAAATATATGTAGCTGCTTAAATAATGTAAATAATAGTACCACAATGAACAACAAAAATCACTGGGCATTTCACAAAATATTTTTGGGACATTGAGGTCATGACAAATAACTGTAGCTATGATGGAGCCATCAAAATGTTTTTATATTAGAAAAAATTATACAGTAATATTGGATTTATAACTTGTTATATTAAAAAAGAAAAAGCTGATTGACATAGGAAGTGTACTAGCTATTACTCATATTGCTGCCCTCTAGTGGTCAAAGACACAATTGTCTTTAGATTGCTACACAAAACTAGCCTCTGGGAAGAGAAAAACACAGATTCATAGACGCCCACAGTTAGCATTGCTGCTGCGTCTTTGCACTCAGCACTGATGTGAAAATATGCTAATGCAGCAAGGGGTGCCTGAGGAGAAAAGACGCCTCCTGATAGCATTGCAGATCCAAGTGCTGCATCCTAAGACGCAGCATCATATCAGCTGCAACACCATTGGCCATCTGAGTAACCCTGAGCTTAGCGTTATTTCATGGGGTATCCTGATAAACAATAGGGTTACTGAAATGTCCGAAGTTCATGTAGTTGATCTGCTGCTGCTTCTTCAGACGCAACAGTGGATCACAGAAACCAGCAGTGGGCGACATATTACTGAAGACGCCTTCTAAGGTCTTTGCATAATTTTGCACACCCGCTGCATACATAGACGGCGCGACTGTGCCTTTAGTGGCTACCGCGGAATCAGGTAGCTGTGATGTATGACTCAGGTAGTTGTGAATCAGGTAGCTGTGATGTCTGAATCAGGAAGCTATGATGTCTGAATCAGGTAGCTGTGATGTCTGAATCAGGTAGCTGTGAATCAGGTAGCTGTGATGTCTGAATTAGGTAGCTGTGAATCAGGTAGCTGTGAATCAGGTAGCTGTGATGTCTAAATCAGGTAGCTGTGATGTCTGTATCAGGTAGCTGTGATGTCTGAATCAGGTAGCTGTGAATCAAGTAGCTGTGAATCAGATAGCTGTGATGTCTGTATCAGGTAGCTGTGATTTCTGAATCAGGTAGCTGTGAATCAAGTAGCTGTGAATCAGGTATCTGTGATGTCAGAATCAGGTAGCTGTGAATCAAGTAGCTGTGAATCAGGTAGCTGTGATGTCTGAATTAGGTAGCTGTGAATCAGGTAGCTGTGAATCAGGTAGCTGTGATGTCTAAATCAGGTAGCTGTGATGTCTGTATCAGGTAGCTGTGATGTCTGAATCAGGTAGCTGTGAATCAGGTTGCTGTGAATCAGGTAGCTGTGATGTCTGAATCAGGTAGCTGTGAATCAGGTAGCTGTGATGTCTGAATCAGGTAGCTGTGATGTTTGAATCAGGTAGCTGTGAATCAAGTAGCTGTGAATCAGGTAGCTGTGATGTCTGAATCAGGTAGCTGTGATGTTTGAATCAGGTAGCTGTGAATCAAGTAGCTGTGAATCAGGTAGCTCTGTTGTCTGAATCAGGTAGAATCAAGTAGCTGTGAATCAGGTAGCTGTGATGTCTGAATCAGGTAGCTGTGATGTCTGAATCAGGTAGCTGTGATGTTTGAATCAGGTAGCTGTGAATCAGGTAGCTGTGAATCAGGTAGCTGTGATGTCTGAATCAGGTAGCTGTGAATCAAGTAGCTGTGAATCATGTAGCTGTGATGTCTGAATCAGGTAGCTGTGAATCAGGTTGCTGTGAATCAGGTAGCTGTGATGTCTGAATCAGGTAGCTGTGATGTTTGAATCAGGTAGCTGTGAATCAAGTAGCTGTGAATCAGGTAGCAGTGATGTCTGAATCAGGTAGCTGTGATGTTTGAATCAGGTAGCTGTGAATCAAGTAGCTGTGAATCAGGTAGCTGTGATGTCTGAATCAGGTAGCTGTGATGTTTGAATCAGGTAGCTGTGAATCAAGTAGCTGTGAATCAGGTAGCTGTGTTGTCTGAATCAGGTAGAATCAAGTAGCTGTGAATCAGGTAGCTGTGATGTCTGAATCAGGTAGCTGTGATGTCTGAATCAGGTAGCTGTGATGTTTGAATCAGGTAGCTGTGAATCAGGTAGCTGTGAATCAGGTAGCTGTGATGTCTGAATCAGGTAGCTGTGAATCAAGTAGCTGTGAATCATGTAGCTGTGATGTCTGAATCAGGTAGCTGTGAATCAGGTAGCTGTGAATCAGGTAGCTGTGATGTCTGAATCAGGTAGCTGTGAATCAGGTGGCTGTGAATCAGGTAGCTGTGATGTCTGAATCAGGTAGCTGTGAATCAGGTAGCTGTGATGTCAGTCATTGTGTGAACTAAATTCTTGAGATTGCAGAAGGGACAGTATTAAGAGATGAGGGGGCCCTGTGTGTGGACCCCTTCCTCTCTGCAGCACGATTTTCATCAGAACCATAACTAGGGGTGAGCGAGCGGTACCATAGCCCAGGGCGCAGGGCCCTGAGGTTGGCACCTACGCTGCATCTGGCTACAAGGGTATCTGGAATGGCACCCTACAGCCAGTATTGCTAGTGCAGTACTGCCCAGAGTGTCACTTGTATGCTGTGGGCACACACCCTGTACATTGCATGCTCCACGCAGTGCCGTGCTTTTCGGTGCTGGTGGCCCCGCCCCCTCAGCAAGAAATATTGCTCTCAGGGGCGGTACAGGGCGCACTGCCGTCCTGTTACAGCACTGATTTACATATTCTCTGTACATCACTGAATAATATGATTGCTGTTATATAAGAAATGATAATAATAATAAATGTATCTTTATTAGAATTGGTTTGTGTCAACACTAAAAATGTGAGAAAGCGAATGTACAATTCTGTCAGATGAATTCCCTTGCTTCACAACATTCTGCTATATAAATACTGAACATAAAATAAGCTGTAAACTCTATATTACAGCTGGGATTTCTAAAACTACAGCGCAGTTGGGAAGAATTTTATATACTTTGTTAGTAATAATAACTAACAACATATATAACTATATGTCTAGTGCTGAATGTTCCCTGTTCTGTTCTTCAAGTTTTGTTAAAGCACAAATAAACATAAAAATTCCACAGCTACTTATATTCTAGGTTTAGTGGTCTATAAAAGCTATTTCAAGAGATAACCTTTTGTTGAGTATTTTCCTTGTGTTTTGTAAATTAACATTACTGAGTATATAAAGAGCTGGGCCGTTATTTGTTACATGTTTAAAAATATTTGAAAAACAATTACAGTGAAATGTTTAATACTATTCTAATGTCTATAATTTTTTATAATGAGTAGCACATATTGGGACTGATTCAGATTTGGGAATAGAGTAGCAAAGAGCAAGTAACTGCATCTTGCTAAAATAATGCAGCACTGCAGGTGGGGCAGATATAAATTTAGGAGGGGTGGGTCCAAAGTCCAAACTGAAATCTAAACTGCAGTGTAAGAATAAAGCTGTCCTGCATTTGTTGGCTACATACAAAAGCTGCCAGTATTTACCCCGTATGCAAAAACAAATGTAGGTATTTGCAACTGTATTGCAACATGGCCTTCATTCAGGCAACTACATCACTTCTTCAGCCCTAACTATAAAGTGCAGCTAGTCTGCAAACTTCACACAAAGTGGGAGATGTACTAAGCCTTGGGGTTTATTTACAAAGTGTCGGGTTGTGAAATCTGACACTTCTGTTTGTGTTTATGTCCGATAATTAAAAGGGCAGTGCCTATACTAGCCGTGTCTTGCTAGTAAAAATTGATGCCCTTTTAAATATCGGGCATTAACATGAGTAGAAGTGTTGGGTTTTAAATAAACCCCTTGAAGAGAGTCTGAGATAAAGTGGAGAAATATAAAGTACCAACAAATTAGCTCCTAACTGTCAGTTTACAGGTTATGTTTAAAAAATGACAGGAGTTGATTGGTTGGTACTTTATCTCTCTCCTTTTATCTTTCTCCAAGGTTTAGTACAGAGACCCTATAGTCTCAATCCTGCCTGCTTCTGGCAGGTATGGCCACAGGCGTTCTGGCCTTCACTAGTCTGCTTGGCTGCCACAGCCTCACCTGGACTGTTTCTACAGGGCAGCCCACAGGTGTGGGCACACCACCTTTATCTTCCTTGTGTGGGTGAATCCCTCCATCCCCACACGGAATTAGTGGCTCACCCAGGGCCGGTTCTATGATTACGCAAGGTACGCGGCCGCGTACGGTGCCACACAGTGAAGGGCGCCGCGGCCGCGACCATGCTGTTTTATTAATTCATTACCTGAGGCAGCAGCGGAGAGGCTGATCATATGGTTCATATGGGCGGCCGTCTGATGCCTTGTATGCGGCGTGATGTCATGACGTCACGCCGCAAGTTCGCACGTCACAGGCACATCGCGCTAGGGCGGGAGCCCACTCTGCGCGGTGTTCACCTGAGTGGTGAAGGCTAGGGCAGGAATCTGGAGCGCTGCGCGGTATTCACCTGACCTGAGTGCTGAAGGCAGGGACGGGAGCGGGTGGTGAAGACTAGGGTGGGAATCGGGAGCGCTGCGCGGTATTCACCTGAGTGCTGAAGGCAGAGACGGGAGCGGGTGGTGAAGGCTAGGGCAGGACTCGTGAGCGCGGTGCTGAAGGCAGGCCCGCGCTTGGAGGAGTACAGTAATATTGGCGCCGCAGCGCTAGCGCCCATCTTTCTTTAAACATTACTGTACTTCTGTGGGCTGTAGCGGCAGAACTGCCCACCTGGGCCTCCAGACGCCGTCCCCAGGATTCGGGGAGGGCATATAACCACATCCCTTCTGGGCCAGGGCTCCCTGGTTGGTAAGTTGTTATAAACTGTCAGTGAGTCTGTGACAGACTGACATTGACAGTGTGTGTCACACTCCCTAAAAACTTCTTTCATCAAGTGATGATTTGCTAGCCTGGCCCTGGAGCAGGGCTTAATCCTGCTTATGTTTTTGGTTTATAGATCATATCTATAAGAATATATATGCATCACCTAAAATAAATTGACCCCTAGGCTAGCCTATCATATCATAAAGCTATATCTATCCATAGGGCTTAACATGATATTGGTGTGGCTTTATAGATATAGCTATAGAGATATAGGCTAGCTATATCTATAAAATCAACTATTAGAATCTTTAAGCCCTATAGATAGATATAGCTATATGATAGGCTAGATGCATATTCATTTAGGTGAGGATATTTAACAGATATTTCTATATCTGTAGATAGGTATAGTTGTAGTGAGGCCATGCCCCATCTGGGATATAACAAACAAAAATGTGAGCTATATAATAAATATATATATATATCTCATTCATGTATGGGAGTGTATATGTCTTTACACTGGTGTGGCAAACTCAGCCGCCCTTACTGCACCTGCAGGCAACGCTTGGCTCCCATGGAGAGTCCTTTTGGCTATGTTAATTGTGGCCATAAAAGTGGTTCTATCAGTTTAATAAGCATTGATAGATGTTCTTTGCTACCTAAATATATTTTTGATGAACCCCATAATGCCTACAGGTATAAATATGTTTATACAACATAAAGACATCCAATAGATATACCTTTATCTACAGCAGCCAGCTGTACAGCTATATCTGTAGATATACAGTAGCCTAATAGCTTTATATACAGCTATATACACATTTATATCTACCACTATAGCAGGACCAGATTAACGTCTGTGGGGGCCCCTATCCAACATTGAAAAAAAAAATATATATACAAATACACACACAAACTGAGTGTATATCGCAAATATTGTTACCTATGGCAGACAAAGTGTTTTGGCTATTTGGAGTGGCCATGTCCATTTTGAGATCTACATTTATGGTTTCAGGTGTGTAAATATATATATATATATACACACACACACACACAGATACACAGTATATATGTGTATTTATATATATATATATATATATATATATATATATATATATTTCCTCTAATTTGATTGGGAGAGAAGTGGGTAGTGAGCTACCTAGCTGTCAGTTCTCAAGTTCAGCTCAAATAGTCTGCTACAATAGTTGCAGAGCTGCGCTCCACTTGGTGAATTCTACGGACGAGCCACAGAGGAACTGAGTATAATGGTGCCTTTGGGCGTCTGACTTCGCTCTTCTCTGTGTTGCACCATTGGCTGTGGTTTGACCAGATACTGTATCGCAGATAACTCATCTCACGAGACTCAGACTGTGGTGTGGTGAAGCTCCTTAGCGGTGGCTGTTAGGAAACAGCTGAGCACCAGAAGAGGACCAGAGCGGAGACAGCTAAATGCTATACTCTGATTTTATTTATTATAAGTGGGGAGTATGGGGACAGTTGGGGAGATGTATTAAAGCTGTACTTATTGTGCATCTATAACGCTTCCTGCTTTGCCTCATTAACGAGGCAAAGCGGGAAGCACCAACGATCAGATCTATTAACATCTCATCAGCTGGAGCGAGGGAGTTATAACTCCCCCCACTGGCTTTCCCAGCTACAGGACACAGCACATCAGGCTAGTGCTGATACACTGTGTCTCAGTCAGGGTTGGCTCCACTGAGCATGCGTACTGCGATGGCTGCAGCTGGCAGAACAGTCAGGCTTACCGTTCATACATAGACCCGTCTATCGGCGCTACTATCTTGTATATAGCAGCACTGATAATGACATAGCATCCCTGTCATTTACCGGCCAGCACCCCAATCATACATGGGGCAGAACCAGTATCAGCGCACATAACGTGTGCTGATGCCTCTGTGGCGAATCATACATATGCCCCAGTATGTGGGAACCCCAGGGCAACTGCCTCTGTCACCCCTCCTATGATTCTGCCCTGGATATATCTTTAGTTATATATCCTCACCAAAAAGAATTTAAGCCTAGGCAGCAATGTTAGGGTATGGTTTTTTATGTATAAGCTCATTAAATGGGATTCTTTTACAATAAATAGTTATTTTTCTTTGCAATGCAAATGTATAAAATGTTATTATAGTGCCAGATCCTACATCATTTATCCTCACCTCTTGGCTCATTTACATGAAGTTATATTTTCTCAGCTTTACCTGTCTGCCACCCAAAATGACTAAGGCTACATCTGGCCTTATTGGAAATCTTCTGAAAACGAAAACCATACATCTGTTTCTATTCCATATAGAATTAGATTATTGCATACTATACAATTATTAATATCAGATGTGCCTGGAGTACTGGACCAATATTTAAGCTAAATTTAAATCGCACAATTATCAAACATGTAAGGGGCGCCAAACTCTATATTCGCTTACCAAAAATTTTAGGCTTGGGCCGGCGCTGGGCTCACCTATACCACCTAGCCTCATACTACCACAGTTGTCACAAAGGTCCACCATGTCATTCGTGGGGAGTAGAACAAAACAAAAAATGAACAAAACATTATATAAAAAGCTGGGAGCAGACCAGGATAAGAGCTGCACAATATATACCCCTTTCACATCAGTATGGCGGGTTGCACCTGGGATTTTGTTCACAGGCCCATCCCAGGTGCGACACGGCTGAGATCCCTTTCAGACTGGCAGCCCGACCCGGCACTAATGCCGGGTCAATGATGTCACCGTCATCACGTGATGAACTGGCGCTTGGAGATGACCTCATCTCCAAGCGCCGGCTCTAGTTATACAGTGAATGGGACCTGTTCACACTGCCCTGCTAGCCGGGTGGAACATGCGTTCAACCCTTTTTGTGATCAGGGTTGAAATGCTGGGTCTCTTGACCCAGCTTATTTCAACCTGTACCTTTCACATTGCACAGTAACTAAGGTTATTGCTTGTAGTTTGTAAGCGGTATTAGACAGTATGAGACGCAGTAGAAAGAGACTTATACACCAGCCGTTCTCCCTGCTCATTAACCTACTAATAATATTGGTTGCGTAATACTTACTAAATATTATGTTGTCCACTAAAAAAACTGTGGCCTTTGTTTTGGGGTTTGTCGCTGGCCTCCCTGTTGCTCCATTATGCTTCTCTAACAATGCAGAGACCCGTCTGCCCATTCTGATTGCTTATTGTTTGTACTATTGTCAGTATTCTTTAATGAAAACAGTTTGCACAAAAAAAAATATTCTTTACTATAAATTGCCCACAATAATAAATGAATGATACAAGTGTGAACCAAAAAATACAGTATATTTATTCATTGTTTTAGCTCCTTAATTAATTATTAATCATTGATACTTTAACCACATGCCTGGCACGGTCACATGGGATGCAACCACAAGCAGCTGGGCAGATTGACGTGGTCATTTCTCATGTGAATGCTGCCTCCCATCCTGCACTGGGAATTTAAAGATAGAATCAGTTTT
This sequence comes from Taudactylus pleione, assembly GCA_031769625.1. Lineage (NCBI taxonomy): Eukaryota > Metazoa > Chordata > Amphibia > Anura > Myobatrachidae > Taudactylus > Taudactylus pleione. The sequence goes on from JAUIMM010000113.1 coordinate 7,354,003, forward strand.
GCACATGTGTGTCTATATCCACTAGGGCACTAGGGGGTGGAGTAATGTTATATGTAGGGTATATTGTGACAGGGGGGATAATGCTACAATAAAGATCTATGGCCAATGAGGAGGGGCGAGTAAAGTTACAGAGGGGATGAATGGTTTAGGTGATAGTAAAATGCAACAGGGGTGGAGGGACAATGCTACAGGAACATCAAGACTACAGTGGCTGGGAGGAGGTAGCCAGGTCTGCACTGTGGGGGTGGGGTTTGTCAGCGGTGGGAGGGTCTTGGGGTGGCAGGTGTGGCTTGGCAGATATGGGCGGGTCTGGGGTGGGATGATGCAATCATGTCATCGTAGGCCCGCCCCTGCTATGAAATGCTGAGATTACGGACATTGTGTAGCAGGGGGCGGAGCTTGTGCTGTCCACTTCACCGGGGAAGTGGGCGGTCGGGTGGCCCCAAACATGAAAGACTTGTCCACCTTTCAGGGTGGCCGGGAGTGCCACATGATTCTTCTGGAGCCTACTGGTCGTTCCAGGAAGGTAGGCAAATATGAGAAAGGGGGATGTTAGACACTTCCTAGTAATATTTTTTTTACTAAAATAGTGTTAAATAAGGTCATGAATAGTTGTTTTTAACCTAAGTAATTCATGCACTGACTCACAACAGTTGTCATGAACCACAAGCACTTGCTGACTATGTATGCTACTTTAAATTTACAATATTTCAGCACTCAATCTCTCAGTCACCTATCACACAGATACAGGTTAGCAAAAGTATTCCAAAACAATCTCACATCCACTTTCAGGTTGCCACCACTCTCTGTCCTATCACCTAGCTTATTCATGGATACACCTACTCAGTACACTCTTGACATTATGGTAGTAAAGGGTTAACTTATCTGACTGGCATTCAGAGGGTTACATATTTTGCAGTCTAGCATTCAACAGTTAATCAGGCTTTTCAATCTTTTATTCTTCAGAAGGCTTTACGTTCTAAGAGGTTCTCTAAAAGCAGTAAAAGGCAAACCATATTTAGTTTAATATACATAAAATACATAAAAATTATACACTGCTTACAAAATGACAAATAGAGAAATGACAAAAGGATTGCGAAATGAATCAAAAATAAAATATAAATTCAGAATATAAACTTACATTTACGTTATATAGCTGCTGCTGGGACAGGCAAGAAAATAGGATCTGAAATTGGGGTCCTTCAGGGCTGGCTCTACCATTAGGCAGCTCTAGGCAGTTGCCTAGGGCACCAGGATATGGGTGGGTGCCACTGAGTCTGGCCATCATATACTTAAGGATGGCTCTGAGAAAGACATCCTTGTTGTAGTCAATGTAGGCAGGCAGCTGGGGAACTTATAAGAATCTGCCTCCACGCTTTCACCCTACTGATTGATAAGTGAGTATAAGTGATGTTGTGGGGCAGTAGGCTGAAGTTTTGCCTAGGGTACCCAGAAACCTACCTTGCACAGGCACTGGGGCCCTTAGGGGTCTATTTACTAAGCTGTGTTAGGAGATAAAATGAACGGTGATAAGGTACTAGCCAATCAGCTCCTGACTGCCAACTCATAGGCTGTTTGAAAAATGACAGTTAGGAGCTGATTGGCTGGTACCTTATCACCGCTCACTTTATCTCCTAACACAGCTTAGTAAATAGACCCCTTAATGTCTGATCCACTCTGTGAATTGTCCTTCCTTGCACAACAAGACTTTTTTCTAGCTTCCAAACCTTTAAATGGTGTCTTAATACTCACCTCTTCCGGCAAGCTTATCAAATTCCAGGACCACCCACTTCCACTGCCTAAGTTACTCTATCCAGTTACCTCCCCTCTACACAGTTCAAACAAAATGTATTTGTGTTCTTTTCATACTCAAACAACCCTCTAATTCCAACCAGAACTGCTGGCAACATGGCTGTATGACTGGATCATACAGCCCACTAAACACTTTCTGTATGTAATATTTAACCTCATGTATCAAACTCCTATTTCTCTATATATTGTAAGTATCTTACCTCCCTGTTTGTTTGTTAATAATAACCAGTCTTGTTTTATTTAGACATGTGCGCCGACCCCCGTGTGCTGGTTCTGGTTCTAATTCATCGTCATGTTTTGGTTTTGGCAAAACAACCCACGTGTTTTGGTTTATGATCTGTATTTTTTTTTTTAAACAGCTTAAATCACGTAATTGTGGAGCTGTTTTTGTTCCTATAGTATTATTAACCTCGATAACATTAATTTCCAGTCAATTTTTACCACCTCACTGATCACAGTATTTTTCATTACTATTGTCCAAAAGCTGCCTGAACTCACTTCATAGGTTACTACTTCAAATGGTTTCAGTACCTTGAATAGCATGGAAAGTATTCTCCATTGTTCTGGACTAAGGTGTATTCCTCCTCCTCTCCCTATCTAATGGCTCGTTGTGTAGGTTTGGATGGCTTGTTGCTGTTCCTCCATTCAGTGAAGCATATAAAGGGTGGAATTCCATCTTGTTTCTACCTCTTGCATCAGTTGGTAGCATGGCAAATTGAACTGTTCTTGCAGCCACTGCAATCCTCTACATGCAGCTGCTGAATGCTGAAAATGCCCAGCAATTTTTCTGAGCCACAGACAGCATCTCCTGTACACAACTTTCATTTTTTTAAAAATTCTATACCACCAAGTTGACTGTGTGCGCAAAACATGGGACTTGTTCAAATTCACCCAGCTGTAATTCTTTCACATTATTTGTTGCGTTATCAGGAATGACAAATCCTGAAGAGAGTAAACCATTTTGCTATGACATCCCTTAGCTTTTCTAACAGGTTGACATCGGTATGCCTCTTAGTGAAGCCAGTTATACAGAGAGTAGCCTGCCTGTGAATGAGCTGGCATTGTGTGTTACCTACTGCTACTGCTGCTGAATGCGATATACAGTACCAACTGTGGGCTGTCAGTGTCATGTAAACTTTAGTTTGACCACTACCGCTTGTTCACATATTTGTGGTTAAGTGGATTGTGGGTTCAATGGCATTTTGTAGCCCAAGAATTCGCTTTTATTTAACATCCTGGTACAGACGAGGAATTGCTTTTCTGGTAAAATGGAACCAGTATGGAATTTGGTAGAGGGGACACAGGACCACAATTAACTGTCTAAAACCACATGCATTAATGGAAGATATTAGATGCAGATCTAATACTAGCATAGCCGTCGCGATCCACTGTGCAACTGGATGGCAGCTCTCATACTTGCTTCTTCTTGCAAAGGATTGTTTTGCAGTAGATTGTTTTTTGAAAATACTAGTAGTTTTCTTGGTTCCCTTTTGGAATGAAGATACATCCCCAGCAGCAGTAGAAGCTGACCTAGCACTCAAGGATCTTCTGAGGAATCCTGGATAGGGTAGGAGTCAGTTAACATTAGTAAATTTGATGCAGGTCTACATCCAATCATAATGAGGAGATTGATGATGATGGTGTTGGTGGTAGAGATTTCAGGTGAGATCTAGCTGAGCGATGGGAGCTAGCTGATGCTGGACTGCTTGTTATTGTTACTTTAGCAGAATTTTCAGATTTTGACAATAACTTTGCATAAACTCACTGCAAATGACGTAACTGGGAGGAGATTCCTACATGGTTAACATCCCTACCTCTACCTACTATGGCTTTAAAAATGCTATAGATGGCTTGACAATTGTTGTCAGGATTTTGGTAAAAATAATTCCACATAAAAGAGATGGATTTTTTGGTCTTACGCCCAAGCATGACAATGGCCTTCTTCTTATCACTGGTGCTTGACTTACACAAACATCATCATCATTCTCATTAGTGCTGGTTCCAGCTACACAAATATCCCCCTCATCCTGTTTCGCTTCCTCAGTAGCATCCTCAATTTCTATGTCCGCATCTTTACTTGTGCTGCTCATCCCCACATTTGCAGAGAGTGCAGAAATGGTGGAAGACTCACACATAACACTCATGGACACCCTTAGACTCTCCTCAGGAATTTGTGACGTTTCTGAACACAGTTTGTTCTTCAGCCAGAGTGTTTTTTTTCTGCATTGATTTGCCTGTTTTAATTTGACACCTCTTCTAGACTCTGAGAGGTAAATTGTGTGAGAAGTTACAGAAGAAGATGTCTGACTGACAGCAGTTGCAGAACCACCACTCATAAATAAATGCCAAGGCCTGAGCCTTTCTGCGTGTGGTGTATGGCATGTTGGCAATTTTATATATTTTTTTTCGACAGGAAACCTTTCTTTTATTATTAGAGGCATTTTTTTTCTTTAACATTGTGAAATATTGTTTTGATTTTAGGTGCCCTGTCTTAAACCCTCTATGCCCTTGAGCACCGGCTTTCGTAGATGTTGAAGTACCAGTATAATCATGACTGGCAGCAACTGCAGTGCTACTACATGGTTGCTGCCCCTACTCTTCTAGCGACTGATCATGATCCATATTGACTCACAGCGTTTATCTTATTAACCCAGTAGCACGGCACCTACTGAGCATTATTGTAACACTGTGCCACTGCCTGGCACTGACCAGACAAAACTTTTATTAAAAAAAAAAAGTTTTTAATTTTTAACAAATGACAACCACTTCACAATGCGGGTCACACAGCACTGATATTAATGGTGGACTGCACCTACATTATTTTTTAATGTTTACAGTGCACTGCCCAGTGAACACACATACTGTAAGTTCTACAAAACCAAAAAATGACTGTATTTTTTTTTCAACTTTTGGAAGAATACAACTACACACACCGCTGATGTTAATGGTGGACTGCACCTACTATATATTATTTTTTAATGGTTTCAGCGCTCTGCCCAGTGAACACACACGTTTTACAATTTCAAATTGCGACACCCAGCACTGATCTTATTAACGGTGGCACTACACCTACTAAAAGTTACTTATTAATTACAGTGCCTGAACCTGTCTTGACCTGAATACACACATTTTTTTTTTTACATAATGATGGTTTGCATGATGATGACACAGTCACAGTGCTGTAGCACACAGACCTTTACTGTGATGATGAAGTGTGACGCACAGGAGCCTGTACAGCCCGTAATCACCGGTGAACTGTTGATGACTGACACTGACAATCACAGACAGTGGGAGAAGCCTGACCAAACACCAGGAGACTCCGCTCGCCAAGATACAAGGTAGGAATAGGGACAGTTAGCCAGTGCAGCTGTATCCGTACCTAGAGCACCGGACTCCACACACTAAAGATTTGCCCAGCAACCCGCTTACAAGCGGCTCCAACCACTTGCTCACTGAAGAGCTACAAACATACCAGTGTTACAGCAACCCACCCCGTTACCCTCCCACCCACCCTGCCTTACCTTTCCTATACCATTCACTTTATCATTTACTTTCTTGCAATTTATTGTCCGTATTATATTTTATTTTATTTTGCTTATTCCAAAACAATACATGTGTAAGTCATTTCCATTTTCATTTAATTTAAAAACATACACATATGCAAAATTATTTTAGAAGCGCTCTACAAAACCGCATATACTATCTATTATAATACTAGAGCTGCTGCAGAGGAAGTTCAGTCCAAATCAAGCTAAAAACCTTATTAAAGTGTAATGGAATATACTTGTTAGTAATAATTATTTTTGAAAAATGTATAATTTAATTTCTAATATTCTTCTCCCATGTGGAATATGGCCTCTTATTAGTACCTGGCTGGACAGATAGCAGGGGCACCTCATTTTTCTGGTGATTTCTTTCCAGCTGAATTGGTGGTTGTTTGCACAATTATAGTTTAATAAACACTGTAATTTATATTGGCATTTTAAAAAAAAAATTAAACATTGGGGTGGAGATATGTAGCAACTAAGTTGTGTTGAAAATAACAATTTTATGTAATTTTATGTGTATTTTAACCTTTTTAACCTTAGTAAATGTGGTGCTTTTTAAATTGTGCAAAGCGGTATTACAGCGTGCAGGTAAGCTAAAAGTGACACCTCAGACATTGTGCCGCATGGACGTACACAAAGGAAGGAGTTTGAAGCGGCATTTGCATAAAGTCACAGACGGACGAACACCAATAGAGGGTGCTGAATGCGCTTCTGAGTGTGACTGAGAATCAGGCCCTACATCCAGGGCCTGCGCAACCCAGTCAGCGGAGTCTGCACTGCAGTGAGGCACCAGGCTGGAGAGGCGCTCTCCCTATAGCTGATGCTGAGTCCATTGATGCTGTTGCAGGCTGCCGCTTGGCCTGTCAAGCTGCATTACATGCAGCGGCAGCCTGCTGCAGAGAAGTGCTGCTGAGCCTACCTGAGAGGCTCTTCGCAAAGTCCCACCCCCTGCTGTTTTAACATCCCCCTCCCTTCCTTCCTCCCCTCTGCTCTCCGTCCCTCTCCTCCGCTGCGCTGCACCTGACCAGTGAAAACTCCTCCGTTGGAAGCAGGGGAAGCCTGGCTGGAAGGGCCTTGACATCAGGCACATATCGGCGGGATTTGGTAGTCGGAGTGCCAGTGACTGCAGAGGTGCTGAGTGGATAGTGGGTGGCAGCCAGGCAGCGGGATTCCAGAGAAGATGCGGCCAGCACCTGGTGCGCCCGGAAAGAATGGATAATGAAAGTAAGACTGCCTGGCAAGGGTGGAGGGATTCTAAGTTTGACCAGGAAGGGGGAGGGTAGTTCTAAGTGCCCAGTATGGAGGAGAGGGGGGGTAAGTGTACCCAGAAATGGAAGGGGCGGGTGCTAAATGTCACCACTAAGAGAGGGGTTGCTATGTGTGCCCAGTAAAAGGAGGATGATTGTTAAGTGTGCCCAGTAAGGGAAGGGAGGGTGGTGCCAAGTGAGCCCAATAAGGGGGGGTTCAGTCCTGGCACTGTCCTGTCTTGGTCCTGTTGCTGTCTCCCCTGTCCTGGACCTCTCACCTCTGTCCTACCTTGTCCTCTTTGTTCTGTCACCTCTCTCCTGTTCCCTCTCTCCTGCCCTGACACCTCTGTCCTGGTCCTGTCACCTCTATCCTGCCCTGTCACCTCTGCCCTGGCCCTATCCCCTCTTTCCTGGCCCTATCCCCTCTTTCCTGTCTCTGTCACCCCCACTGCTGTCCCATCTGTTCTGTCTTGGCCCTGTCACCCCTGTCTCCTCTTTACTTGCCCTGTCCCCTTTGTCCTGTCTCTGTCACCTCTGTCCTGGTTCTGTCAATGCTGTCCTGGCATTGTCACATCTGCCCTGTCAATGCTGTCCTGGTCGTGTCACCTCTATCTTGTTCCTGTACACTTTGTGTAGCCCCTGTCACCTCTGTCCTGGCCCTATCCCCTCTTTCCTGTCCCTGGCACACCTCTCTGCTGTCCCGTCTGTTCTGTCTTGGCCCTATCCCCTCTTTCCTGGCCCTGTTACCTCTATCCTGGCCCTGTCACTCCTCTCTCCTGTCCCGACTGGTTCTGTGTTGGCCCTGTCACCCCTGTCCCCTATTTCCTTGCCCTGTGACCTCTATCCAGGCCCCTCTATCCAGGTCCCTGTACCCTTTGTCCTGTCCCTGTCACCTCTGTCCTGTCCCGGTCACCTTTATCCTGTTCCTGTCACCTTTATACTTTCCCTGTCACATCTGCCCTGGTCCTGTCAATGCTGTTCTGGTCCTGTCATCTCTATCCTGTACCTGTCCACTTTGTGTAGTCCCTGTCACCTATGTCCTGGTCCTGTCCTTCGGCCCGTGCTGTCCCTTTATAAAAACTGGGAGGGTGCAAATTTATAGTTTGTAGGGGGGCGATGAACACCGTAGCACCTGCCCTGTCTACATCCCTTTCAGAGAAGAGTGTATTACCTATGTTCTCTTGCATTAGATGCAATCTTAAAAGTAAAAACACCCTAGTGGCAATTGACGCTTGATCATAGCCTTATGCATCTTAAACAATAAACTTAAACTATAATAAAGACAAAGACAGATGTGACGTTTACACTGGTCTGCCTTTTTATTTAAATATCAATAAATAATAACTTTACTATGGTGGCGACCAAAAGAAACAGCAGCCGGCAGCGATCAATGATTACCATTCAGATTGCTACAAAAACGTGCAGGGCCAATTGCCCACTCAGCAAACCCATAGGTCACATGACTCTCCCGTACCTTCAAAGCTTGGTTAGCCAATTTAAGGTCCGTCCTGCACACTTCATTATGCTATGGTTTGAAATCTATTTGGAGGTACTTTAAGGATGAAATTCAGCTTGGAGCAGTGAGGAAGATTTGATCACATCTATTCATAGTCAAGTTTCATAAGTATCCGAAGTGAATCTTTAATAAGCTACTTACTAATATCATTCTGGTAGGAGGATTGGCACTTTATCTACTATATTGCACTAGTCACAGTGACTTTAATGCGATGCTATACCATTAGCTATTTCTTATTCTTTTCACAGGTTTTCTCAGAACACTATTAAACAAGTTTTGTTTATGAGAAAGCAGCCCTTGTTTTTAGTGACAAGGGGCTCTATTTATTAACATTATTTTTACCAAAATAAAGTGAAAAAGGGTGTTTTCACACCATTTTCATATTATTTTAGTATCACCTAAAGGCAAATGGAGTAGAATTCGTAAAATTCTACTCCAACCCCTAATTATCACTTATTTTTAGTAAGCAGATCGCATTTTCCATAATTGTAATGGGAAATGTGATCTGTCCAAAGTTACTAAAAATAAATTGTGAAAAAATATTGGGGAAAGCCCTGTAATAATAATGCCACCTGGAGGTGGCGTTACCCAGGGTCTCCCCCGGTTACCAGACTCCTGCCCCTCTCTAACAGGCAGAGCAGAGCCCGGAGTCGGCCGTGTGGTCTGTCTAAACAGACCACACGCTGATACACTGCAAAAAATATTTAAAAAAATTGTAAAAAAAAGAAAAAAAAACTTACCAGAGTCCAGGGCCAGTGATCGGTGCTCCAGGGACGTCCTCCCTCCGGTCAGCTAGTCTCCCATCCTTCACTGGGGGCCGGTCATCACCTGGTCCCAGTGCAGGATGGGATGTCAACTGACCGGAGCCACGGAGGATATCACCGGAGCACTGATCACCAGAGGTAAGTGTAATTAAGGGAGGGGGGGTCGTGGGGGGGTCACGGGGGGGTCGCGATCGTGTGGCTGGGGCTTAGCGGCAGGGGGCGGGGCTTAGCAGCGGGCGGTCGGTGCATGCTCGGGCACTTGTCACTGTATTTTTAGCAAAAATAATCCAGGTCGTGGTTCTGATCTTTTTGCGGTTCGGAATTCGGATTTTAGGGTTTTGAATTGCATGATCTTAGCTGTTTTTAAAACTTTTTATATATTTTTTATTTAAAAAATCCAGATCCAAAGCCAAAACCAAAACACTTGAGGGTGGTTTGAAAAACCAAGTCCAGATCCAAAACCTTCAAGGAGATACAGATCCAAAACCAAAACATGGGGTCTTTATGATCTACACTTTACATGTCAGTTGCTGAATTTAGGGCCACAGTGCTGTCTGGTACCAGCCCTCATGTACCATTCAGGTATTTTTGTCATCTCTCTGACATTTATAAAGAAAAAACAAACAAAACTTAATCGATATAAATCTATAGTAAACTTCAATATTTTCATGCCAGATTCAAATGATTCCTGAAAACTAATTACCTAAAACTGTTGAAGTTCTTGGCTTGTTTCTTATACATTTGACAGTGTGAACCAAAATAAAAGACTCAAGCAAATGATTTGATGAAATACAAAACAATAAAATAAATGAATTTGTGAAGCCAAACTTCAGTCATTCTGTTTAAAAGGATAGAAATAGGTTGATCAAATTAGTGATTGGTCTGTGGTCCCCAGTCCTAAACCTTGGATCAAGTTGGAGGGTGACATGCTGGGCAAATTCCCCCTTTGTGACTTGCTGTGGATACCGTCTAGCTCCAGAGATTATGAGCTAGATGGTAGATCTTATTGAAATGTTATATCATATATCATAGAAATGACAGCTTATCAAGATATGACAAAGTACAAATAACATCAAATGTAATTTCAAAGAAATTTAGGTGAGCAAGGAGAGAAAAAGGAAGACAGGGTGGAGGGTACAGAGACGAAGGGGAGGCAGGAAAGTTGGTAGGTGTTAGTAAAGGAAAGAAAGGGAGGAAGGAGGGGGACTGTTGGCAAGCATAGTTTGCAATGAGAAATTATAGGATTTCAAGTACGTGCCTCATGGTAAGAAGTCCAAGGAGACCCAATTTCAGCAAATTTATGTAGGCATTCATGTAAATAACTAGTGATATGTTCTAAGTGGTAAGTGTGCAAATTGAGTTGTGTAGAGCAGAAGAGGAGGAGGGGACGGGGTTACTTTTTTCCAGTGAGTTACAATAGCACAGGTAGCCTCATTAACAAAGTGCTGAATAAATGAGTGTGTCTATCACTGTTAGGGATGGGTCACGGCAGAAGACAATAGGAGAAGCAGCGTGGGACTGTGATGCTCGTCAGGGAGAAGACCAGACAATGTACCATGTCCCAGAAGCACTTAATTTTAGGACAGTGCCACCAAATATGTGCAAGGATGCCGTCCTCTCCATAGCCACTCCAGCATCTATCTGATGACTGGGGGAATATGGCTCGAATGCGGATGGGTACCAGCTACCATCTATAAAGACATTTATAAGTATTTTCCCTGATTCTGACGCAGATAGAGGATTTAGCAGAGAGCTTTCGAATTGAAGCCCATTCCTCCTGCTCCAGAGTCTCTCCCTTGTCTCTCTCCCAGGCAAGCTCGTGAGGTTCCTTGGGAGATTGTGTCACGGTCTCGGTGGGAGGTTCCCTTGTAGAGGGGGTGAAAGCGGGAGTCCCAGGTTGTGGAAGGAATCATAGGCGTGGGGCCTGTATATAAGACTTCCTCATCCACGGATGTCAAATGTTGACGAGACCAGTGCAAAGGTGCGCAGTCTAACCAGCCGAGAGGTGTTCACCAGTGACCCCTACAAATCGGGATATGGGTTTTGCTGCTCCCAGCTGGCAGGTCACGGTCCTTTGCACTGGTGTCTGACTGGGAAAAGGAGTCGAATATACAATGGCCCTGGAGAACGCACTTCTAAATAGAAGTGTCAGCCAGGAGGGAGAGGAGGACCATTTGAGGCCAATTGCTGGAGACAGATCCAAATAGCAATCCGGAGGATTCTTGGATGGTCCCTTGCGTCGAGGAGGTGAAAACCTTGCACACAGGTAAGATGTTCCGTACACTGCTGCAGAGAGGGAGTAAGTAACTTGCACACAGGCTAGGTAACAACTGCACTGCTGCGGGGAGAGATGGTAATCGTCCGGCACACAGGTAAGATGGTCAGTACACTGTTGCAAAGGATGTCAGCAATAATACACAAGAGAACCTGGAACGAGGTAGCTGCAAAGAAGCACTCATAGCGACAATGTTGCACAAGCAACTACCTGTGATCCGGAGTCTGGCTTTATCCCCAGCAGTAGCAGATCATTGGTGTACAGCATCACCTGACCAGCAGCAGCTACCATTGGGTATGGAGTCATCAGGTGATGCAGACTGTCATAGCTGCATCCATGCTGGCAACCGCAAAAACCAGGCATGGAGCAAACTAAGGCAGTTCACATGGCACTAAGCAGAATACTCAGCACATTACTCTCCACCGCACCTGACGTCTGACCACATGGGAGATCAGGGGAAGCCAGCACAGAGGTGAGCAATGGCCGATCCTAGGCCGCAACCTGACAGTGCCCACCCCCCTTTCACGGTAGACTCCGGATGCCCACAAGGCTTCTCAGGAAACTTCTTATGGAAGGCTCGTACCAGATAAGGAGCATGTACGTCAGTTGCTTTAATGCAAGCTCGCTCTTCAGGTCCGTACCCTCTCCAGTCAATGAGGTACTGAAAATTATTGCCCCGATGCCGAGAATCCAGGATCCTTTCCACCTCGAACTCAACTCCCCGATGAGTTTGAACCTGAGGAGTTTTAGGGGGAGACAGCTGGAACTGGTTAAGTACCAAAGGGCATAACAAGGATACGTGAAAGGTATTGGAAATCCTGAGTTGAGGAGGAAGTTCTAGCTTGTAAGCCACAGGGTTGATTACCTTAAGGATACGATAAGGTCCGATGAAACGGGGAGCCAGTTGCATACTTGGAACTCTTAAGCGTATATTTTTTGAGGAAAGCCATACCTTGTCCCCCACTTTCAAAAAGGGAACAGCTAGACGTTTCCTATCGGCAAACTTCTTATAATTCCGAGAGGTTCGTTTTAAAGAACAATGGACCTCCTTCCAATGTTCTGAAAAAGACTTAATCAACTCATTAACAGCTAGAACCTCAATGATTGGAAAGTCTGGGAAGTCCTGCACTTGAAGGTGCCTGCCATATACTGTGAAGAATGGTGTAGAGTTTGAAGAGGAGTGATACCGAAAGTTATGAGCAAACTGCCCAGGGCAAGAGGTCAACCCAATCATCCTGCGAGGAACTCACAAAGAGCCTGATAAAAGTTTCCAGTTCCTGATTTACCCTCTCCTTCTGGCCATTAGTCTGTGGATGGTAGGCTGAAGAAAATTTTAGTATGATCCCACAGGAAGTGCAAAGGCCTCTCCAGAATCTGGCTATAAACTGTACTCCAAGATCGGAAACTATCTCCTTCAGTAACCCATGGAGTCTAAAGATCTGTTGGCTAAAGACGTTAGCTAGTTGTGGAGCTGAAGGAAGCCATCTTCGAGAAGCGATCAACCACAACCCAAATCATGTTACAACCTTTAGATGATGGTAGCTCAGAAATAAAATCCATAGAAATGTGGGTCCAAGGAACATCTGGCACAAGTAATGGATGAAGAGAACCAATGATTTTCCTACAACTAGACTTATGTTGCGCACACTTAGCACATGCCATGACAAAGTTGTAGACATCCTCACGCATAGAAGGCCACCAATAAGAACGTTGTAAAAACGTATGTGTCTTGTGAATGCCAGCATGTCCAGCAAAGACGGAAGCATGTGCCCAAGTCAGTAATTTTTTCCTTAAAGGAGGATCCACTAAAATTTTCCCTGTTGGGGAAGTAAATAGTTGAGTGGGGGCCAAGACTAGAGGGTTTAACACCGTTTGAACTTGTGGCAGATCTTCTTCAAAATAAGCTAAAAAAGACCAGGACAGAGCATCAGCCTTTTTGTTTAGAGTTCAAGGTCAAAATTGCAACTTGAAATTAAAGCATGCGAAAAAGAGACCAGCGTGCCTGTCTGGCATTCAAGCGATGTGTTGTCTGGAGGTAGAGTCAATTTTTATAATCTGTAAAGATGGTAAATGGGAATTTTGCACCCTCCAATAGATGTCTCCATTTCTCTAGAGCCAAACGCATGGCTAGTAATTCTCGGTCTCCAATAGTGTAATTTTTCTAAGCCGGAGAGAATTTCCTAGAAAAGTATCCACAAGGATGGGACTTCCCATCGTCCCCCAACTGAGAGAGCACCACTCCCACTCCCACCGAAGATGCATCTACCTCCAGAGTAAAAGGTTTCTCTAGATGAGGTTGATGGAGGATCAGAGCATTACAAAATGCAGACTTTAATCTTTCAAAGGCTGCAATGGCTGCGGGTTACCAACGTGACGGATTGGAACCCTTCTTCGTGAGAGCTGTAATGGGAGCTACAACAGAGGAGAAATTCAGAATGAACCTTCTGTAATAGTTTGTAAACCCTAAGAAACATTGTATGGCCTTTAAAGTAGTTGGCAGGGCCCAACCTCAAATGGCTTCCAATTTCTCTGGGACCATTTTCAAAGAGTTGCCTGAAATGATATGTCCAAGGAATGGCACAGATGACTGCTCAAAGAGGCATTTAGAAAGCTTCCCACAGGCAATTTTCTCGAAGACGAGTCAAAACTTCCTTGACATGACTTGACGATGAGACTGCAGGTTCTTGGAAAATATTAGTATATTATCGAGATATACTACCACAAATTTGTAGAGCACATCCCTGAAAATTTCATTGATATATCCTTGGAAAATTGCAGGAGCATTACATAGTCCAAATGACATTACGAGATACTCAAAATGTCCATCACGTGTATTAAACGTGGTTTTCCATTCGTCACCGGATTTGATACGGCTCAAATTGTATGCTCCACGTAGGTCTAGTTTGGAAAAGACACAGGCTCCTTGTACCCTGTCAAACAGTTCAGAAATAAGGGGTAACGGGTACCGGTTCTTCACCGTGATTGCATTGAGGCCCCTTAAGTCGATGCAAGGCTGAAGCCCCTGTCTTTTTTCTCCACAAAAAAGAACCTCGTCCCAGCAGGCAAAGAGGAAGGTCTAATGAACCCCTTTGCCAAGTTCTCTTTGATATATTTGGCCATGGCGGTAAACTCAGGCACAGACAGTGGATAAACTCGACCCCTGGGAGGCATCTTCCCCGGTAGTAAATCAATATTTCAATCCCATGGGCGATGGGGAGGTAGCTTGTCTGCTGATTGTGCGTCAAAGACATCCGCAAACTCGTGATAGACTACTGGTAGGCGGGAGTCCAAAGGTTCTTTAGAACGTAGAGATGCTAGAGTATGTATAGAGTGGGTATGTACCGGTATCACATGGGTGAGACACTGATGGCTACATTTTGGCCCCCAAGCCAGTACTTGCATTGTGGACCAATCCAGAGTGGGATTGTGCTTCCTGAGCCAGGGTAAGCCTAATACTATTTCGTAGGAGCTTCTGGGGAGGACAAAGAACTCCAATGTTTCTTTATGTAGGCCGCCCACTTGCAGGGATACAGCATGGGTAGAGGAGGAAACTGGGTTACCAAAGATTATGCTGCCGTCTACTCCCGAGAGATCCAATTTGGACGCGAGGGGTGTTACTGGAATTCCTAAGGATACCAACAAGGCTTTGGAAATGAAATTCCTTGCTGCTCCAGAATCCACCAGAGCCTTTAGGTCTTTAGTCTTCTCTTTATAGGACAGCGTAATGGGCAAAAAACTATCTAAAGTATGAATGGGTTCAATCAAAACCCCTAACTGGACACACCCAGAACCAATTAGGGCCTTGCATTTCCTGTAAGGAGAGGACAGTTCTTTAGGATATGGCCCAAAGCAGCACAGTACAAGCAAAGTTTATTCTGAAATCATCTAGTCCGCTCTGCCACGGAGAGATGTGACCGATTGACCTGCATAGGCTCTTCCCTACTGGTCCCAGGAGAAGGGGTAGAGTCCACTGTTTGAGACAGAGAACTTTGGGCACGGTCCCACCAGCCTTTGCTAGCGGTACGCTCCCGGTGACGTAGATCAATTTTGATACAGAGAGATATCACTTCCGCAAAGGAATCCGGTAGATCATGGGAGGCAAGTTCATCTTTCTTCCTTTCAGAAAGGCCATGGTGGAAGGCCGCCTTCAGCGCCTCCTCATTCCACCTCAATTCCGAGGAAATAGTCTGAAATTGGACTACGTATTGTCCAACTGTACGTATCCCTTGGTGGACTCGTAATAGATCTGCGGATGCAGAGGCCGTGCGACCGGGCTCATCAAAGATCCTTTAAAAAGAGTTAATGAACGAGTCATAATTGGAAACAATAAGGTTGACCCATTCCCAGAGAGGGGATACCCAGTCCAAGGCTGTCCCTGACAGCAATGAAATGATATAGGCTACCTTAGACCTAGGAGTCGGAAAATTTTCTAGCAAGCATTCAAAGTGTATTTCACACTGATTGATGAACCCGCAACACTGTCGAGGGTTTCCATCAAAGCGTTCTGGTGTGGCTAACTGAAGACGTGACCTCAGACCACCGCAATCCGTGGGTGGAACTGGAGGGTGAGGTGGAGTTACCACCGCTGAAGAAGGAAGAAGGGTTGCCAGGGATGCCTGAATACTCATCAGCTGCCCCGATCATTTAGAATAACTGGAATGGTAAATAATAGTCTATCTGAATAATTCCAGATTAATGCCTAGTATAAGGATAGCAGGGAGACACCAAAATATAGTGTGTGTGCATAAATTAGCATGTACCATAAGAGGGAGCATATTTCATTGATCTCAAATAAATGCAAATTATGACAGCAAGAGAAAGACAAAAAAGGGGAAATAAAATAAAATGGATAAAAAAGATAAAAGACATTTACTTTTTTATAAGAAAGTAAAATTCCCAAGGGCCCAAATCAGAATATAAAAGGAGGATGCAGAGGAGCAAGAAAAACAGAAAAAAAGAAAGAGATCAAAGAACCTGGGAATCCTCCCCACCGCAACGCCAGTCCTCAAGGACCCACAAGAAATATTAAACATGGATGACAATCTCAAAGTGATCAATCTATCGGACAGAAATCTTTCAGAGATGGAAACAAAGCTACTTAGCAAAGGATTATCCTTTTTCTCCTACTGCAACATTTAGCCGGTTTAACTGGGAAAGAAATTTGAGACTTTTTGGGTGGAAATTACTCCTTAAAAAATACTTTGCTAATTTAAATTAGAAATGAGTGGGTTCGGATCTCAGAGATCTGAACCCACCCGAATTTTGAGATCCGGGGCGAGAACTGAACATGCGTTCGTTTCCCCTGCCGGCCCCAGATCTCAAACTGAGGCAAAACCATAGAGATGAAATCTCGCTGTATATGAGAGACCACGTGGCAGCCACCATTTCACTCTGGCTGTGGAAACTGAACAGCGAGGGTGGGTAGTATAGGGCTGGGAGAAGTAGTACTACTTACCTGTGCTGGTGCTGTGCTGTCAGATGTGTCCTGGGCTGGTGCACTGCTGATCCATCTGGTGCTGTCACTGCTGTGCTGTCTGCTGTGTCTATCTGGGCTGGTGCTGTTGCTGATCCATCTGGGTTGGTGCTGTGCTGTCTGCTGCATCCATCTGGGCCCAAGTTCTGGACCCGAAAAAAAAAATATATACATATATTGTCTTTTTAATTTTTTTCTGTGTATGCGTGTTAGGCTTAGCGCACAAGATACAGCAACGCAACCTAGTGCTGCCCGACTCCAGTCGTCATCAATCTGTGCTCTGGGCCCAAGTTCTGGACCTGAAAAAAACAAAAAATTGTGTCTTTTGTCTATTTTTTTTCTGTGTGTGTCTGTGTGCGTGTTAGGCTTAGCCGCACAAGATACAGCAACGCAATCTAGTGCTACCCGACTCCAGTTGTCATCAATCTGTGCTCTGGGCCCAAGTTCTGGACCTGAAAATAAAATAAAACAAATAGTGTCTTTTTTTGTCTAATTTTTTTCCGTGTGTGTCTGTGTGCGTGTTAGGCTTAGCCGCACAAGAACAAGATACAGCCAGCAACGCAAGTTGCAACCTAGTGCTGCCCGACTCCAGTCATCATCAATCTGTGCTCTGGGCCCAAGTTCTGGACCCCCAAAAAATTAAAACAAATAGTGTATTTTTTGTCTAATCTTTTTCTGTGTTTGTGTGCGTGTTAGGCTTAGCCGCCCAAGAACAAGATACAGCCAGCAACGAAAGTTGCAACCTAATGCTGCCCAACTCCAGTTATCATCAATCTGTGATCTGGGCCCAAGTACTGGACCCGAAAAAAAAAAATAAAAAAAAAATAGTGTCTGTTGTCTATTTATTTTCTGTGTGTGTGTGTACGTGTTAGGCTTAGCAGCACAAGATACAGCAGCAATGCAAGTTGCAACCTAGTGCTGACCGACTCCAGTCGCCATCAATCTGTGCTCTGGGCCCAAGTTCTGGACCTGAAAAAACAAAACAAAAAAATAGTGACTTTTGTCTATTTTTTTCTGTGTGTGTGTGTGCGTGTTAGGCTTAGCCGCACAAGATACAGCAATGCAACCTAGTGCTGCCCAACTCCAGTCATTATCAATCTGTGCTCTGGGCCCAAGTTCTGGACCCGAAAAAAAAATAAAACAAATAGTGTCATTTTTGTCTAATATTTTTCTATGTGTGTGTGCATGTTAGGCTTAGCCGCACAAGATACAGCAATGCAACCTAGTGCTGCCCGACTCCAGTCGTCATCAATCTGTGCTCTGGGCCCAAGTTCTGGACCCGGAAAAAAAAATAAAACAAATAGTGTCTTTTTTTGATCTCCACCACCAATACCTGCATCATCAACATCCTCATTCATCATTGGGAGTAGTCCTGCTGCATCTAATGTTATTCGAAGCATGATTGACTCCTCTCCTATCCGTGATTCCTCTGAAGGATCCTTGATGACTACGCCTGTTGCTGCTGCTGTTGCTGTGAGTGGATCCTTATCCCAGAAAAGGACCAGGAGAAAGACTACTTGTAGTATATCCTCCAAAAACAATTAACTGTCAAACAATCATTTGCAAGAGCAAACAAGTATGACTGCAATCACCCAGTTGCACAGTGGATTACTGATGCCATAACAGCTATGCTGGTATTAGACGTGCATCCAGTATCCGCCATTACTACAGTGGTTTTTCAACAGATAATTGAGGTACTGTGTCCTCGCTACCAGATCCCTTCTAGATTCCACTTCGCTAGAACAGCAATTCCAAGTCTGTACAAGGACATTAAAAAAACGTATTAATGTCCTCAGAAATGCTGTTGTACCGACTGTCCACTTGACCACTGATATGTGGACAAGTGGGACAGGGCAAATTAAGGATTACATGACTGTGACAGCCCACTGGGTAGGTGTTTTGCCTAGAACAGCAACAGCAGCAGCAACATCTACCAAAAGACAGCTGATACAGAGGCAGGCTACTCTTTGTGTAACTGGTTTCACTAAGAGGCATACCGATGAGAACCTCTTAGAAAAACAGGCAAATCATTGCTAAATGGCTCACCTCACTTGGACTCTCCTCGGGATTTGTGATTTTGGACAATGCCACCAATATTGTGAGAGCATTACATGTGGGCGAATTCCAATTCGTCCCATGTTTTGCTCACACAATTAATTTGGTGGTGCAACATTTTTTTAAAAATGGCAGGGGCATGCAGGAGATGCTCTCGGTGGCCCGCAAAATATCCGGACATTTTAGACATTCAGCAACCGCTTATCAAAGATTGCATAACCAGCAGGTACTGTTAAATTTGCCCTGCCATCAGCTGAAGCAAGAGGTAGTAACTCTGTGGAATTATACCCTCTATATGCTTCAGTGGATGGAGGAACAGCAAAGGCCATCCAGGGCTATACAATGGGCTATGACACAGGCCATGGAGGGGGAATGCACCTTACTCAAGCTCAGTGAAGAATAATTTCCATGTTGTGCAAGGTTCTCAAACCCTTTGAACTTGTCACACGTGAAGTTAGTTCAGACACTGCCAGCTTGAGTCAGGCCATTCCCCTCATCATACTTTTGCAAAAACAGCTGGAGAAACTGAAGGAGGAACTGAAATGGAGTGATTGCGCAAGGTATGTCGGACTGGTGAATCAAGCCCTTGATTCACTTAACCAGGATCCAAAAGTCATCAATCTATTGAAATCTGAAAAATATATTTTGGCGACCATTCTGGATCCTAGGTTTAAGTCCTACCTTGTGAGTTTTTCTCCAACAGACTGAAATCTAAAACTATGCAAAGAGCTGTTGGTAAAAAAATTGTCAGCTGCAGCCCCACATGAAACGCCATCATCTCCTCCTTCAGTTTCTGCAGCTGCCAAGAAAAAACTAAATTTTCCTTACAGAATGCCTGCTGGTCATGCAGATCGTTCACCAAGAAATGACATCTGGTCGGGCCTGAGAGAACTGCCTACTAGTGACATGTCTTCTACCGTGACTATGTGTGATACGGTCTCCATTCACAGAATGGTGGAGGACTATTTCAGAGATAACATCTTAATAGGCATGTTAGACAGTCCCTTTCAGTACTGGCAGGAAAAAGAGGCAATTTGGAGTCCCATACACAAACTGGCTTGCATTACTTAAGTTGCCCACCCTCCAGTGTGTACTCTGAGTTTTCAGTGCAGCTGGCAACCTTGCCAGTGATCGGCGTAGGAGGTTACTTCCTCAAAATGGGGAAAAGATGATGTTCATTAAAATGAATTACAAATTCCACGAGGAAGACCTCTACCAACAATTACATCAAAAAATTACAGAGGCACCTATGGTGGATTCCAGCGGGGACAAATTAATATTGTGTGAAGAAGAGGATGTACACACTGATGGGGATGATGAGGACGAGGATGACGACAACTTGTAATGTAAAGCCAGTTTGTGTATGGGATCATTTCCAATTCCATGTCCAATGCACATTGGCAGCTTTTTTTATGGGGTCCAAACAACCCAATAATTACAGCCACAATTGGCAGTCCTTGTCGCTGAAATTTGGTTTGTTAAACTGTGAATGTCCTGTTTCGTATACAACATAAGGGTGGGTGGGAGGGCCCAAGCACTATTCCATCTTGCACCTTTTTCCTTTCCATTATGTGCTGGTTGAGGCATTGCTGTCTGACATTTTAAATTAATGTTATGGTTGGTTTAGGAACCAATGATTTGTTTTTAAATTAATTTATTATCAATTTTACAGCCAGGAGCTGCACCAGTGAATTTCTTTTTATTAATTATTCTGCCAGAGGCTGCACCCAATTAATTGTTTTTTACTTTTTAAATTAAATTATTAATTATTCAGCCCGTGGCTGCGCCAATTAATTGTTTTTTAATTAATTTATTATCAATTTTACAGCCAGGGGCTGCAGCAACTATCAACTATCAATTCTTCAATCCTCAAGGGTATCCCAACCATCATCTTTGCACAGTCCTCACAGTCCTCAACTCTATTAATAATTATATCTATCAGTTTTGAGCCAGCAAGCTGGATGCAACCTTTTGGCTCTTTAACTAGAAGAAAAAAATCAATATTGTGAGCTTTGAGGTGGTCAAAATTGATTGGGAACAAGTGGAAATAAATGTTATTGAGGTTATTAATACTGTAGGAACAAAAAAGGCCCATTTTATGTGATTTTAGCTGTTTTTTTTTTTTTAAGAAAAAATCCAGATCCAAAACCAAAACCGGAAAACAAAACTCGGAAGTGAGGTTTTGGCCAAACCAATCCAGATCCAAAACCAGGGGAGATCTAGATCCAAAACCAAAACACGGGGTCGGCGCACATCCACCTACACCGATTCACAATGTGGGATTCATCTCTTACACAGAGGAAGAATCGGAGGCCCTTGCCGCATTGGAAGATCTTTTAGAAGAAAATGAAAATACCACATGCATGACTCTTGTGACCAGGAGACATCAGTGCAAGAGATAATCTACATTTACCAACTGCAACTATCAAAAGAGACATTTCACTCCCAACATTATAACAACTTGAACCTGGAGGAAAAAAGAGCTCTAAGACAACTAAAAGAGTGGAATTAAGTTGTAATAAAACCTTCCGACAAGGGGGGCAACATTTTGATTTGGCCTGTAGAAATGTACCTACAAGAAGCCTATAGGTAACTTAATGACCCTAAATGTTACAAACCACTTATTTTCAACCCTACTAACCATTATTCGTATATGTACAATAGAATGATCAAAGAAGCCTATACCAAAGGAACCATTTCCAAAAATTAATATTTGTTTCTCCAAGTTGAACATCCCAAAACACCAGCATTTTATTTATTACCAAAGGTGCATAAAGACAAAACAAAGCCCCCGGGAAGACCCATAGTCTCAGGAATTACAAGCCTTTCAGAACAAGCTAGCATCTTCTTTGACAGACATCTCAGGCATCATGTCATGAGTCTTTCCTCCTTTCTTCAAGACACCTCAGACATCCTCAGGAAACTCAACGATGTACAGCTGGATGGTGAATACTATCTGGTTACACTAGATGTCGAATCACTATATACCAGTATAGAGTACCAGCATGGTATAGCAGCTGTCAGATACTTCCAGTTTGGAAGGGTTAGACTATTTTCATTAATTTCTACTTGAGCTTCTGGAATTTATTTTGAGTAGAAATTATTTTACTTTCAATAATAAATTCTACTTGCAGGTATAGGGAACGCCCACGTACGCTAATTTATTCTAGGATGGTGGGAGAAGGAACACGTCTTTAATGTTACTAATGAGAAATTTACTTGTCACATCACCACATGGCAATGTTACATCAACGACATTTTTATGATTTGGCATGGGACAGAAGTAGACCTACAACAATTCATTTGCACTCTCAATCATAACAACTTCAACCTGAAATTAACACACAATATAAGTAAGAAGATGGTCAACTTCTTAGACCTGAATATCATCAGTGGTGAAGAAGGTGTGATTATGACAGAACTGTACAGGAAAGAAACAGCTACCAACAATGTTCTCCATCAGAGTAGTTCACACTTTCCCCCTACTATTAGGAATATTCCTAAAGGAGAATTCTTAAGATTACAAAGAAATTGTTCTCGGGAAGAAACTTTCAAAGAGAAAAGTATAGACCTCTCTCTGAGACTCAGAAGCAGAGGCTACAGTAAACTTTCTATTAAATATGCACAAATTCAGTTATCCAAAATGAACAGAGATACTCGTATCTTCGCTAATAAAAAGGAAGATCCCAGCAAGAACAAAATTAGTTTTGTGGGAAATCTTTACCAAGAATGGCGCCAATTGCAGGATATTGTGAAAAACACTGGCACATTCTACTACTTGACCCGGATCTTAAGAAATCACTGGACTAGAAAGTAGCCTTCAGTTGGCATAGATCAAACAACTTGCGAGACAATTTAACTAGGAGTCATTTCAACTCTAATCCTAGAAAAAGTACCATAATCAGGGGCACTTTGCCATGTGGCAGTTGCAAAGCCTGCCAATATATGATTAAAAAGGATATAGTCCTGGACAGATTCAATAAAACCATTGAGATCAAACAATTTTTTAACTGCAATGCATTGGCCGTGACATACTGCCTTGAATGCCCCTGCAATAAGAGATACGTGGGCATGACTACACAAGCCTTCAAACAAAGACTCTTAGAACATTTCAGTAAGATAAAAAACACCTCCACTGTTATTTTAAAGATGAGAAAACTCACATCAGTAGCAAGACACTTCCTAGAGAAACACGATGGGTCACCTTGGAACCTTAAAGCATTTGGTTTAGAGCATGTCAAGCTGGGCATCAGAGGTAGAGACCTGACCAAAATACTCCTCCAAAAAGAAAGCCAATGGACCTTCAGACTAAAAACTGTAAACCTCTTTGGTCTCAACGAGTATATCA
This sequence comes from Taudactylus pleione, assembly GCA_031769625.1. Classification (NCBI taxonomy): domain Eukaryota; kingdom Metazoa; phylum Chordata; class Amphibia; order Anura; family Myobatrachidae; genus Taudactylus; species Taudactylus pleione. Next base: position 7,377,041 of record JAUIMM010000113.1, read on the forward strand.
ACTGCACTGCCTTTCTCTGAAGCCCATTTCCCATTATCCTTTTCATTTTATTTCCCATTTTTTGTCTTTCTCGTTCGGTCATAATTTGCATTTATTTGAGATCAACGAGATATGCTCCCTCTTATGGTACATGCTAATTTATGCACACACACTATATTTTGGTGTCTTACTGCTATCCTTATACTAGGCATTCATCTGGAATTATTCAAATAGACTATTATTTACCATTCCAATTATTCTAAATGATCACAAGTGGTCTTTATAGAGTCGTATAAATTTTGTTATATATGTGTGTATGCTCATGCATGTATGTATCTTTCATGTGCATGGTAATTAGATATATAGATGCATAATTTACTAATTTTATTTGCCAAATTACTTCACACTTTTAGGGTCATAGATTATATTTATATATTTGATATTTTTTGGTATTTCTATTTTTATTTTTCTTTATCACTTCACTTATTCACTTTAATTTTCACCATGGACTAAGATTACCACATGATATATTCACTAAGAGCTATGTATACACTGCATGCCAACCTTGGATATTCACCATTATACACTGATAGACTTTCAATACCAATTCACTAACAACCATTTCACTTACATTTGACACAGCATCAGTTAACACCAATATATGCTGTCACCAATAGCACATTATACTGAACCGATTATATCACACATACAAACTAGGTATTTATTATCACTATGCCCCCCACACATTTAATTTATTTTACTCTCTCCCTTCTACATTTACTGTACCTCTAGCTACAGTACTTATTTTTATTTTTATCTCTTATTATTATTTTTCCAGTGATACCGCATATTTTGGTATACTAGCGTGAGTGACACATGACGCATTGTGTGTGTCACAAATAATAACCAATAGTCTTGGCACACTACTCCTGCCTATCATTTCTGTTACTAATGATCTAGCACAGATCATGGATCCAGTAATTATCACATGTTTACCAGGGCTCTGTTTATGACTATTATGTCCTAGCACAGGGAGTGATTGATATATGTTTGCTGTGATCTATGAGGATTGCTATTAATCACTAAATCATACCTGTGCCACGATTTAATCAACTATGATTGTCACTTTATTCATTGTGTACTATTGACATCACTAATATTAATGCTCCACGTTATGTTTGTGATATACAATTCATTATTGATTAACCATTAAGAAAAGAAAAAAAGAAAAGAAAGGAGAAAGAAAGGAACAAGGGGGGAAATAAGGGAGGGATGACAGGGAGGAACAGGAGAGAGATTAAGAAAAAGAAGTAATAAAGCTGCAAACAGCTGGATACTCATCTGTCCTCCAGAATCAGCAAAGAGGCAGATTACATGCACACCACCTCTTTTATACCCCTAGTCACAGGCACACCCAGAATTCACAGCATTGGTCAGCTAAACCACCTGACCACCTAAACCCACTTAATCTGCCTAGTAACAAGGCTGTCAAGACAGCCAATCAGCAAAAGCCCCAGGAATCTTATTTAAACTCACGTCTATGCAACCTTCGCTTTCCATTAATGCTCCACCTTATGTTTGTGATATACAATTCATTATTGATTAACCATTACCGACAAAATAAGCAATCATACACTATAAATATTATCTGAATAATGATATGTATTATTACATCCGTATGAGGGTACATACAATGTATTGATATCGAGGCATTTGCTCTGTGAGATGGCAACTTTTATTAAAAGGTAGCTTTTGGTTGCAGCGGCGGGACTTTGTCCATGCATATATTATTAATGGATTGTATCCCTGTAATTCTATGAATATTATTCCTACATATTTCACCTTGGTATTTTATGATTACAACCATTAAGGGTGACCCTATGGCAAAAGCTCAAGATTACGGTGACCACGGGCGCTACCTACTCTCATGGCCTAATTAGGGCCATTAATACAATTTTGCTTCTAAATATATGTTGAATGTTGTTCGTTGTGTTCTGAATCAGTCTATATCATACTTGTATTTTAATAATAATTTAATAAAGGTTATTTTTTAACTACCATTTGGCTAGAACTAGTGCCCCAAAACATAGAGAGTACTTTCTTTCTCCCTTTTCAGCTTCTGTTCATCCGTCAGCTCGGAGAAGCTGTGTGCCCAGTATTTTCCTTTGCCATCATGCTCACTGCTGGACACAGAGCCAACACTCTTGTTTTATATGTTTGCAAATGGCTGTGATGGCAGCTGATGGATGTAAGATCCTCAGAGATCACAAGTGGAGGAACAGAAATAAAGTCAGCAATAACCAGGGCCAGCTCACCATTTAGGCAGCTGCCTAGGGCACTAGGATCTGGGGGGCGCCAATGAGTCTGGCTATCACAAAATAAGGATGTCTCTGACAATTTTGTTGCACTTAATGCAGGTGCTGCTGTGGAACTTATAAATCCGGTGGAGGGACTGAGAAGTGTGTATTGGGGGGTGGGGGGGCAGTAAGGTGAAGTTTTGCCTAGGGTGCAGAGAAACATTGCACCAGCCCTGGCAATGATGATTAAACTCACTGGTTCCAACAGCTGAACTGAGATGGATTGTCAACACAGAGCTTCAAAACAATCCCTTCCTTGATGCAATGGCTTCTCAACACTAATAAATTTTCCCAATGGCTTCACAAATGTTAAAGGCCACCATTTAACACAGAAACTAAATACCAGCAGCATATTTCATTTAGTATCACTATCACAGTGATACTTATGAATATGCCGCCAATATTTAACATTACTTACCCGTCCTGCGTGGTCCAGTGCCATCCTCTAACAAGCTCTCAGCAGCCAACCTCTGCCAGCGATGGGCTGCTGAGTGATGGATAAGTGTGACGGCCATCAATTTCATCCGGCGGGACCTCAGCAAAGCCTAAAAGGCAGCTTCAAGTTACATCGCCCGGTGCTGGCCACACCCCCTCTGCATATGACATCATGCCACAGGGGCGGGGCCACAAGCAACCAGAACATCATGCCCGGAGCATCCTCATGCTGTTATGGCTGCAGTCTGCCGTTTGGAGCGTCCAGAGGACTTTACGGGCAGCACTGCACTTGCGATTCTGGCTTCAGGGTGCCGTTACATCCACCCTACTAGCCATATACTGGGACCGTGGATGTCGGTGGTGTTGCCTACATAGCGCTGTGTTCTGTTCAGCGGCTCCGGTCTAGTTACGGCCCTGCCGAGAGGCTTTGCAGAAACTGGACAGAATGGATGATATAACCCCTTTAGTGAGTGCTCAAGGGGATATAGGGCCTGATTCAGACCCACTCGCGAGCGGCTGTACGCTCGCAAGTGGGTCGATGGTCTGCACTGAGCATGCGCACGACGGAGGGAGCTCCGTCGTGCGCATGCGCCAGACACGACGAGCGAAGGACTTTCCTTCGCTCGTTGTGTCCGATCAAAGGGGGCGTGCTGTCAATGTTGATTGACAGCACGCCCCCTTTGGTGGGCGTGCCGGGGGCGTGCCTCCCTGACGGGGGCGTTCCCACGGGAACGCCTCCCGTCAGAAGCCGGCCCACTGACATCACTAGTGATGTCAGTGGGAGTGATTTTGGCTCTGATAGAGCCAAAATCACTCCGGAGCTTGCGGTTGAAAACCTCAACCGCAGGCTCCGGCTCGCAATTTCGATGGTCACGACCATCGCGGCCATCAAAATGCACGCTCGTATAGCCTGTGGGTGGTGACCCACAGCTATACGAGCGTCCAGGAGGACGCTCCATGAAAAAGGAGCCCGGCCCTCATGCAGAGCGTGCGCTCTGCTCAGAGCGTACGGCTCTGAATGAGGGCCATAGTTCCTTCTTAAATGTAATCCTAAGGGGTCTATTTAATGAACATATTGTAGATATAGCTTTTCTCCAGCATTTTAGGATACAATCTATCATCTTTTTTGAGATCTCTAGATGGCATTATGTGTTTCTTACCTGCACAAACGGAGGAAAGCAGGGAAGGGACCTTCTCTTCCAGTTTTTCACCGATGTCCCGGCCAGCTCCATCGTCTTCGGTCCCCCACCGGCTCCCACTGGCTGACTCTACTTTGCTGCACCCGACCAGCTTCCCGATCAGCATCATTCTGATGTCGCCGACGATGACCGGCAATTTGACGTTCGCTATTGAGAAAGATGTTTGAAATCTACTCGCTGGAACAGCTGACACTGAAATAGACCCCAATATGGGGCTCAGAGCTGATCAAACTTGCGGCCAAATCTAGCTGCCATTCACATGTCACATGCAAATGCGTTTATGCGAAAGTGAATTTAGATGCTTAATACATTTCTATAATAAATATGTAATAAAATAGCTCATTTCCTTTTCTAAATTTGCATCAAGGAAATAATTCATACTTTAATGTTGTTTCAAGAGAGTAAAAAAATGCCATTTTATTTGAATCCAGTCTGATATTGCCAGCTGCATTCTGCCCTTACTGCTCTCTTTGAACAGGGAATGGAAACGCCATCATCATCTTTTTTTTCCCCTTTTTTTTTTGCTTAGGCTAAAACCTTGACCTAATACTGCAATCGTTTAATGCTCCGCACATTCAGCATTCACCAGCACACATGCCAAAATTAACAGTCGCTATTTGTCCATGAGATCACGGTTGGAAAATGAAAGCATATAAAACTAGTCTGAAACGACGTATTTAATCTAAATATGCCATTTTAAATTAATAGTGCTATTTGGCTTTTATGTTCAAGAAAGGCCGACTTATATTAAAAGCTTAAACTCCTAAAACATTTCTAACACATTTTGAAAAAAGCAGACTATAATCTTGTGCTATTTGAAGCGACTGTACCGAAGGGCAGTTGAATTTCATAATGCTATCATGATTTTACTAATATAATTTAAAGAAAAACACAGCATACTGTAGCACGATAAATGTAATTTTCAGTGCAGTTTAGTGCACGCATTACATTAAGCAGAACATTTACGTTTTCCACTTAAAGATGGTTTCAGAGCGGGTGTGGAAGAGGACTAATCAGAAGACACAATCTCAGTAACGACATCTTCTGATGGTTCTTCCTTCTCGCACTGCTCTTCTCAGCATCACTGAGTCACAATGTTTGGCCAGTGCTGTAAGATAAACCACAGAGCCAAGGAAGAAATTGTTACAAGGAGTTGCCTCCAGATTCCGGTCCACATTAAAAAGTTTAACATTCAGAAGGTCGACACCCGAATGTCGACCCATTCTGAATGTCTATGGTAAAAAGATTGGCTTGATCATTAGGTCAACCATCATTCTGTAGACATGTATTTAGGTCGACACAGTAATATAGTCAACATTTAACATGTCAACACTAAATTGTCAACGAGTGATTTTTTCATGATTTTTAGGTTTGGGGTTAGGCTAAAATAACATAAAATCATGTGTCGACATTTTAGTATTTGACCTTTTGTTAGACCTTTTGACTGTGTTGACCCTGTGGACCGACATACATGTCTACAGAAAAAAATAGTCGACCAAATGATCATGTCGACCTTTTTACTGTTCAACTTGTGGTGTCGACCTTCTGAACATCGACCTTTTATACCAGTGGTCTCTAATGTTAATTGAGGTGTGAGCTACTTTAGAAAAATTACATTTCCTGAACAGCTACTAAAATTGTAGAAAAAAAACCTGGCTAATAATAATCGAAAAATTTAAGGACATTTAAGGAAAATGAAAAAAAAAATTAGTTTAATAGAAAATAAAAAGGCATTTAATTATTACAGTGATATTGTTGTAGTTTGTAAATAAAATTTAAGCACAGGCACATTTCATTGTTCTTAAAAGGAATAAATATACAATAGAGCGCTCCTCCTCTGAGGTAACTAAAACAGGCCCGAAAGAAAATATTAATTCAAATTTTGAATCCTGCCTGTGGTATCTTCAATAGGATTAGTCAGATGATTAAATAATTTCCTCCAATGGAAAACACGAGAAAATGGTCCTGTTTCAACACACTAGTATGCAACCCCTTCAGGGTCAGGCAGCAGCTCCAAATATAAATCAAAACTGGGGATCTCCCATTGTGAAGTATATTCAATTTATTTCACATAAAAGAAAAAGGTGCCTGAAATTAAATATGAGTAAAATGGCAGCGTACCATAATAAACCTTCAGAAAGGCACAATGTAAAAGCAATAGGGGTATTATTGCTCCCCAAAAGCAGTTCACCTTCCCTGTTTGGTGACAAGTTCCTTCACTGATTCCTAGGTAATGTCAAGCTCCCACAGGTGATCTAGCGCGTTTCAGCTTAAAAGCCTTTGTCAAGGTCAATTGCCGGCTCCAAGGAGGTACGGGCAGTACAGGAGCAAAAGATATAGGCAGGGGTGCTGTGTGATTTTCCGCCGTAGCGTAGATGCTGTGTGTGGAACCATGGGGCAGCACGTCAGGTGATTGCTGGAGAGGCTGCGGCAATCACCTGATGTGCTTCCCTGTGGCTCCATCCATGGCGTTGATGGCACGGAGGAGCACACGTCAGAGGTCACTTCCTCCTAGTTGACTCGGTAGTATTGCAGCTAGGTGAGCTACCAAAATTAAGACCACGAGCTACCGGTAGCTTGCGAGCTACAGGTTGGAGACCACTGTTTTATACTGTTGTCCTTTTATACCACACCCGATGCCACCAGGACTTTGGTCAATAACATCATGTGTTTTACCTCGCCTGGAAATGAAGCTTTAAGGAATTACAATACAAAATGTAATCGCACTTAACTGGATGTCCCAGATTGCTGTAACGGACCCACACCAATCGCCTCTTTACTGTATCTTTTCCACTCAGCCTGTGGAGCAGCTGTACATGCTCTTCCACGTGAACATCCAGTAGATATTTTTCAAGATATGCTGCTGGTGGATTGATTTTTCTTGGTGGCCTCTGCCCCTTTGCCCCTGTAGTCACCTGTCGGCCATTTTGTAAGTCAGTCCAGTGTTAGCATTCGCCCAGTAAAGGAGAGATGTATCAAGCCCCGGAGAGAGTGTTTGCCCTACAGCAGCAACCAATCAGCATCTAATTGTCATTTAAAGTATTGTGCCAGATAAATGACAGAAGCGGATTGGTTGCTTTGCACAACTTCTACACTTTATCTCTCTCTGAGGCTTGATACATCTCCCCCCCCCCTCTCCACTAAAGACATTCTTTACTCTGCTTCACATCCAACATTTCTTGGTAATCTAACATCATCTAAACATCCAATTTTCTGAATTGGATGTTTATGCAGGAAGGGCATCAATATTCACAAGCCCTGTTTCAAATAGATTGAGCTTTAACAGTAGAGAGCAGTGCAGCATGGGATTATAACAGCCATCTTTGAATCCTGTTTATCTGGTGGTCAAGGTATGTACAGTATAACTTCATTTTATTTTTTACTTCTTTTAACCTTACTGTTCAGTGGAGTTATCCTTTAGCAGTGGAGACTAGCAAGTGGAAAAAAAGCAGTAACACTAAGACATAGGACCTGATTCAGAGCCGCTCGCAAGCGATGTGCGCTTGCAAGCGATGTGCGCTTGCAAGCGGCCTGATGGTATGCGCATGCGCACGCTTCGTTCTGCGCGTGCGTGAACTACTCTGTGCGATCCCAGTCCGTTCGCTCGCCAAGCAAAGACAGCCCAGTGAATTGAGTGACAGGAGAGGCCGTTTGTGGGTGGTAACAGGGGCAGGACACTAATAACGGGGGTGTGGACGTGCGAACACAGGCGTGCCTGAGTGTTCCAACGCCGTTTCAAAGGTGTGCATAATTAACAGGCAGCGTCATAGTACTTGTCACTTGCCTGTTTTTTACACTGAAGTCCTCGCAGTGCTTGTGGTAGGGTAAGACAACCACAAGCGCTGCGTTAGCTTCCGATGGTCCTCGATGTACCAATGTTTTAAAACACTTCCTGGAGATGACGTGCGCTAGTGGGTGACTCAACATACGCTAATGGGTGTCTGCATACACAGAGCGATCACTCGCACAGCCAAAGTGGGCGTGCTAATGCTTTTCCGAGCGAGTGCCTGCCATGGCGTCACTTTGGCGAATTTGCATACGCTGGATGCGTGCGATCGCATCTAGCGAGCGGCTCTGAATCAGTCCCATATAGCGCAAATTCTTTGTTTTAAGTGAATAACACCCAAGTTGAAAGTATATAAGTGGGGGCTATTCACCGTTGAAATCCTGGTTCAATTACTCATTTGCCTTTTTGCTAATTTTTTCTTATGTTGCTCTATTTTTATGCTGTTTTGTTGATATATTTAATATATATTTTTATGCTGTCTTAATTGAGATATTTTTTTAGTTTTTTAATGATATTATTACTGATACATGTTTTTCTCTTCATATTATTTTTTTATGGACTTTTGGAGGACATACGCTTTGCACTTTATAAATTGATATGGACTACAATACATAATAGATGGGACTTCCGATATTAAAAGTGGCTATATACATTGGATTTGTTATCGCCTGTCCTTTTGAACGCATATGGAGGACAAACAACTCATGTTGCCATGGTAACCGGACGCATGCGCAGAGTACATCTATTTTCAGAGAGAAGTATGTGAGGATCAAAGGCTTCCGTAGCAGGACAACCTGACGCATGCGTTAAGTGGGGTTCTGCGGTGTCTCCATGTTATCGGCTGAAACAGGACAACTATACTGCTGAGGAGGCCTGACATTCCGGAAGTAAGTCTACTCCTTTCCCTATCTTCATCTGGGACCTCAGTAATGTTGCAGTGTGCCATATTTGGAGATTGATTGTGATATGCTGTGTTTTTTTATGTTTGTAAGTGCATTTCTTTATTAAATATTGATGGTTTTAAGGATTACTGCACTATTTTGTCGATTTTATGTGTCTCCATGACCCCTGATGGTTTCCATATACTGAAGGGAAGAAAGACACTTTATATTTTCCAGATATAACGAGGATTGTTCATCCCCAATTGTCATAAAAAGACTAAATCTACTTTGGATGATGACTCATCAAATGAGTAATTGAACCAGGATTTCAACAGTGAATAGCCCCCACTTATATACTTTCACCTTGGGTATTATTCACTTAAAACAAAGAATTTGCCCTATATGTCTTAGTGATATTGCTTTTTTTCCTCTTGTATGTATGGTGTTTATTGGATGTACACCTGTTACACTAGGTTCCAGCAGCATTTTCTTATTGTGCATTCTATTCAAGAAACAGTTTTACTTTTAGTGAACACTAGCAACTAGGGGTGTGCACCGGACACTTTTCGTGTTTTGTGTTTTGGTTTTGGATCTGGATCTTTCTTCGTGTTTTGGATCTGGATTGGTTTTGCCAAAACCACCCTTCCGTGTTTTGGGTTCTGGGTTTTGTGTTTTGGATCTGGATTTTTTCTTAAAAAATAAAAAAAAAACGCTAAAATCACATAAATGGGCCTTTTTTTGTTCCTACGCTATTAATAACCCCAATAACATTAATTTCCACTCATTTCCACTCTATTCTGAACACCTCACACCTCACAATATTGTTTTTAGGCCAAAAGGTTGTACCGAGGAAGCTGGATGACTATGCTAAGCGACACAAGGGGGCGGCACAAACACGTGGCCCATCTAGGAGTGGCACTGCAGTGGCAGACAGGAAGCCAATCAGCGTTATGGTGCCCATTTGCATGTAGCACGAACCCGGGAGATCCGTGCTACATGCATCTGTGTGATTGGCACAGAGCAATGACAGGTCCGTGAGACCCGTCTGTGCTGCTGTGGTAAAAAAAAAAAAAAAAACCTGTGTAAAAAAAGAAAAAAATGGCGTGCACCCCCCCAAAAAAGAGCAACCAGCCCCGGGCATTAGTAACCCAGTGCTGGGTGTGCTTAAATACAGGGGACAAACGACGTAGGGGTCCCCTGTACTTAAGCACAACCAGCACCGGGCTAGTCAGAACCAGCGCTGGTTGCCAAAATACGGGGGACAAACGACGTAGGGGTCCCCTGTATTCTGCGCAACCAGCTCTGGGCTCTGATCCGGTCCTGGTTCTGGAAATATAGGGGACAAAAAATGAGTAGGGTTCCCCTGTATGTTCCAGAACCAGCACTGGACTTTTTCTAGCGGGGGGCTGATGCCACAGCCAGGGGAGCCCTTTCACCGGGCCCCCCAGCCGCAGCATCAACCCTGACCGCTAGTCAGCCCAGGCCGAGGATCCCTGGAGAGCTGGGGACCCCCCCAATAAAGGGGTCACCCTCTCCAGGGCACCCCAGGCCCAGGCTGATAGCCCGGGGCTATCCCCGCCACCCCTGGTGGCGGTGGGTGGCGGGTTGATTGTGTGGTGTGGTGTAAATAAAGAATATCAAACATTGTCTTTACAAGTAGAACTGCAAGTCCCAGCTAGCCTGCCCCGCATGCTGGTACTTGGAGAACCACAAGTACCAGCATGCAGGGCATTAAGGGCCCACTAGTACCTGTAGTTCACCTGTAAAAAAAATGTTTAAAAAAACACAGGACACACACACCGTGACAGTATAAGTTTATTAAACATACATACACACACACACATGTACACATACTCACCTATGTAACCTGTAGCATCGGTCCACTTGTCCGGTAAAGTATCCCTAGGGGACCTGTGAAAAAAAACATACTCACCATCTCCTATGCGAGGTTCTGTCCTCTTCGTTCCAAAGTAGGCATCCCCGGACTTGGCAAAAAAAAAAAACGAAAACGCGATCCACGAACTTAGTACCGTTCTATAGAACGGTACTTCCCGAATGAGAGCTTAGCGGCGGGGTATCACCATGGAAACCCCGCTGCTAAGCGTTCATTGGCTGAGAGAGGTCATCTCCCGTCTCTCAGCCAATGAACGGCTCCCTCCATTGTAGTCAATGGTGGGAACCGCAGGGTAAACTTTAATAACCTTGCGGCTCCCAGCATTGACTACAATGGAGGGAGCCGTTCATTGGCTGAGAGACGGGAGATGGCCTCTCTCAGCCAATGAACGCTTAGCAGCGGGGTTTCCATGGTGATACCCCGCCGCTAAGCTCTCATTCGGGAAGTACCGTTCTATAGAACGGTACTAAGTTCGTGGATCGCGTTTTCGTTTTTTTTTTTTGCCAAGTCCGGGGATGCCTACTTTGGAACGAAGAGGACAGAACCTCGCATAGGAGATGGTGAGTATGTTTTTTTTCACAGGTCCCCTATGGATACTTTACCGGACAAGTGGACCGATGCTACAGGTTACATAGGTGAGTATGTGTACATGTGTGTGTGTGTGTGTGTGTATGTATGTTTAATAAACTTATACTGTCACGGTGTGTGTGTCCTGTGTTTTTTTTAAACATTTTTTTACAGGTGAACTACAGGTACTAGTGGGCCCTTAATGCCCTGCATGCTGGTACTTGTGGTTCTCCAAGTACCAGCATGCGGGGCAGGCTTGCTGGGACTTGCAGTTCTACTTGTAAAGACAATGTTTGATATTCTTTATTTACACCACACCACACAATCAACCCGCCACCCACCGCCACCAGGGGTGGCGGGGATAGCCCCGGGCTATCAGCCTGGGCCTGGGGTGCCCTGGAGAGGGTGACCCCTTTATTGGGGGGGTCCCCAGCTCTCCAGGGATCCCCGGCCTGGGCTGACTAGCGGTCAGGGCTGATGCTGCGGCTGGGGGGCCCGGTGAAAGGGCTCCCCTGGCTGTGGCATCAGCCCCCCGCTAGAAAAAGTCCAGTGCTGGTTCTGGAACATACAGGGGAACCCTACTCATTTTTTTCCCCTGTATTTCCAGAACCAGGACCGGATCAGAGCCCAGAGCTGGTTGCGCAGAATACGGGGGACCCCTACGTCGTTTGTCCCCCGTATTTTGGCAACCAGCTCTGGTTCTGACTAGCCCGGTGCTGGTTGTGTTTAAGTACAGGGGACCCCTATGTCGTTTGTCCCCTGTATTTAAGCACACCCAGCACTGGGTCACTAATGCCCGGGGCTGGTTGCTCTTTTTTTGGGGGGGGGGCACGCCATTTTTTTCTCTTTTTACACAGGTTTTTTTTTTTTTATTTACCACAGCAGCACAGACGGGTCTCACGGACCCGTTAGTGCTCTGTGTCAATGACACAGATGCAAGTAGCACGGATCTCCTGGTCCGTGCGTGCATCTGTGTCATTGAAATACACAGCAGCACAGACGGGTCTCACTGACCCATCTGTGCTCTGTGTCACTGTCAATCACACAGATGCATGTAGCACGGATCTCACGAGTCCGTGCTACATGCAAATGAGCACCATAATGCTGATTGGCTGAGAGCCGTGACAGACGGCTCTGTCAGCCAATCAGCACTTTGCCCATTAAAGGCAAAGGCATTTTTTTTTAAATGGCCGCTCGAGGCAAAACCTCGAGATCCGACAGCAGATCTCGAGGTTTTGCCTCGGGAGAGGGATCCGGGGCAGACAGGGAGATCCGAGCTTGGGCTCGGATCGCCCCGGATCCCCGAAGTTCGGGTGGGTTCGGTTCTCAGGGAACCGAACCCGCTCATCCCTACTAGCAACCAATCACACCTAAACAGTGCTATTTACTAGTAGTAAAAAAAAGTTTTTACCACACTTTGCAGCATTTTGGTAACTAAGGGCCTGATTCAGAGCCGGTCGCTATTTGCGCTCGCTCGTCCAGAAAATAGGGGTGGCTATTCAAATGAACCGTTCGCTGTTTGCGGTCTGTTCACGCCTCTAGGTCTGAACGAGCGAACAAAACTTGCGGTCGTTTTTTGGGAAACTACGTCCCCTGTCCGCTCGCATCCTACGTCATGTCCGCTATTTATTAGATTAATCGAGTACATCGAACAGGGTATGAACTGCTCGCTATTCTTGTGGTTGGTTTTTGCTACCACAATTTTGCGAGCAGTTCTGGCTATAAAATAACCCAGTGACGTGGTCAATGACGCTGTTGTTTTAAATATGCACACCCATAAAACGCCCGTTTTGACCTTTAAGCACGCCTGCGACCGGACCTCCACTCCCCGTTTTCAAGCACCTTCCCCTGTTACCACCCACATACGCCTCATCCTGTCACTCAAATTAGCAGGCATTCGCTAATTTGCGAGCACATGAATTTCGACCGCACTGACTGGTTCGTGCATGCGTATAACGATCCGTACGCATGCGCAGTTGGGCAAACATCGCTCGGAGCGAACGAGCTGCCACTTACGAGTGGCTCTGAATTAGGGGTGAGCGGGTTCGGATTTCTGAAATCCGAACCCCCCCGAGCCCCCCCGATCCGAGTCCGATCCGAATCAGGCTCGACTTTTCCCGCCTGACTCGGATCTGAAATCGAGGCAAAACGTCATCATCCCGCCTTCCGAGTCTCGCGGGTTTTGGATCCTATATAAGGTACCCACGTCGGCGCCATTTTCTCACTCGGCTGTGGACAGTGAAGAGGGAGGGTGGGAGTTAGGGCTGTGTAGTGTAGTGTAGTGTAGTGCTGCTGTTGTCCACTACTTCAAAGTCCATAGGGGCTGGCTGTGTTGTGCTGTGCTGCTGTTGTTAATAGGGGCTGTGTCCACTACTTCAAAGTCCATAGGGGCTGGCTGGACTGTGTTGTGCAGTCAGTTCTCCATAGGGGCTGTGTCCACTCCAAAGTCCTGTGCAGTGTCCCAGTCCTAAAGGAGTGCTGCAGTGTTGTCCAGGGGGTGCTCTGTCCATCAGGGGTGCTCCCCCCAAGTGCTAAAAAAATAATATATTTTCTGTGTTTGTGAATTGTGTGCGCAGTAGCCGCACGTGCATCAACAAAGTAGTGCCAAGCGTGCGCCTGTGTCATAAGTAAAGGGCCGGCTGGCTTGACCGTTAAGGGTGCTGTAACCCCCGAAAGTACACTCCAGTCCAAACCAAAAAAAAAATTATTTTCTGTGTTTGTGAATTGTGTGCGCAGTAGCCGCACGTGCATCAACAAAGTAGTGCCAAGCGTGCGCCTGTGTCATAAGTAAAGGGCCGGCTGGCTTGACCGTTAAGGGTGCTGTAACCCCCGAAAGTACACTCCAGTCCAAACCAAAAAAAAAATTATTTTCTGTGTTTGTGAATTGTGTGCGCAGTAGCCGCACGTGCATCAACAAAGTAGTGCCAAGCGTGCGCCTGTGTCATAAGTAAAGGGCCGGCTGGCTTGACCGTTAAGGGTGCTGTAACCCCCGAAAGTACACTCCAGTCCAAACCAAAAAAAAAATTATTTTCTGTGTTTGTGAATTGTGTGCGCAGTAGCCGCACGTGCATCAACAAAGTAGTGCCAAGCGTGCGCCTGTGTCATAAGTAAAGGGCCGGCTGGCTTGACCGTTAAGGGTGCTGTAACCCCCGAAAGTACACTCCAGTCCAAACCAAAAAAAAAATTATTTTCTGTGTTTGTGAATTGTGTGCGCAGTAGCCGCACGTGCATCAACAAAGTAGTGCCAAGCGTGCGCCTGTGTCATAAGTAAAGGGCCGGCTGGCTTGACCGTTAAGGGTGCTGTAACCCCCGAAAGTACACTCCAGTCCAAACCAAAAAAAAAATTATTTTCTGTGTTTGTGAATTGTGTGCGCAGTAGCCGCACGTGCATCAACAAAGTAGTGCCAAGCGTGCGCCTGTGTCATAAGTAAAGGGCCGGCTGGCTTGACCGTTAAGGGTGCTGTAACCCCCGAAAGTACACTCCAGTCCAAACCAAAAAAAAAATTATTTTCTGTGTTTGTGAATTGTGTGCGCAGTAGCCGCACGTGCATCAACAAAGTAGTGCCAAGCGTGCGCCTGTGTCATAAGTAAAGGGCCGGCTGGCTTGACCGTTAAGGGTGCTGTAACCCCCGAAAGTACACTCCAGTCCAAACCAAAAAAAAAATTATTTTCTGTGTTTGTGAATTGTGTGCGCAGTAGCCGCACGTGCATCAACAAAGTAGTGCCAAGCGTGCGCCTGTGTCATAAGTAAAGGGCCGGCTGGCTTGACCGTTAAGGGTGCTGTAACCCCCGAAAGTACACTCCAGTCCAAACCAAAAAAAAAATTATTTTCTGTGTTTGTGAATTGTGTGCGCAGTAGCCGCACGTGCATCAACAAAGTAGTGCCAAGCGTGCGCCTGTGTCATAAGTAAAGGGCCGGCTGGCTTGACCGTTAAGGGTGCTGTAACCCCCGAAAGTACACTCCAGTCCAAACCAAAAAAAAAATTATTTTCTGTGTTTGTGAATTGTGTGCGCAGTAGCCGCACGTGCATCAACAAAGTAGTGCCAAGCGTGCACCTGTGTCATAAGTAAAGGGCCGGCTGGCTTGACCGTTAAGGGTGCTGTAACCCCCGAAAGTACACTCCAGTCCAAACCAAAAAAAAAATTATTTTCTGTGTTTGTGAATTGTGTGCGCAGTAGCCGCACGTGCATCAACAAAGTAGTGCCAAGCGTGCGCCTGTGTCATAAGTAAAGGGCCGGCTGGCTTGACCGTTAAGGGTGCTGTAACCCCCGAAAGTACACTCCAGTCCAAACAAAAAAAAAATTATTTTCTGTGTTTGTGAATTGTGTGCGCAGTAGCCGCACGTGCATCAACAAAGTAGTGCCAAGCGTGCGCCTGTGTCATAAGTAAAGGGCCGGCTGGCTTGACCGTTAAGGGTGCTGTAACCCCCGAAAGTACACTCCAGTCCAAACCAAAAAAAAAATTATTTTCTGTGTTTGTGAATTGTGTGCGCAGTAGCCGCACGTGCATCAACAAAGTAGTGCCAAGCGTGCGCCTGTGTCATAAGTAAAGGGCCGGCTGGCTTGACCGTTAAAGGGTGCTGTAACCCCCGAAAGTACACTCCAGTCCAAACCAAAAAAAAATTATTTTCTGTGTTTGTGAATTGTGTGCGCAGTAGCCGCACGTGCATCAACAAAGTAGTGCCAAGCGTGCACCTGTGTCATAAGTAAAGGGCCGGCTGGCTTGACCGTTAAGGGTGCTGTAACCCCCGAAAGTACACTCCAGTCCAAACCAAAAAAAAAATTATTTTCTGTGTTTGTGAATTGTGTGCGCAGTAGCCGCACGTGCATCAACAAAGTAGTGCCAAGCGTGCGCCTGTGTCATAAGTAAAGGGCCGGCTGGCTTGACCGTTAAAGGGTGCTGTAACCCCCAAAGTACACTCCAGTCCAAACCAAAAAAAAAATTATTTTCTGTGTTTGTGAATTGTGTGCGCAGTAGCCGCACGTGCATCAACAAAGTAGTGCCAAGCGTGCGCCTGTGTCATAAGTAAAGGGCCGGCTGGCTTGACCATTAAAGGGTGCTGTAACCCCCGAAAGTACACTCCAGTCCAAACCAAAAAAAAATTATTTTCTGTGTTTGTGAATTGTGTGCGCAGTAGCCGCACGTGCATCAACAAAGTAGTGCCAAGCGTGCGCCTGTGTCATAAGTAAAGGGCCGGCTGGCTTGACCGTTAAAGGGTGCTGTAACCCCCGAAAGTACACTCCAGTCCAAACCAAAAAAAAATTATTTTCTGTGTTTGTGAATTGTGTGCGCAGTAGCCGCACGTGCATCAACAAAGTAGTGCCAAGCGTGCGCCTGTGTCATAAGTAAAGGGCCGGCTGGCTTGACCGTTAAAGGGTGCTGTAACCCCCGAAAGTACACTCCAGTCCAAACCAAAAAAAAATTATTTTCTGTGTTTGTGAATTGTGTGCGCAGTAGCCGCACGTGCATCAACAAAGTAGTGCCAAGCGTGCGCCTGTGTCATAAGTAAAGGGCCGGCTGGCTTGACCGTTAAGGGTGCTGTAACCCCCGAAAGTACACTCCAGTCCTAACCAAAAAAAAATTATTTTCTGTGTTTGTGAATTGTGTGCGCAGTAGCCGCACGTGCATCAACAAAGTAGTGCCAAGCGTGCGCCTGTGTCATAAGTAAAGGGCCGGCTGGCTTGACCGTTAAAGGGTGCTGTAACCCCCGAAAGTACACTCCAGTCCAAACCAAAAAAAAAATTATTTTCTGTGTTTGTGAATTGTGTGCGCAGTAGCCGCACGTGCATCAACAAAGTAGTGCCAAGCGTGCGCCTGTGTCATAAGTAAAGGGCCGGCTGGCTTGACCGTTAAGGGTGCTGTAACCCCCGAAAGTACACTCCAGTCCAAACCAAAAAAAAATTATTTTCTGTGTTTGTGAATTGTGTGCGCAGTAGCCGCACGTGCATCAACAAAGTAGTGCCAAGCGTGCGCCTGTGTCATAAGTAAAGGGCTGGCTGGCTTGACCGTTAAAGGGTGCTGTAACCCCTGAAAGTATACTCCAGTCCAAACCAAAAAAAAATTATTTTCTGTGTTTGTGAATTGTGTGCGCAGTAGCCGCACGTGCATCAACAAAGTAGGGCCAAGCGTGCGCCTGTGTCATAAGTAAAGGGCCGGCTGGCTTGACCGTTAAAGGGTGCTGTAACCCACAAAGTACACTCCAGTCCAAACCAAAAAAAAAATTATTTTCTGTGTTTAGCCGCACGTATATATCAAATCGATATAACATAAATGGAGGACCAAACTTTCTCCGATAAAAATAAAATAGAGAAAGATCAAGAACCACTTCCTCCTAGTGCTGAAGCTGCTGCCACTAGTCATGACATAGACGATAACATGCCATCAACGTCGTCTGCCAAGGCCGATGCCCAATGTCATAGTAGAGGGCACATACAATCCCAAATGGCAAAGTTCAGGAAAATGACCTTGAAAAAGACATTTAAATCAGCTGAAGAGAAACGTAAACTTGCCAATATGCCATTTACGACACGGAGTGGCAAGGAACGGCTAAGGTCGATCCCTAGTATGTTCATGACTAGTGGTTCAGCTTCACATGACGATGGAAGCCCTCCTCCCACTAAAAAAATCAAAAGAGTTAAGCTGGCAAAAGCACAGCGAAGAACTGTGCTTTCTAAGAAGATATCACAAATCCCCAAGGAGAGTCCAAGTGTGGTGGTGGTTGCGATGCCTGACCTTCCCAGCACTGGACGGGAAGAGGTGGCTCTTTCCACCATTTGCACGCCCCCTGCAAGTGCTGAAAGGAGCACCCACAGTCCACTTGCTGATATGCAAATTGAAGATGTCACTGTTGAAGTACAACAGGATGAGGATACTGGTGTAGCTGGCGCTGAGGTGGAAGTTGGCGAGGAGGATTCTGATGGTGATGTGGTTTGTTTAAATCAGGCTCCGGGGGAGACAGTTGTTGTCCGTGGGATGAAAAAGCCCATCACGGTCATGCCTGGGCAGAAGACCAAACATTCCACCTCTTTGGTCTGGCAATATTTCTATCCAAATCCGGACAACAACTGTCTTGCCATATGTACCATATGTAAAGGTGAAATAAGTAGGGGTAGGGACGTCAACCACCTAGGAACATCCTCCCTTATACGGCACCTGCAGCGCGTTCATAAAAAGTTACTGTCAAGTTCAGAAACTTTGGCTAAGACCGTAAGCAGTCCAGGGACACCTAAATCCCGTTGTCCTGTTGTATCCAAGCGCCTGCAAACCACACCGTCAACTCCCTCCTCGTCAATTTCCTCCTTAGTCAGGATCGGAAGTAGTCCTGCAGGCCATGTCACTGGCATGACTGACTCTCCTATCCGGGATTCCTCTGGAGGATCCTGCATTGCTACGCCTACTGCTGCCGCTGCTGCTGTTGCTGCTGCTGGGAGTCGTTCATCATCCCAGAGAGGAAGTAGGAACACCACTACTTTTACTAAACAATTGACCCTCCAACAGTCCTTAGCGAGGAGGATGAAGTACGACAGCAGTCATCCTGAAGCAAAACGTATAACTGAGGCCTTGACTGCTATGTTGGTGTTAGACGTGCGTCCGGTATCCGCCATTAGTGCAGTGGGATTTAGACAATTGATGGAGGTAGTGTGTCCCCGGTTCCAAATCCCGTCTAGATTCCACTTCACTAGGCAGGCGATACCGAGACTGTACAGAAACGTCAGAAAAAGTGTCCTCAGTGTCCTGAAAAATGCCGTTGTACACAATGTCCACTTAACCACGGACATGT
Source organism: Taudactylus pleione (assembly GCA_031769625.1). Lineage (NCBI taxonomy): Eukaryota > Metazoa > Chordata > Amphibia > Anura > Myobatrachidae > Taudactylus > Taudactylus pleione. The sequence goes on from JAUIMM010000113.1 coordinate 7,395,921, forward strand.
GGACAAGTGGAACAGGGCAGACTAAGGACTATATGACTGTGACAGCCCACTGGGTAGATGTATCACCTTACGCAGCAACAGCAGCAGCGTCACCAGTAGCAGCATCTCAGAAATGCCAGCTCGTTACAAGGCAGGCTACGCTGTGTATCACCGGTTTCAGTAAGAGGCACACCGCCGACAAACTCTTAGAGAAACTGAGGGAAATCATCGCCCAGTGGCTTACCCCACTTAGACTCTCCTGGGGATTTGTGATATCTGACAACGCCACCAATATTGTGCGGGCATTACATCTGGGCAAATTCCAGCACGTCCCATGTTTTGCTCACACAATAAACTTGGTGGTGCAGAATTTTCTGAAAAGCGACAGGGGCGTGCAGGAGACGCTTTGGGTGGCCCGAAAAATTTCTGGCCACTTTCGCCATTCAGCGACTGCGTGCCGAAGACTGGAGCGCCAGCAAACACTCTTGAACCTGCCCCGCCATCACCTGAAGCAAGAGGTTGTGACGCGGTGGAACTCAACCCTCTATATGCTTCAGAGGATGGAGGAGCAGCAAAAGGCCATACAAGCCTATACATCCACCTATGACATAGGCAAAGGAGGGGGTATGCACCTGACTCAAGCGCAGTGGAGAATGATTTCCGTGTTGTGCAAGGTTCTCCAGCCCTTCGAACTTGCCACACGTGAAGTCAGTTCAGACACTGCCAGCTTGAGTCAGGTCATTCCCCTCATCAGGCTTTTGCAGAAGCAGCTGGAGAAAGTGAAGGAGGAGCTAAGACGGAGCGATTCCGCTCGGCATGTGGGACTTGTGGATGAAGCCCTTCATTCGCTTTGCCAGGATTCCAGGGTGGTCAATCTGTTGAAATCAGACCACTACGTTTTGGCCACCGTGCTCGATCCTAGGTTTAAAGCCTATGTGGTGTCTCTCTTTCCGGCCGACACAAGCCTGCAGAGGTGCAAAGACCTGCTGGTGAACACACTGTCAGCTGAAGCGGAACGTGACACGTCAACGGCTCCTTCTTCATTTTCTCCTGCAACTGGGGCTGCCAGGAAAAAACTTAGGTATCCTAAGCAACCCGCTGGCGGTGATGCAGGGCAGGCAGGACCAAGTTTGGACATCTGGTCCGGACTGAAGGACCTGGCAACAATTTCTGACATGTCTACTGTCACTGCATATGATACTGTCACCATTGACAGAATGGTGGAGGATTACATCGGTGACAGCATCCAAGTAGGCATGGCAGACAGTCCATACCTGTACTGGCAGGAAAAAGAGGCAATTTGGAGGCCCCTGTACAAACTGGCTCTATTTTACCTGAGTTGCCCCCCCTCCAGTGTGCACTCCGAAAGAGTGTTTAGTGCAGCCGGGAACCTTGTCAGCGAAAGGCGTAGGAGGTTGCTTCCACAGAATGTGGAGAAGATGATGTTCATCAAAATGAATTATCAGCTCTTCCAGGGAGACCAGCCTCCAGAAGGTACAGAGGGACCTGTGGTGGTGGATTCAAGTGGGGACGAGTTAATACTTTGTGAGGATGAGGATGTACACACTGAAGAGGGTGAGGAATCGGTGGATGAGGAGGATGAGGATGACATCTTGCATCCATAGAGCCAGTTTGTGCAGGGACACATTAATTGCCAGCTTGTTTTGTGGGGGCCCAAACGAACCAATCATTTCAGCCACAGTTGTGTGGCAGACCCTGGCGCTGAAATGATTGGTTTGTTAAAGTGTGCATGTCATGTTTATACAACATAAGGGTGGGTGGGAGGGCCCAAGGACAATTCCATCTTGCACCTCTTTTTTTTCTTTGCATTATGTACAGTTTGGGGCCTAGTTTTTCAAACTGCCATCCTGTCTGCCACTGCAGTTTCACGCCTAGATGGGTCACGTGTTTGTGCCGCCCACTCGTGTCGCTTAGCATAGTCATCCAGCTACCTCGGTGCAACGTTTTGGACATAAAAACACTATTGTGAGGTGTGAGGTGTTCAGAATAGACTGGAAATGAGTGGAAATTAAGGTTATTGAGGTTAATAATAGCATAGGAGCAGAAAAACCTACAAATTCTGTGATTTTAGCTGTTTTTATGCTTTTTAAAAAAAAAATACAGATCCAAAACACAAAACCCAGAACCCAAAACACGGAAGGGTGGTTTTGGCAAAACCAATCCAGATCCAAAACACGAAGAAAGATCCAGATCCAAAACCAAAACACAAAACACGAAAAGTGGCCGGTGCACACCCCTACTCTGAATCAGGCCCTAAGCCCACTTCGGTTTGATAGCGGAATATAGGCTGATACACTGACAAGGCCGAACTGGCAGGGTTGTTGGCTCGAAGGGCCACCAGGGTCCGGACCAGTCACACGTACAGAGAGCTGATTAAATCACTCAAAGCCCCGCCTCCTACTGTAAGAGGCCAGTAAGCAGTGCCGTCACTGTTCTGCGCTAGTGCGCTGTTCTGGACATAGGAGATGGGAGTCTGACTGTGCTGCCCGTCCTCACTTGCATGCATCGGCCATCGCGGAGAACACACACCACAGCACTGTAGCAGGCAAGAGGAGCAGAGTGGGAGGAGACTGATGCAAGAGGTCAGTAGGTCCTCCACGGAGCCACGGATCTCAATGGAGGAGGTGAGAAGAGGTCATCCGTGCAGCAGCAGATTAACCCCTGCATTGCTGGACCTGGCCACTGTACATACTGTATACAGTATTTACAGTCAGTGGTGTCCCTACTTTTTGAAGCACCCAGTGCAGGTAGCTTAGCAGTGTGAGTGGCACCGCTGCACGCCTGGATACAGGGGGTGTGGCCTTGTGAAAATAGGCATTACCTCATGTGTGGGGGTGGGGTTACGCACCTGTACCCTGGTTATAATCTCTCCGGGGTCCCGGAGGTACGGGCTGCTCCCGGGGACCAGTGCACTTGCAGTGCCAACTCCCTCACTGTGACAAGTGCCGAGTGCTGCATGTAATTCTACAGTGCAGCACCAGGCTCCTGTCACTGAAGGGGAGTCTGCACTTTGTGCAGCATGCACCCCCCGCACCCCCCTTGTGACGCCACTGTTTACAGTGGCCAGTTCCAGCAATGCATGGGTTAATCTGCTGATGCACGGAACAGTGAAAAGACTGAGGGGTCTATTCATCAATACATAATTATCTTGTGATAATTATGGTTTGAACTCCCTGTGAGCTCATACACAGTTTAGGAGGCATTCATCATGCCTCCTGCCCTAAACTATCGCCTCTGAAAAACTGCTGTTTCTACAAAGCAGTTTTCCGAAAGTGAAAGACTTTTCTCCTAGTTTTCACTCCCTGTCTTCAAGCTGCAGATCGTGTGTACGATCTGGCCCCCCATTCCCTCCCCGTGGCTGTACGACCCCCTACCCCGGGTGTACGATCTGGAACTCTACCCCCCCGTAGCCCAGCTCACCTGTCTTCTTTCGGTGAGTCCGGACCACATGTCTGTTGTGCCCCAGAGTGAGAGCTCCGGGGCTCGGCAGTGCAGACAGAGCAGGGAGGAATCTGCATAGATCCCTCTGCTGTGGCTGCCATCCTCACAGGCTGCCGTGTAAACAGCAGTCTGTGAAAATTATCCGGGGCTGAACGCCATCTCAGAATGGTGTTCAGTAACACCATCGAGTTCCCTAAAAAAGGCTTTTTCGTAACTTCTGATACTTATTTTTTTCAAAGATATGTGAAAATTTTAATTTGCACATGCTTTTGTGAAAAATAAGTGATGATGAAAAGGCCCCCGAGGGAGATTCTCACCTCCCCCATCCAGGTCTGGGCACAAGAAGGTTCAAGATCCCGAAAAGGAGATGATAAATAGGGTAACCGTCCCCCCCTAACCCTCCCTTGGTGGTGTCTAACCCTAAAACTCCCATGGTGGTGCCTAACCCTAAGACCCCCCCGGGGGTGCCTAAACCTAACTCCCCTCCCCGCACCCTAAACCTAACCCTCCCAGGTTGGTGCCTAACCCTCACCTCCCCCCGGGGGTACCTAACCCTAACCCCCCCTCCCCATAGCCTAACCCTAACACTCCCGGTGGGGTGCCTAACCCTAAACCCCCCAGGGGTGGCTAAACTTAACCCTCCCGTGGCTAACGCTACCCATTCCCTGCTTACCATCGTTCGAGATGCCGGCTGTCTGGATTTCAGCGTGGGGATAAAGATAGGCGTTGGGATTTTGACGCCTTTCTTTAGTCCCAGGTCGAGAATCCACTGTTGGGATTCTGACGGCCGGCATCCCAGCCGCCGGTAATGTCACGGCATTCCCTCCATACCTGCATCTCTGCACTACCCCCTGACCCCTCCATACCCTAAACTACACCTCTGCACTAAATCACTTAGCCCTACATAATTGACCCTTCCAACACTACAACACTGATCTGTGAAGCCACTGGTTTTGTTTGCCTACAACCAGACACTCATCCCTCATGGAAACACGGCTCTCCCCATGAGACTACAATGCTTTTCTGGAGCGTACGAACCTACGGCACACGCTACTGTGCCCTCCTCCATGATCAGCACTAAATATCTACAGTAACAGAAATGATTGATGTGGGCAGAACACCAAACACAATACACTCCACTAGCAATACCACCATCTGCATGCAACTATATTCTGCATGGAGCCCACAGCAGGTGAGCCTGTGTGCTTTAAATGCCAGGGCTGATTTTTTTGTCCCTGTCCGGCCCTGTACACTGCAATATAATTTGGAAAGTGCACATTTTTAGTTCTTCTTACAGAGCTGAGAGGTGTAAGTAATGTACTAGAGGACATGACTTAGACTGCCCTACAATATCAAAGTGGGAACCACTGACCCATAAATAACTGTTCCTAGCAACAATAACTGCGGCACATAACTGATTTACATTCTCTTTATCATTACATTACCTTTAGCATCCCGAAATGAAAATGGGCAAACTTGGCTGGCTTGTAGAGGACAAATCAAGGTACTATCAGCCTCGTATAGCACCAAATGCATTTTCCTTTCAGGTGAAGTTCCATCTTGCATGAAGGCAAAATTCATAATGTTCATTATATATTAATAATGCTATTCTATAAACACACTTTAAAGCATAATGTGAAAAAGATCCTTAACTTAATTGAGAGGAGTGTTCATGCTTACTAGCATACAGATTGGTTGCTATGGGCAACATCTCTACTTCTAAAAACCCGCACTTTAGTAAATATACCCTTAAGTGTATGAGGACATATCTGTATGTGGTATACTTAAACTTGTACTATGGGGCCTATTCTTCATTACATAATTATCACTATTCAACCCCACAGCCTCCAGTGTCCGATCCGCCCCCCTCCTTTCCCCCCCATGTCCTCTGATGTACAATATGGCCGCCCTCTGTCTGACCGGACCCCTTCCACCACCACACGGCCAACACAGGGTGTCCTCTCATCTCGTATACAATCCCCATACTTAAGTAAGCAAGGGGGATGGAAGGTTTCCTATGTGGGGTCTCATGTTAATACACTTGTAATTAAACAAAAACCATTATAGTTATCATTTGTTTTAACAATAGTATTATTATTATTATTATTATTATTATTATTATTATTATTATTTTGCTCTCACATTATTATTATATTATATATGTGGCAGATTGTTTTTAATGTGTAAGTAAATTTATGTTTTTTATGCCAAGTCAGCAATATTATTATTATTATTATTATTATTATTATTATTATATAGTGTGGGATTTTACCAACTACATTAATAAATCATAATATTTATGATTTGTCATTGTCTGTGACCAATGTCATCATTAGTAAAATTATATCATTATGTCTACTAAGAATTTTACCATCAAATCTTTTTGAATAGAAATTGTAAGTCACCAAAAGCTACAAATCATTGGAGTGGAAAAGATACCAAACCACAAGAAAATTCCTTATTGGGGACTCTTGTACAAAATTAAGCATATATTCATAATATTTTGTAGGTAAAACATACATTTTAATGGGTTTACTTTAAAATGACAACCTCTTATTGCTGACAATAGTTAGGAACGATAAAGCTAACATGAAATATAAAGAAAACTAAAAACAACGTGACACAAAGGTGAAGTGAAAAAATAAATAGACAGCTGTACTAAACTGCAAGAATGCTGTGTGTACTTTATATTGGCGCTCCATGTATTGTATATTTTGCGCTAGAGGGTCGCTGTTTTGTATATTGCTTTCTATAAGTTTCCCTATTTTGAATATCTATCACTAGAGGCATGTATTTTATACCAATCACTAGAATGCTCTGTGTATTGCATAGAGCTCACTGTAATGAACTCGGCTTTGTCAAGACCGGTAGGTCTTGTATTTGTTTATTGGTCTTTGACATAACAATGTTTTTATATATTTAATTTGCTATTTAAACCACATTCAAATTAGATAAACCACGCATGCAGGTTTTATATTCTGTAGTTTGCCGGAAGAAATATTGTGACTACTTGTGTTTACCCACCAGGTTGAAAGTTTACAGCCCGTCCTTGGGATTACTACTCCCTTTAAAACAGGTACATCTGATATATGGAGCTCAATGTTGTATTTCTTTTATTTGCTGTCCAGCATGTCCCAGCATGACTCTTATAACAACAATTATTAAACTGCATATCAGCTGATGTCAGTCTATACATTCCCAAACAGTTGACAAACAACTCACTTATCTAAAATAAAGACTCAGAGGCAGATATTGGTGGGGAAAAATGTCAGCTTTTATTTCATTTTAAATTATTTTAATTTTAAATTATTTTAATTTTAAATTATAAGTAATTGAAAAAGGGGTGAAGTATGGTGGCAAAGACAAAACGGCCCTACTGACAGAGTAACCATCTGCAAACTTCCACTACCAGGCCAAGATGGAAGCCTTCTGCCAGCCCATCATACTCCACTCAAGGTATCCAGCTCCCCTCATAATGACACAAATCCATAAACCCCAACTGTACCAGTGGTGCCGCTGACCCCAGTAAGGTAGAATCAGCCTAAACCCGTGTATTGGCGAGGAGTGCACCTCAAGATCTGAAACCAGACAGTCAATGCAGCCACTCTTTCCCACACTACCAAAGCCAACAACAAGGGAGGGAGGGTGGGATGTCCGACAGGCAGAGGACCTAGAAGTTTCAACAGGGAATAGACATTCCTTCAAAACATATCCACCCACACCCCTAACTACTTAGCCAATGAAACTTTAAATATGCTACTCAGCTAACAATACAACAATTAACCCTGTCTAGTCCATGTCAGCTGACCCAAGCCACATGTGTTTAAAAAAACACCAGGCATATAACATGCCTTCTGTCACTCTTCTATTGAAGCTTTGAGATAAGTCATATTTTACAAACATTGTAATAACTTAGAATGGATAGGCGCAGTGCAAACTATCAGACCAGGATTATTACAGTCAGAAGTGAGGAAAACAAGAATATGTAAGGTTCCAATTGTAATTTTTATTAATTGCCATTATCTGTTTACTCATTTAGTAGGAATATTAATGAATCCCCAAAAAATCCTATCTGGAGCAAAAATGCATATTTTCCAGAGTCAGGCTACCACCAACAATGGCTATTGCAAAGTGTTGCCCTTATATACAAAGAATGCAGATTTATTTAAGAAGAACAGCGGTAGTACAAGTACCACCATTGCCCTCCAATTGCTATCGCCATCTCAGGATGGAAAAAATAAGGTAAAATAAAGTATTTTTTCCTTATTTTTTAAAAAGATATAGATATTTATTTAAAATTTTAACTAACATTTTTTTTTATATATTTTTATTTTTACATTTTTTGCCAAATCTGCTACTGGAAGCACAACAGCGGGCTTTTAGTGTAGTGCCCATTTGTGAAATGGCAAGGCAATCCAGTAGCAATGGTCAGCTGCCCCGTTGAAGTTTTATTTGTTAAATATAGTAGGCCTGGAATGTACTATCTACAGTATATTATCTCAGCATCTATCATTAGATCTGGCCGCAGCCTTTCAACAAAAGTGGATACAGATATCCAAATAGACTCCCGAACATATAATTAGGGAATCCCAGCTACCAAAATACCCTGCTTTAACCACCTCCAGTCCTATAACACTTCCATTACCCCCTGGTGCTCACTTGTGCACCTCTACCCTGGATCCCAAGCATCCTATATATATACTAGCGATAACATTTCACTAAGGTTTGTAATGAAGACTTAGGAGGACTATAAAAGAAAGACATTGTCCACAAATTTCCAGACTTCAAAATTGTTGCATGTATGCTCCTTGGGTGTTTATGTTATAGAGAGTTAATCTAAGGTTCTTTTGGGTGGAATTGGTGCCCTAGCTTATTAATTAGATTCTCTCTAGCACCAAGCTACCTGCTGGGAATACAACTTCCCTAAGATTTGTAGAAGTTCTATGGATTTTGGACATTTCATAGTATACAATTTTTTCATTAATGTCTACTCTACAAGAAAATAAGGATTGAGCACAAAGGTAATAGTAGTGTATAAAAACAAAAATAAATTACTGTATGACTTTAATTCATATGCAAGAACTTCTAGCTGATATTACTGTTATAGCCAAAGAGGGAGGCAGTTATTAGACCAGCGGACTGAATGCCGTCGGTCTAAACACTGATGCCTAAATCCCAACATGAGACTTAAGATAGGCGTCGAAATACCGATGGCTATCTTGAACCCGATGCTGGAAGAAAGAAGCCGGACCAATCTACGTAGGTCCGGCGCATGTTGGTGGTGTCAGGTTTAGGCACCCCTGGGATGACTTAGGGTTAGGCACCCCTTGGGGAGGGTTAGGCTAGGGGAAGTGGAGGTTAGGGTTAGGCAGCCCCCCGAGGAGGGTTAGGTTTAGGGTGCAGAAAGGGGGGGTTAGGATTAGGCACCCCAGGGGAGAATTTAGGGTTAGGCACCACCAAGGGAGGGTTAGGGGGGGAGAGGGTTTGGGTTAGAATACTTACCAGCCCCTCTTGTCGGGCTTGTGCAGTCGGGATTTGAAACGGCCGCCTGTACTTCAATCCCATTCCGCCAAAGATTGATAATGACATGCTCAGCTGGTCAGAACTCCAATAATATGCACTTAGAACCATAGACTGACTGTTGCATTATCTATTTATAGCTAATCTATCTCTGTATCATTGAGCCAGTGTTCTATCCACGTACAAATGTGTCCACTTAAATACTTTAATTGTCATACAGTATGTGGGGCCACATGGGTGACTGCTCTGACCACACTGCAAGTAATGCAGCTCTATTAATTCCAAAAGCATTTTAATCAAATACTACAGTATTTGAGGCAAGATGGCTGTGCCATTATTAGAAAACAAATGGTATAGTACTAGGTTGTCATTAATATGAATCAAGTTTTCATACCTGTATTTCTATTTTTTAAAGAAAATACATAAAAAACATAACTTGTTGAAGTCTTGTTCAACATTCACTTACTAATGTTCTGCCTTATTGAATTTAATTCCACTTAATGATACCATAGAGGTTTTCACGTTAACAATCTTATTCTTTTTTGTCATGACTTTGTAATTTGTAGCAATAGAGATCAAGTTGTCAGCAACATGTTAACTACTGCCATAGAAATAACTGATTCCGCCTGGACCCATAGATTCACATCTGGAAAATCTATAACTCATAAGTGTCTGTGAATTATACATGAATGTCTAAGCCCTTAAGAGACACCTGGATTTGGCTCTTGTGATGTAATGCCAAATGCCCCAACAAAATATTTATTCATGTAATGCAAACCCAGGTTATTTCACCACAGTGCTCTCAACCATAAGCCATTTAACAGAAGGTATACTTTGTTTTAAAGTACCAATAGGTGTTACGCGTTTCTGCAACAGCTACATGATGCTTCTGTGTATTTACTATAGGTAGCTTGGTTGTAGCTCTGGAAGCATTACTGGGGTAAGATTCGAGTTTGGTCGTGTTAGCAACCTCTGGAGAGTTTGGGCATTTTTTTCCACTTGCAAATTCACTAATGACAAACTCGGAATAGAAATCTCCTTTCCTATGGGAAAATTCTGGAGAGTTAGAAAACTCTCTTCACTTCACCATCGGCTAAACTCAAGCAACTTTTCACTAGTGAAGATAGGATTCTGGAATTTACTAAGATGAGAGTTTCTAAACTCTCATGAGAATGGACAATACTCCTGTAAAAATTTGTGAAATCAATTCACCTGCCTGTGAGTTGCGTGTTTGGCAGAAACATACACAGATCAGTGTGATCCATGTATGTTTCTGCCTGTAAATAGTCTAAAAAGGGGTCCCCCCTCTCCCAGACCACAGGCTTAGGCTGAGCCCGGGGCTCTTCCCCGCAACCCTGGGCTGTGGGTACGGGGTTAATAATGTGTGAAATAGTTCAAAACTATTGTATTTTACAGTGGAACTACAGGTGCCAGCATGCCTGCCCTTTGGCACTTGTGGAACTACAAGTGCCAGCAGGTGGCCGCAACCCGTACCTCCACTGTAAAATAAATAGTTAAAAAACACAGTACACACACACCGTTTAAAGTAAAACTTTATTACACACCTACCTAGCTCACTCACACATACTTACTTACTGCCAGCTGGTCACGTCAACTGTCCCGTAGAACCCGCTTGGAGTACCTGAAAAAAAAATACTCACCTCCTTCCTGGCGCTGGTATCTGTAGCATGCAGAGGTCTTAGCAAAAAAAAACCGCAACCCGGACCAGACACTTACATTAGCGGTGTATGTGTGTGACCACATACACCGCTAACCGGCTCCTGACTGATTAGCGTAAACTAACTGTGGAGCGGCCGCTGATTGGCTTCGGCTCCTGACAGTTCCCACGTGGGCTGGTCAGTGAGTCAGGAGCCGGAGCCAATCAGTCACTTGGTATGAAGATACCTATACAAAATTAACATTCTCTTATTTATAAATAGCTCATTATAAAGTAAGGAGGACTGCCCAACAAAGCGATTATAAACTTATATTGTGACTTCAAAATACACTAGTTGGTGCCGAAGAATTAATAAAAGATAAAGATAGGTTGATGAAATAGACAGACAGATGATTTAATAGTTGTTTAAAGAGATAGTTTAATGGTAAAACAAATAGTTTAACTTTACATCTGGCCCTTAGTAATTGACATACTTATGGGGCTATTAATATTCATATGCTATGATTGACTATGGTGTGCAAACAATTGATATATTAAAAATCTCTCCACCTAGAAAAACACCCACGATGTTTTCTTCTCTATTGTAGACAAATCTTGACAAGTTTTTGGAACATTACTTTTTTGTTTAAAGAAAAATAGTAGTAGGAGTTTGAAATTTGGCAAATGTAAGTTTTAGTTGCTATGCAGAATTAAATATTCCACACTTGCCCACCCTACATTATCATCATCACCCCTGTCATTAAAATCTTTTGTAAATAGTCTAAAATAATAAAAAAAAAAAAAAAAAGATGACTAAATAGAAACTTAGACGATCTTCTCCATGATGTTTATATACAGTAACTGATATTTATAAACAATAATAGTGCAGAGGAATAAAAAGTGTTATAATGTAGGGGGAGTCTATTTGATATGATAGTGAACATGTCACCAAAAAGTATAATTTCCTATTGCTAGCAATAAAAATTGAATTATCAAGGCTATTCAATAAAAAGTCTAGCCAGCACATTGCCACCAATAGCAGGCTGTCCAGGTGAAAACTTAACTTACCAGTTAAGCTTTTCACTGTCTGTAATTAACTGCTGGTTACTAAGCTGCCATACCCCAGCAAAGCTGAAGATTCTGGCAAAACTCCTGCCTATGCTAAGTAATGCATAATGCCAATATGACTTTTTATTTAAAATGAATGTAACCACACCCGTTACATTAGTACTTTGTGCTGTTCCTCTAGAGTTCCATAGGGACAACGATAACTGAAAATTATGCAGACGCTGTCAAAATCTATGACTTCTGCAGTGTTAACACTCAGTTAAATAGTGTGAAGTGTTAACACTGCTTACTAAATAGACCTCACCGTAGTCTTTTGAATTTGTTTGAAAATAAGTAAGTAGCCAGAAAAAAAATCATATTGATAATTTCTGCATTCAGCTGCTTGTGAGTCATTTTTAAGCCGTGGAGAAGAGAATGAGCAGAGCGGAACAATCATTACATGATTTGATTGATTTGATCTCTTGCATTGCTGCACTTACTGTAGCAGCGTGACTCACAGTGGCTCTTCAAGCTGATCTCTGATAAACTATATTTCTCGGAAATTCTAAACCCTTTAATTTTTTCTCAGAACCGAAAGTTACAAAATTTGTAATTATAAAAATGCAGTCCTATTTTTTATTTTATTTTTTATTATTTACTTATGTTTGGAAAATTCTCAAAAGTGTTCCCTTTTTTATAGGAAATTTTAAATGCCAGTGTCCCTAAATGACACTTGCGAGTAGTATGTAAAGGTATCGCTTGGAAATGCTAAAAGCTGTTTCAAATATTTTATAATTTAATAATTAGTTTTCTTTAATATTCATTTTTCACGTGTACAAATATATATATGTGGGTTAATGCTGTGAATCACAGTATTATGAATAGGGGCCAGGGCCAAAATGGCGAGATTCTTATATAACCGTGTCATTTTGCCCCCTGTCTCCTCCTCATGGATATTCCTTATAAAGAACTTACAGTATAAGTATGATGTATCTCATTTAGAAATCAATACATTAAACTATTTTTGTTATTGGTAGTTATGGTATATTCTGATGCAATGAAAATACAATACATTTTATGGGACAAAAAGGGCACTTAATCAGTCACAAAACAATTTTGCATCCAGCAGAACCTCTTTCAGTGAGGCCACATAGAAGAGGGGTTTAGGCAAATAGAAAACAAAACTGAACTGAACTGTAGATGAAATGTTGTCTCTTTGTACAGTAGGTATCAGCCTGTCCAGTTCTGCTAACTTTTTCCTAGACCACAGATTACACCAGTTAAATTTTGACTTTCCTATGATTTATTTTTTTTATTTTATTTTATGATGTAATTTATTACTTTTTTTTTACTAAAATATGTGACTTTTTCTTACTTGTAAATTCCATTTAATAATGTTCTATCATTAATCTCCCATATGTCTGATAGTCTTGATTTTTATGATGCTACATGCATTCAGATAATTGTATGTCTTATATAATATATATTTGCTAAATTACTGTAGGCTTTAATTGCAATTTTGATAGTTCGGGGGGTGAATGAAGACTCCCTAAGAGTGTCAGCTGTTCAAATACATTTTAGTAGTGTAGCATTTACTTTTTAGTGAGTCTGAGATAGATTTTGGGAATTTTTTAGACAGATCATGCGGCTGTATTTTGAGTAACCTTATTACACTCTTACAGTATGTCACACAAGCCCACTTAGCCTGCAGAAAAGATGGGAACAGGATGGAAGGCACAAGAGACATGACAAGTGGGAAGACAAGGTTGCAAAATGAGGTAAGTAGAGGGTAGACACCAAACACATCATAAAAAGCTTCAGAAGTCAAGGGACATATGTATCCAAAGCTTTTACCCACTAATGTTCTTCAGGACCAAAGCTATTTCAATCAATGTGGAAATAGAGTATTAATTAAAAAAAAACTGAATACAGAATTTTGTTAGGAGAAGGAGAACGTGGGATGAAGAGAAACAGTAGTATACCAGAGATTTCAAAAACAACATACTGTACTGTATGGAAGACATTTGGAATTTGTAAATTGGAAGGTCATGGAATTAACTACTTTTGACATCTATAAACCAAGCAGCAAATTTTCATGCTTGGTTCCTTCAACCATAGAGAGCAAGTAGATAACTATGAAATTGAATATGTGTCCAAGCACTCCAGAGTGGTGGAAATGACAATAATTAATCTCAGTATTTGTTTGCCAATATGACTGTGTTATAACGTTAGATGTGTGATTATTGTGTAATATATCAGAAATTGTTCAAATCATGCCGTAGCCCATTGAATGTCTTAAAAAAAAGTTCAGTCCCAAAGTCTGTAGGATGGGTATTCTTAATTACATATAAATACTGGATGCAATAACTGTAGGATGGATATTCATCCTAATAAGGATTATCTTTATGGTATATCCAAATAATATGTCCACTTATGTGCAAAAGTTTCTTGTTTCCAACCATTAGATGGTGCTGTATATGTCTGCTCCTCCTCTCCACCTTAAAATTACAGATAGCACAGCATCAGGGACACTAGGACACTATGAGCCATATTCAATTTGAGCCGAGCCGCGATACTTTTTCGCGGCCCGGACTCTTCGCCTACTTCACCTGTTTTGTAGGCGGAAAAGTATCACGCGCGTGCCCACTTTACCCCGTATTCAATTTGAAAGTGCGCAAAAACGGGACCCGGCGAAACTTGAACAGGCGAAAAGTCCTGTCAGATTTGGGGAAATCAGCCTGACACCCCCCAAAAGATGCTCTGACATGGGGGTTAGCTATGGTACCCCCGGATTTGGCTTGCTGAAGGTATTTGGTGTTTTTAAACGGGCTCAATAGCTGCTAAATAGCGTTTTTCTATATGTGATGCAGAATAGTATCCAGGAGTTTATTTTGTCCAGAAAATAAGTTATCCCAGCAAATTTGGGGTACTTGTAAATGGGGGTCAGCATATTTAAAAGTTGCTAAAGTGAATTTGAAAAAATTGTGAAAAATCCACTTTCCGCAAGCACCTGCAATAAAAAAAACACTTGGGGCATACTTGGGGACCCCCCCAGAGTCAAGTTCGCTAGTTTTTAACTTTGTACCCAAACTTTATTATTTTTCGCCCCCTTTTTCAAAGTAATTTTTTGGGTGTCCTTAAGTGTTTTTTTTTTTTTTAACACAGTTTACCTTTGGGGGACTGTCTGAAGGCTGCAGGGGGGTTCCTGCAACGTTGCACCCCAAAACCTCAATTCTGCACTTTTTTCTGCCTGACATTCATAGGCGAAACTTTTTCGCCTAGTAGATTGCATTGAGCGGAAAGTCTTTCAAATTGAATACGGGGTAAAAGCAAAACATGCGAAAATGATGTAAAAAAAGTGTTGCGGATCCGGACTTTTCGCCTCAAATTGAATACGGGCCAATGGTGCAATATGCAGTGTAAGTTCTGTGTAAGTTCTGTGTACGCACCAAATCTTGCTGCTGTATTGCTGATCCACCGGTATCCTGTGTTGCATTCAATCTGCTGGATGCATGTGTGTGAGGGGAGTTGGGTTAGTAAGTAGAATAGGATATTTGTATAAATGCAGATAAACTTGCTTATTAGTCTTACAGTCTGCCCATACAAAACAGCATTTGTGTATGATGCAGGATAAAAATGCCCAATTAGTATAATCAGCAAATGGCAGTAAATCAGTTACAGAGTATAATACAGGTAAAGGTAAAAAATCTCAGTATAGGCATCTTGGTCTGTGTGTGCCCACCAATGCGTTTCATCCCTTAAGGGGACTTTTCAAGGGTGTGTAATCCATTTGTTGCTTTAAGGGCTTAAATACCTTCTGTTAGCACCCTTTGTGTCCTTTACTCCAGGCATTTCTGGGATTCGCGGTCCACGCATGCACGCTTCGGTCGCCGCTAGAGGTCCAAACTGCTCCCGGTTGTACAAGTAATTCTACGCATGTTCCGTGTAGTGAGTGCAGACTAATGTCTTGTGCCACCTTATGGCTGTTCTCAGATTGCGTGTATGATCGGCTTATGTCAGTAAGTCAGTCTGTTGTTGTTATTATGTCTCTATCATGGTGGCAGCCATTTTGTGGGGGATCTTTTTAATGGGTAATGATCATTGTAATGTCCCTTGTATAGGTTTCATTTGTAACTTTACAGTAATTATCCCTAAATTCAATAAATGTTTTGAATATGCTTCAGCTTGGTGCCTCGTGATTCTAATATATAGTTGGTTCTTATGTACAATTTTTATTATGCCTGTATGTGATGGTGTGGATATTTTATATATATTGGCTATTTTCTTCATCTGAGTGTGTAAATGGGTTCAACGGTATTGCTTATGCTATCTTCTCGCTACTGGATAGGAAACATAGTCCATTCTTCCATATAATGAATTATGGAACTATCTCAGTCATGGCTCTAAAGCATATGACCCAGTATCTGTGCATATGTGTATTGTACTTACTGTATATCAGGGCAGAAAGCAACCACCACCGTAATTGGATCAAAAGCATCCCATTAAATCAGTTTACACGTGTGAGGAGAAACTGCTCAAATATGAAGGAATACATCAAGCAGGGTACTAACTTAAAAGAACAATTTAAAGAGAAAAAATATGATATGAGTATAGTTGAGGAAGCATATATAATAAGACCATGAACAGACCTATAGAGAGCCTGCTTAAATACAAAGAGAAAGTTCCCACAGTGAACAATAAAGTCTATTTTAAAACAAACTACACAGGGTCAGCATATAAAATCAAAAACATATTAATAAAACACTGGGCCCTGCTACTCATGGATAGTAAACTCAACACCATTCTTCCAAAACAACCTCATATAGTCTTCCGCAAAGCACCAGACCAAGGGAGAAAATGAGTCAAAAATCACAAAAATAAAATACTGTCCAATCAACAAACCTTAGATGGACAACCCGTAAATAAAGTTTTCTACCATTGCGGGTGCTGTCAGACTTCTCAACTACAAGAGCACCAGACCCACTAATGAAATAATCTCATCAAGAACAAATAAACAGTACACCATCAAGAACATCATTACGTGTGACAGCAAAAATGTGATATATGTCCTTGAATATCCATGTGGGACACAGTACATGCACAGAACGGTGAGGAGTTTGAGAGTAAGGATTGGCAAGCATACTAGGAACATTAAAAGGGGTTATGATCAACACAGTGTGTTGGACCACTTTAGGGTCATACACAACTGCAACCAAAACGGTCTAAAGTTCTTGGGGATAGAAAAAGTTGAACCTAACTGGAGGGGAGGGAACCACTCACATTACCTAAACAAAATAGAGAGTAGATAGAGCCATAACCTAAAACCCCTGAACCCAGATGGCCTAAACATTGAACCATAGCCAAAAAATGTATCCATAAATCATGTCATCAAACCATCAAATCAAGCATGATGATTTAGCTACCTCCATAAAAAATTGGGATTATCGGTAATGGGATCTCCTACTGGCTACCCAGATGAGACATATAATTTAAACTAATAACACACCATTTAATCACCTCAACATACCCCCCATAGTGACAGCTATGAGGTTGTAGTGAAATCTATGTCAACCTAAACATGTACCCACATGCCATCTGAGGACAACATAGAGTACCCTATACTAGACATAGATACTGTAAACTATACCAACACAGGCCAATAACAATAATATATTGGCATTTAATTAAAGGGAGGGTTTAAGAGAGACATGAGGCTGCGGCACTACAAGGAATGGGATTGGGACACATACAGTAGCTGTTTACATCAACTTTTTTATAGCATGTCCTTGTGTGTATTTCCTGGATGTTTATGTAAATGTATAGGTCAAGAAATTGTACTTGCTCTTTGCTGTATTGGGTTGTGAAAACAAAATTCTGATTATTGCTATTGATGTGTATCAAGAATGCCTGTAGGGAAACTTTGCTACCCTGCCAGATGAAAAGTACATCATCAATGTACCTCCTGCTTAGAACCAAGTTTGCCCCAAGTTCACTGGGTGACCAGATGTTATAGTCTTCCCAGTGACTCATAAAGAGATTTGCGTAGCTTGGGGCAAACTTGGTCCCCATTGCAGTGCTGCATCACTGCACATAGAAGTACTCCTCAAACCACATGTAGTTGTGGCTGAGGATGAATTCTATACCTTTCAAGATAATGTCTGTCTGGTTTAAGTTCCATGTCTTGGTCCAGAAAGTACTTGATACTTTCCAGTCCTTGGGTGTTGTTAATCATGGTATAGTAAGATTTTACATCACACGTGGCTAACCAAAAATATTTATTTCACTCTAAATTTTGCAGGACATTCAGAATTTGTGTGGTGTCTCTCAAAACTTGATTTTTGTTGCTTCACATAAACCTGAAAAAAATAATTGATGTAGTTGGATAAGGGTGATGTGAGTGAATTGAATCCTGATGTAATGGGTCTTCCTGGTGGGTGGTGTTTTTATGAATTTTGGGGAGGTAGTAAAATACCGGGATGACTGGATGGAATGTATTGAGGAAATCTTGCTTGTTTAAAATGCCTTGCTCATGTCCTTCCCTGAGTACTATCTCAAGTTCATTTTGGCATTGTTTCATGGGGTCCTCTTTAAGTTTCAGGTATGTGGTGTTGTCTCCTAAAATCCAACCAGCTTCTTTAATGTAATTGTTCTTGTTCAAAACCACAATCCCCCCCCCTTTATCTGCTGGTTTTATGACTAAATATTATCAGTTTTTAACTCATGTCATTAAGTACTGATTGTATCGAATGTCTGTACAAAGGGCATGATTCAGAGGCGCTCGAAAAAAGCGCTCGCTCTGAATCAGGGCGGGCGCTGGGTTTTTAAGTTGCGGCCTCTTGCATAGCTGTGGGTCACCACCCACAGCTTATGCGAGTGGCCATGACGATGGTCAAGACCATCACGACCATCAGACTTGCGACGAGACCCTTGTGGTAGGGTTTCGTGGCCGCAAGCCCCAGAGAGCTTTTGGCTGAAACAGAGCCAGAATCTCTCTCACTGACATCACTGGTGATGTCAGTGAGGCCGCCAACAAACGGCAGGTGTTCGCTTGGGAACACCTCCGTTTGTGAAGCCACCCCCCGGCCACGCCTACAAAAGGGGTTGAGCTGTCGATCAACATCAACAGCCGCCCCTTTTGCAGTGAGTCCCGGAACAAGCGCTTTTTGCTTTCGCTCCAGGGCTCGCGCACGCGCAGTGCGCACGACGCATGTGCGCACTGGCCCACCATCAACCCGGTTGCGAGTGCACAGCACTTGCGACCGGGTCTGAATCAGGCCCAAAGTTCCCTTTGAGGTGACTGAATTGGGATTGTGGTCTGAATTGATCTGTATGCTGGCCTTTGATTACAGATAACTTCTTCTTCTTTTGAACTAATCACCTCTTCTTATCAGGAGAACATTTGTAACAGCAAAATGACTTGACAAGGTCATGTTTTACTTGGCTCCAAGTAGCAGAAAAGTCTTAAAAAGAGAATTGTCAGTATGGACTTCCCAAAAAAATTAAATAAAGAGGAAATATGTTGTGGCTGAGTGGAATAAAAAATGAATACGGTGTGTGTGTCTTTGTGGGGGGGGGGAGTCATTAGAGAAAGAATGTGACAATTAATTTTACAAGTGCATTCCATCTAAGATAAGAAATGGACACAATCATATTGACACAGTATACTTTTCCAATTCTTAGTTGACCCTCTCAGTCTGTCCTTTGATCTGAGGGTGACATGCTGTGGAATAATTGAGTTTGATAACAATTTTTTTCTCAGGGCTCTCCAGTATTTAGAAGTGAACTAAGTGGCCTGATCAGACACAATATTTTAAGGACAACCATGAAGGTGGAAAATATCTATGATAAACAGTGAGACCGATGTAGTGGTAGATAGCAACCCTTTGAGGTGTATGAAGTGAGCAACTTTAGAGAAGCGATCAACCACAACTAGTCCACTGTTGAGGAGAGATCAATAATAAAATCTATGTATAATTCTGTTCATGGTTTATCTGGTATAGGAATTTATTAGAAACGGGCCAATGGGTCTTTGAGGAGCAGTCTTATGTTTGGCACAGGCCGTGTAGTCCAAAACAAAATCTTTAAAGTTATGAGAGTTATAAGCCTTTCTTATACTATCTAGGCTTGTAAGTTTTCTTACATTTTTGGGACACTGAACTACTATGTGACCTGGTTCCTCAAGGGATGCTGCTGAATAAGGGAGGATGGCAAAAATGAGTCTGGAAATGAGGTTCCAGCTTGCATCCAGAATATTGTTCTGAATCCATTTCCTGAGCACTCTCATAGGAGGAGTTCAATGTGTAGTGAGCTCAGCTTTAGGAGCCTGCTACACTACTTAAAATCCCCATCAAACATGGTGGGGTTTGGGATATGTAGGTGAGATACCACTGGCATTTCAGGAATTGGTGAGGATTGGCTCAAGATCTTGTCCCTTCAGAAGTCTGGAAAAAGCCTAGACTTAGTTCAGAATCCATTACTTTCCGGCTAGAGTATACTGTCACATGATGAAAAGACTGGAAAGCTTCTCTTTGTGTAGGGTTGGCTTAGACAGTGTCAAGGCTTGGAATTTAGCAAATGCCCCAATCTTTACCAGAACCCACAGAGAGCCAGCAGGTTGTGGCACTATAACTGCCAATTAACATTACTAGCTAGGAGGGTAGTTGGTAAAATGAGTGGTACATAATCAGATACTAGAGAATGGTCAAACAAAGCATAGGTCAGTGTCACAAGCTCAGACTCGCAAATGGAACACAGGTAGATGTCAGGGTCATTGGCTCAGATTTGTAAGTCATTAACAGATTGAGCACAGGATCAGAGGCTTGGTTTTGTAAATGGTCTGGTAGATAAAAAAGAGCAAGGCAGAACTTTGAGCAATGTATGGCACCTACTTAAATAGGCAGGGTAGTTTGAAAAAAATTACCAAATTGGCTTTAGTGGTCAAATTACAGTCACTTTTAGACCTCAGCCAAATGAAGCTGACAGGCTTTGATGGATCCTTTCAGACTGCAGAGAAGATGACACACGATGGCCAGGAGAAGAGAGGTAGGGAGGCACTGGCGCAAACAAGTAAATAGGCACACGGCGCCAGTTGGCCCTGAATCTCCAACATCCAGATTAGTCCTATTTAGCCACATATGTGTGTTGCCACTCTAGACTTAGATCCACAAGTGACTGCTATGATTTGTAATAAGATCTAAAATGTGTCTACCTAGTGTCATACTAGTTCTGTGAGCTTAGTAGAGGGACATAGGAGAAGGAGCCTTAATTTAAACTTAAATTAGGTGTGTCAAGCTTGCCAGAAAGTAACTATGAGTGTAGTACCAAGGAAATCATATATAAAGTGTAACCAAATATGACGAATATGATCCCTGATAGGGTGCCCAGGTTCAGACTGGAGTCCCCCACACAAACTGGATGCTTTAGAGACTATACAGATCCCGGAAATAAGCCCCCAATTTCTGGAAATAAGTGACTGAATGAATTAAAAATGTTATAGGAAAAGTGAAATCAGCTCTTTCATACCTTCAAAAATATGTACATTTGTTCTACATGCTTTATCAGCAATGAAATGGACCATAGCCTCTTCCTGGCTTAAGCAGACATTGCCGGTCTCTACAGTCCACAATAACTTGGACAGTATAATGATTAATGAAAAGCTGAATGACTTCTTGGCAGACACTCTGTCCAGGGTTCTTTTGATGAAGAATCCTTAGCTTTCCGCTGGGGGGAGGGGCATAAGTCTGAACATTGCACTCAGTTTATATTATGTTTCTGGTGAATGCGTTTTCCTTTTGTGAAAAAGACAGCTATAACATTTATTGTTTAGAGAGTAGGATTTCCCAGCAAATTAGCTTTTTGTGTTCATATTTTTCATTGTTCATTTCCCGTACATTGTTATTTAAATCATTATATTCTGTATTTCCTCATGTACAGCATTTCTTTCTTTTTAGGAATAAGATTATATTGGCTAATTCCACCTATGTGCATAGTAATCTATGCATGTAGTTATAAAATACAATATATCATACCAGAAGAGCACCATACATGTTACAATTATCACAGCATTCCTTGAAAACTTGAATAAAATAGAAAAATAATCTAATTGTAAAAAGTTTGTATTTTCTAAAGAACAGCAGTAAAATGAATCACTTTTTTTTTGTTAGAAATTGTCGGTGTGGGAAGAGGGGAATTGGTGTAAATATTTAGGACATTTCTCGGGCACTGTCCCATCATCCCAGCTGTGGGCAGCAGTTTCTCACAGGTGGGAAAGGTTGGGAGTGCACGCTGGGTGAATAGATGCCATGCGAATGCGCACAACGTCTACACAGTGCTGGAGAGAGCCTGGGAAATCCCCACATCTCACCCCCCCAGTGTGATGGATATGGGGGTACACCTTGAGGCCATGTCCCTTTTCGAGGATTGTCCCTCTTTTCAGCCCCCATAGGTTGCAAGGTATGCTCATGGCATGTTCCTGCCCCTTAGCCTGATCACTATGCAACACAATCCATTTCCGCCATGACCCTACATGTATGATATTGGACAGATACATCAATTCAGCACTTGGTTCAATGTTCTTGGTTATGTAATCCCCAGATTACTTGTAGAGATCATAGAGATCATACCCAGTGAAGTGGGATAGAACGCAGTGGTGATGGAACATGTGACTGGGACTTCATTAAGAAAAACAGTTCAGCCAATGACATAGTTGACAATTGAAATTCAGGTATCTTTAATTTGCTGATTGAATACACTGAGAAAACACAGGAAGTGTTGCCATTGGCTCTTCCTTAATGAAGTCCTGCAGCCGGAAATTAGTCCTTTACAAGTCCACACATTTGTTTCCTGAACATACTTAGGAATAGACCCGTAGTAAAGAGGTGTCTTTACATGAATACATTCAGTCTAATTCATCTCAAGATGAATTCAACTCAAAACAGTTGCATTTAGCTTATGACAGGTGTGAGTATATTTACATACGCCCAACGAAAGCATAGAGAAAGCCTAATATTTGCTAATACCCTATCGGGACATATTATAATAAGGTAATGAAGTGTCATATATAAGAGAAGATTGTCTGTACAGTTTTTAACAAATGTGAAAGTCACAATTTCAATTAAAAAAACAAACAAATACAAATTAATTAAATACAAATTCCAAATATTTTTTTCCTTTAACAAAGTAAAATGTGAATTTCGCAATGCAAAAAATTGCCTTTGACTCGATATACTAAAACCACACTGCTTGTGATTTAAGTATTATCAGCTGGAGAGGTCAATATGCAAACAGTAAGAAGCGACTGACAGTCATCATCATCATTTGCAGCATCAGTCCCAGTGGCGACACATGGGGGTGTGCGGGCCGCACTCGGGTGTCACCCGCCGAGGGGTGACACCAAGTTGCTGGCTCCCCCTCAGTGACAGGAGCCGGGTGCTGCACTCCGCACCTCTGGCACCCCCCTTCCACCCCACCCCAGTGATGATAATGATAACAGTGAGGCCACGCCCCCTGCCTATGAGGCCACGGCCCATTTTGGCAGCGCCACGCGCATGGCATCCCTCACCGCACCTGGTGCCACCGCAGGGAGGGACGCTACTGATCAGCCCTCAATCCTGCAAGGAGTCAGAATCCTTACAACCATATCTGTTATTGTGTGCAGGTCTAAGCGTGTTGCAGTTTTACGAAAATACCCTTTTTGTGCCAACTACATTTGCATGGCCCCTGTCCACTCCCACTTCCCCATTTCCCACCTCTCTGTACAATTCCTGTTGTCTCTGGTTCTTCTTCGCTGTGTGGATATCACAGTTGTAAATCGTATAATGTCATGCCTGAGGGTTGGTTTGGTTCGGAACAGGCGTGGGAGGCTGAAGGATAGATCAGAGATGCATGAAGTAACTTTGGTGGCTTGAGCCAGGACCTCCTCGTGTAATGATGTGAGGAGATAGAGATACGGCAGTGGATGATGGGCCCGAAGGCTAGGACAGATATAGAAAGTCTTTATTAAACAGCTGGTTAGGATGAGAACTGGAGGTGATAATGCTGAATGAATGAGCAGCATTAGATTGGGATTGATGATGCTGGATTTAGATGTTGATGATTTGAAGAACTTAATTGATAAGAGTCCGATGTTGATGAATTGATGAACTTGATCGGTTGGAACTGATGTTGATGAATTGAGAAACTTGACTGATAAGAGTCCAATGTTGGAAGCATCGGTGATATTGATGGTTGGAGTTATTGTCTGGAACCGATGGTGGCTGTAAAAACAAGTCTCACTGGTGAAAACCAGACTGGTGTGCAAGAAGGGATAGAATACTTGTTTCCCAGATCTAGGAACTGGATATAATGGACTGGGGGCCTGACTCAGAAAGGATCGCAGTGGCTTATACGCATGCAATCGGCCAATTGTTGCATACTGTGCAGAGGAGAATGGCCAGACTGTTCAAGCTGACAGTTAACTGACAGTAACTGAAATAACCATGTGTTACAACTACAAAGAGAATATAATATATGAATGCACAGCACATCTAACCTTGAAATGGATGGACTCCAGCAGCAGAAGACCATACCGAGTTCCACCTCTGGGCCTGATTCAGACCCGGTCGCAAGCGCTGAGCGCTCGCAACCGGGTCAATGGTGGCCCAGAGCGCATGCGCATGACGGAGCCGGCTCCGTCGTGCGCATGCGCGAGACTTGGATAGCGGTGGGCAAACCGTCGCTCTGGGTCTCGCACCAAAGGGGGCGTGCTGTCGATGTTGAGTGACGGGTGGGCGGGCCGGGGGGGGTGGCTGCCCAGACGGAGGCGTTCCAATGAGAATGCCTACCGTTTGGGGGCGGCCCCACTGACATCACAAGTGATGGTGGTGGGAGAGCTTTCGACTCTGTTTGAGCCGAAAGCTCTCTGGGGCTTGCGGCCACGAGATTGTACGACAAGGGTCTCGTCGCAAGCCTGATGGTCGCGATGGACTTGACCATCGCGACCATCATCCTGGCCGCTCGCATTAGCTGTGGGTGGCCGCTCCATTAAAAAAAAAAGACGCCCTGATTCAGAGCGAGCGCTCTGTCAGAGCGTCCGGCTCTGAATCAGGGCCTCTGGGCCTGATTCAGAGCCGCTCGTAAGCAGCCGCTCGTTCGCTCCGAGCGATGTTTGCCCAACTGCGCATGCGTACGGATCGTAATACGCATGCGCGAACCAGTCAGTGCGGCCGAAAATCGTTTGTTCGCTAAATAGCGAATGCCTGCTATTTTGAGTGACAGAATGAGGCGTATGTGGGTGGTAACAGGGGAAAGTGCTTGAAAACGGGGAGTCGAGATCAGGCGTGCTTAAAGGTCAAAACGGGCGTTTTATGGGTGTGCATAATTAATACAGCAGCGTCATTGACCACGTCACTGGGTTATTTTATAGTCAGAACTGCTCGCAAATTTGTGGTAGGAAAAACCAACCACAAGAATAGCGAGCAGTTCATACGCTGGTCGATGTACTCGATTAATCTAATAAATAGCGGACATGACGTAGGATGCGAGCGGCCAGGGGGTGTATTTTTCCAAAAAACGACTGCAAGTTTTGTTCGCTCGTTCAGACCTAGAGGCGTGAACAGACCGCAAAGAGCGAACGGTTCATTTGAATAAACACCCCTATTTTCTGGACGAGCGAGCGCTAATTGCGTCCGGCTCTGAATCAGGCCCTCTGTCCACTAAGAATGGGAAACTGAGGAGAACCACAACACATCTGATCTGATGAACT
This sequence comes from Taudactylus pleione, assembly GCA_031769625.1. NCBI lineage: Eukaryota > Metazoa > Chordata > Amphibia > Anura > Myobatrachidae > Taudactylus > Taudactylus pleione. Next base: position 7,421,327 of record JAUIMM010000113.1, read on the forward strand.
TCCATTTCTGCTGCAACATGCAAATGCTAAGGGAAGATTTTATTCTAAACAGCATAAACTCATCCTGCTTTCAGGGCCAGGATGATGGTGGTGGCGTAATGGTGTGGCTAATGTTTCTTGGCACATATTAGGCCTCTTAGTAACAATTATGTGTAAATTTGTATTTCATTTCTGTTCATTTCATTTAATTAAATATTTGTGGCAGAGCTCAATATTATATTGTTTCATTTGGTAATTACGGGTTTTATATAGTACTGTATATACTATATAGTATAGCAATGATTATGTTCAGATTGAATGCATGTATTCATTTACAGTAGTGTATGAAAGGGAAGATTTGGGCATAAATTTGTCAGCTTAATATATATGGCAATGTGTGGAGCATTCTCTGTGTTTAATAGTGTTATAGAGTATACTGTACATCTTGCAATACAGAACACAGCTTGAATTACTGTAGCTATGATGGCATTAATAATGTATTTGGTGATAGTAGAGTAATAGTCTTTAATAGTGGCAGCTCCTACCTGGGAGGTCTGGGCTCTCTGCAGGTCTGTGCAGCTGGCTTGTGTGCATGCGCAGGATTTCAGGGCCTGATTCAGGATCTCAATCCCGCACAAATTTTCAAGCAGCCCAGGCTTCTAGGGACTGCATGGGCTGCAGTTCCTAGAAGCCAAATAGGTCTGCCATTTTAGCAGGGGAGTGACTTTCCATTGGAAGCTCTCTCTCTCTGCTAATTGCAGTCTAGACTGGCAGTCCCAGGGGGAGAAAACACCTCCTTATGGGACTGCCTGTCCAGCTGTGATTAGCAAGGAGTGCTTCCAATGGGAAACCACTGCCACTCCCTGCAGGTGGTGGATTATACTGGGGAGGGGCTGCAACTAACTTAACTGAGGGCCTGATTCACATCAATCGCAACTGCGAATGCAATAGTGATTATGTAATACACACGCAGAGGCTGTGTATTCAGTACAGTTAGTGAAGAGGGGGTGGCTGTGTACTGATCTTGACCTGGGCAACACTGGGCATTACATGCTATTTTACTAAATTTAGGCATGGTGCTCAAAGAAAGTAAACCACAAAGGCCAGACTGCTCAGATAGAATACATATGCAGCTAAAATGCACTAATCGTGTCACAGAACAACAACCACCATTTAGCTTTGTGTACAGACCACACACCTGCAGAGTAGTAAGAGATGGCTGACACTGGGGGTGCAGGACTGGTGCAAGGTTTTTTGCAATTTTTACCATGGGATTAAAAGTGTAATTTTTTGCCCTGTCTCAGTAAGTAACTGGGCACTAGCGGCCTGATCAGATTAGTACGTTAATGCATACTGTACGCAGCGGAGATTTTTAAGCCTATGGACTTGCTAAGCATTGTAAGTGAAGCAGATGCCCAGAGTAAAACAGAGACGCCCAACCGAACCATCACAAAGTCAACAGTAACTACGTACACATACGCAGCACCTACGCAGAAACCAGGTACAGCGACTCCCCAAGTGAGCCTATGGTCACACAGTCTGGTCGCGACTGTAGCAACGCTGACTCCTTGCTTCTCTAAGTACATGATCTCAGCTGAAGGCAGATACACGCCCCGAAAACGGCCATTACACACATCCCTACCCTAATCTTGACCGCAACTCAACCCTAACCCCAAACCTCACCCAAACTATAACCTCTAACCCAAATCCCCTATCCCAAACCGCTAAACCAATGCTAATACCCTATCCCTAATACCCTAACCCCTAAACTAACCCTAATACCCTAACCCAAATCGTAGTGGTTCCCAATTACTGTCCTCTAGGCACCCTAACAGGTTTTAAGGATATTCATGGCCGAGAACATACGATTAAATCAAAATAACCAAGGTTCTAATTAATTCAACTGTGCTAAATCATGTATTTTATTAATACCTGGACCATTAGGATGCTTTGAGGACCAAGTTTGGGAACTACTGCCCTAACCCTTAAACTGTACTAATGTCATTACGGTACTAATGTCAGTTTATCAGAGCCGTGGCTCGCCGGTGGCTTTGATCGTTAGATTTACAGCAGAGACAGAAATATATGATAAAGCAGACAATGACTGGATAGTAAATATACCCCATGGTCTCCTATTTTATGACTAAATATAGGTACGCTCACTGTTTAAGGTTAGGACCATCGTATTAGAAACTTCAAGCTTGTGTAACTAATATAGGTATTTTATATGGATATGTATAGTTTAGAAACATACTGTATCTCTGTGTTTGTGAAATGGAAAGAAAATTTTTTTGAAGGCCATTTAGCTTTTTCTCTGCATGCAATAATAAAATAACATCATATCAGTTCTATTACATTACTCTTAGAAATGAAACAGGCTTCCCAGTAAGTAAGAATTTCTTTATCACGCTGTAAACACGTCGTCATTTCCACCTTATTTTCTGTGTCACTTAACCTTCATGCTTGTAATTCCTGGTACTGTGAGAGCTATTGTATACAGCAATAATTGTAGCACATGATTCCATCACTTATCTAAGTTGTCATGCTGTATTGATGTTGTATGATGTTCTTACTAGTATGCGTCGTAACCCAATCAATACTCCAATATAATGAGCTCATAAAATTGTGCTGCTAGAAAGGGTTTTGATGTCATGGTATCACATTTTCACAGTTTCTGTTTAAGTCTAGATGACTGACACTTATTAACTTATGACACTTCGAAAAAAATCTATAATGTGTAAATTCTACTTCTGTTTTCTTGCATGTATTTATGTCTTGTGAGAAATGATCATGACAACTGGGTTGAAAATTAGGGATAATGCTTCCAAAATATTAGAATCTGGGAAGTATGTTTGTGTTACTGTAAATGTCAATATTAATTAAAATTATCCCAGAAGATATCAACAAACTGACATACAAAACACACACAGACACACACATGGGTGTCAGAATGATTTAATGTTGGGGGGAAGGGGGCGCCCCTCCCCCCCTCCTCCCTCTAACTTACCTGTTGCTGGGCGCGCAGGGACTGGAGCGGTGGTAGCGGATGATCTGGGGCTGTGCTTTATAGTAATAGGCTGCACAGACCCTGCACTGCATGGAGGAGGAGGTGTAATGTGTGGTCTTTTAACTTAAAGACCACACATTACTCCTCCTCCGTGCAGTGTAAGGGCTGTGCAGCCTATTGCTATAAAGCACAGCTGCTGACCGTCTTCGGCCGCCTCTCCACAGTGGCGCCTTTAAAATGTTTGGGGTTGCGAGCCGCCCCCTTTTCTCCCCCCCATTCCAACGCCTATGCACACACACACACACATCTATATACTGTACACAGTGCATTTTTTACTGTGAATAAAGGTGTCGGTACTTAGGAAAAGGATATTCACCTAAAGTAACAAGTTGGGGTAAAGATACAAGATTTAGGGGTAAATTTCCCAAAGGTCGAGTTTGTTTCTTTGGTAGTTTTTCTGTCGATTTTGCAATCCGGCCATTTACTAAAAGCAAAATCAAAGCAAAAATGACCAATTGACCGACTATAGAACATCACACTATCGATTATTTTACATAGACAAGTATATAAACTGCAGATTTACTAAGAATAATTTTGTGTGGGTAAAAGCCGGAAACATAGTAAAGGTATTGAAAAAGCCAGAAACCATGTAAAGTGTATTGAAAAATCCAGAAACCATACAGCAGTAAAGGTATTGAAAAAGCCGGAAACTATGTAAAGCGTATTGAAAAATCCGGAAACCATAGTAATTGTATTGAAAAAGCCGGAAATCATATTGAATGCATTGACAACGCCGGAAACACATTTTAATACATTTACTATGATTTCCAGCTTTTTCAATTCACTTTACATGGTTTCCGGCTTTTACCCTCTTCCCCAAAAACAACCAGACTAAACAATAGACCTCCCTGTGGCAGGCGAGTTTATGTGAAGCACTGCACAGATCACTATGATATGTGCAGATTTTGTTAGGTTAAAAATATTTGAAAAAATGCTTGGGGTCCCTCTCAATTACATAACCAGCCCCGGGCTAATGAGTCTAGATTGGTGTTAGAAAATAGGGGGAAATGGTGTGGGGTCCCCCCTGTTTTTCAATAACCAGCACCAGGCTGAACACTATAGTTAAGGGACACACATCGTCAGCAACCTGCCCCAAATTGGTCGGCCCAGGGCTGAAATATCTAGGAAAGTGCCCCCCAATCAAAAAATAAAATGGGGTCCACCTCCTCAGGGAAATCTTCTCTGCATCCCCTGGGCTTTGGGTATGAAGGTAATAGTAATAAGTTAAATAATGTTGTTTTTTACAGGTGTAAAACCACAAGTGCCAGCATGCCTGGACAATAAGAGGCTGCTGGCACTTGTAAAAAATTTTTACCAAAACACAGGACACGGACACGGCCCTTGTTCACCAATTTGATACCGACAATATGAAGGGGCCTCATCCTCTTTGTTCCATGTAGCATCCTTATCAGATTCTGTATTGGTTGTGAGCACAGAACTGGGACCTCTGGGGCAAGTTGGTGAAAACTGTAGTGGGTAACACTAGGTGCATGGATGTGGTCAGTATTATTATTAATACCGACTGCGGGGATTCCAGAATGTCGGCGCCGGATACCCGACACCTGTCAGAATCCCGGCGCCAGCATCCTGACCCCTGGCATCTCAAAGGTAATTAGTGGGGTTAGGGGGAGGGTTAGCATTAGGGTTAGGCACTAGGGGGAGGATTAGGGTTGGGCACTAGGGAGGTGGGTTAGGTTTAGGCACTAGGGGGGGGAGGTTAGGTTTAGGCACTAGGAGGGGAGGTTAGGTTTAGGCATCGGGCAGGGAGGGTTAGGAGTAGGGAGAGGGGGAGAGTTAGGGTAACGACCGACAATTGTCGGTATCCTAACCCTAAATGGATGCCGGTATCGGGATTGTGACCACCGGGATCCCGAGCGATGGCATCCCGTACCCAACCATGAATGGATGATGCCTTTATTCATTGGTTGGAGCTCACAGGAATAATGGCAGGACAGATTAAACATAGGTAGAAACACTGATGGACAGACTGACTGTGGCTGAACACTGCCCAGACCTTCAACACTTGAGGGTGAGTGGTGCTTTAAGAACTGTATGATGGTTCAGGAAAAACAGGCTACTACACACTATTACATGCGCCCTCTGCAGGTAGGATCTGTAATGAAAGCTGGCTGTAGGTATATAGCACAGTTGCTGAGATGACTCAGCCAGGTGGAATTTAGCTGAAGTAATCAATATGCTGAAATTATATTTGGAAGTTGCACTGGATAGCAGATGAAGGTAAATATTTGCAGGAATATACTTAGGAGACATCGCACAGAGAACCAATAAATCTGCAAGTAAGATAGGTGCAAGATGTTTCCAAGATGTAGATATAGGCTGTAATGAATATGGCTTCCAGCATGTCTTTAAAAGAATTCAGGCAGGAGCACACTGGTGTATAGAAGGCTGCGCACCACAGGAGAGCACAGTGCAGTGACATATAAGGAACGCTGGTTGCACTCAGCGAATGACAGGCAGAATTAAGTCAGCAGGCGGAACTGCCGACCCAGAACCATACTTGCCAACTTTTGAAAATGCATTTCAGGGACATTGTGGAAACAACACCTACAGTATGGGTCATTCCGTGTCAAATTAACCCACTGATTTTACGTCACCAGCTCAGATTTTGTTAAAATGTGGTATATGGAGAGCATATATGTAGTCTAAGAAAAATACAAAATATTATTTAAATATATCATGCGGTTTCCAAAATGTAAAGTTTTCAAAAATCTGTCGAAAACTCACAACCAGCATATTTTCAAATCGCCATAGCAGCTCTCCAAATTAAGCTAGAGAGGTGGAGTGGTGTCATTTTACTGTGTTTTTCATGCCCTTTGACATACAACACAATAGGCTTTGTGAGGAAAAACTGTTTCCAAATTCAAACTGAAATTTTTGATCATGATTATCTCAAAAAGTGCGTTGACAAAATAGTTCAAAAAAGTTCTGGAAATAGTCTATACCAGAGGTTCCCAAACCTTTTTGAATCGCGGCGCCCTAGAGTATCAGCATTGTTTTCAAGGCACCCCTAAAGTTTGTTATTAAGAAATTCAGAAAAAAATTAAGTAAAATAGTAAAGTGAAGTAAATTGTGCTGACCTGTCATCCTTAGGATCAGTTATGTGATGGTGGACAGGTCTGCACTTCTGTTTGCCCTCATATTTACATTACATTGACCATAAATAATTTGATTTGGTGCTATACCACCAACCTGAGGCGTCCCTACAAGTGTCCCAAGGCACCCCAGGGTGCCACGGCACACAGTTTGGGAAACACTGGTCTATACTAATGTTAAATGTTTTCCAAAATGTAAAAGTGGGAGGATAATGGGTTCATAGTTTAAAAATAATTTGAAACAGGAGTAGGCACTAATAATTCTAAACAGGAGTAGGCACTACGTTTGAAAAAATCAGGGCCTACTTTTGCATCCAATTACATGATGGAACAACTAAAATTAGCCCAAAACTCAATATTTGATTTAAATGTAAATTATCTTAATTACTTTTGGTCAATATCTACATTTGAGAATATATAATATAGATAGAGCATAACACTGTCGCTGTTTACACCTTCCAAAAGAAACTCATTGACTTCTTAAAAGCAAAATTCAAAAAGGATTTTTTTAATTCTCTGATGGGTCTGCTGCATACATATTTTGGAAACGGCAAGAGATATTTAAATAAAATGTTGTATTTTTCTTAGACTACATATATACTCTCCATATACCAAATTTGAACAAAATCTGAGCTGGTGAGGTAATATTTTAATAAAAAGTGTGCTGATTTGACACGGAATGGCCCCTATGAGCGTGCGTTAAAGTGGACGTGTACTTCTACATCTGAGGGGTGTCATAAAATTGACTTACATTCAAATGCAAACGAGCCCAAAAGCAGTAAGTAAGATCTATTTGTTGATGAAAACACACTGATACTTTCCAAAAAATGCATGTAGCCAAAGGGATTATTGGGCCCGATTCAGACCCACTCGCTAGACGCATTCACACGCAGCCAAAGTATGCAAATCCCACGATCGCACGGCTAGACATTAGCACCCCCCACTATGTCTTGGCGTGTGATCGCAGTGTGCATTTGGGCGCCCACCAGTCTGCCTTAGAACCCCTTTCCCTTAGTGATGCAGGTCATCTCCAGGAAGTGTATGCAACAATCAGTAACATCGAGTATCGTACGCAGCACTTGTGGGTGAGCTTACCCTACCGCAAGCACTGTGAGTGCTTCAGTGTGTAATTCAGCCATGTGACGTGTATAATGACGCTGTGTCTTAATTATGCACGCCTCTGAAATGGCGTTAAGACGCTCAGACATGCCTGCATTCGCACCACCACTCCCCCGTTTCCATCAACCAACCTGTCACCACCCACAAACGGCTCATCCTGTCACTCAATCTAGCAAGGCGCCTGTGCTTAAGGGGGGATTGCTTCGCAATCGCATGGACTGGTTTGCGCGCGCACTGCGATGCATACGCATGTGCATATTGCAAGCATTGGCAGTATACATGCGAACCTAGCCTAGCGAACGAGTCTGAATCAGGCCCATTGTGCCTTATAACCAATGCAGGGAAATTATACTAATGATCCCATTTGAATGTAGATATCTCTGGGTTTTTTTATATAACAGCTTCATAATGGGAGTAAGGTGCAATCAGGGACATTACTAGACTCTTCAGGGAGACAGGGAGATTGCTATTATTTTAGGTAGTCTCCCTAACAATGAGGGGTCGGGATGTACTAAATGGAAAATGCGATGAAAACCCCTTTTTCAGGTTTTTACCACATTTTCCATATGTACCATTGTGTGGCCGCCTGGTCTCCGATGAATAGGGTAACGCCAACTTTTGTTGGCGTTACCCTATAGAAGACTATGCATATATTCGGACCCTGATTTGCCAAAAAATTACTTTCTTCTCTGTGTTTGTTACCCTCAATTTAATGTGTAGTAGTATGTTTTTTAAATGGGTAAACTAGCATTGATACCTTTTTTTTGTATGGAAATGTGTGTACATATATATATGTTTAACCCAGGTTTGTTTTTTGTTTGAAAATTGAAGCCATAATTTTTTAGGGACATTTTTTACTAAGCCATAACTACATTGTGCAGCAAACCCTGCCACACTTTACAACATTTAATGTGGCCAAACTTTTGCTATGCATGTACGGATGTGTACTTATCTTTCAGCTAGAGGTCAGCTTAGTGCCCACCCCTGTTGTTTTTTTATTTTATTTAGAATACTTTTGTTTAAAGCCCAAATTTTTGGATACAAAAGAATAATTTGTAACATTACCAACAGTTCCCTGGATGTTGTCCCAATGGATGATAGAGGAGCTTGAAGAGGCCCGCTATCATTTAGCCCAGCTGGATGGCTGCTTCCTCAACATACTTTCATTGTTGCGGATGGATTGACGGGCAAATTTTATTTTGTTTTTAGTAAATGTCCCTTGGTTTGTAATAAAAATTTGTTTAAGTTAAACCACAGACTCCTTACTCACTGATAATCACATTCTGAACCAAGACAAGGTGTACAAATGATTTAGTATGTTTTGCAGGGTAATCAATATGTTTCTTTTATATTAAAGTTATGGACCTCCATTGTCATTTCAATGGGTAACTGTAACACCACATTTCTATTGGCCTGGTTTTAATAATTAAAATTTTGTTTAGAATTGTGCAGATTTTTTAGGCAAAACTATAACAAACACAAAAGCACTAAAAAAGCAGGTTAGCCCTACTACCCATATCTAGCATATGTTCTCAATGCATTTTGTAAACATTTGGGCTAAGAGTAAATTTAAAAAATCCAAACAATAAAAGATGTATACGTTTTGATGCAGAATTCTAAAAGTGCAATCCTGATTACCTCAAACACACATTCACTCACACAATAATGAAATGGATCTATATGTTGTTTTGGTTTTAAAAATATGTGATCTAGGAATGTGCACTGGCTTAAATGTTTTAACAAAATTCTACAAAAAAAATTACAGATATAAAAATTACAAATATAATTTATTTCCAACAACGGAAAATACAAAACAAATGTTTTTTAAAAAAAACATCAAGAACTGGGAGAAGAAGGAGCAACATGTTGGCCAAATCCTTCTAAAGTGTGGTATTTCCAAATGCAACATACAATGTTATCGATAATGTGGCAATGTTGGTTTTTGGTTGGGAATAAAGGTGTTTGAGACAAAACAAAGAAAAAACAATTAGCATACATGGCATCTGTTATGTTCTGGGTTATTTGTGGACCCGGGGTGGTAGCAGGAGCGATCACATAAGCAGGTTTGAATAAAAAACTAGGGGCCTGATTCAGACCCACTCGCGACCGGCTGTCCGCTCGCAAGTGGGTCGATGTTCTGGACTGAGCATGGCAGTAAATAAAAGTCCAGGAATATATAAATGTGCACAAGAGTTCTGTGGTGGGAGTAATGGGTTAATGTCCAAGTAGAAACAATTAGAGCTGTCCAGGTGTGCAGGTAGTGAGACTGAAAATAATCAAGCAGGTCTGCAGGTAGTGATGCAGGAAATAATAAGCCAGGTATGCAGGTAGTGAACTAAGGCAAATGAGCAGGATGTCAGCAGGCTCAGGCACTCAGGTATGGGCAAGGGTGATGGAGGAAGCGGGGTAGTCCAGCGGAAGCTAGGAGCTGACAGGCAGACAGCAAACAGGATAAGCACAGAGAACTCCCTCTCAGCTAGGCTGAGATACACGTTGCACTGGCAAAGAAGGAAGGCACTGACCCTTCCTAAATACCCCATGCTGTGCTGTTACTGGCCAGAGGAAACATGTGACTCACCAGGATTGGCCAGCCGCATCACATGGCCAGAAGGCAAGATGGCAGCACCCATGCCAAATGGAATGGAGATGCCACCAGGCCTTACCAGCGCAGAGTGACAACAGGCCCGCACAACAACGCACGCAGCCAAAGCCCCTCGCCAGACACCAGCTCCGCCACCAGACAGCCCGCGCCACAACGACCTCACAGGTAACACTCGCCTAGCGCCATGCTGAAATACCCTGGCCGTGACAGCATCATTTCAAAAGTTGGCCAAATCCATCCAAAGTGTGATATTTCCAAATGCAACATACAATGTTATCGATAATGTGGCGATGTTGCTTTTTGGGTTGGGAATAAAGGTATTTGTTTGAGACAAAACAAAGAAAAAAAATTAGCATACATGGCATCATTTCAAAAGTAAAAAATTGGTAAACATCTAAACCTAAATGGCCTGAATATGTCCCACAAAACAGAACAGATATGCCAAAAATAAATACAAATTACCTGAAAAATCTAGCAACCACAGCATTGTGGATGGCCCCACTAGACACTCCCACACCACCTACTGTACCCCAGGGAGGCCATCCTCCAGCAAGGCATCCTCTAGCTGCATTGGGACTTGACTCCTTATGGCGATGTTATGAAATATCCCACACAGGACCACAATCTTAGAAACAATAAACCGGCGAATACATTTGTTCGCCACCAAACCGGTGGAGGCATCTTAATCGGCCCTTTAACAGGCCGATACAGTGCTCCACCATCTGCATGGTGGCAGTAAACGTGGCATTATATTATGTTCCTTGGTGTGGGGGCCAAATAAGGAGTCAGCAGCCAGGGCATGCAAGGATATCCACTGTCTCCTGCACAAAATTAGAAAAATACATATCAGAAAAAAGTGACATCAAGGTCATTTGAGCAACACATCAGCATATTTTACTTACACAGAAGACATGCGTCACCAGCTTGCAGGGTGGATAATTTGTGCCAAAGCCCTGATTGCTGAATGACGAATGCATCATGAGCACTCCCTGGAAACTTTGCATTCAGGGACAGGATCTGGATTGAGGCATCACATACCACCGTTACATTAAATGAATGAAAGTGCTTATGGTTCCTATATATTGCCTCCTGCAATGCAGGAGGCTGAAGTGGTATGTGAGTGCCATCCACTAACTCTATGATGTGTGGAAAGCCAGCAATTTCTAGAAACTACTGCTTTACCACACCAGGGGCTACCATATCCAATGGCATACTAATAAAATTATGAATGTGCTTAAAATAAGCATCCATGATGCACCTCGGGATCCTTGAAAAAGATGGCTGGGATATTCCACCTACCACACCCACTGTGGTCTGGAAGGACCCTGAGGCACAGAAATGTAAGAACTGCGTTAGTGGTGGGATTGCTGTAGGAATGTGAATTTTACTTTCAAGATCACTCTCTATTAATGAGAGAGTGTCTACAATAATGCTGGGTGGGAGCCAGTACGTTTTTAACACAACATCATCTGGCATTCCAAAAAGGGTGACACGTGTTCTATATATCTGGGGCCGAGCACACCTCCTCTGCCTATGCCTAGGAGGATGATCAGGTAGGTAGGGGTGTGAGAGCATCACCACTATCAAATCTTCAACCGCTCTCTGAAATTTTAATAAACATTTTTAATGTTGGATATGTTTATAAAATGTTGATAAAAACTTAACTACTACAGAATGTAGAATCATCTTACAGAGTTGGGAAGGGACATCTTGGCTTGCTCCTACATGTGTTTTAAAAAAGTAAAAAAAAAAACATTTAGGGCGGGATGTACTAACTTTGCGAAGTACATCCCGCCATGCTTCGCATTCCTACTGATCGCATATGCACTATGCACTAACATATGCGATCAGTGACGCAAAGGACAGCTCTTCCGATAAGAGCTGTCCTTTGCGATGTGCTCTGTGCCGTGGACTTCAGGGTTTGTGACCCGGGAGTCCATTTGCGCATGCGCAGAGTGACGAGGCGGCCGTGGAGCATGCTGGGAGGGATCCTATCAGATCCCTCATAGCAGCGCAATGCGGTAGAAGCCCATAGACTTCTGTAGGGTAACGCCAGCAAAAGCTGGCATTACCCTCCACATCGAAGCCATGGTGGCCAGGCATTGATACATATGGAAAATGCGGTAAAACTCAGAAAACTAGGGTTTTACCGCATTTTCCTTTTAGTACATCCCGCCCTTAGAATCAAAAACCGGGAAAAGCAAAGTAAACCATGCCCTCCTAACAACTAAGAATACTAGACATGTTAGTTGTATAAAACATGGCCTGTGAATAAAGGCGATTCACCCAAATTACAATAGTGTCAAACATGGCCTGCTATGGCAACCTCAACACAAGAGCAACATGCAGTACTCATCTGTACTTACCTAGCTAAAAGGAAAATCAAAAACAAAATAAGGGGAAGTCCTCAGAAGTTTAAAAGTAAACAAAGGCACTCCTATAATTTTTACAAAAAAAAATCAAAACAAAAAAATACACTGGAAAACATGGCCTGCTAATAAAGAAGATTAATAGACAGTTCAATATTGACAAACATGGCCTGCTAATAGAGAAGAATACTAGACATTTTTGACATCCAAAACATGGCCTACTAATAGAGAAGAATACTAGACATTGGAATAGTGTCAAACATGGCCTGCTAAGGCAACATCAACTCAACAGCAGCATGCAGTACTCATATGTACTTACCTGGCCCAAACTAAAAAACTTTATGAAAGGGAAACTCCAGCCTAGGCAAAAACAAAGAAAATGCACTACTAGAATATAAAAAAAATTAAAAAGTACATAAAATCACTGGTAAACATGGCCTGCTAATAAAGAAGAATACTAGACATTGGAATAGTGACAAACATGGCCTGCTAAGGCAACATCAACTCAACAGGAGCATGCAGTACTCATATGTACTTACCTGGCCCAAACTACAAAACTTTATGAAAGGGAAACTCCAGCCTAGGCAAAAACAAAGAAAAGGCACTACTAGAATATAAAAAAATACATAAAATCACTGGTAAACATGGCCTGCAAATAAAGAATACTAGACATTGGAATAGTGACAAACATGGCCTGCTAAGGCAACATCAACTCAACAGCAGCATGCAGTACTCATATGTACTTACCTGGCCCAAACTAAAAAACTTTATGAAAGGGAAACTCCAGCCTAGGCAAAAACAAAGAAAATGCACTACTAGAATATAAAAAAAATACATAAAATCACTAGTAAACATGGCCTGCTAATAAAGAAGAATACTAGACATTGGAATAGTGACAAACATGGCCTGCTAAGGTAACATCAACTCAACAGCAGCATGCAGTACTCATATGTACTTACCTGGCCCAAACTAAAAAACTTTATGAAAGGGAAACTCCAGCCTAGGCAAAAAACAAAGAAAAGGCACTACTAGAATATAAAAAAAATAAAAAAATACATAAAATCACTGGTAAACATGGCCTGCTAATAAAGAAGAATACTAGACATTGGAATAGTGACAAACATGGCCTGCTAAGGCAACATCAACTCAACAGCAGCATGCAGTACTCATATGTACTTACCTGGGAAAAATACCAATGAGATATTGTGCAGACACTCAACCTAACAACCACCAGCCACTAACCAACAATAAAGCACATCTAATGGCTGAAACACCTCAACCTTAAATAGGGTGTAAACTCCCCCCCCATAAAAAAGATATGCGTATGCACAATGCACAGCGCACAACCTATGATGCGTAGGCATCTATAAATACTGTGCAAACACCACTATTACTCATGCTTGGATCAGTAGTGAGACCATGGACTCTGAGGAGCATTCAAACCAAAGAACAGCCCAATTAAGTAAGTTTAAATGTTGTTTGCATTTGCCCCAAAAATCAATGACAGTATGAATTATGCATGCTTCACAAAGTAATCACAAATTTTAAATTTCAATGTGTAGACCCTCAAGATGCAGAAGCGACTGATGAGGAGGCTGGGCCAAGCTAAGAGAGGCGCAGGCTGAGGCAGCCAGCATTCATGAGGAAGGAGATGGAGGTTTTGGTTGCCATGTGCATGGACAATATTGTCCATGCACTCAGAAATATGGGGGCTGCCCAGAAGGCCAGGATTTGGGACGAGATAGCCAGTGCTGTGAATGTGGAGTGAGACATCCTCAGAACCCGTAATGATGTTAAAAGACGGTACGTTATTGAGAATCCAATTTTTTTACTTTTTAGTTTAAAAAAAGAAAGAAATTTAAGTAAATAAACTAAAGAAAACAATTCCATGACAGATGGACCGACTTCAAGTACCGGCTGAAGAAGCTCGCAAATAGGGCTTGCCATGCCATGGGGATAGGTGATGGCTCAGAGTGTGTACTGGAAGAGGAGGTGGTCGGCGTGTCGAATATGGACACAGACATGCCTGACTTTGCAGCTCCACATGGTGTAGTAGAAGGTAAGTTACCAAATTTAAGTAAAAAAAAACAAAACACACCCAACTTGCCATACACAATATGATTATTTGTTATTTGCTTCTTTACAGAACCAGAGGAGGAAGAGCCTACTCCTGAGGTGAGGTCTGGGCCCAGCAGATCTGGAGGGTCTGCAGGGAATGAACCAATTAATACATCTGGAGACCCTGTGGAGCCCACTCCTGGGGCACCACCCTCGCACCCCGTGGCCCTCCTCGCCGAGTGGGTCGATCAGACTCAGCAGGATACAAATGTTCTGCTGAGGATGGAGGCCACTCTGGTGAGCATGGATGTCACTCTGCTGAGGGTGGCAGAGGCCCTAGAGACATCTGCTGTGGCCCATAATCAGATGGCTGCTGCCCAGGAACAGGCCAACTGACTTGCCATGTTGGAGCCAGCCTCCCTTCCTGCTATTCCATTGAGGACCACCACCTCTGGCAGCCCAGCAGCCAGCCCCCAACCTATGGCGAGCCCTATGCCTAGCCCAGAGCCAATACCATCCAGCTCTGGCCAGGCCAGTCAGCATGTTACACGCCAGTCGACTGTTGCGGAGCTTCAGCTGAGGCTGAGGCGTGAAAAACACAAAAAATAGAACTGGCTATCTCGTCCTTCATCCATTCCTGTGCAGTCCCCATATTTCTTGCAACCCAAACCTCCATCTCCTCATGAATTTTGAGTTTGTTTGTATTTTAATTATCTTGCATTTTCTTAGAATGTTTGCTTTATTTTTTAAACCATGAATTTAAATGGTCCAAAAAAAAAAAAAATAATAACATTCAACAGCATACGTGTTTGTCTACATTTCATTTTTTACATTTTATTTATCCTCAAAAAATAGGCAGGGTTAATCATCCTAGGGAAAAGGTAATTGCTTCCCCAACAAATTTGCTCCAAAATAAAAAAAACTAGTTTCTGTATAAAAAAAAAATTACATTTAGAAATCCAGCAGCAGTAAATTGGTTAATTAAGCCAATTCGCACATGCAAACGCACCTGAGAAATTGGCTAGACAAAGATCCCTGTTATTACCAACAAGTTTACCGATTATTAGGTGTTTGCATTGTGGACTTTGAAATAGCAGCATCACTAGTAACATCGGTTACCTTAGGTAGTAACGAAAATACTGTCAGGCTTGTGGGAGCCCATACCCTACCACAAGGTGGACAAGCATCCCGACCTGAAACCTGCTCGCAGAGTGACATATTACTACTTCCGCTCTTCAATCTCTCTCGCAGCAGATAATTTATGTACGCTCCTAAAACACCGTGCCAATGCTGTGGCACGCCTGCGTTTTTACACCACCCTCCTGTAAACACCCACAAACGGCCCTTCCTGTCAATCAACTATCGGGAGTCACTTCCTGCTCGCAGTCCATACAAGCGAAGGAATATGTGATTGCAAGGACTCTTCCGCATGGGCGCAAAACTAAGCATGTGCATGCACGGTCGAAGAACATCAGCCGCGTACGAGCAAGCGGCCGCTTGCGAGAGGGTCTGAATCAAGTTCAGAGTTTGGAAACTGCCATAGTGAATGCTTAGAACCCACCATCACTTTGCAGCAGGTCCCATCAGTTTCTAAACCCCAGCAATCCAGCCGCTTAACAAATCTTGCCCAATATTACAGACATAACATATAGGGCCTGAGGTGGACGCTGTTGCATCCGCTCTTGCGTCTGTTGCTGGAGTCATGGCTGCGATAATGCGCAAATGCTAGTTTCAGCATAACCCTGTGTAGTAGCCTGTGTCTGAGTGTGTAAGCACTGGGACGCCCACTTTCGGCATCTTTCCATGTTATAATTCCACCAGTGAATATTTGAAACATCACAATCTGCACACCATCGCCACTTGCACCAGGCCTATGGCAGGTGCAGTTTCTCCATCCATCTCCGCCTTCATTGATACACCCGCAGCAGTCCCATAAAATGCCCATGAGACAGCCTTTTTTTGCGTTAATTTCAGGACACCTCCCAGTCGAGCAATCTCCCGCTGCATCCCAGCACACGCTGTGAGCTAGGCTGCTGCGAAGGAGGAAGGGAGGAGGGGGCGGTGCCGGGCCCCTCTGGAAGCCCGGGCCTGGGTAAGTTGTACCCACTCCCCCCCTTCTTGGCGCCCCTAACAGGGAAGCCCGCACTGCACACCCTGCACCCATATTATTTAATCTTACCTCTCCAAAGTCCCGTGCTGGGTGTCAGCGTTGTACAAAAAGCCAGAAAAATGGCCACCGCGGCCATTTTTCTGGCATTTTGCACATGTGCAGTAGACTCCGGGTACACACTAGTGCCCAGAGTCTACTAATGCTCCGGTGGCCGGCCAGCCGCGTCAGTCGGCTGCCGGTCACCGGGAAGAAGAGGTGGCCCCGGACAGGTAATGCACACGGGCCCCTTCCTCTCTAAAGATGCCCCTGCTCTTAGACCTTTATCAAGACTGAGCCATATGCTTTAGAGATATGCCCTGTTGATTTATACTTCTGGTAGGCACAATAGAACAACTAGAAGCTATTTGTAATATGCCTCATTTTATTGTTTGTTTGTAAGTGCAACTATATGAAAGCAATTAACTATGCAATACAATGCCGCACTAGATTTTCTATATGTTCTCTTTTTATGATATCCATCGGCTTTACTGTTGCTATTCTGGGAAATTTATGAAAAGATCTTTTTGAAAAAAAAGTATATTTAAATTGGCTGCATAAGCACGGAAGGGGTCACTTCAATATTAATCAGAAAAATTTTGTGGTGAAGGATCCTTGGACTCACTGTAATTCCCTCTTCACATAGGGTGTGTGAACATTTGCTGTATTACTCTATTGTCATTTTCTAATTTAGTGATTTTAGGTAAAGACATACAAGCGAGCCGCACCGGGTGTCACCTTCCAAAGGGGTGACACCAAAAGCCACACACTCCTGCCTGCACTCCTGCCCGCATGCTGGATTACCAATGGAGCGGGTCTGCAGCCCACGGGGCCACTAATTGCTGTACTGCTGTAGACAGGAATTTTCTTTTCCTGCTACAGCAGCTTGCCAATGTTCATATTTATTCTTTAACCTTCACTTTTAGTCTCACACTAGTGTGATGCCATGGGGCGGTTCTGCTGGGTTGGCCTGGGGGGTCCCGTGCCCTGTATTTGTTCCGTAGGAGTGTTAGGGACCTGCCTGATAGAGGTCACCTGGACGCGGTGGGCAGGCCCATAATTATGGCCATTATTATGCTAAGAACCTCTTGGATGCAATTTAGTAATATTATTATTAGGTTCAGCATAGTTAGAGTGTGCACTTGCATCTGTCCTTTTTTTTGCTTCCAGCACTACAAGTCTCAGCAAGTAGCACCTCACATTGTGCTTTGGGTGTGCAATCTAGGCCCCCCCCCCTATGTACAATGTTCATATGAAGCCATGCCCCCTAGTAGCAGGCTCCGCCCCCCGTGAACGCTGGCCGCGACCCCACCCCCCTCCGGATCTTGGATCATCGGCACCTGCCCCATGAGGAAGTTTGAAGAATTGGACCCCCTCTCACATGCAGTTCCCCCCTAGTTTACTTTGTCTGCCGCCCTGTACAGCTTCCCCGCCCTCAGCTCTCCTCTCCTGCTCCCATTGGCTGGGCATAGTGTGCATGCAGTGCACTGCACAAAAGAAGATACTTATGTGAGAGAAAGTGACAGTGCTGTCGTGCACACAGTGCAGAGGTACCTCAGCTCTTCTCTCCTGTAAAGTCTGTCCCACTGTCCTCCTCTTTGCCATTCCAGCCTCTGCCACCTCCCCATATATGTGCCTCTGCCCCCTTCCTATATGTTGCTCTGCTCTTTACTCTGCCCCTTCCCCATATATGTGCTTTTTGCTCCTCCCCCATATCTGTGCCTCTGCCCATCCCCATATCTGTGCCTCTGCCCATCCCCATATCTGTGCCTCTGCCCCTCCTCCCCATCTATGCCTCTGCCGCCTACCTATCTATGTCCCTGTCCCTTTTTTCCTCTGTGTGCTGCCTATCTACGTTGTGCCTCTGCCCACATTATCTACATTGTGCCTATGTAGCCTCACCCATTGGCTGCTGACTGGCGAGCAAAAGAGGCACGACTGAACAGAGGATCAAGTTCATTCAACACCACATAAATGAACGTAAGGATGCCAAGTAAGCACAATTTTCAATTATTAAGGGCCCATATATATTATTAACACTGATGCGGTCTCTTTACTCCTTGCACATCAGGGATGTCTCCATTCAAATCCCGTCCCTGCGGGTGCTATTTCATACATCACCGGAGCTATCATTGCATACTGCAATGCGATCATGGGCACTAATATTGCGCCTACAGTAGATCTCATTGAGTATGCTATTATTGATACATTGGCCCTCAAGACTTTACAGGGTTTTCTCCAGTTTCAAAAATGCTTTTTTGTGTGTGTGTGTGTGTGTTAGCATATATACTGTGTGTGTATGTATGTATATATATATATATATATATATATATAGTGTGTGTGTATCTTGGTCCGTATATTTTTTTTTTGTGGAGGGGGGGGTGACACCGTGGATTACAGCACCGGGTGACACTAACCCTAGTGACGCCTCTGCACACAAGTCATGTACAGAGCACTGTAAAGCCGGCTACACATCAGAATAATGTGTATCCGGTCGATTCGATGGGCGACGGGACGCTGCATCAGCAAGTTCGTACACACTTGCACGATGCACGGCGCGATGTAGGATGCCTGACTGAATTCGGCAGCATGGCATTGTACACAATGGACCTCATTCAAAGGCGGTCGCAAGAAGCGATCGCTCTCTCTGAATGAGGGCGGGTGTGACCTGCTCCTCCTGTAGCTGCTGTGTTCCCTGGTGCGCTGATATTTTTTTCACTTGTTCACCTGTTATTATTGAAAAGCTTCAGGTGTGTGTTAAGAGTGGGACCCAAGTGTTTAAAAAGCTGGGTACACACTGAGAAGATGTCGGCACAATATGTCATTTCCGGCCGAATCAAAACAACATATCGGCCACATCACTCAGTGCGTATGGCCAATAGGCGCAGTCCCGCGGCCGCTTGCAACATCGTCCGGTCAATGCTACACGTCCAACCGGGCGTTATCGCAAGCGGCCCCATTGCAGGTAATGAAGGACAGAACGAGGTATCGTTGCGTCGTTCATTATCTCGTTCTGATGTGTACCCAGGATCCACATCGCTTAGTGTGTACCCAACTTTAGGATTTCAAGTCTTCTTGACCTATTGAGGAGAAGTTACGGAGTGTAATTGGACTTAACATTAAAAATGCCAGTTAGAGTCTAAGCTCTTACCTAAAAAGTGATGGCAACCATTGCTGAGTTTGGGCTGTGGTGAGGCTCCGTGCTTGAGTAAATACTGCTGATACTCAGGAGTGTCTAAGGGCCTGATTCAGGGATGGGCGCAAGTAGTGTCGGTGCTGCATCTTCGGTAGCAGCGGATCTGAGAAGTTATGTTAATGCAGAAGGAGGCATCTTTTGTCAAAAGACGCCAACCACCGGCTTCTGCGATCCACTGCATGCATTCGAAGACACAGCATCAGAACACCATTGCGGCAAACATCAACCCTAAGGTTGCTCAGAATAGCCACTTCAACTAAGCTGCAAAGGCCAATGAATCTGCATCTCAAGATGCAGTCGCTGGCTTCGGCATGTCCCAGAACACGCCTATGTTTTCTGAAACATGCCCCATTGCCACCCCCAAATGCCTGCAGTCTGTCAATCAGGCTGCAGCTTCCGCCACACTGTGGGCCTG
This sequence comes from Taudactylus pleione, assembly GCA_031769625.1. Classification (NCBI taxonomy): domain Eukaryota; kingdom Metazoa; phylum Chordata; class Amphibia; order Anura; family Myobatrachidae; genus Taudactylus; species Taudactylus pleione. The sequence continues at coordinate 7,441,391 of JAUIMM010000113.1, forward strand.
ATTCAGACCCGCTCGTGAGCGCTCGCAAGCGAGTCGATGTTGGCCCAGTGCACATGTGTCCGATGGAGGCAGCTCCATCGTGCGCATGCGCGAGACCCGGATAGCGATGGGAAAGCCATCGCTCCGGGTCTCGCTACAAAGGGGGCATGCTGTCGATGTTGAGTGGGCGGGCCGGGGGCGTGGCTGCCCAGACGGAGGCGTTCCCATGGGAACGCCTACCGTCTAGGGCCGGCCCCACTGACATCACAAGTGATGTCAGTGAATGGACTTCTTGCTCTTGCTCTGGACTTCTTGTGCTGGGACTCGTGGCAACGAGACCCTACCACAAGGGTCTCGTCACAAGTCACCCACAGCTACGTGAGCGGCCAGGAGGCCGCTCTAAAAATACAATAGGCGGGCACTGATTCAGAGCGAGCAATCTGAAAGAGCGTCCGGCTCTGAATCAGGCCCTGTGTCCGGAGCCATGGCACATGTGCACTGGGGCTCCAGCACATCGGACAGCTGTGATCGAATCTATCAAGCATCTGAGTATGAATCAGGCCCTAAGTTCCAAGTGGGAAGAATGCAGAGACATAATCTAGATGCTGCAGAGAGCTGGGAAAGATCATTTATTCATCCAGTGTGTTGCTGTTCCATGTGAGTCAAGCAGTGTGAGCGAGTGTGCTCACGCTGGGCCTGATTCTGATTTGTATATGGCCATGAGTAGTGATTTTTAGCAAACTGCCCATGCGTAAAACTGAATTTATGCATTTTTGTGTATCTCCGGGCGATTCTGAGTTGTACGGATGTTGGCTGGATCTCTCCTTGAGGGAAACGGGTGTTTCTGAGTGGTAACATTGTGATTGAACACAAGAGTTCTGCCTCCTGGGAGTGTCATACGAGTGCAATCCTGAGTCATGCGTACAGCGAAGGGAAGTCTGGGCCTGATTCAGACCCGCTTACGAGCGCTGAGCGCTCGCAAGCGGGTCGATGTTGCCCAAGCGCGAATGTGTACGACGGAGGCGGCTCCGTCGTGCGCATGCGCGAGACCCGAATAACGACGGCCAAGCCGTCATTATGGGTCTTGCACCAAAGGTGACGTGCTGTCGATGGTGATTGACAGCACGCCCCCTTTGGAGGACGTGCCGGGGGCGTGGCTGCCCAGACGGAGGCGCTACCATGGGAACGCCTACTGTCTGGGGTCGGCCCCACTGACATCACTAGTGATGTCAGTGGGAGTGTTTTTGGCTCTGAAAAAGCCAAAAGCACTCCAGGGCTTGCGCAGCGAGACCCTACCGCAGGGTCTCGTCGCAAGCCCAATGGTCACGATGGTCTTGACCATCATGACCATCATTTTGGCCACTCGATATAGCTGTGGGTGGGTACCAACAGCTATGCGAGCGGCCAGGAGGCCGCTCCAAAAAGGTGGAGGGACGGCCCTGATTCAGAGCGAGCGCACTGAATCAGGGCCTCTGTTTCTGGCTGGTCCTCTTGCACCCAGCATGGGTCATGTTCAAGTACTGATACTAATGATGACGGTAGTGGCTATAATAACGGTGGGGGTGTGGCTTTCCGCTTGAAGCTGCACGGATATTCGCATTAACATAAGGTAGCAAATCTGGTTTACGCTGCTTCCCGTAATTACAGCCACTTTGCGGCAGACTCAGAATCAGACCCTCTGTGATGCCATCGGAAGGTTTGAGAACGCACTTGCTAATATCTCAAACATGGACAAGGATATTACAAACCCAACAATGGGAAGGCCACCAAGTGCTGTCCTTAAATGTACTGTAGATTTCTTGTATGCAGTATATGCAAAAGAAAAATAATCCAAACACAGTTTAATATTGTGTGACTATAGACTGTATCCTATGTGATGACTGATGTGCTCACCTTAAACAGGTGAGTAAAGGGCCTTAAAAGGTTTCTTCTGTTCTCTTTTCACCCTAGGAACAGCCTCAAAAAGATCATAGAAAACGGCTCCTCATAATGTGAAAATGTTTCATAATTTATTCATCATACATGAATCCCCACTGGATAGGGTTACTGCGTACCACATAGGGCCTTAGAGAAGACATAGGTTAAAGCATGAAGGGATAGATGAAAATCAGGGCTGGCTCTAGGGGTGTTCGACCAGTGCGGTCGAACAGGTGTGCCACCCATAGAGGGCGCACCCCTCCCCAACATCCTGATTTCAGCGGGAAATGTTTCAGTTCATTTCGCTATCTCCAGATGGCGAAATTAAATTGTGAAGCAAATTAGAAACATGAAGTTTCCATTCTTCTCTGAATCGCTCTCTCCATACTTTAGAAACCTTAGATTTCTCCACACCGGTATACCCCTACTTAAATATAGGGAGCAGTGAAAAGCCCTGTTAGCTGAAGTGCTTCATGAAACAGGGTTTTTCACTGCTACGTGAATAGACCCCTAAATGCATTGCTGCAATGAGGGGGACATGCTTTGCCTTGCACAGCTGACCTGGGAACCTGCTGGGCTCCTTAAATAAGCCCAGACCCAAAGCATTGGTAGCCACGCCTCCTCTCTGTGCCCCTGCCCTTAGGCTAAGGAAGCAATGTGGTCCAAGCTAAAATTACTTACCTCACAAGGAGGGAGATATATAAAAACCTTCTAATAATTCAGGTGAAAAAGTTTCCCAAAGCAACCAATCAGCTTATAGCTTTCATTTTATAGAATGTACTAGATAAATGGTTGCTATGGGCAATTTTTCTGCTTTCCAATGTTTGATACACCCCCTCCAAAATGTTACATTCCGTAGATATAATGTTCTGTTATAGGGTAGAAAATATTTCACATATATTTATAATTGCTGCAAAGAGCATATTTATATAAGACAACATTGTATAAAGTCTAATCTATAAAAGGGGATACGGTCAGAATGCCAACTGCTGGGATTCCGGTGGCCAGAATGCTGATGCCAGAATCCCGACATTTGTCAGAATACTGGCGCCAGCATTCTGACTGCCGGAATACCGAAGGTAAGTACTGGGTTTAGGTGGAGGGTTAGGGAAAGGGGTTAGGGTTAGGCCGTGGAGGGGGAGGGTTAAGTTTAAGCTGTGGGGAGGGAGAGTTAGGTTTAGGCACCAGGGAGGGAGGGTTAGAAGTAGGGTTAAGGGTTATGTGACAAGGTCACTGGGCTCATAGTGGAAGGCAGGTATATTTGCCCTAGATTGAGCTATGTCTTTTGAAACCTCAGGAAGGAGTTTGTGTTAGGAGCTTTTGGGGTTATTAGCTTCATAGGAAGCTAATTAAGGTTTTCAGCTGTGTGACTGTTTTCAGTGCTATGAGGCTGAGCATTAGAGAGAGACACTGCCTGGGGAAAGGACAGACTTTCGTGTCTCTGTGTGAGAATCAGGTTGATGAAGCAGGTAAATTAAATCTCAAAAACCCTTGTAATACTTTGTTTATTAGTGAACTAGGATCACTTCTGTATAGTTAGTACCAGACAACAAGGTGTTTATTTCTGTTTGTTTTGTTAGTTTGCCTAATAAAACTGGAGGAGACCAGTTGCATCAGACCAGTGGACTTTGTGTGTTTTTTTATTTTTTTTATTTACTATTATTTTTTTATTTATATGAAAGGGACTGCTTTCTCCCCTTCAGTTTTTTTATTGTTGACATTTTCTGGACATTGTAACCCTCATTGGATCCTTAGTGATCTTTTTTTGTGTGTGGATATCCCGTATTGTTTGGGATTTTTGTAATAATTATTGTGAGTGCGGTATGTTACACCTACCTTTGGGGTACTTGATACACAGATCACTTGTGGCAGGTATTTCCTTGGTGATAAAGATACCTTGATACGCAGTGCACTATATTAGAAAGTGTGAGTTATGGTACGCTGATTATCACTCACAGATATACAGGGTGGTTAAAGAGGATCTCTTTGAACTCTCTTTCTATAGAAGATAAAATGGTGTACACATGTATATACATACTTAACTTAAGCACGGCGGATGCTTTGAACTATGAAAAGCTAAAAGCAGAAATTCTGACTCGTCTGCGAGTTACCTTGTCGGTCCGAGTGCATCGCTGGGTGTACTACTTGGATAAACCTCCCCGCTCACAAATGCACAACCGAAATCACCCGACCAAAGAATGGTTACAACCGGAGACATTAACTGGACCTCAGATGATTGAAAGAGTGATCATGGACCGTTATTTGAGGTCCCTGCCCACGGCTTTACCCAAGTGGGTGAGCCACGGGGATCCTAAGAGAGCTGACCAGATAGTGGAGATGGTGGAAAGGTATCTGGTGGCAGAGGAATTGTTGGCTACACCTCAGCAGCCCAGAGATCTACGACAGCGCACTTCAGTAAAACCTGGTAAGACTGTTCTGTGGGAAAAGGGTCCTGGGTGGTTAAGAGAACTTAAAACTGAAGACACTGTGAGTGCTCAGTTTAAAGATGGGTCAGTGGGGCCAGAAAGGTCTCACATTACTAAAAGACTTGACAGTTATGTGATTAAATGTTTTAGGTGTGGTATGCCAGGACATGTTGTTGCTAATTTTCCAGTTGTTCAAGAACCTATGCAATGTGATGCTGTCTTTGAACATCGCAGAATGTCTTTCTTTGCCAGGTAGCCTGTACTGTTACACCTTCAACTGAGTCAGAAAAACAAATGTGTGAGGTTGTTATAGGAGGTAACCGGGTAAAGGCATTGTTGGACTCATGAAGTGTAAACACCCTTGTGAAAGATGGGTTGGTAAATGCTTTAAAGGGCCAGCGAACAACTGTTGGTGTATCATATACACCAAAAAATTGATCTTACAGGTCCGCGCTATGAGATGTTCCAAATAGTAAATATTTTCACAGACTCCAATCGTTTTTCTATTAGTCCATATGAAAAAAACACATTTAAAGAGAAACTCTTTGTCATAAAGTTCACACTGTAGAATTTCCACACCCCAGGTGTCAGGAATGGATGGAAGAGTGATGACAGTCCCAATCCAAAGTAAGGGGAATCTTGAAAGAATATCCAAAGTTTCCGTTAAGGTACACCCACAATGTGATATTTACAAAATGGTGCTTACATGTTTGCTTACATGAGTAAAGTGTGGTAAAGGTACATAGCAGTTTCTTTTATGGTCTCTCTTCACAAAAAAGATCCACAAATTCTCAGATGGATAAGGTCCACAGCACCCCAAAAATGAAGGGATCACAAGGAATCACAAAAAAATGGCTAATTCTTCATAAGTTTATTAAAAACACATATAAAAAAAACATGCATACCCTATGTGTATACCAGTAAATCCTACTGCGGAAGATGGATCCCGGGAGTACCGCTAGGTAGGTAACGTGGATCACACAGGGTAAGTGAACTTCACAACAAGACACTAGGACGCGTTTCAACGCTCTGCGACGTCTTTATCAACATAAGTGTCTTCAGAAAAACAAGGAAACGTGGACACATATCAAGATCCATAAAAGTATTACATGAAAAACCGTTTACATTAAGGAGAATATAGTGTTACTCACCACAAAAACGGAGCATACAATATCACTAATTAAGGAGCAAACTATCTTGCTCCTTGTAAGGGCACGGAAATCACCCATAAGGAATAAATACAAGCAGTGCCTTATGGGATTTGTAGTCCTGAAAAACAAGATGGCGGCTGCATGATACTGTATGCTCCGTCTTTGTGGTGAGTAACACTATATTCTCCTTAATGTAAACGGTTTTTCATGTAATACTTTTATGGATCTTGATATGTGTCCACATTTCCTTGTTTTTATGAAGACACTTATGTTGATAAAGACACCGCAGAACGTTGAAACACGTCCTGGTGTCTTGTTGTGAACTTCACTTACCCTGTGTGATCCACGTTACCTACCTAGCGGTATTCCCGGGATCCATCTTCCGCAGTAGGATTTACTGGTATACACATAGGGTATGCATATGTTTTTTTATATGTGTTTTTAATAAACTTATGAAGAATTAGCCATTTTTTGTAATTCCTTGTGATCCCTTCATTTTTGGGGTGCTGTGGACCTTATCCATCTGAGAATTTGTGGATCTTTTTTGTGAAGGGAGACCATAAAAGAAACTGCTATGTACCTTTACCACACTTTACTCATGTAAGCAAACATGTAAGCACCATTTTGTGAATATCACGTTGTGGGTGTACCTTTACGGAAACTTTGGATATTCTTTCAAGATTTCCCCTTACTTTGGATTGGGACTGTCATCACTCTTCCATCCATTCCTGACACCTGGAGTGTGGAAATTCTACAGCGTGAACTTTATGACAAAAGAGTTTCTCTTTAAATGTGCTTTTTTTCATATGGACTAATTGAAAAAACGATTGGAGTCTGTGAAAAGATTTACAATTGGGAACATCCCATAGCGCGGACCTGTATATGATTGTATCTATAATTTGGTGACTTATATTTTGATCTGTTTCTGTAGCTATATGAGGCAGCGCCAAAGGTTGTGAAAACGTTTTGTTTATAACTGTTGGTGTAACTTGCATACATGGTGACACTCGTATTTATAATACTGCTGAAGTGAATATTAAGACCCCTTGTGGTTCAGCTGTGGTTAATGTGGGAATAGTCCCTTCCTTGGTACATGATGTTATAATAGGGAGAGACTTTCCCCATTTTTGGAAATTGTGGAAGTCCCGTGTGGTCACAGAGGTGAACAGTAAAGAGCCAGTAGACCATCCTGGTGATATGCTGGCCGCAGGTGGGACCCCGGAACCCTCAGACCCTTGCCCTGTTGCTAGTATGGCTGGGGAAGTGGGAGATGATGTGGAACAGAGTGAGGTACCTCCTCAAGAGGAGGCAGAGGTGATAGACAGGGCGGAAAGCATACCTCCCCTTGAAGTGAGAAAAGATTTGTTTGCTTCTGAACAGTTAAAGAACTCCACCTTGATAAGAGCCAGAGAAAATGTGAAAGTTGTTAATGGGAACCCATTAGACCCAGATAGCAGGCTTACGTTTCCACACATGGCCCTTAACAATGAGCTCTTGTATCAAGTGACAAAGAGGTGTGAGGTTAACTATAAAGTATACCAACCAGGCAAGAGGAAGCCTGAACAAATTTGCCATGTTAACCATATCAAACCCTGGAAAGATAGGTTAGCTCTGTTAGCTGAACCAAGCCCACCAGTAGCGTCAGTCCCTTTGGTTCCAGAAGTAAAAGTGTCCGAAACCCTGTCCGTCGCTCAAAAGAATGAGGCAAATGAGTTGCTTATTAAGAACAGAGATTTGTTTTTAGCGCTGCCCGGCAACACGGCCATAATACAGCATGATATCATTACAGAGCCAGGGGTTAAGGTCAATCTAAAGTCCTATAGAATTCCTGAAGCACAGCGTGATGCTTTCTCTAAAGAGGTTAAGAATATGACAGAACTTGGTGTCATCGAAGAGTCTAATAGTGAGTGGTCCAGTCACACAGTTCTGATTCTGAAGACTGATGGCAGCCTACACTTCTGTAACGATTTTCGTAAGTTAAATGCAGTTTCCAAATTTGATGCGTATCCCATGACACGTGTGGATGAGTTGATAGAGAGGCTAGGGACAGCCAGATATCTCACCACACTGGACCTGACAAAGGGTTATTGGCAAATAGTATTAACTGATGGGCGAAAGAAAAAACAGCTTTTTCTGTTCCAGAAGGGCTAATACAGTATAGGATGTTGCCTTTTGGGTTGCATGGGGCCCCAGCAACCTTTCAACGTACAATGGATAGAATTTTGAAACCCCACAGACAGTATGCAGCGGCCTATCTGGATGATGTGGTAATCCACAGTACAGACTGGGAATCTCACCTAGTCAGAGTACAGGAGGTACTGGATTCAAGTAGGAAGGCCGGCCTGACAGCCAGCCCTAAGAAATGTTGCCTTGCAATGGAAGAGGTTCAATACTTGTGGTACACCATAGGGAGATGCTTGATTTAAGCCCCAGTCAAACAAAATTGAAGCCATACAAAACTGGCCCCGTCCCGCAAACAAAAAACAAGTTAGAGCTTTTTTTAGGGATTGCTGGGTACTACAGACGGTTTATCCCAAATTTTGCCACCACAGCAGTGCCACTAACAGACCTTACAAAAGGGAAACAGTCTAACTTGGTGAAATGGGGCCCTGAGGCTGAAGAAGCATTTCAGGCATTGAAAGTGTCTTTGTATTCACAACCGGTGTTGATAACATCAGACTTTTCTCAAGAGTTTGTGATTCAGATGGATGCCTCAGAGGTAGGCGTAGGAGCAGTGTTGTCCCAAAGTAGGGATGGGGAGGAGCACCCTATTGTTTATTTGAGCAGAAAACTTAATGACCATGAAAAAAGGTACGCTGTTGTTGAAAAAGAGGCGTTGGCCATCAAGGACACTTTGAGGTATTACCTGTTGCGCAGATGGTTTAAGCTCGTAACGGATTATGCCCCATTAAAATGGATGTCAGTAAAGCGAGGCCAAAATGCCAGGGTAACAAGATGGTTTTTAGCTTTGCAGGAATTTACATTTACTGTGGAACATAGGTATTGATTCCTACCTATATGTACACTCTAAAATGACGCTATTTAGCATAATAAGTCGCACAAGAAATAATTACTCTTCAGACTTTGATTGTGTTTCCAAAGCACAAAAAGATAATATTCACCAAAAGCAGATAGTTACATGCTGTGATCTAAATACAATTAGCGCAAACAAATTATACAATCACAAGGTACAGTCAATATATTACCCAGGCGCTCTGGATCCAGATTTCCGGCATCAAAGATGAAGCCTCCGTCAACAGAGAGAATATGATGACTGGCATCTAGTTTCAGAGAGTCTGCATATATACCCTTACAGAGATAGGCAATACAATAGAACAGGTTGGCATGATTCCATTGGTTTGACTTCCTGGTTCTTCTGTTACAGTACAGATCATAGGTCAGTTCGTATGGTCACAGTCCAGCTTCCAACTGCTCTTTGTGTCCATTTTCCTGCTGAATAACAAATCTAAACTGGCTGCATTACATAGTACATTTTAATGCCTAACTCTCTATGATCCATAATTCCCAGACACATGTTGCGATTTCTTGCCGATGGAACCGGAAGCCTGCAAATACACAGTAGTTTAGAATGACACCAAACACTGTCTGCTTATCATGTACTAAACCTCAGATATCAAATAACATGTATTCCACAACATTGCTAATAATTAATAAAACCCTAAATATAAACCTTTATGCTAGGGAACCTTTTTATGTAAATGTGCAAGTGTAAGGATATTGCGTATAATCGCTAATCAACGTTGTGCGTTTATGTGTTTTGTGCTTTGATATATTTATGTTTTAGTTAATGTGTGTATGCATGTAAGTCTATGAGGGGTATTCAATATGAAACGTTAACTTCACTGTCGAAGTTAACGTTTCATATCGGAGTTTTTACCTGCGTTAAATTATCAGGCACGCTCCCGCTTATTTCCCTGTATTCAATATAAAATTAACTAAAACGGGAAACTCCGAAGTTGGATTTGCGTAAAGTTACGAATTTTTCCTTAAAAAAATTGTAAGACCCCCTAAAGTAGTAAAAACATGGGGGATCACTATGGGTACCCCCGTTTTAGCCTTTAATTGAAAGACGGGGATTTAAATAGCCGCAGCAGGTGGTTTTTTTCCGACATTGAAGAAGTGATACAGAAGAGCACTTAGGTTATTTTTTTCGTTTTTTTTAAGTGGTCCCATCAAATTTGGGGTACATGAAAATGGGTACTAGCATATTTTTATGTCCCTAAAGTAAGTTTTTAAAAATTCTGCATTTGTGCACCTGCCGCTATAATTCTATTCTAGAAAACATCTGCCGCATACTTGCAGAATAGCCCTGAACCTATTTCCCTATCGTTAAACAATTTTTTCCCATTTTTTTGTTTTCACCCCAATTTTTTTATAAATTTTTTGGGGTGTCAATATTTTTTAAAAAAAACTTTTTTTGACACAGTTCTTTTTTAAATGTCAGTCCCAGGGGTGCAGGCTATTTTTTTTAAGCCTGCACCCCTAAACTCCAATTCTGCACTTTTTTTCGACACCTATTCAATGTTGAAAACTTATCCCCGTTTTTTATCAAAGACTTTTCAAAACTGCGGTAAGTCTTTGAAATTGAATACGGTGTAAAACTAAAACCAGCGATAATGACGTCATACCTCCGATATTAACGCAAAAACGATGTTATCGCACCCATATTGAATACCCCTGTACGTGTGTTATGCTTGTAAGGCTATGTGTGTGTGTTATGCAATTCAGTCTATTTATGATGGATTTAATATCTATCTATCTATCTATCTATCTATCTATCTATATATATATATATATATATATATATACATACAGTCAGGTCCATAAATATTGGGACATTGACAGAATTTTCGGATTTTGGCCTCTATTCACCACCACAACGGTTTTGAAATGAAACAAATAAGATGTGCTTTAACTGCAGACTTTCAGATTTAATTTGAGGGTAATTACATCCAAATCGGGTGAACGGTGTAGGAATTACAACAGTTTCAATATGTGCCTCCCACTTTTTAAGGGACCAAAAGTAATGGGACTATCAACTCAAAAGCTATTTCATGGACAGGTGTGAGCTATTCCCTCATTATTTCATTATCAATTAAGCAGGTAAAAGGTCTGGAGTTGATTCTAGGTGTGACATTTGCATTTGGAATCAGTTGCTATCAACTATCAATATGAGATCCAAAGAGCTGTCACTATCAGTGAAGCAAGCCATCATTAGGCTGAAAAATCAAAACAAACCCATCAGAGAGATAGCAAAAACATTAGGTGTGGCCAAATCAACTGCTTGGAACATTCTTAAAAAGAAAGAACGCACCGGAGAGCTCAGCAACACCAAAAGACCCGGAAGACCACGGAAAACAACTGTGGTGGATGACAAAAGAATTATTTCCCTGGTGAAGAAAAACCCCTTCACAACAGTTGGCCAAATCAAGAACACTCTCCAGGAGGTAGATGTATATGTGTCAAAGTCAACAATCAAGAGAAGACTTCACAAGAGTGAATATAGAGGGTTCACCACAAGATGCAAACCATTGGTGAGCCACAAAAACAGGAAGACCAGATTAGAGTTTGCCAAACAACATCTAAAAAAGCCATTACAGTTCTGGAACAACATCCTATGGACAGATGAGACAAAGATCAACTTGTACCAGAGTGATGGGAAGAGAAGAGAAGGAAAGGAACTGCTCATGATCCAAAACATACCACCTCATCAGTGAAGCATGGTGGTGGTAGTGTCATGGCGTGGGCATGTATGGCTGCCAATGGAACTGGTTCCCTTGTATTTATTGATGATGTGACTGCTGACAAAAGCAGCAGAATTAATTCTGAAGTGTTTCGGGCAATATTATATGCTCATATTCAGTCAAATACTTCAGAACTCATTGAACGGCGCTTCACAGTGCAGATGGACAATGACCCGAAGCATACTGCATAAGCAACCAAGGAGTTTTTTAAGGTTAAAAAGTGGAATGTTATGCAATGGCCAAGTCAATCCCCTGACCTGAATCCGATTGAGCATGCATTTCACTTAATGAAGACAAAACTGAAGGGAAAATGCCCCAAGAACAAGCAGGAACTGAAGACATTTGCAGTAGAGGCCTGGCAGAGCATCACCAGGGATAAAACCCAACTTCTGGTGATGTCTATGCGTTCCAGACTTCAGGCTGTAATTGCCTGCAAAGGATTTGCAACAAAGTATTAAAAAGTGAAAGTTAGATTTAGGATTGTTTAGTTTGTCCCATTACTTTTGACCCCTTAAAAAGTGGGAGGCACATATAGAAACCGTTGTAATTTCTACACCGTTCACCTGATTTGGATGTAATTACCCTCAAATTAAATCTGAAAGTCTGCAGTTAAATCACATCTTGTTTGTTTCATTTCAAAGTCATTGTAGTGGTGAATAGAGGCCAAAATATGAAAATTCTGTCAATGTCCCAATATTTATGGACCTGACTGTGTGTGTATATATATATATATATATATATATATATTAGGGATGTGCAGGCTCGGATAGGTTCGAGTTTGCACGTGGAGTTCGGATTTTTCCCTCCAAAAAAACGGAACTCACAACGAGGCAAAACGTCATCTTACATGGACGAACATCATCATTCCTGGTCTTTTGTCCAGGAATGATGATGTTCGTCCATGCAAGATGACGTTTTGTCCAGGAATGATGATGTTCGTCCATGTAAGATGACGTTTTGCCTCGTTCTGAGTTCCGTTTTTTTGGAGGGAAAAATCCGAACTCCACGTGCAAACTCGAACCTATCCGAGCCTGCACATCCCTAATATATATATATATATATCCCTCGCTTTATCTATTTACATTGCTTGAACCAAATTCTAAGTTGCTTGAAGAGCAGGTTTATTTCTAAGTGGGGGGAGAGAGAGACCCACAGCTGCTTGTAGGTGCCACATCGTCTGATAGCTAATTTGAGAAGTTTTCCTCTGCCTATTTAGCATACACTTGTCAGTACTTCTTAAGCAAACCTCCGACCACTGTTCCTAACTTCTCATTCAGACAAATTCAATTGTGCATATCAATGTCTGGGTTATATTTCAATTGCCACAGCCATACTTGTCTGTATGCGGGGCTTCTCAGTTTATATGTAAAACACTCACAGTATCCTGGTGTATATATTTCTTTTCTCAGACATGTATACAGAAGCTGTTTCTCATTACTAGCTAAACCCTGCATGAATATTGTGTTTGTCATTGTGAGAGTGTAGTATATTATTTGCTATTTATTGTTGTACGAATGTGTGGGTGCGTGCGCACGCAATGGTGCGACATGGATTGTACCAACATAAATCGGACAGCGGACGACCAAATCGTCCGATAACAGTTGAATTGCGGTCGCATGCAATTATTCGACTTCGACATAAGCCTGGGTCCGAACTGGCTAATGCAGATACATTGTCCCGCATCTTTTGTTTGGGGGCTGCAAGTGTTCCACCCCCTGGGTCGAAACAGGGCAGGGGGATATGTGACAAGGTCACTGGCATCCTAGTGGAAGGCAGGTACGGTATATTTGCCCTAGATTCCTGACCTATGTTTCTTGAAACCTCAGGAAGGTGTTTGTGTTAGGAGATTTGGGTTAATAGATTCAGAGGAGGCTAATTAGGGTTTTCAGCTGTATGGCTGTTTTTAGTGCTATGAGGCTGAGCATTAGAGAGAGACACTGCCTGGGGAAAGGACAGACTTTTGTGTCTCTGTGTGAGAATCAGGTTGATGAAAGCAGGTAAATTAAACCTGAAAAACCCTTCTAATACTTTGTTTATTATACCCCTTTTACACCGGAGCTAAAACCCGGGTTTTTGAAGGGTTAACCCGGGCAGCTCCCTGGTGTAAAAGGGCAGAGGGTTGGATCGCCGGGTCGAGTGACCCGGCAATCCAACCCAGATAACTAGCAGGGTTTAACACGGGCGTAGCCCGTGAAACCCTGCTATGGGAACAGCGCACTCCGGGTCACGAACACCTGGAGTGCACTGCTAGCCGGCCGATTGGTCCGGCTTCACTCTATGCAGGTCTATGCGGGTCTATGCAGACCCGACTGCGGTGTGAGCGGCGCTGACTCGGGAGTTTGTTCCAACTCCGGGTCAGACCCGGAATTTAGGTGGAAAAGGGGTATTAGTGAGCTAGGATCACTTCTGTATAGTTAGTGCCAGACGGCAAGGTGTTGATTTCTGTTTGTTTGCCTAATAAAACAGGCAGAGACCAGTTGCACCAGACGAGTGTGCTTTGTGTGATTTCTCTGCTGCTGCGCAGTGCCATCTACCCCGGGAGATGGTACCAGTTCCCCGACCTTGCTACAGTTAGTTTAGGCTTACATACCTGGGGGCATTGGCATTTTAACCTGGTCGGGATGCCGGCGTCAGGATTCTGAAAAACTGAGGTTAATTACAAAAACCATAAACTTATATGTACTTGTAAAAATTGTATTCTACCTTTCACTGTTGCCTGAAGCAATGCAGTTTGATGAGGGAGTGAATAGCCACCAAGGAGGAAATGTCATTTCTAGTAAAGACATGAGAGATGAGGCTGTTTCTTATTTAGTTCTCACACATAACTTTCTAAGCAATGCTGCACACAACAGTGTTTATCTTATGCCTGTACAGATTAGAATTACTGATTCCTTCAATAAGTCATCAATCAATGTCTGTGGGCAAAAACTGGAAAATCAATGAAATAAGAGAAACTACCTTAGTTTATGTGATGCGTAAGCTTGTACCGTGTCATCATATTGTTATGTATAAGTATTGTATTAGGAATGTGTCATCCTGCATCATATTCAAATGACATCACTGACAGGATTTCTGCTTTGAACTGTGTGTATCTGGCAGGAAACTAATCTCACTGGGTGAAGTTTTTATACTGTATTTATTGGAGGATGAAAACAGCCCTATTTCTTGTAAAAAAAGAATATTTTACTTTGGAGTAAAGTGCACGAAAAGAGTGTTTCAGCGAAACTTTCAGAATAATAAAACATCTAACCCTGGTGTGTCAGTGTAATGTACAGTGGGCCTGATTCAGACCCGCTCGCGAGCACATATAACGCTCGCAAGCGGGTCGATGGTGGGGTACTGCGCATGCTCCGGGGCTCACTCGCTCCGGGGCTCACTACAGAAGGGGCGGTTGTCGATGTTGATCGACAGCTCGCCCCGTTTTGTAGGCAGGGAGGGGGGGTTGCTACACAAACGGAGGCGTTCCCGAAGGTGATGGCAGTGGAGAGCTTCCTGCTCTGCTCACCAGTGATGGCAGTGGAGAGCTTCCTGCTCTGTTAGAGCAGGAAGCTCTCTGGGGCTTGTGACGGACGAGACCCTACCACAAGGGTCTCGTTGCAAGCCCTGATGGTCGCGATAGTCGCGACCATCACCTGGCCGCTCGCAAAAGCTGTGGATGGTCACCCACAGCTTAGCGAACAGCCAGGAGGCCGCAACAAAAAAAATAAATGCCCTGATTCAGAGCGAGCGCTCATCAAGAGCTTCCGGCTCTGAATCAGGTCGAGCAGGGTATGTGTCATGGGCACCATCGGACAGTTAGCGCGAGGGGGGCATCGCCGACCTCGGTCCAGAACACTTGTTTCAAGCCAGTGTAGTGTGGACTGCACGGACTGCGGTCTGCACTACACAGTAACAAACACCACCGCCAGTGCTGGGTACTACACTCGTACTACCCGGCGGTGGTGTGCTTGTTTTGGCAGCCAATGAGAGTCAGACAGACTCTCATTGGCTGCTGCTCCCACTGCTGGAGACAGGCTGGAGCTCACTTATGAGCTCCACCTTCCAGCTCCTGCAGTGGGTGATGGGAGAGACGTCATGATGTCACTCCCATAGTGCAGAGTGCAGAGCGGGCCAGGAGGAGAGGGGATTCAGGTAAGTGTTGTGGGGTTTTTTGTGTGTGTCTTTGTCCAATATATGTAAGGGGTACTGGCACTGCATAGGGGGTGCCAATACGGGGGGCACTGCATAGGGGGGACTACTACTGGGGGCACTATATAAGGAGCACTAAAGGGGGCACTGCATAGTGGGAACTACTACTGGGGGTACTATATAAGGGGCGCTACTGGGGGCACTGCATAGGGGGACTCACTCGCGCACGCAGGGGGGGTTTCCGAGTACCCAGAAACCCCCCCCCGACCAATCAAATTCTTTTTTCAGAGGCCGTAACCAGGGTGGCCACACTGAGCGGAGAATGCTCTTGGGCGGACACGGCCTCTGGAGCAATTTCTATTTGCCGGGTGCCCGCTGCTATGTATATCAGCGGCGCACCCGGCTGTCCTGGCTGCTGTGAGGGTTTTGTATAGATCCCCTTCTGTTGATACATCTACAGAAGGGGATCTATCCATGACCCTGCTTTGAGCCTTTGAGCTCCGCCTCCTCCGGCTCCCGCATGGTGCGCTGGCTCTATGGAGAGACGACATGTCTTCTCTCCAGTGACAACTGCCACAGCGCATACAAGGGAGGGATCGAGGAGCTGGTCGGCGCAGTGCGACGAGGGAGGGCGGCACGGCACTGAGAGGCTAACTGCAGAATCATGTCAGGTCAGTTTCTTTGTTTTAGTGTTGGCTGGGTAGGTGGTGTGTGTGTGATGTACAGTATGTGTGATATATGTATGTGTTGCTCTGTGTGTGTGAGTGTGATGAATGTGTGTGACATTGATGTCCCAGGGAAGAAGGGGGGTGGGGGGAGGGTGTTTGTGATGTGTGTGTGTGTGTGTGTGTGATATATAGGAGTCCCAGGGAAGGTGGGTGGGGGGGCTGTTTGGTGCCACCAAGCTATATCTACACAGACATTGCTGGTGCCAGTGTGGTCCAATTGACCAGGTGGGTGCTGTGCATCTAAAGTCCCAGGAGGGGAGGAGGAGGGGAATATAGTAGCATGAAATACTAACAGCTCTGGAGTCTTTTTTTTCTCCTTTGTAAATAAACTGTATAACTATTCCATTTTCCTTTTTATTTGTTCAATGTGAATATTTAATTGGTATAAATGACAAGGGAACATGTATGTACACTGTGTGTGTGTTTGTAAGTATGTTGTGTGTGTATGTATACTGTGTGTATGTCTCACACACACACACACACACACACACACACAACAATCTCTCTATATAAAATAATCTCTCTCTCTCTAAAATATGGAAACCCCCCCTTAAAAATCCTGCGTTTGCCCCTGGGACTACTACTGAGGGCACTAGATAAGGGCACTACTGGGGGCACTGCATAGGGGGGCAACTACTGGAGGCACTGTATAAGGGGGATCACTACTGGGAGCACTGTATAAGGGGCACTGCATAGGTAGGACCACTACCAGGGGCAATGTATAAGGGACACTACTGTGAGCACTGCATAGGGGGGACCACTACTGGGGGCACTGTATAAGGGGCACTACTACTAAAGTCACTGTATAAGGGGCATTACTGGAGGTACTGTATAAGGGGCACTGCTACTGGGGACATTGCATAAGGGATACTACAACAGTGGGCATTGTAAGAGGGGCATTACTACAAGGGGCATAAAGGTGCATATGGAATGGAAAGGAATGTTCCCAAAGTGACGAGAAATGGTGAAGTGTCATGTAACACGTCCCATTTTTCAGTGACCATGCCCCTTGTGGTAGAATCGGATGTAGACCTCATGGGGCCCTAGGCAAGATGCCAGTTGGGGGACCCATTCCCACAAACAATCCAACACACTATATTTTTGTACCTGATTCATGCCAGTAACATTATTTGTAAATTTTCCTTCTTATATTCAAAGCTTTACATTATGTAATGGTTAGCATTACTGACTCACTGCTCATTACACTGCCAGCACCCCAGGCTTGCCTACCCTCCCGATTTGGCCGGGAGCCCCCCGATTTTCGGGTGCCACTCCCGGCCCCCCGGAAAGGCAGGCAAGCCTGCCGGCAACCCTCCCGACCACCCCCAAGAATAAACGAAAAACACTGCAGCGGGGGGGGCGGTGACGCGATTCGCGTTGAATCGCGTCATCGTGGCCCCGCCCCCTGGTTCACAATGCCAAAAATAACGGCATTGTGAAGAGGGGGCGGGGCTACGATGACACTGACATTATACTGCCAGCACCCACTGCATTACACTGCCAGCACCCACTGCACCACCACATTACACTGCCAGCACCTACTGCACCACCACATTACACTGCCAGCACCCACTGCACCACCAGCACTGACATTATACTGCCAGCACCCACTGCACCACCAGCACTGACATTATACTGCCAGCACCCACTGCACCACCAGCACTGACATTATACTGTCAGCACCCACTGCATCACCACATTATACTGCCAGCACCCACTGCACCACCACATTACACTGCCAGCACCTACTGCACCACCACATTAGACTGCCAGTACCCACTGCACCACCAGCACTGACATTATACTGCCAGCACCCACTGCATTACACTGCCAGCACCCACTGCACCACCAAATTACACTGCCAGCACCTACTGCACCACCACATTACACTGCCAGTACCCACTGCACCACCAGCACTGACATTATACTGCCAGCACCCACTGCACCACCACATTATACTGCCAGCACCCACTGCACCACCACATTACACTGCCAGCACCTACTGCACCACCACATTACACTGCCAGCACCCACTGCACCACCAGCACTGACATTACACTGCCAACGAAAAAAAGGGAGAGAGAGTCCGCACAAGTGATACAAATTTTGAAAGAAATTTTTTGTTTTTTTATAATAAGATAATATGTACCAACATTTTGGTCTATCACATAGAATAATTTCTGGATGACACTAGGTTGGTGGTGCACCCACAAAAATTTGTGCAATACACATATGACAAAGTTTAGGTAAAGAACAAAAACTAAGGAAAGACAAATATGTCTATGTGGGCGCACTCTTGTAACAAAATATATGAAAATAAATAGGAATTAATTAAAACCTAACTTTTAATGAAATTAATTAATTAGTCAGAACAAAAGAAAAGAAGATCTCTTCACTACAAAGTATCACACTTATTTATAAATCGACGTATAGATACAATGGTCAGAAATTTAAACAAACAAATATTAAGTCGAGGTGATACACAATAATTATTATGTTTCCTGCAAAAGAGGCCTAAGATATGGAGAGCAAAGACTGGTATACAATATATAGGATATACCTATTATAATTAGCCCATGCTTGAAGGCATAATGCAGGATATTCATAAATCGACGTATAGATTCAATGGTTAGAAGGACTAATCTCACTTAAAAAATTTTTACAAAAACAAACACGAATCAACTGGGACATTATCAGTTTAGAGAACTACTGCAAACAAAAAATAACTCCAAGAGGACTACGCTCCAAACTGTTTTCTACATTTGAATTATGTACTGAGAATCTGCGCAAAGAATGGGAAAACAGCCTACTTAAGTGTTCCCATGAGCTAATGGGAATTTTGATCAAACATGATCATCTGATCCTTGATGAGTGTACAAGGGAGATAGACAAACTTGGTCAAACCTTAGAACAGTGGGAACAAAATTCGACATTTCAAGACTCCTTCAATAAAATTAAGAAAGAACTGGAAGAATACGATAAGACCATAATTGAACGGAAATGCACTAAGTTCTCTAGAGATAAGCGTGACTTTACCACGGGCAACATCTTCCGCTGGAATATATCTCAAAGGAAAAGGAACTTTGGTCCTCTAGATCATACACTTTCTTCATCTGAAACTGATATTTCTGATACTGAGGACCGCTGTGACCTCAGTTTACACATTATAAATTCATTTAACTCACAGAGGTGATAACACTTCTCATTTCCCCAGTTTTTTAGAAGAAACCAGGGGTATCCGTGGACGCCCCGTAAATCCAAAACGAGGCGGGGGGCCAAGAGGAAAAACAAGATGGGAGCCCCATTCACCAAGCAGATACTCAACAAGGACCAGCAAGAGATAGAAATTCCATCTTCTTCATTTAAAATTATTAATTTATCTGATCACATCCTCAACGATTCTCAAACCCAGGTCCTAAGTAAAGGTTTGTCTTTTTCCCCCACTAATCAGTTTAATCGATTTCAATGGGAAACTAATCTCAGATTATTTGGTAGGAAACTTCTCCTAACCAAATTCTTTAATTCTAAATGTATCGATTCAGCAGAGACCAACACGAGTTCAATAAATGACAATATTTCTCAATTAGAACAAGAGGCCCTTGCAGCCTCTTGTTTTTGTTCTTTACCTAAACTTTGTCATAATTATACTGCCAGCACCCACTGCATTACACTGCCAGCACCCACTGCACAACCACATTACACTGCCAGCACCCACTGCATCACCAGCACTGACATTAAACTGCCAGCACCCACTGCATCACCACATTCCACTGCCAGCACCCACTGCACCACCACATTATACTGCCAGCACCCACTGCATCACCACATTACACTGCCAGCACCCATTGCACCACCACATTATACTGCCAGCACCCACTGCATCACCAGCTCTGACATTCCACTGCCAGCACCCACTGCACCACCACATTACACTGCCAGCACACACTGTACCTCCAGCACTGACATTACACTGCCAGCACCCACTACACCACCACATATCACTCATACCTCCCAACTTTTCAACAGCTGAAGGAGTCCGAAAAGGGGTGTGGCTTCTAAAAAAAGGGGGTGGAGCCAACTGAAAACTGGGCGGAGCCTTGCGGCTTCCCCCCATTTTCGTCACTATAGGGGGCGTGCCCAGCACTCTCCGAGATGCTGGGCAGCCCCCCAGGCTCTCCCTACGCTAGTGAACAGATGCCGTGCGATGCACACCTGTTCTGCACACCAGCTGCTCTGTTAGGCAGAGCAGCGGGTGTGCTCTCCCCAACTTCCCCCCCACCGCGGGACACTGCGGCCCGCGGGCGGGACAGCGGGACAGTCCCAGGAAAACGGGACTGTCCCGCTGGAAGCGGGACAGTTGGGAGGTATGTTACACTGCCAGCACCCACTGCTCCACCACATTACACTGCCAGCACCCACTGCACCACCAGCACTGACATTACACTGCCAGCACCCACTACACCACCACATTATACTGCCAGCACCCACTGCATTATACTGCCAGCACCCACTGCACCACCACATTACACTGCCAGCACCCACTGCACCACCACATTACACTGCCAGCACACACTGTACCTCCAGCACTGATATCACTCACTCAGCAGAGCTCATCTCTTGGCAGTTTGCACAGTAACCCTCCTCCCCTCCATACAAAACTCATGTGACTCACCTATCTCCATGTCACAGGTCAATGAGGCAGAGAGACACACAGTATGCCCCCTCGCTGCCTGTATTATTAGAGCTGCCCAGTAGTCACGATTACACTAATAAGGAAGCTGGTAATCCTTTCAGCAGCTCCCCCTGCTGGCACCTGAAGGCAAATGCTTCACAGTGAGAAGTAAAGGAAGACGCTGGTCTTCCTGCTTCACATCGGGAACTTGATGTTGTGACTGCAGCTGCTTCACAGGGCCAGATTTTGGGGGGCCCCGACCACGGGCTCCTTGGGGCCCGCTGGGCCCTAGGCGGGTGCCTAGGTTACAGAGCAGTAAATCAGGCCTTGCCTTATGGTCACACATGGGCTTGTTACCCCTGAGGCGTCACTAGAGTTGGTTTCACCCGATGTGGTGGCTCATGGTGTCACCACCCCCCTCTCACTTTCCATAGATGTTAGATTACTGTGACCATGGTATCCAGGGGTGACACAGATGGGCTGGATACAAGGGTCACAGTAATCTAACATCTATGGAAGATGAGATATCGAGTGGTTTCCAGAATCTAAAACTTGAGGACTCCCTTGGTTGTTCATACTGATCTATAAGTGGTGTATTCCACTTAATAAGGTACACCCCCATTCACACAGAGGGTGACCACATCTGGTGAAGGTTACCGATACGTAATGCACTAGGAGGCGCTCTTTCTCCACCTTTTGTTTTGTAATATGTATATGCAGCTACAAAAGAACGTTTCGAGACCACCAAGTGTTACCTTGACAAAGGGACATTGTGGTCCTGAAATGTTGGTGTCTTACATGCTTATTTGAATACATACATTTTTGTGGAAGCCTCTGAGTGCCTTCGTCTTTTGTAGCTGCTTGTGGATTGTATTTATGTGGAGGGCACCGGAGCTGCTGAATGCTGCTTAGAGTGAGTGCCGATCCAAACAGGTTACACAATGCCCACAGTAGTGCCCATTATACAATTAAGACTGTAGTAGTGCCCCTTATGCAATGCCCACTGTAATAGTGCCCCTTATACACAATGCCCACAGTAGTGCCCCTTATACAATGACGACTGTAGTAGTGCCCCTTATTCAATGCCCCCTGTAGTAGTGCCCCTTATGCAATGCCTCCAGTAGTAGTGCCCATTATGCAGTTCCCCCTGTAGTAGTGCTCTTTTATGCAATATCCCCTGTAGATGTGCCCATTATGCAATGCCCCTGAATTAGAGCCACTTATGCTGAACCCCCAGTAGTGCCCCTTACAGTACCCTCATTAGCACCCCTTATACTGTACCACCAGTAGCTCCCCTTATGCAGTGCACCCAGTAAAGTCCCCTTATGCAGTGCCCCCAGTAATGCCCCTTATTCAGTGGCCACAGTAATGCCCCTTATTCAGTGGCCCCAGTAATGCCCCTTATTCAGTGGCCCCAGTAATGCCCCTTATTCAGTGGCCCAGTAATGCCCCTTATTCAGTGGCCAGTAATGCCCCTTATTCAGTGGTCCCAGTAAAGCCCCTTATGCTGTCCCTGTGCACTGTGCATTACTTTCCCTCTCTTCTCGACTTGGCCTGCACTCGGGGTGTCTGGGTGGTGGGGTGCACACTTGCAAAATAAATGGTCCTCTCTCTGGCAGCACTCACAGTCGTAGTCCCTCTGGCTCCTTCTTCTTCTCCCTCAGGCTCCCAGATGCACAAGTGGAGCCAGCGTGCAGCGCGCAATGACGTCATCGCGGCCAGCGGCCAGCACCACACACAAACACAGAGATTCTCTGTGCCTGTGTGTGTATCTGGATGCCGGGCGCGATGACAGAATTAGCTGAGCCCTGGTGGCGGCGTGAAGGACCAGCGGCATCCAGCTCATGGAGTCAGCGGGGACCATGCGCGGTGGGGGGGGAGAGGGAGGTGTGCGGTGGGGATGTGTCTGAGAAGGGTGCAGCCCGCGGGTGTGAGTGCTGCTCTTCTTGGTGTCACCCCTTTGAAGGATGACACCCGGTGCAGGCCGCACCCCCCGCACCTACCTAGTGACGCCACTGCCGCTGGGTCACTTACCGCTTCTGTAGCCATCCAACTTGCTCTCTAAACACAGTACATGCATCCACTATTATCATTAAGGGATGCCGGCTTCATTGTTACCGGCCTACTAGGCCGCAGTTCAGAGCCAGTCAGACTCGGAGTACTGCTGTCCCGATCACCTGACCGCGATGTGGCCAATCACTAGCCAGCCTGACACTGCTCAACCAATCCCGGCTAACCCTGGGGTATATATTCTAGTTTCTGGTTCTCAGACATCGCCAGTACAATGTCTAGCTCAGTCCCTACTGAGTGAAACTAACTGTGCTCTTGCTACATTTGTTTGTTACCCTGCTGGTGCAGTCCTGATTATTATTGCTGCACAAACTCCTTATGCCGTTCTACATCTGTGCATACTTCAGCTCTAGTTGCACAGGTAATTTCAGCCTGCTCCTGTTTGCTGATCCAGCTCCACACCTGTGCAAAGCTTTCCTCTGACTGCTCAGGTAAAACTATCCGTTCCTGCTTTCCTGGTTCCGTTCCTGTTTATCCACCTCTCACACATCCATTCCAATGTCTGTATCCAGTCCTGTCGGCATCTGAGTGCTCCCAGATCCTGGGCTGCAGCGATAACCTAGTTCAAGCCTGGTTAATACATCTGCCAAGTTCTGCAACTCAAGCGTCCTGGATTTCAGTTACCAAGTAAGAAGAGTGCTAATTTATTTCATCAAGTAATAACCCAGTATCAGCCTGGTTAATATACTGCTACACTCTTTACTGCTACATACATCATTCCGTCACCCACACCGAAGTCCCTGGTGGTCTAGTGGGTACTATCCGGCATCTCTCTGCCGAGTTCCAGGTTTAATTCCCAGTCAGGGAAGCATCTGATTACATGCCAGGAAGTCTCCCCTGCCTGCCAGCTTCACCTCCACATCTCCAATTAGTAATTCAGACTTTACCCTAGGGGTGTGCACCGGCCACTTTTCGTGTTTTGTGTTTTGGATCTGGATCTTTCTTCGTGTTTTGGATCTGGATTGGTTTTGCCAAAACCACCCTTCCGTGTTTTGGGTTCTGGGTTTTGTGTTTTGGATCTGTATTTTTTTTTAAAAAAAGCATAAAAACAGCTAAAATCACAGAATTTGTGTGTTTTTCTGCTCCTATGCTATTATTAACCTCAATAACCTTATTTTCCACTCATTTCCAGTCTATTCTGAACACCTCACACCTCACAATAGTGTTTTTATGTCCAAAAGGTTGCACCGAGGTAGCTGGATGACTATGCTAAGCGACACGAGTGGGCGGCACAAACACGTGGCCCATCTAGGAGTGACACTGCAGTGGCAGACAGGATGGTAGTTTGAAAAACTAGGCCCCAAACAGTACATAATGCAAAGAAAAAAAAGAGGTGCAAGATGGAATTGTCCTCCCACCCACCCTTATGTTGTATAAACAGGACATGCACACTTTAACAAACCAAACATTTCAGCGCCAGGGTCTGCCACACGACTGTGGCTGAAATGATTGGTTCGTTGGAGCCCCCACAAAACAAGCTGGCAATTAATCTGTCCCTGCACAAACTGGCTTTACGGAGGCAAGATGTCGTCCTCATCCTCCGATTCCTCACCCTCTTCAGTGTTGTGTACATCCTCATCCTCAGAGTATTAATTCGTCCCCGTTGGAATCCACAACCACAGGTCCCTCTGTACGTTCTGGAGGCTGGTCTCCCTGGAAGAGTTGATAATTCATTTTATGAACATCATCTTCTCCACATTTTGTGGAAGCAACCTCCTACGCCTTTTGCTGACAAGGTTCCCGGCTGCACTAAACACTCTTTCGGAGTACACACTGGAGAGGGGGCAACTCAGGTAAAATAGAGCCAGTTTGTACAGGGACCTCCAAATTGCTTCTTTTGCCTGCCAGTACAGTTACGGACTGTCTGACATGCCTACTTGGATGCTGTCACCGATGTAATCCTTTAACAGACAGACGCACACTTGTCGCTGCTGCTTTAAGGATGCAGGTGCGGCTACAGCCCATACATTTCACAAAGACAGAAAAAAAAAGAAGAATATTTTTATTGTTTGTGGAGCGCACTTTGAGGGTGTCACCACCCTTTAACAGACAGACGCACGCTTGTCGCTGCTGCTTTAAGGATGCAGGTGTGGCTACAGCCCACACATTTCATAAAGACAGAAAAAAAAATAAGAATTTTTTAATTGTTTGTGGAGCGCACTTTGAGGGTTACACCACCCTTTAACAGACAGACGCACGCTTGTCGCTGCTGCTTTGAGGACAGTATCATATGCAGTGACAGTAGACTTGTCAGAAATTGTTGGCATGTCCTTCAGTCCGGACCAGATGTCCAAACCGGCCCTTGACTTATGACACAGGCGCACGCTTGGCACTGTTACTGTGTTGCTGCACGTGCGGCTACATCGCACACAAGTCACAAACACATAAAAAAAATATTTTTTATTTTTTGGAGCACTTTGAGGGTTACACCACCCTTTAACAGACAGACGCACGCTTGTCGCTGCTGCTTTGAGGATGCAAGTGCGGCTACAGCCCACACAATTCACAAAGACAGAAAAAAAAGAATTGTTTTATTGTTTGTGGAGCGCACTTTGAGGGTTACACCACCCTTTAACAGACAGACGCACGCTTGTCGCTGCTGCTTTGAGGATGCAGGTGGAATCTAGACGGGATTTGGAACCGGGGACACACTACCTCCATCAATTGTCTAAATCCCACTGCACTAATGGCGGATACAGGACCCACGTCTAACACCAACATAGCAGTCAAGGCCTCAGTTATAGGTTTTGCTTCAGGATGACTGCTGTCGTACTTCATCCTCATCGCTAGGGACTGTTGGAGGGTCAATTGTTTAGTGAAAGTGGTGGTGTTCCTACTTCCTCTCTGGGATGATGAACAACTCCCAGCAGCAGCAACAGCACTAGGAGGAAGTGGTTCTTGATCTTTCCCTATTTTATTTTTATCGGAGAAAGTTTGGTTCTCCATTTATGTTATATTGATATATACGTGCGGCTAAAGCGCACACAAACACAGAAAATATTTTTTTATTTTTGCTGGAGAGTAGTGCACTTTGTGGGTTACACCACCCTTTAAGAAATGAGCCAGCCGGCTCTTTACTTATGGGACACAGGCGCACGCTTGGCGCTGCTCCTTTGTTGATGCACGTGCAGCCACAGTGCACACAATTCACAAACACAGAAAATATTTTTTTTTTTGGTTTGGACTGGAGTGTACTTTGGGGGTTACAGCACCCTTTAACGGTCAAGCCAGCCGGCCCTTTACTTATGACACAGGCGCACGCTTGGCACTACTTTGTTGATGCACGTGCGGCTACTGCGCACACAATTCACAAACACAGAAAATATTTTTTTTTTTGGCTTGTACTGGAGTGTACTTTGGGGGTTACAGCACCCTTTAACGGTCAAGCCAGCCGGCCCTTTACTTATGACACAGGCGCACGCTTGGCACTACTTTGTTGATGCACGTTCGGCTACTGCGCATACAATTCACAAACACAGAATATATTTTTTTTTTTGGTTTGGACTGGAGTGTACTTTGGGGGTTACAGCACCCTTTAATGGTCAAGCCAGCCGGCCCTTTACTTATGACACAGGCGCACGCTTGGCACTACTTTGTTGATGCACGTGCGGCTACTGCGCACACAATTCACAAACACAGAAAAAATATTTTGTTATTTGGTTTGGACTGGAGTGTACTTTGGGGGTTACAGCACCCTTTAATGGTCAAGCCAGCCGGCCCTTTACTTATGACACAGGCGCACGCTTGGCACTACTTTGTTGATGCACGTTCGGCTACTGCGCACACAATTCACAAACACAGAAAATATATTTTTTTTGGTTTGGACTGGAGTGTACTTTGGGGGTTACAGCACTCTTTAACGGTCAAGCCAGCTGGCCCTTTACTTATGACACAGGCGCACTGTTGATGCACGTTCGGCTACTGCGCATACAATTCACAAACACAGAAAATATATATTTTTTTGGTTTGGACTGGAGTGTACTTTGGGGGTTACAGCACCCTTTAATGGTCAAGCCAGCCGGCCCTTTACTTATGACACAGGCGCACGCTTGGCACTACTTTGTTGATGCACGTGCGGCTACTGCGCACACAATTCACAAACACAGAAAAAATATTTTGTTATTTGGTTTGGACTGGAGTGTACTTTGGGGGTTACAGCACCCTTTAACGGTCAAGCCAGCCGGCCCTTTACTTATGACACAGGCGCACGCTTGGCACTACTTTTTTGATGCACGTGCGGCTACTGCGCATACAATTCACAAACACAGAAAAAATATTTTGTTATTTGGTTTGGAGTGTACTTTGGGGGTTACAGCACCCTTTAACGGTCAAGCCAGCTGG
This sequence comes from Taudactylus pleione, assembly GCA_031769625.1. Lineage (NCBI taxonomy): Eukaryota > Metazoa > Chordata > Amphibia > Anura > Myobatrachidae > Taudactylus > Taudactylus pleione. The sequence goes on from JAUIMM010000113.1 coordinate 7,468,568, forward strand.
CCCTTTACTTATGACACAGGCGCACGCTTGGCACTACTTTGTTGATGCACGTTCGGCTACTGCGCACACAATTCACAAACACAGAAAATATATATTTTTTTGGTTTGGACTGGAGTGTACTTTGGGGGTTACAGCACACTTTAACGGTCAAGCCAGCCGGCCCTTTACTTATGACACAGGCGCATGCTTGGCACTGCTTTGTTGATGCACGTGCGGCTACTGCGCACACAATTCACAAACACAGAAAAAATATTTTGTTATTTGGTTTGGAGTGTACTTTGGGGGTTACAGCACCCTTTAACGGTCAAGCCAGCCGGCCCTTTACTTATGACACAGGCGCACGCTTGGCACTACTTTGTTGATGCACGTGCGGCTACTGCGCACACAATTCACAAACACAGAAAAAATATTATTTTTTTAGCACTTGGGGGAAGCACCCCTGATGGACAGAGCACCCCCTGGACAACACTACAGCACCCCTTTAGGACTGGGACACTGCACAGGACTTTGGAATGGACACAGCCCCTATGGAGAACTGACTGCACAACACAGTCCAGCCAGCCCCTATGGACTTTGAAGTAGTGGACACAGCCCCTATTAACAACAGCAGCACAGCACAACACAGCCAGCCCCTATGGACTTTGAAGTAGTGGACACAGCCCCTATGGACAACAGCAGCACAGCGCAGCACAGCACAGCACAGCACAACACTACTCTGCACTACACTACATTACACTACACAGCCCAGCCAGCCCTAACTCCCACCCTCCCTCTTCACTGTCCACAGCCGAGTGAGAAAATGGCGCTGACGCGGGTACCTTATATAGGATCCAAAACCCGCGAGACCCGGAAGGCGGGATGATGACGTTTTGCCTCAATTTCAGATCCGAGTCAGGCGGGAAAAGTCGATCCTGACTCGGATCTGCCTCGGATCGGGGTGGCTCGGGGGGGTTCGGATTTCAGAAATCCGAACCCGCTCACCCCTACTTTACCCTGAGATTGGTTCCACAAATAAACACAAGCGTGACAACCGAGAGGTGGTGAGATCTCCGATGGTGACACCCAGGTGCGGCTCGCACCCTCAGCACCCCCTTCATGATGCCACTGGGTAAGTGTAAGAGATAGTGATGACTGCCGCATTTGCAGATGGAGCAGCGTTGTGTTCACAAAGATGAGCGTATGAAATTGAGGGGTCTATTTACTAAGCAGTGTTAGGAGACAAAGTAAAATGAGATAAGGTAACAGCCAATCAGCTCCTAACTGCCATCTCACAGGCTGTGTTTGAAAAATTACAGTTGGGAGCTGATTGGCTGGTACATTATCTCCTTTCACTTTGTCTCCTAACACTGCTTAGTAAATAGACCCCTTAGTCGCATTAGCAAACAGTTTGCAATCCATTTACAGCGGACATCGGGAGTTGCATACGCATAATATATAACTCAGTTCCAAAGTATGCAGACATAGTTTTAGTTACATCTACAATCTTGGGACATCAGTATATACAACGATAAGGGCAGGGGTGTAGCGAGGGTGGTTCCAGTGGAGCACTAGCGCCAGGCGCCAGAATGGACAGGGCGCACTATGACGGTACTGGAATTCATTAGGCGCTGCGCAGTTTAATCTCAGTTGTTTGCTCTATATCCTACATAACTTAAGGATCTGAGATCCGTTTCTACATTTCATGTTCCCTCAAACTGCCCAGATTACCTCCCCTCTGTAAACATCTTCTGTCACCTCTTTACTGTCAGATTGATTACATTCACTTGTTTAATTCATTCCCCCTGTCTAACCTGTACCCTGTAATCAGCTCTTTATTGGCTTCTGTCACCTCTCCTCTCCTCTATTATCTTATTGGCTTCTGTCACCACCCCTCTCCTCTCCTTTTCCTATTGGCTTCTGTCACCACCCCTCTCCTCTCCTTTTCTTATTGGCTTCTGTCACCACCCCCTCTCCTCTCCTTTTCTTATTGGCTTCTGTCACCTCTCCTCTCCTTTTCTTATTGGCTTCTGTCACCACCCCTCTCCTCTCCTTTTCTTATTGGCTTCTGTCACCTCTCCTCTCTAATGGCACTTTCCTCTCGGTTAGGTTTAGAATGAAGTGTTATACTGGACCTCTGATGTAACACCACGTGCTCGCCATGCTTTGGGCCCGGTGGCTCGCTTTACTCGCCACAGGTTTATATTCCCCCTCTATGCCCATGTGTATAGTAACACTGGTAGCGGTCCAGCCCTTTTGCAGCAGTCACATGGTTGTGACATCAGAGATCCTTTCTCCAGCTTGAATCTAGCAACAGCCATGACCACAAAGTGTTATTTGAAAGGTCTTTTAAAAAATATTAGGAGACCTAAAATAATAATAATGGTGGTAGAAAGAACATGACATGGTTAGTAGTACTCACTTTAATATACTTTAGGTGCAATGTATATTTCCTAAGTAGGAGCATAGCTGAGAGGGGAGCTTCCCATAGGTGTCCTCACTCCAGGGAAAGGTGATTGGGGCAGTAATCGCAGTCATAAGCTGTGCACCCTGAGGAATTTCACTCTTGCACATTTATTCTGTTAATTTAAGTAAAATGATCAGACTATATATAATACAATCTCTTCTATTGACTAATAGTTGATTGAAATGATTCAAAGGAGCTAAAGTCAGATCCTAGGTGCTATACATAAATAAGGCAGTGCCAAAGGAGATACCCCTTAATGTCAGTGCATCACCGAAGCATTATATTCCCCCAATGGGAACTCCATACCCCAGTGTGATACTGCCACTGTTTGCTGTTTTCTTTTCCCTTCAATATTCCCCTAGCAGTCTGGCCATACCCCACTGGCACAGTTCAGTACAGGGAGAGGGGGAGGGGGAGAGCTATGACATGCAGTTTCTCCGGGGCGCCATGGTTCCACACTACTCCCCTGGATAAGGGCAAAATGTATTAATGAACACATTTATAATGAGATCATTATTGGTTATCATCACCTACTGCGGGAATGTCCACCAGATTGCACAATCTTATTCTTGCCGGGACAGCTACACGATACTCAGCTGTCCCTGCGCTGTTATCACATCCGGGTTAATCACTTGGGTTGATATAATGCACATTTGCTGCCATTGGCCAGCACATGCGCTAGTGACCACTATAGGGGAGGGATCTCTGGGATCCCTCTCTGGGCCAATTTGCATATTTGTAGCTAATAGCTACAATGATAGCTATCGGGCACAAGCTCTGGGAAGTTACATTTTTCATAGCTTGATGTATGCAGCCCCATAGAAACCTGTGTGGAGACCCTTGTCATACGCATAGAGAAAGAAGTGTCATAAAATTGATTTACATCCAAATGTAAATGAGCCCCAAAGCAGTTACTAAGATCTACTTATTGATGAAAACACACTGATACTCAGCGATATTTTTCTACAAACATTGGTTTAGGAACACCTGGATGGTGGGGGGGCAGTGTGTGTGTGCGGGGGTAGGGGTGCAAGGTGGGCAGAGCTGTGGCCTGAGCCTATGGGTACTGTGGAGCATGCAATAACACTCTCTTGCTACCCCTTGTAGCGTTGGTCCCCTGTGCCGCCATAGCAATAATGCTAAGCTTTACCCCGCGGTGGCTGAGGAGACAGGGAGGATGAAGCCTGTGTATTTGACCGCAAGTGCCGAAGCTGGTTAGTTCATTTTGACTAGTGGAGCGGGGGCAGCAGAACGGTCAGCTGCGGATTTTTGGACTCTCTGAAGCCGCAGGGAAGGTGGAGCTGAACGTCTGAGAAGAGAGCAACTTCTCAGACGTTCAGCTCAGACTCTTGTGCCCTTATATGATTAGATCACTTACATTATTTAAAGTAGGGTGTCCATAATCATATATGTATATTATACGTAGGTGTAATTGCTTTTGTCAGAATTTTTTAGTTTTGTTTAAACTTTTTTATTCTTTTTTTTAAATCTGTTAAGTCAGACATTTGTGGAATCAAAGTTGAAGTTTTAAGGCATAAATTTATTATACTTACAGCCAGTGCTCAAAGTGGGCATTTAGAGGTGGGGGGCATTTTCAGTTCTTTTGTCACAATATGCTGAACCGGTTTGATGCCAAGTGAAGCTGAAAGTTCATGTAAAGTTACCCTTCTGTCATTCTGCAACAACTTTGCACCTTTGGCAATGGTGACATCTGTAACTGCGGCGGATGATCTCCCTGAACGCGCTTCATCAGTTACTCGCGTATTGCCCTCTTTGAAGTGCTTCCAGCACCGAAATACTGCAGCACGGCTAATTGTTCCTCCACCGTGTGCTTGCCGTAACATTTCATGAGTTTCATTTCCGCTTTTTTTAAGTTTAACTCAAAATTCAATCACACATCTCTGACATAATCTCGCAGACAGGTCTTCCTCAACCGCCATGACGAAATGTACGAAATCTTCCACTCGCTGTGACCAAACCAAAAAGACTAAAGCAGTCCAACCGCAGTTTCAGACGCTACAATGTATGAACTTCACAATGACAAACCAGCATAGCGTTACCACGTCTACTATAAAATATAAACTTATATTTCAAATAAATTCTATTTTGTCCTCTTCTGTACTACATTACCACTAATAGCTATTTAGAGTGTGAGAGAACAACATTTACCCTAGATATACTATTACTCTTTTGGTGACTATCGTGATGTAGCAATGTTTTGTAATTCCCTTGAACTGATGTCAAGGCAGACCAGTGTGAATAATGAATCCCTCAGATTGTACACTCGTTTAATGATAAAAATCTTCATTGTTTAAATATATTGGGGGAATACTATAGCAACAAAACACCTGAGTATGGAAGCTGGATCTTTGCAAAGGGGAAAAAGAGCCGGAAACAGACTTTTGGGATAAAATTGCTCGTTACATCCTGTTCCCTTGCAAGTCCTAAATAAACATGCAAAGTTACACATTCTTACCGTGAAATCAGACTGTTTCAATTTGGATTCATCACAATTCTTGAGAAGTATGTGGAATGTAGTTCCATCTAGTAGAAAAATATATTTAGCTTACTTACCCCACATTAATTGGTCATCATTAAATTATCATTAGTCTGTCATTAATCACTTATAAACAAACTGTCAAAGGCAGGAAACAGCAAAGTATCTTATTAGCGTTTTTATAATCTAGCTGATATTTCCCAAATGTGCACTTTCTTCACTGAGGCTGATATACTACTCTTTGGGGTAAACCGAATTCTAAGTGATGGCCGCAAAGTGCCCGAGTAAAGGTCAGGTGAAGGCACTTCGTGGTCAGTAACATTGCCAATTCTCCCTTACACCACTCAGAGAAAAATTGGCAATGCTAGCATACCGTACTCTACCATAGTGTGCACAGTCAAACACCGTGCCGGCAGATGGTGGAGAATCTAATCTACTCCTTTGTGTGAAATATTACTTACAAACATTACAATAGGACTTTTAAATTTTGGTAAGGTTCTCTGAGGCTTGAGGGAAGGGACTCCCTCTACTCCAGAGAGGTCTCCTCGTCACCACTATGCTGTGCAGTATTTAAATTTGGAGTCCTAGAATTTCAACTTGTATGGCTGGTGGTGTGGCAGTCACACAGCAGAATGGCTATTCTCCTCTTAGATGGCAGAGAGGAGCAGGCCCCAGAGCAGCAGAGACCCTGGTACACCAATACTCCCACCAATATATATATACGAGTAAATGCCCTTCTCTTCTATTTTAACAAACAAGTGTTATTGGTAATACTATAAGAATACTCTAAAATTACAATATCAATTGGCTACATTATTTACGATTAGCAAGTGTACACAACAGGCCAAACTACTACACCAAAGGGACCAAATATTTCTAAAAATACCAGAGGGATCTATATTAATCAGTAGAACTTTTGCAGCCTAGATGGTATGCATCATAATGTCGGCATTCAGAATATTGGCAGTCAATTCTAGGGTCAGCATTACATTTGAGTTAGGAATAAGTTTACATTCAAAGGAAATGTAAAATCCCACATTCGACATTCACAATGTCAACATTCTGTCATTGTCAACAACACAGTAACAGGGTGCCACTGTGGCCTGTGCTGCCCCTGTCCCATGAGCAGCGTTTAAGCCATCATAACTGAGTGCCCCAAGGGCTGGATGGGCGGGAGCGCCTATGCTGGAGCACTACTCTGCTGCTCGGAGTGTCTTACACAGTGCAGTGCAGTCACAGTGCAGCCAGAGCAGGGCACTGGTTGCAGCATGGGTTGAATACATCTGGTCCTGTCCCAAAGGCCTCCCGCCTTGCGCGGCGGCACGGCCTTGATTGTCAACATTTTGAATGTCGACATTCAGCCCATATCACAATTCACATCTGTGCCTGCCCCAGTGGAGCTTACAATCCTATCATGCACACATACTGTATACACTAGGGTTACTTTTTGTAAGAAACCAATTAACCTACAGTACCAGTGTTTTGTTTGGGGGGGGGTGTGGATTTCAATCCAAGACCTCAGACCTGTGAGAGAGTAATGCTAACCATTACACCATCCGTGCTGCCCAATGTCTAGTTGATATTAGTTTACTACAGTTTAGTAGATTCATTTGCTACATTTGCCATTTTCCACCTACTCCTTTAGAATTTTTGAAATACCAAATTCACTTAAGCTTCAATGTTATTCAGTAGTTCCAGGAGCCAGGCTAGATGTCTTGAAATTTCCTCCTCACAGCGTAAAATTTATTGAAGCTATAATAACAATGTAAAGGTTAAAAAAGCATACATGTAACTAAAAAATGGCTGTGAGGCTTATCAGGATAGACATAGTGAAATAATAATAATAATAATAATAATAATAATAACAAGAAGAAGAACTAATTTAATATATTTATTTATATCCCAATGAGGTAGTATACAATCACTTAATACTAAATAGCCATCTAAAAGAGTAACAGAATACAGAAAAGAGAGCATAGCATTGGGTATTATGTATAATTGGAACAGGATGGGTAGACTGTTATATAGTGGAGTTTATATATGCTCCACATTTCAATGTGTATGCTCTAACTTACTATCACTTAATGCTTCTTTTAGAATTAATTTGATTTAATCTAGTCTGAGGTAAATTATATATCTAACAAATTTACAGTATCTGACTACTGTTGGCGAAAATGGGCAAAATATAATAGATCCCGATTTGATCCACTAGATTTAAAGCAGCAATTAGTTTTAAGGCAAAAACCACCTTGATTTTACCTTAAAACTAATTGCTAGATTTAGGGGTCTATTTACTAAGCCTTGTTAGGAGATAAAGTGAACGGTGATAAGGTACCAGCCAATCAGCTCCTAACTACCATGTCACAGGCTGTGTTTGAAAAATGGCAGTTAGTAGCTGATTGTCTGGTACCTTATGAACGTTCACTTTATCTACTAACAAAGCTTAGTAAATAGACCCCTCAATCTAGCAGCTATATTGCTAGACTCTAACCAGGACCAGAAAATCGGAGCCTATTACAATATCCAGCTTTGATAAAGATTCTGCTTTGGATGAAACGCATTAAAGGTATAACTGTATGGAGAGACGCTGTGACCTGGACAAATGAGGAAATGTGAACAGCAGAGGCTCCATCACCACTTACGTCTGCAGCCATTTTGTCCACAGCTATGGGCCTGATTCAGAGTAGTTCGCTAATGCCGCCACTGCTGTGTCTTTGTATGCAGGTACGACGTGAAAATATGCAAATCTCGCAGTCGTAGGGAGATGTATTGAGATGCCCACCTGCGACTTTTCATATCCAAGCATCTGTGTAACTTGTCACAGAATCTGCGTACAAAAACGGTTGCAAATCATTAGATTATCGCAGTCCTGAGTGAATCTATGGTCTCCCAGAATGGGGGGGGGGGGGACTGAGACTCTGCAGCAATTTTGCAATTGTGACATGTCCCTGAAATGGGCGCGACATGCCTTCGTTCTTTGACTCCATTACTTATTACCTCCCCCAAACACCCCCTGACTGTCAATCACACTGTGAGTAAATGGTCGCTGCAAGCAACTATGGTAATGTACCTTGACACAAGCGCTGTGCGGCTTAGTAGAATGCGCGGTTTACAGATAATCACTCAACTCCATAAACATCGGAATGGCGTAGAGCTCTAAATCAGGCCCTGTGTCCGGATGAGCACTGATGGTAGATCACTATGGGTGGCCTCCTATTCACCATCTTTACAGAAATACTTACCAGGAACACAATTTACCAAGCATCACTGTTTGCAGCTTGGCCCCAATAGCTCATGCCATCTTTACAGCCAATGACTACAGTGTTGCAAATGTTTCAGTTGAATGTCAATGTCCATTGGGAAGCTGTGTCCGAACCCAGCAGTAAAGTGATAGTGTAAACTATTGCTAAACTTTTTTATACTGCGCAGGGACAATCTCTTATGATGCATGATAAATCGGCCATAAGTGTGGCTGCTCTAGGTCAGATAGGTACAATGTGTAAGGGGAACACTGTGGTATAATGTGTTATAAGAGACATTACTGTGTGGCATAATATGGTATAAGGGGCATTACTGTGTTGCATAATGTATAAGGAGCATTACTGTCTGGCGTTAAATTACTGCCTTGCCCTGGGTGACAAAAATCCTAGTTTCGGCCCTGTGTTAGGAAGGTGTTTTGTTTTATCATAAAAAATAAAGTCATACCATGGTGAATGTATAGTCTCTTATAAGGCTGTTTATACACTGTAGGCTATGAGGGTGAGCAGCTGGCCAGACTTGTTGAAGATTAACGATAGTGTGGGATATAAAACAAGAACTCACAGCTGTTATTGATTGATGGATTCTCCAATGCAGGTAAATATCCAGTATAAGAAATAGAGCTAAACCACGTCAAATGATAAAGTTATTCAGGTATACTGTATCTTTCGGGCTCTTGGATTCATACGTGGGCGTCCTTTCCATATTCATCGGTATCTGTGGTACGCCACAAACATTAGGGACTAGGGGGATGTATCAAACCTTCTAAAGAGGACTAGTGATGGTGTTACCCATAGCAACCAACCATATTGTAGTAATCAGTTTATAGACTGTACAAGATAAATGATAGTTCTGTCATGTATTGCCCCAATTCCCTAATCTACCGATGCCAGGGTTGTGGAATCAGGGAAATTCAACAATTTGTTAATCCTCGATTCACCGATCCTGACCAAAAAAAAAAACATCCGGATCGGCGAGTCAGGGATTTATTTAACATGCAATTTTTCCCATATCCACTGATCGCCGATCATCGATTTCTGCGGATCTGCATTTTTGATCAACAAAATCGGGCTCGCAGATGTATGGCGCACATTAGAAGCTGATTGATTGCTATGGACAACTTGTCCTGATTAGAAGGTTTGATAAATCTTTCACTAGGTCTCTATCCGCATCACCCTGAACAGTAAAAGTATTAGCAGACAGAACTGCGTATTATACTTCTGGTTAACTATGCAGACTGTAGATTAATCATTAAAGTTTGTGGCACTAGCGTCGACTGGTTATCACATTGCTTTTTTCATATTTCTGCTGGGTTACTGTTGGGTGTGACCTTTTATAACTGATCAGCTGCTGTTATAGTGTCCAGGCGCCCAAGGTCACACTATATTATATATAATACCTAACTATGCAGACTGTATGTTAATCATTAATGCTTTTGGATATTTATTTCTAATAAAAATCAGGATGCCACACAACTATGTCTCCCTTTTTTTAAACTGGTGCACCAGGAGAGAACCCATGGAAACACAGGGAGAGTATACCGACCCCACACAGAAATAGCCATGGTAGGAATCAAACCCATGAACCCCAACACTGTGAGGCAGCAATGCTAATCACTGTGCTGCCCATGATGACTCCAAATCTTCTGTGCTTCACTAAGCAGGTGCATTGCGTCCACACCATATTCCTGGAGACATGTCTATTGTGCGTGTGCAAGCTCACAGGAATATTACCACCACCATTTTCCCTGTGATTCTTACTGCTCTGCATACTGAAGAGCAGCACTCTGGAGACTGCGGAGAGGTAAGTATGACTATATATGGGTGCAGGGTGTGCGTTGTGGGCCCCCCTGGACACAGGGGCCCGCGTGCACCACACACTCTGCACCATACTTGCCGATATCCTGGCTACCTTTTCCGGGAGGGAGGCAGCCAGGTAGGCTTAGCAGAGGGGCGGGACCGGCAAAAGGGGGCATGACTGGGACGGCACATGCAGTTTGTGGGCGGGGCTACGGGCGGAGCCACATACTTGCATCATTTTGGAACCGCCACCGCTACACAATGCCGAGATTTCCGGCATTGTGGAGCAGGGGGCAGCAGTTTCATGATGACGCAATTCAGCAACAATCGTGTCATCAGCCCCCCCGCTGTGGGTGTTTGGGGTGGTATTGCAGGGGGGACTGGAGAGGCCGGGAGGCATGCTCACTTTTCTGGGAGGTCGGGAGCGGCACCCCGATTTTCGTGAGGCTCTAGATCAAATCGGGAGAGTAGACATGTACTGTATTCTCTGCACCCATTGTAAATACACCATTGGCCGAACACTATCATCTCCCAAATCTTCATGCGATTTATATGTAACTGTAAGTTCATTATTTTACCTTTCAAAATGTTTGAGTTCATGTAAAAATATAGGAGTACTTTAATTTTTATTGAATAAGAAATATTGCTGACTTTAATGTTAAATTTAATGCTTTTCATTTTCACATCCTACCAAACCCAAAAAATTCATGGGCAGATGGAAGATGTCTTTCAATGCCAGCTGTAGCTTAGAGAACATATTGCCAACTGCCAAGCTCCTCTAATGCTAGTCCTGAAATATGAATTACTAATGTGCATTACATTATAATCTAATAATAAATGTAGGATATTAACATTTCTCCATCCATATCACTGCCTTCAATTTCAGGATACAGGTTTTCATCTTTTATCTCCTGAAATCCTCAGTTTCGTCAGTGACTGACCAGGAATAAGGGCTCATACACATGGAAAGAGAAGAGAAGCTGTTCGCATTAGTACATACTCTAAGATTAATGTAATAATTACACACAGTATTGCGCAGACTCTGTTTAATATTTCCCATTTCAGGGCTTTTGAATGACTTTTCTATAAAATTCTATGAAAAAAATCCAAAATAATAAAATGAATGAATTAAAAATACAGTAAAACTATTTGACCAATATCGCAATAATTTGGTGAATGTACGGTAATCTAATAGGTCTTTGCTTCCAGTGTCGCATTTGCTTTGGATCGATTGATTCCTGAGCTCCAATGGGTTCTTCTGCATATATGGTTGTTTATGAACAATGGGCCTGATTTAGAGTTGTACGCTAATGCTGCCATTGCTGCGTCTTTGTACATAGCTGCTGTGCGAAAATATATATACAGATGTCCTAGACGCCGGTAGATGTAATGAGACGTCCACCTGCGGCTTTGAAAATCCAAGCATCTGCGTAGAGAGCGGTGGCGGTTCCAGGGGGGAGGGCAATTGGAGCCATCACCCCCCCCCCAGCATCCTTGCCTGTCTGCTTTGGCTCGGGGACTCGGGAGTAACTGAAAACTCCCCCAGACACGGCGCATCGTCATCCAGGTACGACCAGAACTATGGCAGTGCTGAGGACTGATGGGCTCCACTCCTCCCCCTCCTGCTCCTGTGTCCTGGCACAATACACAGCACTCCTAATGCCAGAGGAGCAGCAATGTCAGAGGAGCAGCGGCATGACAGAAGCTCCTCCTTCCGCCCTGCCCCTTGTATCAGTACCCCAGGTGCCGCTAGTAGCACACCCGCGAGTACTCAGGATTCCCCTCTGAGAAACCAAATGTTGTTTTTTTTTTAACCCACATCGTAGCCATGCCCCCCCTTGGAGCATTATGCAGCGATTTGCGGGTCTATGGAGATGCAAACTGCTTGGCCCCGCCCCATCAACAACCTGTTGCAGCATGTCAGGATGACAATGTAAGTGAAAGTGTGTATGTGCATGCGTGTTTGTTCCTAACTAATATATGTGTGTGCTATATAACATGTATATGTGTGTGTATCTGCATGTGTGTTAGTTCCTATGTAATATGTCTGTGATATATAATATTTATATTTGTGTGTATACAGTATGTGGTTTGTTCCTATGCAATATATGTGTGTGCTATATAATATTCATATATAAATATATATGTATGTGCATGTGTGTGTGTCCTATGTAATATGTGTGTATAAAATATATATATATATATATTAGTGGCAGTATCACCAGAGGTGGCACTGGTGAGCAGCAGATTATGTGTGGGGCAGGGGAGATCCGCCCAGACTAAAAAAGCATTGTGGGAAGATGCCTAATTGCTCCCTTGTGGATAGAGCTCACATGTGGGCTGATGAGGCAGACCAGTCAGAGAGCCCAGTGAAGCTAAGCGAGCCATTGGGGGCCAGGAGGCCTGTGTCTAGACCTTGCAGGAGGCAAGGGGGACCACAAACTCTCAGACTGTGTAACATTAAAGCAATGAAGCTGCAGGCTGAGGAAGCCAGGGCCTATATCTGTATGATACAGGGAAGGCCACCAGGACTGACTGTATTTGTGTATCTGTGGCAGCCAAGCCAAGCCAGGCTGGTGCCAGTGATAGACCTGCAAGCAGCAGGCAGAGACTATGTTGGCAGACTAGCCGCACCACGATAGAGAGGGCTCAAGAAGTGAGTTAGATGCCCTAGGTTGTTTATTGTTTTCTGTTCCTTTGTGTTGTACCTGTTTTCCGTGCTGGAAGGAAAGCACCATCTCATTTATTTTACTTGAAAGCTGGGTGTGGACCCTCATTAAGCCCCTAAACACTGCACCAATCCACCCTCTGCTGAGCTAATTACCCCCAAGATATCACAATATATATATATATATATATATATATATGGCTGGACAAATTTTTCTAAAACCTAGGAGCCAGGTTGAAAGTGTAGGAGCCAGACCACCGTTCCCCCCAAAAATTACAGGAGTGAGTGAGTAGCACAGCTCTGTGTGTTATGCACACTACACTAGTCCACAAAATGGTCACAGTTGAGTGGCTACAGTAAAATGGAGACCTCCTCATTGGTCTGCACAGCTCCCTTGCTCCACCCACCACCCTCCAGTAATAAAGGACCACATTTCACATTAAACAATGTTGCCAGAAAGTACAACAAAACCCCCCTCCCCTCATGGTCACACCACTATCCCTCCGATGCTGCTCCGCAATCCCTGGCAATGCATAGACCCTACTACCTAGAGAGAGAGAGAGCTCTATGCAGCCAGAGACAGGAGACAGTAGACAGCCGGGATGTACAGGAGGATCAGCGTAGACTGGGACAGACAGCAGGGATCAGAGCAGGCCAGGATGGAGAGGAGTCATCAGCACAGGCTGGGATGGACACAGGCACAGCAGTCACCGCAGGCGACACTCGGCACATGCACTCCTGTGCATGATATGAACACCGCAATACTATGGGCACGAATCTCCGCCAGAGCTGATGAGGATCTGCTTCCTCCCTCACTGCAAAATCTGGTAGCCAGGCACCAAAATCTGGTAGCCATGGCGACCTGGCCCCCTGGATTTGTCGAGCCCTGTATATATTATGTATGTATGTATATATAAAGTATATAATATACACTTCCGCCCTGGTCTATGGGATACCCAGAGCTCCATACGTGTGGTTGTTATGCGTGACCCCTGCTGTTTGACTTAAATGTTTGTGTTTATGTCTAAGTTTAGGCTCTGATGTTATCAACGGTCTGTGACTTTTACTATATATGTCATCTGCATATTGGGCATATCTATGGAGCTTGAAACTGAATTGCATCGAGCTGTTTTATACAACATATAGATATCCTATTTTGCTATTGTTTAATTTTTTATATTTTGGCTACCAGTCTTGAGAATGGTCTATGAACAGAAACATTGACTAAATCACGTGTAATCTAATATATGCTATGTACTATCTTCTCTAAATAAATTTATGATATTGTTCATGAAGAGTGCCTTCATCTGGAAATCAAAGTATACTACTATGTGTGTGTGTGTATATATAATATATTATATATATATGTATATATATATATATATATATATATGTCCTATGTAATATATGAATGTGCTATACTATAACAGTATATGTGTGTGTGTGTGTGTGTGTGTATGCCGGCACTCGGTCACACGATCAGCAACTTCCTCTGGTGCCCGTCCTAGGCATGTCATACATCTCAGCAAAAACGAGACGGCACTCAGAGATTGATATATAAACAAAAGTGCATGTATTCAAAAAGACATCAAGGTGACGTTTCAAGGTGTAACCCTCTTTCTCAAGCCACCAGAATTACAATACAAACTAAACAACACATAGACATCACTTACCCCCATAGGTAGCTGTGTCCACTCTCCATCAAGTCCACACTGCTCCCGCAGGGTCCATTCGCCGGAAGCTCCACCTGGCACACTTCCGGATCCTTCCTTCCGGAAGTTGACGAGGAGGATTCTGATGGTGATGTGGTTTGTTTAAATCAGGCACCGGAGGAGACAGTTGTTGTCCGTGGGATGAAAAAGCCCATCACAGTCATGCCTGGGCAGAAGACCAAACATTCCACCTCTTTGGTCTGGAAATATTTCTATCAAAATCATTATCTGCCTATTGTCGCCACAGATAAAGATCTACCGGTGTTTAAAACCAGCAGACCCATAGCGGCATTCAGACATGGCCGCAATTTACGGGATCTTTTAGTTCACATGGATATCACTGGGAGAAATATACTGCGGGAGCCTAATATCTTTGTGAAATCACCTGGTTGTTAAAGATGTGCCAATTGCACAACGTGTAAATACCTGATCAACGGTAACCAATTTCAACATCCCCATAGGGAGAAGAGTTATAAGATCATTAAACAGCCCCCCCCAAATGAAATGTCTAGGTCCGCCACAGGTAGAGAGACGCAGCATCGGTGGCAGATACTTTGAAAATCAGCATCCTATGGTCCCACAGAATGCCCACGTGTACTGAGAAGGTGGATCGATTTTTCTTGGGTACGGGATCGCAGATGCAGGATGTGATATGCCCCCCAAAAGTTTGCGACATGGCTGCGTTCATTTCCACCACACCCCGTTACCTCTCCCAAATGCCCCTTGACTGACAATGACACTGAGAGTAAATAGTCACTGCTAGTGACTACAGCAAACTTGCTACCCTCCCGATTCGGCCGGAAGCCTCCCGAAAATTGGGTGCAGCACCCGGCCCCCTGCAAAGGCAGGCAATCCTCCTGGCAGCTGCCGACCCCTCCGGCCCCCACCCCTCCCCGCGATTATAAGAGAATCCCCTACAGCAGGGGAGATTGTCGCCTGCTGTAGGGGATACTGGCATTGTGTAGCAGGGGGTTATACTGGCATTGTGTAGCAGGGGTTGGGCCAAAATGACGCTATCACATGGTCACACCCCTTGCTCCGCCCACAAATTTCAGTCACACCCCCTTGATTTGCCGATCTGGCTGCTTCCTCCCAGAAAGTCGGCAACCCTGGACTACAGAGATGTACTGTGGCCCTGATTCAGAGCCGGACGCTCTGACAGAGCGCTCGCTCTGAATCAGGGCCGGCCTTCTTGTTTTTTAGAGCGGCCTCCTGGCCGCTTGCATAGCTGTGGGTGACCACCCACAGCTATAGCGAGCGGCCATGATGATGGTCGCGATGGTCAAGTCCATCGCGACCATCAGGCTTGCGACGGTCAAGTCCATCGTGACCATCGGGCTTGCGACGAGACCCTTGTGGTGAGGGCTCGTTGCCGCAGGCCCCAGAGAGCTTTCGGCTCAAACAGAGCCGAAAGCTCTCCCACTGACATCAGCCCCACCAAAGCCCGCCCACCAAAGGTGGCGTGCCGTCACTCAACATCGTAGTGGGCATGGCCTAATCATTTTGACATGGACACATCACACGACCCCTACAAATATATGGAACAAAAACCAGTATTGGTGCTGCATGGGTAGGGGAAGTGGGGGGGAGCCATGTGCTCCTCAGCTAGGGGCTGATCTGGGAGGTGAGGTTGGGGTAATCATTGCGTTCGATTCCCCTGCCCCCCCCCTGCACATCATGCAGCAGCATCCCTGGGCCCACCACAGCTGGGGAGAGAAGCTGATTCCACTCACAAGTAATAAGGATGGGGATGGATCCAGGGCCCGCTACCCCCAACTCTGCCCCTCTTGGCACCCTTGAGCTCCACTGACTTAGCTCTTGTTCTAGCTCTTGTTCTAGGCAGATTGACAGTTCTTTCATATTTTCTCCATTTTATTATGAAGAACACAACTGCGCTTTGGGGTAAATTCAATGCCTTGGAAATATTTTACCCTTTTCTTGTGTGGTACACAGTGACCTTATCCTAGATATGCCTGCAGTGTTCCATTACAGAGGTTCCAAAATGCCATCCTCAAAGCACACCAACAGTTCAGGTTTTAGAGATATCCATGGGTAAGCACAGGTGGTTAAATCATATTGACCAAAGTACTAATTAACTCACCTGTGGTCAAACATGGATACTCTTATAATCTGGACTGTGCTAGGGTGCCTTGAGTACTGTGTTTGGGAACCTCTATTCTATTGTCTTAATTTTATAGTCTTTGCTTAGAAATGCTCTAACTCAGTGTTTCTCAAACTCAGAGCCGGTCGCTATTAGCGCTCGCTCGTTCAGAAAAAGGGGGTGGCTATTCAAATGAACCGTTCACTCTTTGCGGTCTGTTGCCGCCTTTATGTCTGAACGAGCGAACAAAACATGCTGTCGTTTTTTTGATAAAAACGCCCCCTGGCCGCTCGCATCATACGTCATGTCCGCTATTTATTAGATTAATCGAGTACATCGACCAGCGTATGAACTGCTCACTATTCTTGTGGTTGGTTTTTCCTACCACAAATTTGCGAGCAGTTCTGACTATAAAATAACCCAGTGACGTGGTCAATGACGCTGCTGTATTAATTATGCACACCCATAAAATGCCCGTTTTGACCTTTAAGCACTCCTGCATTCTGATCTCCACTCCCCGTTTTCAAGCACCTTCCCCTGTTACCACCCACATACGCCTCCTCCTGTCACTCATATTAGCAGGCATTCGCTATTTAGCGAACAAACGATTTTCGGCCGCACTGACTGGTTCGCGCATGCGTATTATGATCCGTACGCATGCGCAGTTGGGCAAACAATCGCTCAGAACGAACGAGCGGCCGCTTACGAGTGGCTCTGAATCAGGCCCTCAGTCCTCATAAAACACTGTGCATGTTTTCAAGGCATATACTCAGGAATAATTACTACCACCTGTAAATTTGTTGTTCGTTAATTAACACACCAGTGCTCCAGCTAGATGATCTGAAATACATGTATTGTAAATGGGCCCATAAATCAGCAATCACAAAAGAACAATTCACAGATCCTGTGATTTTTTTCCCACCAATCTAAAGATTCCCCATTTCACCTATATGTACCCATATATTCTAGACAATATTGAAGGCTCATAATTTTTCCTTGTAACGGTCGGCAAATCGGCTGATCGTTATCATACACTAGCAATCTACAGCCCCCATTTGGTCGGTGAAATCCAGCATGCTGGACAACCTGATTTACAGATTCCAATCACTCTTTTTGTGGTAATCAGCGATTGGTGTATTCCAATCATCTGCAAAACAGAACATTGTCTCAGTCCATCGAGGACTGGGTTTGAGAAACACAGCACTAACTAGCTGGGGGAGCTCGCAAAGCATATTTACCTATTCTCCTGGAAGTTCCTCAATTTTCGGGTAGCCCCCCGCACTCCAAGAAGAGTGTCCGTGTTCTAGTGAAGTGGGGGGGTGGTACTAAATGATGCAAAACCTGTTTGCAGCAGTTTGCCGTGATGGGTGGGGCTTAATGACATAGGAGCCCGGCCCCACCCCATGATGTGGCCGGCTTCTCCCAGAGAGGAGATTAAAGAAGTCGGCAAGTATGTCATAGAGACAGGTTTATTCATGCTGCAGTCATGTGACCATACTTGCCTACCCTCCCAATTTGGCCAGGAGCCTTCCAAAAATCGTGTGCCACTCCCGGCCCCCCGGAAAGGCAGGCAAGCCTCCCGGTGGCTGCAAGACCCCTCCAGCCCCCCCTTCCCCTTGCAGTTATAAGACAACCCCCCGCAGTGGGGTTGGCCACAATTCACATCACTTTGCCCCGCCCCCTGCTTCACAATGCCGGTAATCTCGGAATTGTGTGGTGGGGCGATGCCAAAATGATGTGAATGCATGGTCACGCCTCCCGCTCCACCCGCAAAGCTATCCGGCCTCGTCCCCTGCAATGCCAATCTGGCTGCTCCCTCCTGGATAAGGCAGCCAGAATGTCGGCAACCCTTCATGTGACACACCTTACCTGCATACAGGTGGCCGCCAATAAACTATTTCTGAGACGTGAGAATATGTGGTTACTATGGAGGAAATCTAGTATGCATATAACAAGGTGTTACATACTAATACAATCACTTATTTTCAGTTTTTTGTTCCTAATTCATTTTGAAATTCGGTAGGATTACATTTTGTTTTGGCACATTAGAGTGTACTTTGTGTAGATTAGTGAAAATAAATTTCAATTAAATCCATCATGGTTCCATATTGTAATACGGCAAAATGTGAAAGAGCAAATATTATACATAGTAAGAGGTGCTCTTATGCTGAGACTTGTAGTGCCATGCAGAAAAAGGATATGCAGGTGCACACTCTAAGCACTAAGGGGTCTATTTACTAACAGGAGTTAAGGGTGCAAAAAGCTCATTAGACCTGAACATCCAAGTACATAACGCTTCTCGATATGTACTAATTGATGTTCTGGTCTAATCTGCTGCTAGCGTTAAATCTGTTAAATCTTATCGCGCTGCCATAGCCTCCTACGGCAGCGCTAAGTGCCTCAGAAGTTGTCCTGCTTACCGTGTCCTGTCATCTTCCGTGCGCATCGTGTCCCCTGGCTGCTAGTAACTCCTGTCTTGTCTATACTTAAGCATCCCAGAAGTCTCTGATGTATGTATTGTTTATGTGTGAATAAAGTTTACTTTAAAAAAAAACTGTTGCTGAGCTCCACAGACCACTCGCAGGATGCCGGAGTTCACGCGCCAGCACCACAGTCAACACGTCAGCCGCCGGGGTACACACACCCACATGATAACATGGACGCACATGTGCAGAAACTATGCTGCAGGCAATAAGGAGGGGGGCAGAAACCGCTGAGGGGTGAACTTAACGTTCACCCTTTTCGTCAGCTGGCTTCTTAGTAAAAGGTGCGGTAGCCGACTCCTGCTTCACAGCGCTAGCAGGCGAAGCAGGAGCGGCATTTACTCCACGTTATGTGGAATGTTAGTAAATTGACCACTAAGAACTGATAGTCAAAACAGATAAACTCTATAATTTACATGAAGTACAAATGAGGCTGTTAGCGCATATTTGTCCATCCATTACGTCAAGGTGAACCCCATTAAATGGGTCCCTAACATTGCTAATACTGGGCCTGATTCAGAGATGGATGCCAATGCATCTTTTACGATAATGCCGCAGCCAAGGGAATTCATAAAGATATACTCACCGGCTGCATCGCTAGTCAGCCGCATTGCGTATTACGAGATACCATGAGTCACACATTAGTCGCATCATCAAACATTGCACCAGCCCTATGGAGGCGCAGAATGTCAATATGAACAAGGCCGCCAAAATCAGCGCAACTGCAGAAAAAGGCGCAGTCACCGACTGCGACACTCCAGCAAAACGCCCATATCTGGCTAACCAATCCCCCTGTTACCACTAGGAACGCCCACTGATATTGCCTCACTCTGCATCCAAATTCGTTCTGCATCCCCCGACGCTAACCATCGAGATACACGCACAGTGCTGCTCGGACTACACTGCGTCCAACGTAAATATATTTTATAGTCACCTCAAATTGTTTTTCTCCTTGAAGTTACCATTAAGATTTGTGATTCATTTTTAACATAGAATGTGAATTCAAATAGAATCGGACAGTGCAAAGCTTTTACCAGACATAACACTATTGTATTGCTTTGTTTTGTTTTTATACTGATACCTCTATAATAATGTGACTAACGACTTTATAAAATTACTTTTACGAAGAAGTTTAGACTGAAGTAAGGTTTCTATTTCCCATCTTCATTGTTATTGTGACAATGGAAAAAAAATGATGGCTGTCGTTTTCCTAAATTTCATTGACGTGGTAATATGTAAAGCTTATAAGACTACTTTACGACTTGTATATATTCTCAAAATGGTAACTCACAATGCTTGCTTTTTAGAGGAAATGGAATAAATAAGATGACCTCTTATATAAATGTTTCCAATGTCAAAAGCCAGTAGTGAAGAACTATTACAATGAACAGCTTTTCTGTCTGGCATCAATGTTGTCCTAAAGTTTCTCAAAAGCTAAGGAAAGTGGGTGGAAGAAATCACAGACATTTTCTTCAACAAGATGTACAAAAAAAAGTTGCTTGTCATTTTTTCACTCCTATATTTGTTGGGATGGCCATCAATGAGTTAACTATTGATGGTTCAGGTCTGCACATGTGGAAATGAACAGGGTCTGTGGCTGTGCAAGTACCAAAAATGTTTATATATTTCCATCGGAACTCCCCCATCAAAAGTAAAACTATTTACCATTGTGAGGAATGGTGAGGGATGGTTTAGAGGTATAATATAAATGGATTTATTATTTCACAGTGTGTGACCAACAAAGACATAGGCGTCTATTCACTAAGCAGTGTTAGGAGAAGTGAAAAGTGAAGAGTGAAAAGTGACAAGGTGCCAGCCTATCAGCTTCTAACTGGCATCTCACAGGCTGTGTTTGAAAAATGACAGTTGGGAGCTGATTGGCTGGCACCTTATCACTTTTCACTCTTCACTTCTCCTAACACTGCTTAGTAAATAGACCCCATAATTACATCAGCATGGATAAAAATTCACTCGTATGTGGAGCTGTACACTTCTATGTGACCTCATAGCCCCTAACCATAAGCTTGGTTTCAAATACATCATCATCAGCGCGCACTTGTATAATTGGTGCGTTTCTGGGCACAACCTTGAAATAAATCATCAGCCATGATTTTAATACTTAGGGGACCAATTGACCAACGATCCTTAATACCAACGCATATTTTGTTTGGTATCGTAGTAATACCAATGAATATGCCTTTGGTAGTCAACATTACTTACCCCTGCGGCGAGGTCCAGCAACGTCTCCCTCCTTTGGCGGCATCCTTCATCCTGTTCACTGCCAGCAAGGGGCTGCTGTATTATGCGCATATGCAATGGCCAGTGTCGAAGCTGGATTATTGGCTGAGACAAGATCAGTTTAAAATTGAATCGCAGCGACACCATCTTGCAACTGGCCGCAAGACGCCATTTTGCGAAGTGGCCGCCTAGGCGCCATTTTGGATGGACTCACATTTTAGTACATTTGGCGATGGTGCCATTAGCGTCATGCGAATGCATCTGTGACCATCATCATATGTTGCGGCGATTCACTAAAAGCCTATTTCATTACTTTACGTATTATAAGGGATATATTCCAGAAATGGCTTTACAGTATTGCATTAAGCAAGTGGCCACAACTGGCTTGTGTAGATAAGCTTCCTGCATAGTGTTTGCCCACTACGGGTGGTCTGGCTAGAATAAATAAGCAGGCTTCCTGCAATGACATGATTTCGGGGGCTGGAGTGTCACCTTGGGTCTGTCTCTTGTAGTTGGGATATTTTGCATTTTCACACGAGACCGACAGAGGTATCTTTCCTTTGAACACAGGAAAGGTGGGAGGGCCTGTTGACAGGACATGTCGAACTATCTAGAAAATGTTAGAGACAAATGCACTCATCTTCATACACACATTAAATATGTCTTTATATCAAACCCTGAATACCCACACATTTCATATTCACTCATAAGGTTCAATAAGCATCAAAATGTATGATTTAAGTTGGTTTAGGTAGTTTAAATGCTGATAAATAAAGGTATTTGATAATTAAGGTATTATACATGATAAGCAAGTTGTGTTTGGTTTTGTTCTGATGCGTATGCTTTTTACAGCATCCCGGTGTTATTGGTGGAGAGATCGCATCATGCAAACTCAAGTTATGGATCGCAGAACTTACAAGCAACAAAAATGTTTAAATGTTAGAATGTTACAGAGGGCGTTACTAGAAAGATTCCCCTGCTGTTAGAGGCAGGGAGAGTCTATTTGAACCAGCCTGTTAAATGTGCTGTAACATATGCTTCTCCTCTGGGAACCAATGACATCAACAAGAAACTTCCCCATTGTCCTGTTTTAGTCTGTGGGGGATAAATATGTGTGCCCGGATACTGGTTTTTTAGTCCATGCTGAATGCTGTATGAACTGAAGGTCTCTTACTGATGCCTATCTCCGTACCAGAGGCACAGCGTATGAATACTGTACTTGGGGTCTGTATAATTTCCTTTTGTGCTCTGTGCGTGTGCCTCTCTCTCTGTGCGTGTGCCTCTCTCTCTCTGTGTGTGCCTCTCTCTCTGTGTGAGTGCCTCTCTCTCTGTGCATGTGCCTCTCTCTCTGTGCGTGTGCCTCTCTCTCTGTGCGTGTGCCTCTCTCTCTCTGTGTGAGTGCCTCTCTCTCTCTCTGTGTGCCTCTCTCTCTCTGTGTGTGTGCCTCTCTCTCTCTGTGTGTGCCTCTCTCTGCGTGTGTGTCTCTCTCTCTGTGTGTGTGCCTCTCTCTCTCTCTGTGTGCCTCTCTCTCTGTGCGTGTGCCTCTCTCTGTGCATGTGCCTCTCTCTGTGCGTGTGCCTCTCTCTCTCTGTGTGTGCCTCTCTCTCTCTCTCTGTGTGAGTGCCTCTCTCTCTGTGTGTGTGCCTCTCTCTCTCTCTGTGCCTCTCTCTCTGTGTGTGTGCCTCTCTCTCTGTGTGTGTGCCTCTCTCTCTCTCTGTGCCTCTCTCTCTGTGTGTGTGCCTCTCTCTGTGTGTGTGCCTCTCTCTCTGTGTGTGTGCCTCTCTCTCTCTCTGTGTGCCTCTCTCTGTGTGCGTGTGCCTCTCTCTGTGCATGTGCCTCTCTCTCTGTGCGTGTGCCTCTCTCTCTCTGTGTGTGCCTCTCTCTCTGTGTGCCTCTCTCTCTCTGTGTGTGTGCCTCTCTCTCTCTCTGTGTGCCTCTCTCTCTCTCTGTGTGCCTCTCTCTCTGTGTGTGTGCCTCTCTCTCTCTGCGTGTGTCTCTCTCTCTGTGCGTGTGCGTCTCTCTCTGTGCGTGTGCCTCTCTCCCTGTGCGTGTGCCTCTCTCTGTGCGTGTGCATCTCTCTCTGTGCGTGTGCCTCTCTCTCTCTGTGTGAGTGCCTCTCTCTCTGTGTGAGTGCCTCTCTCTCTGTGTGAGTGCCTCTCTCTCTGTGTGCCTCTCTCTCTCTCTGTGTGCCTCTCTCTCTCTGCGTGTGTGCCTCTCTCTCTCTGCGTGTGTGTCTCTCTCTCTCTGTGTGTGCCTCTCTCTCTCATTGTATTTATTTGCGCTTATTATACGCAGATCATAGCGTGTAACTGACTGTACTTTTACTTGAATAATACTTTGTGCTTCGGAACCACATGTTCTGAGTCTGGAGTCTCTATTTATTGTATGACTGCGTACGCAAATTAGCGTCATCCTTAGAGGTTTATAGGAAGGATATTAGAAGGTATAGGCAGGGGTATATAGAGGTTCAAAGGCAGTATCATTAATACTGTGGGCATTGCATAATGGACACGAATACTGTGGACATTGCATAAGGGACAATACTACTGTGGGCATTGTATAAGGGTCAGTACTTTGGGCATTGCATAAGGGGCACGAATACTGTGGACATTGCATAAGGGGCACTACTACTGTGGGCATTCTATAAAGGGCACTACTACTGTGGGCATTATGGACCTCATTCAGAGTTATATATTTTGAGTGGAAAAAACATAAATAATAGCTAATGATAGACAAGTATGGCTAAGGCCTCAATGATGTCACAAGTTCCAAGAGAGCTTCTTTGCCACGTGTATCACAATTTATAATCATACTTGTCTACTGTCCTGGAACGGCCTGGAGGCTCCCAAATCTCAGATGCTGCTCCCGTCCGCCAAAAAGAGCATCCAAGTTTTTCATAGTTGCACTTTTTCAGCTCAGTGCCGCCCATTTCCCAAGTAATGTGTCCGGTCTTGGCGACCGATGATGTATTCACACCGAATCGTGTCATCAAAGCCATGCCCCCGCTTTACAATGCCGGTAAACTCGTCATTGTATAGTGGGGGGTTGGACCACCATGATGCGATCATGCGGTAACACCCACCGCACCGCCTACCTATTCTGCACCACAGCCCCCGGGCGGGGCTTCAAGTAAGTACAGTGTTGTGTGTTAATATGTGTAAGGGACACTACTAATGTGGGAATTGTGTAAGGGGCACTGCTACTACTACTGTGGGCATTGCATAAGGGGCACTAATATTGTGGGCATGGCATAAGGGGCACGAATACTGTGGACATTGCATAAGGTGCACTACTACTGTGGGCATTGTATAAGTAGAACTATTTCTGTGGGCATAGCATATGGGGCACTAATACTGTCGAAGCTGGATTATTGGCAAGATCAGTTTAAATTAAATTGAATCGCAGCGACACCATCTTGCGACTGGCCGCCTAAGCGCCATTTTAGATGAACTCACACTTTAGTACATGTGGCAATATTACTATTAGCATCATGCGATTGCATCTGTGACCATCGCCATAAGTTACGGCGATTCACCAAAAGCCCATTTCATGACTTTACGTAGTTTGGATGCTCTGGATAAAGTGTATATTATTATAATTCCCCTAAAGAATATATTTCAGAAATGGCTGTACAGTATGTCAAAATTGGATTGCATTAGCTAAACAGAGCAAATGGCCACGTGACAACTAGCCTGTGTAGACAAGCTTCATGGACATAACGTCTGCTCTCACTCCAGGTGGCCCTGCTCGAATACAGCAAGAGGGTCGTTTGTAGCACCTTACATTAGCAGGCTTCCTACAATAAAATACCTTCAAAGCCAAGAGTGTTATCTGAGGTTTGGGTCTTGTAACTGTGCTAATTTGCATTTACACAAGAACCTGGGAGAACAAAGGACTGTACTTTTGAGCCTGGGAAGGGTGGGGGCTGCTGAGAGAGGGGGGCGTGTGGAACTATAAGGCTCAGCATTCCACACTGCTAGGTGTTCACTTAGTTTAAGTGAGATTTAAGTGCACCATTTCTCATACACACATTAATATGCACAATTGCGCTGTTAACTAATCGCATATTAGTGAATGAATAAGATCCTGTATGAAAACGCTGTTTATTAGCTTCATGCACATGCATCTGCCCCAAGTTAACTAGCGTCTTTACATCACACCCTGCATACTTACACATTACATATTCACATAAAAGGTTTAATAAGCTTTAAAGTATAAGATTTAAGTTTGTTCATTTAGCATAAATGCTGTGAAATAAAGATTATTTGGTAACTAAGGTTTTATACATGATATTAAAAACTAAGGTTTTATACAAGATAGCCGTGATTGGTATTGTAATGATGCGTACTCTTTCAACAGTATTCCGGTACCATCGGTGTGGAAATCGCATCATGCATTCTCAACTTATGGACCGCAGAGACTTCAAGCAACAAAATGTACATAATATGAACAACTGTTAGGATGTTGCATGAGGCAGGAAACCAGAGACCCCCAGTTGTTAGAGGCTGGGTTGTGTCTATTTGAATCAACCTGTTAAATGCCTTGTAACATATGACCTCTCCTTTAGGACCAATGGTATTAGCAACAAATGTCTCTATTGTGTTGTTTATTTCTGGGGGGTATAAATATGTGTGCTCTGACCCTGGGTTCCTAGTCTTTGTGCTGAATGCTGATTGACGAGGGGTTTCTTGCTGATGCCTAACATCTGGACCAGAGAGCGCTGCGTATGTATAATTGTACTTGGGTCTGTATAATCTCTTTGCGCTAAGATTATATGAGGATCATAGCATGTAACTGCTGTACTTTTACTTGAATAATACTTTGTGCTTTGGAACCACATGTTCTAGGTCTGGAGTCTTTATTTACTGGATGACTGCGTACACAAATTAGCGTCATCCTTAGAGGTTTATAGGAAGGATATTAGAAGGTATAGGCAGGGGTATATAGAGGTTCAAAGGCAGTATCATTAATACTGTGGGCATTGCATAATGGACACGAATACTGTGGACATTGCATAAGGGACAATACTACTGTGGGCATTGTATAAGGGTCAGTACTTTGGGCATTGCATAAGGGGCACGAATACTGTGGACATTGCATAAGGGGCACTACTACTGTGGGCATTGTATAAAGGGCACTACTACTGTGGGCATTATGGACCTCATTCAGAGGCGGTCGTTAGTTGCAAGCAGTCGCACTGAATCAGGGTGGCCGCTTGCATCCTGAATGGCCGCCTCCTTGTTGATCGCTAAGCTGTGGGTTACCACCCACAGCTTAATGACCGACCAGGTTGATGGTCGCGATGGTGATCACCATCGCGGCTTACGACCAGACCCTAAGGTTGGGTCTGGGCACTCGTAAGCCCCAGGGAGCTTTCTGCTCTGATGGAGAAGGAAGCTCCCCACTGACATCACTGATGATGTCAGTGCGGCCACCCACAAAATGGTAGGCGTTCGTTAAGGAATGCCTCCGTTTTGGAAAACACCCCCCGGCCCGCCTACCAAATGGGGCGAGCTGTCGATCAACATCGACAGCCGCCCCTTTGGTAGGAGCTCCGGAGCGACAGAGTTTGCGCTGGACTAACCATCGAGTCGGTTAGGAGCACATCGGCGCTTGCGACCGACTCTGAATAAGGTCCTATGTGTATAAGGGATAGTACTGTGGGCATTGTGTATAAGGGGCAGTACTGTGGCCATTATGTGTATTAGGGGCGCTACTGTCAACATTGTGTATAAGGGGCACTTCTGTGTGTCGTAACGTGAATAAGGGACACTACTATGTGGTGTAATGTGAATCAGGGGCACTATGTGCGGTGTAATATTAATAAGATTGTGCTACTGTGTGGTGTAAATTGAATTGGGCGTACTATTGTGTAGCTATGCCCCTTGCTTGTGAGACCACGTTCCTTTTTTGCGGCACACACTGAATAAAATTGGGAAAGAGGGCGCAAATTTATAGTTTTTAAGGGGACGCAGAACACCCTAACACTGGCCCTGATTTATACCTTATCATATTGACTGTTGTTTATCTTCTATCACCTGTATTCTGTTATCTTCAATATAACCTACTCTGGTTTGGTATCAACATGTGGGCTAACCTCCTTATGCACCTACCAACTTGTAGGCAACTGCCAATATGATAATAGATCAGACCACATAATGGCTGCCTCCTCTCAGGGTGCACGTGACAGGTACAGTGATGCCTCAATGATGTCTCTAGTTCCTAGTAAATTGATGGGCTGCATTCGCATATATACAATTTCATCCCACAAGATGTCTGCTTGCACCTTGGCAAAGGCATGTTGCACTGCAGACAGGGCCTGATTATCGTCTGTGGGGGCCCCTGGGCAACAAACATGTGGGGCCCCTATTAAATGTGACGAACTGGGGGTATGCGCATGGGGACCCCAGTATTGTCAGTGCCCACAGTGGTAGTGCCCTGTATGCAGAGCCCACAGTAGTGGTGCCCTTTATGCACTGCACCCAGTAGTAGTGCACCCAGGAGTGGTGCCCCCTACAGGGTTGTCTTAACAGCAGTGTGGGCCCTGGGCAAAGCAATGTACTGGGGCCCCTACCCCCCCATTCAAGGGAAAAAATTTACAATAAATTGTCACTAAAATTAAACCCTCCTGAATGCCCATCAGACCTCCCACACATGCAGAGAGACTCTGACTGGTCTGAAGCTGGTGGATAAAGAGAAACAGGGACTGTGGTGAGTACTCATCACCGGGGGAGGGATGTGGTGGGGGAGGTGAGGTCAGAATACAGTGCACCGGCGGCCGGCTTATAAAAATATCACAAATTTACCAACTGGCCGCAGCTGCAGGGGGGCGGGTTGGCGGGCCTCTACAAGCTTCGGGCCCTTGGGCAGCTGCCCAACAAGCCCAATGGAAGAGATGGCCCTGGCCCCCTATGCAATACTCCCATTAGTAGTGCCCCCAGTAGCCATGCCCCCTGTAGTTGTGCCCCCAGTAGTAATGCCCCCAGTAGTAGTGTCCCCAAAAGTAATGCCCCTGTATAAATACCCCCAGTAGTAATACACCTGTAGTTGTGACCCCAATAGTATTGACCTCCAGTAGTCATGCCCCCTGTGTGTGCCCAATAGTAATGCCCTAGTAGTAATGCCCCCTGTATAAATGCCCTCAGTAGTAATACCCCTGTAGTTGTGCCCTCAGTAGTCATACCCCCTGTGGTAGTGGTCACAGTAGTAATGCCCCCTGTAGTAGTACCCTCTGTATAAATGCCCACAGTAGTAATACCCCTGTAGTTGTGCCCCCAGTAGTCCTGCCCCCTGTGGTAGTGGCCCCAATAGTAATGCCCTCTGTATAAATGCCCCCAGTAGTAATGCTCCTGTATTAGTGCCCCTAATAGTAATGCTCCCTCTGCAGTAGTGCCCAAGTAATGTCCCACCTTCAAGTAGTAGAGCCCCCAATAGTAATTCCCCCAGTAGTGGTGCCCCCCCCTGAGCAATGCCCCCAGTAGAAAAGCCGCTTGCGCTAATAAGAAAAAAAAGCTAATACTTACCTTAAGCCCCACTCCCACGTCCGCTGCGGTCCACGTCCAGTCCGCTCTGCTGCTCCTCTGCACCATGGGAGAGACAAGTGCACTGCGTGAGCCGGAAGCCGGAGCTCACGAATGAGCTCCAGTCTCCGGCTCCAGCTGCCGCTGCGGGGAGGGAGCCTGGCAAATGGAGCCTCCCTGCGGCGCCGGGGTTAGGTTGGACGGAGGAGGCGGAACTGGTTCCGTCTCTTCCGGTTCACTTTAACCCCGATGGCTGTGGGGGCCCTTCAGGTGTGGAGGCCCAGGGACGACCACCCCTGTCGCCCCCCTGTTAATCCTGACGTGACTGCAGTAGGGACAGATTTCAAATGTGCAGAGATTTATAGTTAGGAAGGGCGTTTCCTAGTTTAATTCTACATTTCAGTCTAAAATGAAAGCTGCAGAGTATTTGTTTGCTACATGCAAAATCATGCTACATGCAAAATCATGTCAGATTCACACAGGATATTCAAGTGTCCTTCTTATGTCCTTAGAAGATAGGAAGTACTGTACTACCCAAATAAGTTAAAGAAACCAACTATGTGGAATTGTAGCCACTAATGGGAAATTGTGTGTGTTGGAGGTGGTGCGCCCCTGAGTCCCCCCCAAACAAGAGTCTTGTTTTTCTTTAATTTCTACTACATGCAATAGCAGCCAGTACAGTTTGAGTCTCCCATATCCAAAATGCTCGGGACCAGGGGTATTTTGGATAACGGAATATTCCGTATTTTGGAATATTTGCATATCATAATGAAATATCTTGGGAATGGGACCCCAATATACACACAGAATGTATGTATGGGTTTATATACACCTTATACACACAGGCTGCAGGTCATTTTATACAGTATTTTCAATAATTTTGTGGCTCAAGCAAAGTTTGTGTACATACATGAAATTCATTTATATTTCATATACACCTTATACACACTGCCTGTAGGTAATTTTATACAATATTTTTAATAATTTGTTCCTTAGACAAAGTTTGTGTACATTGAACCATCAAAAATCAAAGGTTTCATTATCTCAGTCACGCCAAAATAATTCTGTATTTCGGAATATTCCGTATTTCGGAATATTTGGATATGGGAGACTCAACCTGTATTTTCCCTGCATGCAAAAAAAAAAACACATTTGCACCCCTTGCATTGCAACATTGTTTGCTCCAGGTGCAAATTGCTTCTTGTTTGCTGCTTTTTTTTAAAATATTTGCTCATAACTCTGAATCAGGCCCTGTGTGTACATGCCAGGCACACTTGAAGATATAACCTGAGCCTTGCATTTGTATTAGCATCACTAGCATTAGAGTTGCATTATAAGTCGAGTACAAGTAAGGAGGTGATTTATAAAAATGGTAGAGCTATAAAAGTCTGCATTTCGGGAACAAAAATTCGTTACGGGTAGTTTTTACTATTCTATTGAATCATAAAAATGCTAGTCGGTGTTGACAGATTCACTTTTAATGTCTCAAGACGTTAAATTGATCCTGGCATATGTGGATAGTCTAAAAGCAAAGTGGTAAAAAACAGAGAGACTACACAGATCTTTAATGGGATCTCTGGATAAATTGTGCAAAGCAAACAGTTAAAAAATGACTCAGAGAAGCAGAGCAATGTCCCCATTTGTCATTTATACAATCTCACTGAGAGAGGGGACATAGGAAACAGTGAGACTGAGTAATGGTTCCACACTGCTGACAAACAATGGCAAGCGAGATACTGTACAGTATGTGGTGAAGTTGTTACAAAAAGTTTGCCACTGAACAAACAGCAGATGTTGGCAATAGAACAGACAGCAGGTCGCCTGCGATAAACAATTCACACAAAGTTTGACAGAGAGGTTACCTACAAATCCCCTCACACTTCATAGACATGTACTTTTCTCAAAACATTTCCCACAAAGTGCACCTGTTGCCCACATGCTGGAGCCACTTAATGGATGAGGTCTATCGATATGTTAGGAACAAGGGACATCTAAGAGGAATACGTTTTAATTGGCTCACAGTGAATTACTAGGATGCACTCTGATATATATTGGCTTGTCCCACAAAATGGCAGCCCCCAGGCTATGTAGGAGACTAGTGCAGTGTAAGAAAATTGTCATCATCAACAGGGAAAAGTTTACCATGTCTATGGGAATTGTAATTATATGTATCCTAAAAGCCTTATCTTAAGGATATGAGTGATTTAAAATTATACACCTCCCTAAGGAGTATGAGTGAAATGTTTGACTCGTGTCTCCATACCTTTACTATTACTCAACTTACATATAATTACACCCAGTACTCCACTCTAAATATACGTGATCTAAGATGTTCTCAACTAAATGTACGGCTGCATATTTGTATGCATGCACAGTATGGAAATGCATATTGTTATTCACCGCAAATGGACATTCGTAGATGCACCCCCTAATGTGCACACAGTGGTCTTTGTGAAATTACCCTGGATAGGGCAAGATACAAATAGTTGTGGTTTAACAAAGAGAAAAAGAAATAGAGAAGAAAATGGAAAAATAGTATAAGCTCATAAAGATAGGGGTCTATTTACTAAGCCTTAGATAGAGATAAAGTGAACAGAGATAATGTACCAGCCAATCAGCTCCTGTCATGCATACGTGCCGACTATCTGGCTGCCCCTTCCGGGAGGGAGCAGCCAGATCGGCATACCTGGGGGGCGAGGCCAGCAAACGGGGGTGGGGCCGGCCAGATGGCAAGGGTTTGTGGGCGGGGAGGGGCAGGGGCGGAGCCATTCAGAATCACATCATTTTGGTCCCGCCCCCACTACACTGATATTACAGGCAGTGTGAAGGAGGGGGCAGGGCCAAAATGACGCGATTCCGCATGAATCATGTCACCGCCCCCCCTCGCTGTGGGGGTTTTACATGGAATTGCGGGGGGACACGAGGGGTGTGCCGCAGCCGGGAGGATTGCCTGCCTTCCCGGGAGGTCGGGAGCGGTACCCGATTTTCGTTAGGAGCTGGTTAGTTGGCACTTTATCTCCATTTCACTTTCAAGGCTTAGTAAGTTGACCCCTAAGTTCATTTGCTGTGAATAGGTCCCAGTTCAAGCAGCACAAATGCACTAGGTGAGATTTAATTTACAGACCTGACAGTATATCCAGGAAATTAGTTCATATGAAAAGTTTTGATGAGTAAACTATGTCTGGAACAAGGTTTTCTTGGAAAAAAAGAAAAAAAAAAGTAAAAGCTTAGTGAAATGTACAATGTCTGTGCTGTAGGAAAGATGTGGGCCGTGAGTAGTCTCAAATCACAAGTGTTTTTATCTTAGTTTCCTACAGTACGTTCTGAAAGCTTCATTACCATGTACAGCTAACTTATGTGCCAGAGGCAGCGGTAAAATCAGAGTACTCTCAGCGGTGATTTCACCTTTGCCTTTCAGCAAAAGAATATAAATATTCTATGTACTTGACATATATAAAATGTACAAGTGTTCTGCTCTGGAAGTTGTTATAGAATAATACTAGTGAAAGATCTTGTGCAATGCCAGAAATAAGAGAGGAACTTTTTTTTTTTTTTTTTAAAGTATGTACTTATTAAATGCTGGAAATACAATTTTGTGATGATTATATTAGAATGTTGATGAGATAATTATGAAAACACAACTACTGTACATGGGAACATGATCATTATCGGTGATAGCGTTACGTCAGTGGGTGCACTATTTGGAGTCTCTCAAGTGTGCGCAGCCCAAAGCATGCTGTGATTCACTTGCGTGCAAGCTAAGAGCCCATGAAAACATCCAGGGACAGTTTGCCGGGGATCGGTATGAACGGTTGAAATCCCGACGCCGAAAGACCGGCAGCAGTGAAGATCCCGACAGCTAAAAAAGGTAAGTATTACTAACCCTCTCCCCCCCTAACCCTCACTTAGGGGTGCCTAACCCTAACCTCCCCTCTAGTGCCTAACTCTAGCCCTCCCCGTAAGTGCCTAAACCTAACCCCCCTGTCCCCGCAGCTTAAACCGGAGAGGGGAGTGCCTAACCCTAACATCCCCCCAGGGGTGCCTTACCCTAACCCCCCCTTTCCCTAGCCTAACCTTAACCTTCCCAGGGGAGTGCCTAACCCTAAGTCCCCCTCGGGAGCCCCTAAGCTAACCCTCCCCCCCCACAGCTGCCTGCGCCCGCCGCCTGGCTTACCTTCGTTCGGTATGCCAGGCGTCGGGCTCCCGGTAGTAGGGATAATGATAGGCGTCGGGATGTCGACGCCTATTATTAGACCCTTGCCGGGATTTGATACTCAGGAAGCCGTCATTCAGCATTTAGACCGTCGGCTTCCTGACTGCATCCCATTTGCCGGTAGCAAGCGAATCTGTATGCGGTTCGGCTTTATTTCTCAAACTGAACTAACGTAGATATAAGTGTAGCATCTTTTAATTGTCATTTTTCTCTGGGCCTTATTTTGAGGTGGATGCTAAGGT
Source organism: Taudactylus pleione (assembly GCA_031769625.1). NCBI lineage: Eukaryota > Metazoa > Chordata > Amphibia > Anura > Myobatrachidae > Taudactylus > Taudactylus pleione. The sequence continues at coordinate 7,501,742 of JAUIMM010000113.1, forward strand.
TTGAGCGGCTGCGATTTGTTTCAGATTCGCAGCTGCCATAAAATGCAAAAGCTAGTTTCAGCCTGCCCCATCAGCAATTGCGAGCACTGGAGATTGCAAGCCATGTGACGCCCCATGTCCGTGGACAGTGGAAATGTGCCACTGTACTCAAGCACTCCACCATCGGTACACCGTTACAATGACCATGGACACTTACGAGGCCCTATGGCTGGTGAAGGGTCTAATCATGGCCTCTTAAACTGCGGCTCTGCGTTTGAGAACACAGTAACGTTCACTGACACGTCCTGGACGCTCCCATAACACGCCCATGAGACTGTATTTTTTTGCATTCACTACAGGCCAGCTCGCAGTCACCTCCCAGGAATGACCCTGCCTTTTGCGTATGTAACAGCGATCTCTGTGGACACTCAGTGGTACGCACGCGCCATAGTGGTTGCCATAGTTTTTGCGCATGCACAGTAGCAAGAAAATCTCTCGGGTCGATGGTGGCCCAGTGCGCACGCGCAAAAAGTGCTCGCTCCGGGACAGCTCGGCATGGCGGGGGTGGTGGCTGAGCAAACAGAGGCGTTCCTGCAGGAACGCCAGCCGTTTGTGGGTGGCCCTACTGACATCACTATTGATGTCAGTAGGTGGACTTCCTGCTCTAATAGTGCAGGAAGTCCACTGGGGCTTGCAGCAACGAGACCCTTGCGGTCTCGTCGCAAGGGTCTCGTTGCAAACCCGATGGTCGCGATGGTCTTGACCATCGCAACCATCATCATGGCCGCTCGCATAAGCTGTGGGTGGTAACCCACAGCTATGCGAGCGGCCAAGAGGCCGCAACAAATAAAAACGCACATGCCTTGATTCAGAGCGAGCGCACGTTTTTTGCGAGCGGCTCTGAATCAGGCCCAGAGGCTGCTACAATTACCCAACACAACTAGATCATTGGAAAAAAAGATCATGATAATATTCTATTTACACTCCAGACAGTGATAATACACCTATGCAATATGCCCTAACTACTAGATATCACATCATATCACCACTAGAGATCCTAATACACTTCTGTTGTCTGCTATTCAGAAACACAACACTACAGTAGACTTACCCATCATGACTTACATAATTGAAGTTACTATATAAAACAGTTCAATTCTACTGTATACAGACATGGCATGATTACTGCAAATTGTAAAAATATAATCCTTTTAAGTCTCTACAGACAGAGAAAAATACACATATACAACATGAGATGGAAGGCAGATTGCAGCCAGGTTCTGGGTAGGGGTGTGCACCGGCCACTTTTCGTGTTTTGTGTTTTGGTATTGGATCTGGATCTTTCTTCGTGTTTTGGATCTGGATTGGTTTTGCCAAAACCACCCTTCCGTGTTTTGGGATCTGGGTTTTGTGTTTTGGATCTGTATTTTTTTGAAAAAAAGCATAAAAACAGCTTAAATCACAGAATTTGTAGGTTTTTCTGCTCCTATGCTATTATTAACCTCAATAACCTTAATTTCCACTCATTTCCAGTCTATTCTGAACACCTCACAATAGTGTTTTTATGTCCAAAAGGTTGCACCGAGGTAGCTGGATGACTATGCTAAGCGACACGAGTGGGCGGCACAAACACGTGACCCATCTAGGCGTGAAACTGCAGTGGCAGACAGGATGGCAGTTTGAAAAACTAGGCCCCAAACTGTACATAATGCAAAGAAAAAAAAGAGGTGCAAGATGGAATTGTCCTTGGGCCCTCCCACCCACCCTTATGTTGTATAAACAGGACATGCACACTTTAACAAACCAATCATTTCAGCGCCAGGGTCTGCCACACAACTGTGGCTGAAATGATTGGTTCGTTTGGGCCCCCACAAAACAAGCTGGCAATTAATCTGTCCCTGCACAAACTGGCTCTACGGAGGCAAGATGTCATCCTCATCCTCCTCATCCACCGATTCCTCACCCTCTTCAGTGTGTACATCCTCATCCTCACAGAGTATTAATTCATCCCTGCTGGAACCACAGGTCCCTCTGTACGTTCTGGAGGCTGGTCTCCCTGGAAGAGTTGATAATTCATTTTATGAACATCATCTTCTCCACATTTTGTGGAAGCAACCTCCTACGCCTTTCGCTGACAAGGTTCCCGGCTGCACTAAACACTCTTTCGGAGTACACACTGGAGGGGGGGCAACTCAGGTAAAATAGAGCCAGTTTGTACAGGGACCTCCAAATTGCTTCTTTTTCCTGCCAGTACAGGTACGGACTGTCTGACATGCCTACTTGGATGCTGTCACCGATGTAATCCTTTAACAGACAGACGCACGCTTGTCGCTGCTGCTTTGAGGATGCAAGTGCGGCTACAGCCCACACAATTCACAAAGACAGAAAAAAAAAGAACAATATTTTAATTGTTTGTGTAGCACACTTTGAGGGTGTCACCACCCTTTAACAGACAGACGCACGCTTGTCGCTGCTGCTTTAAGGATGCAGGTGGAATCTAGATGGGATTTGGAAACGAGGACACACTACCTCCATCAATTGTCTAAATCCCACTGCACTAATGGCGGATACCGGATGCACGTCTAACACCAACATAGCAGTCAAGGCCTCAGTTATACGTTTTGCTTCAGGATGACTGCTGTCGTACTTCATCCTCATCGCTAGGGACTGTTGGAGGGTCAATTGTTTAGTAAAAGTAGTGATGTTCCTACTTCCACTCTGGGATGATGAACAACTCCCAGCAGCAGCAACAGCACTAGGAGGAAGTGGTTCTTGATCTTTCCCTATTTTATTTTTATCGGAGAAAGTTTGGTCCTCCATTTATGTTATATTGATATATACGTGCGGCTAAAGCGCACACAAACACAGAAAATATTTTTTTATTTTTGCTGGAGAGTAGTGCACTTTGTGGGTTACACCACCCTTTAAGAAATGAGCCAGCCGGCTCTTTACTTATGGGACACAGGCGCACGCTTGGCGCTGCTCCTTTGTTGATGCACGTGCAGCCACAGTGCACACAAGTCACAAACACAGAAAATATATATTTTTATGGTTTGGAGTGTACTTTGGGGGTTACAGAACCCTTTAACGGTCAAGCCAGCCGGCCCTTTACTTATGACACAGGCGCACGCTTGGCACTACTTTGTTGATGCACGTGCGGCTACTGCGCACACAATTCACAAACACAGAAAAAATATTTTGTTATTTGGTTTGGAGTGTACTTTGGGGGTTACAGCACCCTTTAACGGTCAAGCCAGCTGGCCCTTTACTTATGACACAGGCACACGCTTTGCAGTACTTTGTTGATGCACGTGCGGCTACTGCACACACAATTCACAAACACAGAAAATAATTTTTTTTTTGGTTTGGACTGGAGTGTACTTTCGGGGGTTACAGCACCCTTTAACGGTCAAGCCAGCCGGCTCTTTACTTATGACACAGGCGCACGCTTGGCAGTACTTTGTTGATGCACGTGCGGCTACTGCGCACACAATTCACAAACACAGAAAATTATTTTTTTTTGGGTTTGGACTGGAGTGTACTTTCGGGGGTTACAGCACCCTTTAACGGTCAAGCCAGCCGGCCCTTTACTTATGACACAGGCGCACGCTTGGCACTACTTTGTTGATGCACGTGCGGCTACTGCGCACACAATTCACAAACACAGAAAATAAATATTTTTTTGGTTTGGACTGGAGTGTACTTTCGGGGTTACAGCACCCTTTAACGGTCAAGCCAGCCGGCTCTTTACTTATGACACAGGCGCACGCTTGGCAGTACTTTGTTGATGCACGTGCGGCTACTGCGCACACAATTCACAAACACAGAAAATAATTTTTTTTTTGGTTTGGACTGGAGTGTACTTTCGGGGGTTACAGCACCCTTTAACGGTCAAGCCAGCCGGCCCTTTACTTATGACACAGGCGCACGCTTGGCACTACTTTGTTGATGCACGTGCGGCTACTGCGCACACAATTCACAAACACAGAAAATATTTTTTTTTTTGGTTTGGACTTTGGGGGTTACAGCACCCTTTAACGGTCAAGCCAGCCGGCCCTTTACTTATGACACAGGCGCACGCTTGGCAGTACTTTGTTGATGCACGTGCAGCTACTGCGCACACAATTCACAAACACAGAAAATAATTTTTTTTTTGGTTTGGACTGGAGTGTACTTTCGGGGGTTACAGCACCCTTTAACGGTCAAGCCAGCCGGCCCTTTACTTATGACACAGGCGCACGCTTGGCACTACTTTGTTGATGCACGTGCGGCTACTGCGCACACAATTCACAAACACAGAAAATAAATATTTTTTTGGTTTGGACTGGAGTGCACTTTCGGGGTTACAGCACCCTTTAACGGTCAAGCCAGCCGCCTCTTTACTTATGACACAGGCGCACGCTTGGCAGTACTTTGTTGATGCACGTGCGGCTACTGCGCACACAATTCACAAACACAGAAAATAATTTTTTTTTTGGTTTGGACTGGAGTGTACTTTGGGGGTTACAGCACCCTTTAATGGTCAAGCTAGCCGGCCCTTTACTTATGACACAGGCGCACGCTTGGCAGTACTTTGTTGATGCACGTGCGGCTACTGCGCACACAATTCACAAACACAGAAAATAATTTTTTTTTTGGTTTGGACTGGAGTGTACTTTCGGGGGTTACAGCACCCTTTAACGGTCAAGCCAGCTGGCCCTTTACTTATGACACAGGCGCACGCTTGGCACTACTTTGTTGATGCACGTGCGGCTACTGCGCACACAATTCACAAACACAGAAAATATTTTTTTTTTTGGTTTGGACTTTGGGGGTTACAGCACCCTTTAACGGTCAAGCCAGCCGGCCCTTTACTTATGACACAGGCGCACGCTTGGCAGTACTTTGTTGATGCACGTGCAGCTACTGCGCACACAATTCACAAACACAGAAAATAATTTTTTTTTTGGTTTGGACTGGAGTGTACTTTCGGGGGTTACAGCACTCTTTAACGGTCAAGCCAGCCGGCCCTTTACTTATGACACAGGCGCACGCTTGGCACTACTTTGTTGATGCACGTGCGGCTACTGCGCACACAATTCACTAACACAGAAAATATATAATTTTTTAGCACTTGGGGGGAGCACCCCTGATGGACAGAGCACCCCCTGGACAACACTACAGCACCCCTTTAGGACTGGGACACTGCACAGGACTTTGGAGTGGACACAGCCCCTATGGAGAACTGACTGCACAACACAGTCCAGCCAGCCCCTATGGACTTTGAAGTAGTGGACACAGCCCCTATTAACAACAGCAGCACAGCACAACACAGCCAGCCCCTATGGACTTTGAAGTAGTGGACAACAGCAGCACTACACTACACTACACTACACAGCCCTAACTCCCACCCTCCCTCTTCACTGTCCACAGCCGAGTGAGAAAATGGCGCCGATGCGGGTACCTTATATAGGATCCAAAACCTGCGAGACTCGGAAGGCGGGATGATGACGTTTTGCCTCGATTTCAGATCCGAGTCAGGCGGGAAAAGTCGAGCCTGATTCGGATCGGACTCGGATCGGGGGGGCTCGGGGGGGTTCGGATTTCACCTCTAGTTCTGGGTTTATACTTTATAGAACCGTCCTATGAAATGCACAACAAAACTCTACCGTGATGGACAGGAAAAGTACCAACAAGGGTAACAAAGGAGGTGCAGAAAAGAGACAGCTGGCAGAGAGTTTCCTGCTTGCGAGAACATAAAGTGTAATACAGTACTGTATGCAGTCACACTAGAGCAGTGGTTCCCAAACTGTGCACCGTGGCACCCAGGGGTGCCTCTGGACACTTGCGGGAGGGCCTCAGGTTGATGGTCCAGCACCAAATCAAATTATTTATGGTCAATGTAATGTAAATATGTGCACAAACAGAAGCGCAAACCTGTCCAAAACTATATAACTGATCCAAAGGATGACATTACTTTACTACATTTTTTGGGGATTTTCTCAATAACAAACATTTGGATTAGGGCTGCCGTGAAAACAATGCTGTTACTTTAGGGCGCTGTGATTCAAAAAAGTTTGGGAACCTCTGCACTAGAGACTTAGGACCAGTGGCGACACTAGGGTATTTGGAGCCCAGGGCAAGTTGAAAAATGGAGCCCACCCCCCCTGTATGTGCGTACCCCGAAAAATGAGTGTGGTCACATGCCACAAGGGGCGTAGTCACTGAAAAATGGGGCTTGTCAACATGACACACACCCCTTTCTTGTCACTCTCTGAACATTCCTTTGCATTCCATATGCACCTTAATGCCCCCAGTAATAGTGCCCCTCTTAATATGCCACTGTAGTAATGCCCCTTATGCAATGTCCCCAGTAGCAGTGCCCCATGTAGTAGTGCCCATGCAGTGCCACCAGTAGTGCCCTTTATACAGTGCCTCCTGTTGTGCATCCTATTACAGTGCCCCCAGTAGTGCACCCTTATACTGTGCCCCCCTATGCAGTGCCCACAGTAGGGTCCCACCTTATGCAGGCCCCCAGTAGTGCCCCTTATACAGTGCTCCCAGTATGCAATGCCCCCAGTAGTAGTCCCCCTTATGCAGGTCCCCAGTAATGTCCCTTACACAGTACCCCCAGTAGTGATCCCCCATATGCAGTGCCCTTTATACAGTGCCCCCAGTAGTGGTCCACCTTATGCAGGCCCCCAGTAGTGCCCCTTATACAGTGCCCCCTGTAGTGGGCCCCCTTATGAAGGCCCCCAGTAGTGATCCCCCCTATGCAGTGCCCTTATACAGTCCCTCCCCCCATTGTGGTCCTCCCTATTCAGTGCCCCCAGTAGTGATACAGTGCCAGTAGTACCCATAACATAACACACACAGACATACATTCAAACACAAAACACTGACTTACCTTACCTGAATCCCCGCTCCTGCCGCTGTCTGCTCCTCCATCCTCCCACTCGGTACTATGGGAGAGACGTCATGACGTCTTTCCCATTACCCACTGCAGGAGCAGGAAGGCGGAGCTCATGAGTGAGCTCCAGCCCGGCTCTGGCGGTGGGCGCAGCAGTCAATGAGAGTCTGTCTGACTCTCATTGGCGGCTGAAACATACACAAGTGTACTACCCAGCACCAGCGGCGATGTGTGTGTTACTGTGTAGTGTGGACCGCACTCACTGTGGTCTGCACTACACTGACTGACCTGTAACGTGGCCCGGCGGCACACACCCCCCACACACACACACACACCAGCCGGTCCCAAGGCGCCCAGGGCACAAGCCCCGGTGGACCCTGCCCTAGTTACGTAACTGCTTAGGACAAAGGACATGTGTTGGTTTTGTTGACTTTGTGGTGGGGCCGTGGTTACTCATGACAAGACTGTGGGGAGCAGCCAATTATTTACACTGTAGCAGCCATTCTAGGCACCCTGCTATCCAGATGAGGCTAGCAGAAAAAAGCTTTGAGGGCCAGACCGAATGATTCCGAGGGCCTTATATGGTGTCACGGCCAGGGTATTTCAGCATGGCGCTAGGCGAGTGTTACCAGTGAGGTCATTGTGGCGCGGGCTGTCTGGTGGCGGAGCTGGTGTCTGGCGGGGGGCTTTGGCTGCGCGCGTTGTTGTGCGGGCCTGTTGTCACTCTGCGCTGGTAAGGCCTGGCGGCGTCTCCATTCCGTTTGGCATGGGCGCCGCCATCTTGCCTTCTGGCCATGTGATGCGGCTGGCCAATCCTGGTGAGTCACATGTTCCCTCCGGCCAGTACAGCACGGCATGGGGTATTTAGGAAGGGTCAGTGCCTTCCTTCTTTGCCAGTGCAACGTGTATCTCAGCCTAGCTGAGAGGGAGTTCTCTGTGCTTACCTGTTCCTGTGAATTCGCTGTCTGCCAGTCTGCCTGTCAGCTCCTAGCTCCCACTGGACTACCCCGCTTCCTCCATCACCCTTGCCCATACCTGAGTGCCTGAGCCTGCTGACATCCTGCGCTTCAGTTCACTACTTGTATACCTGGCTTGTTTATTTTCAGCTCACTACAAACCTGGCTTGATTATTTTCAGTTTCACTACCTGCACACCTGGACAGCTTTAATTGTATCTACTTGGACATTAACCCTTTTACTCCCACCACAGAACTCTTGTGCACATTATATATTCCTGGACTTTTATTTATTGCCATTATCTGTCTACTCAAGCACTTATTAAAAATTCTAGTTTTATTTTTAAATCTGCTTCTGTGATCACTCCTGCTACCACCCCGGGTCCACAAACAACCCAGAACATCACAGTTTGCACTGGCCCCATGGAGCCGGCCATGGATCAGGAGTCAGGAGTGGATTTGTTCAGGTGCATTTCTGGTCGTTTAGAAAATCTGGAAAACATGCAGCATCAGATGGCTCAATTTCTGCAAGAGATGTCCAAGCGACAGGATAGTTTGCAAACTTCCTTTTCTACCCCTGGAGTACCAGCATCTACATCCGCTTTAGCGTCTGGGAATACAGGAGGCAGATCATCTCCCCGCTTACATCTTCCTTTACCAAGTAAATTTGATGGCAACCCTAAACTCTGCCGAGGATTCCTAAATCAGTGTGACATACATTTTACTCTGCAGCCTGACAACTTTCTAACTGCAAGAACTAAAGTGGCTTATATAGTCTCTCTGTTATCCGGCCAGGCCTTGGAATGGGCTTCCCCACTCTGGGAGCGCTCAGATCCGCTGCTGGATAATTACGCAGGCTTTGTCTCATCCTTCAGGAGGATTTTCGATGAACCTGGGCGTACTGTATCAGCATCATCAAACATCATGACACTGAGACAAGGGGTCCATCCTGTCAGTCAATATGCCGTGCAATTCCAAATTTTAGCATCAGAGCTCAAATGGAATGAGGAAGCCCTCACCTCGACCTTCTGGCATGGGTTGTCAGACCGACTAAAGGATGATCTAGTAACTCGAGAGCTTCCTACTAATCTGAACGACATGATTTCTTTGTGTATCAAAGTTGACCTACGCTTCAGGGAACGTCAGGCTGAAAAAAACAGAACTGACCGGCAAAGGTCATTTACCCCCTCCATTTCTACCCGTCCCATTCCTTCCCCTACTGAAGAGGAGCCTATGCAGGTGAATCATACACACCTCTCTAAAGAAGAACGTCAGAGAAGAATGCAAAAGAACCTCTGTCTGTACTGCGGAGAGTCCGGTCACCTGCTGATCTCCTGCCCCCGTAAACCTGGAAATGCCAAATCCTAACTGACCCTGGAGACATCAAGTTAGGAGTTATGAACCCGTCTCCAAAAATTAAAGATTTCACAATTACCCTAGCCTTGGATCTTAAACCCAAACCTGTCTTTGCTACTGCTCTAATCGACTCAGGAGCAGCCGGAAATTTCATAACGTCTAGTTTCATTGATAAATTTCAGATACCTTGTTTGTCTCTCAACCATGCTATCTCTCTGACCTCGATAGACGGACGCCCTCTGACTAACGGGATAGTCACCAAAGAGACTCAACCTGTATTGGTCCGAATTGGGGCACTTCATTCTGAGTCCTTAAAATTCCTGGTGATATCAGAGGCCTCTCAAGAAATTGTTCTTGGTCTACCCTGGTTACGTAAACATAATCCCAGGATTGATTGGAGTTCTATGCAGATTCTGTCATGGGGTATGGACTGTCAGAAATCCTGTCTTCCAAAAATTCGACCTGTGAGAAAGACAGTTTCATTACTTTCTTCTGCCATTCTCAAGGAATATCAGATGTTTGCCGACGTTTTCTCTGAACAACAAGCAAATATCTTACCCCCTCATAGGGAATGGGACTGTCCAATTGAATTGATACCTGATAAAATGCCACCTCGTGGTCGTACCTATCCGCTGTCCTTGCCTGAGACTCAAGCCATGACCGAGTACATCCGGGACAACCTGGCAAAGGGGTTCATCCGCCCCTCTACTTCACCTGTCGGAGCTGGGTTTTTCTTCGTTGGCAAGAAGGACGGTGGTCTAAGACCATGTATCGATTATCGAGGCCTTAATGACATTACTGTAAAAAATCAATACCCTCTTCCCCTGATTACTGAGTTTTTTGATAGGGTCAAGGGCTCTGTCATTTTTTCTAAATTAGATCTAAGAGGGGCTTACAACCTCATTCGTATCCGAGCTGGCGATGAATGGAAGACCGCTTTTAATACCAGAGATGGACATTTATAGTATTTAGTAATGCCTTTTGGATTGTGTAACGCCCCTGCTGTCTTTCAAAGTTTCGTTAATGAGATTTTCCGGGAACTGTTATATGTTTCGGTTGTTGTCTATCTGGATGACATACTGATTTTTTCACCCTCTGTGGCTAAACATCAAGAACATGTTAAGGAAGTCCTGACCCATTTGAGAGAAAACCACCTTTACTGCAAACTGGAGAAGTGCGTCTTTGGAGTGCCCAGTGTACCTTTTCTCGGCTATGTAATATCTGGCTCCAGTTTAGAAATGGACCCCAAGAAGGTACAAGCAATTCTGGATTGGACCCGACCTCAGACACTGAAGGCCATCCAGAGATTGTTGGGCTTCGCCAATTATTATAGACGCTTCATTAAGGGATTTTCTACACTGCTGGCTCCCATTACAGCCTTGACCCGCAAAGGTGCTAATCCTGCCCAATGGTCACCTGAGGCAGAGTCTGCCTTTCATCTTCTAAAACAGGCCTTCATCTCAGCACCAGTTCTTCGACAACCAGATCTGGACAGGCCTTTTTTGTTGGAAGTAGATGCATCATCTGAAGCTGTGGGGGCAGTCTTGTCTCAACGTTATGAGGACAACCGAGTCCATCCGTGTGGGTTCTTTTCTAAAAAATTCTCACCTGCTGAAAGGAACTACGCCATAGGTGAGCAAGAACTACTAGCTGCAAAGTTGGCGTTGAAAGAATGGAGATATTTGCTAGAAGGCGCCAAGTTTCCATTTACTGTATTTATGGACCATAGAAATCTCCTATTTCTCAAAAATCTCCAATGTGTGAGTCCTCGTTTGACCCGCTGGGCAATATTTTTTGCCAGGTTTCAGTTCACCCTGACCTTTCGGTCTGGAGCACTTAATCAGAAGGCTGATGCCCTATCGAGATCTCTCCTCTGTGATGATCAATCTGAAAATCAAAGCAATACCCCTGTCTTGGAATCAAGAGTTTTCGCCGCATTACAACTTCAGCCTCCTACGGGAGAATCATTTGTGGCCCCGGAATTAAGGAAGCAGCTTCTCACTTGGGCACACTCCTCTCGCTTCGCAGGGCACTCAGAAGACCTTGGAGTTCCTGAAAAGACACTATTGGTGGCCTTCTATGAAGGCAGACATAATGGAGTTTATCTCTTCCTGCTCCTCCTGTGCCCAGCATAAATCATCACGACAAGCTCCAGCTGGGGAATTGTTTCCATTACCTACTCCATCACGTCCATGGACGCATCTCTCCATGGATTTCGTCACAGACCTGCCAGTCTCTCAAGGTTTCAACACTATCTGGGTTGTAATAGACCGATTTTCTAAGATGGTCCACTATATACCATTGAAGAAGTTACCTTCTGCCCCTGACCTGGCACAGTTGTTTGTCCAACACATATTTCGTCTACACGGCCTTCCTACTGAAATTGTCTCTGACCGTGGTGTGCAGTTTACTGCAAAATTCTGGAGGGCTTTGTGTTCTGTTCTTCAAGTGAAGTTAAACTTTTCCACGGCCTACCATCCGCAAAGCAACGGCTCCACCGAGAGAGTTAATCAAGATCTAGAGACTTTCTTAAGAATTTTTATGTCATCTTCCCAGAATAATTGGGCTGCCTTGCTGCCGTGGGCTGAGTTTGCACATAATGCTTCCTACCACTCGTCAACTAACCAAACGCCAGTTCAGGTTGTATATGGCCTTCATCCTCGTGTTCCCGAATTCCGAAGCCTGCCTGTTTTCGATGTTCCGGCCGTGGAGGACACGGTGCGAAATTTTGCTGCCATCTGGACTCAAGTACGGTCTGATTTGTTGAAGGCATCCTCTCGCTATAAGACCCAGGCCGATAAGAAGCGTAGAATAGTTCCACGCATGCAAGTTGGAAGCCAGGTCTGGTTATCCACCCGGAATCTTCGTCTGAGGGTTCCTTCTATGAAATTTGCACCACGCTTCATCGGTCCCTTCTCCATAACAGAAGTCATTAATCCAGTGGCCTATCGTCTACAGTTACCCCCATACCTAAAAATCCCTAATTCCTTCCATATTTCCTTATTGAAGCCCCTTGTCCTGAATAAATTCCATAGTGCTCTACCTGCTTCTCCTCGAGTCCAGACGGAGAGAGTTGAGTTTGAGGTCGCCCAGATCTTGGACTCTCGTCTATGCAGAGGTCATCTACAGTATTTGCTGGACTGGAAAGGTTTCGGTCCAGGGGAACGTTGCTGGACCGATGCTCGTGATGTCCACGCTCCCACGCTCATCAGGAGATTCCATTCTGCCCATCCGGAGAAGCCTGGTGAGTGTCCTGAGGCCACCCCAAAAGGGGGGGTACTGTCACGGCCAGGGTATTTCAGCATGGCGTTAGGCGAGTGTTACCTGTGAGGTCATTGTGGCGCGGGCTGTCTGGTGGCGGAGCTGGTGTCTGGCGGGGGGCTTTGGCTGCGCGCGTTGTTGTGCGGGCCTGTTGTCACTCTGCGCTGGTAAGGCCTGGCGGCGTCTCCATTCCGTTTGGCATGGGCGCCGCCATCTTGCCTTCTGGCCATGTGATGCGGCTGGCCAATCCTGGTGAGTCACATGTTCCCTCCGGCCAGTACAGCACGGCATGGGGTATTTAGGAAGGGTCAGTGCCTTCCTTCTTTGCCAGTGCAACGTGTATCTCAGCCTAGCTGAGAGGGAGTTCTCTGTGCTTTCCTGTTCCTGTGAATTCGCTGTCTGCCAGTCTGCCTGTCAGCTCCTAGCTCCCACTGGACTACCCCGCTTCCTCCATCACCCTTGCCCATACCTGAGTGCCTGAGCCTGCTGACATCATGCGCTTCAGTTCACTACTTGTATACCTGGCTTGTTTATTTTCAGCTCACTACAAACCTGGCTTGATTATTTTCAGTTTCACTACCTGCACACCTGGACAGCTTTAATTGTATCTACTTGGACATTAACCCTTTTACTCCCACCACAGAACTCTTGTGCACATTATATATTCCTGGACTTTTATTTATTGCCATTATCTGTCTACTCAAGCACTTATTAAAAATTCTAGTTTTATTTTTAAATCTGCTTCTGTGATCGCTCCTGCTACCACCCCGGGTCCACAAACAACCCAGAACATCACATATGGCCCCCTGGCCTGAGGTTCCCCATCCCTTTGTACTGCTGAGGAGCTCATTGTACATGTGGCCAAGGGAGTAGGAACTGGGGGGCAGAGGGAGCTATTGCCCCCCTATGATTTCTGTTCGGTGGGCAAAGACTCTGTTTTGACCTTCTACACAAAAGTGAAAGGGGATGAATGAAATAAAAAATGGGGGTGAAGCGATAATAGCTTTTTTTGAACTCACCAACTGTTGTCATTTCTGTTTACCAAAAATTAAGTGATCTTAATGTTTGCTCTGCGTACATTTTCGTCTTGCAAACACCTCTTTTTTTTCTTTCTTGGAAGCCCCTCTCATTTTGCTATCACAATTTGAAGTAAGCATAAGCAGATACACGGGACCGGGAAGCTGCACTTCCCATTGACTGTTCTTGTAAGTTGTACGACAATGGAACAGAGAGAGCGAATTATTGCGGATGGTTTAAAATGTTAGCAGCAGTCTCACTGTCACCAGATCGTAGCACATGCCAGATATTATAGCACATACTATAGGGCAGTGACTATAGATTTAAAAATACTCCCAATCAAAAGAGATTAGGCTGTCAACAAAGTCTGCATAAAAAGTAGGTTAATGACTATGAAAAATGTAAATTTTTAAGACGAACAATTGAATTTATCTATATTTCAAACAGCTATTGTACTAATTAGTCGTTTATATTAATAATATTTATTTAATAATATATACATTTTTATAGTAAAATAAACAATGAAACTAGGGTTAACCAACCCCAGAAACACTGCCGAAAATTAACATAGGATCGGGAGTCTTTGTATATCTACAGTCACTGTTACAACTGTCATAAAACGAGATACTAAATGTATTATTACTGTGTTGGCCTGGTCTATCCCAACCTCAAAGGTACAGGTTCTCTCACATAGTTTGGTCTACCACTTACACATAAATTAATATTTTTTAACCAAATAGACTTGTATACACACCTCTGTCCAGCTCTGTGCATAGGTGCTGCTTATTAAAGTTTATCAGCAGATGGAAGAGTCGCTCCCTCTAACCCTCCACTGGCTACACCACTGCTTTCAGACAACCGAAGATTTGAAACAGGCTATCTGACAATGGTTTGGATATCGGGGCAAATAGCACACATCTCTTTTGTTGCTCCTGTGCTAACCATGTACTTACACACTTGCTGAGGCATTCAAAGTATGCGGCCAATGTTAATATTTAAATTGGCACCACCCAGAACTAATAAACCTGAACCAGTGTCTACCTGCTGCTTACTCCAGACCCTGGAGAAGTTCAGTTGGAAAAGCAGCAGTGAAAACCACTCAACAGTGATGGTCAGTGGTTGTAGAGAAAAGAGGTATAAACAGGAGAATAAAACAGCAGTAAACACTCTGGTCATGGACGTCCAACATATTATAATCGCTGTTCAACCTCAGGTTGAGCGTGAGCACTGAGTTGTGTCCTGCATGTTCAGTAGTGTGTTCTTCTCCCACTTCCTTTCATAATAGAGACAACAGGGATCTGATGCTATATCCCATCGCACTAGAAATGGACTGGAACACACAATGTGGCTGATAATTTGCCCTTCCCTACACTTGTATGCTGCTGGCCAGGTGTTAGTTAAACCTGCAACAGGTAACAGGTAGATGGTTAGTAGGTGTTAGAGACTCCCCTCTGGGATGAAGGACTGGGCTTAGACCACTCCATGGTGGTTGTACTCGTCCTATCCGATCATGAAGAGGCCCTTATCTCACATCCCTTATCTCTTGCTTGTATTAGGTTACTGACATCACACACATAACGACTCCTCCACCCAGCACGTCACCTTTTTGTCTGCAGTGCTGTGACATTCTCCTAGTTCAGGTGAACCCTCATTGCTGTAACTCCCCCTCCTCTCACCGACTCTAGGGTACACCCCCACTCTATATATTCTATGTGACCCCTCATTGCTGTGACACCTCCACTCTACCTAAACTAGTTGTAAGTATAAAATTACCCAAAAAGAAGCTGTAAATAACACAGTGCGAAAATTAGCAATTGAGGGGCTGCTAGATGTCCCAATCACCAATGAACGTATTCCAGACCCCTCCACCAACAGTTAAACCTAAAAGATGCACAAATTTTAGCTTACCTTGAGAAAGACCCCGGGAGGGTCGGAACGCGTGGGTGCCGAGATAACCCCTAGACGGAGGTGACAGAACGGTGCTGTACTTTGGTGGAGCTGGAAGGTTGTTTCCATCTGGAAGGGATTTCCTGAACTGCAGCAGGTCTCACCTTTATTACTTACATGCTCTGAAAGAACTGTCCGTTGTCAGTTCTGGCACACAGCCGGTAATTACCCTGTCATTGACTACATTGGGATATCCAAGTGTGAATGGCGAGTTATGTACTTATGCTTTACTTTATGATTGTGTAATAGATGTGTTTATGTGTTATTACAAGCTGTCGTATATGCTGCTTAGTAAAAGGGCGTTATGCTATATATATCCTTTTTTTCCCCTCTTATCATTGAGTGATCTAAAGGATTACACACCTGATTTGCAGCTAAAGGATTAGTCATCATACATAAAAACCATCAAGGACTTTATATGTATTTGCAAAGGAGCGCTGGTAATATCAATTCCTTTTTTTTGCCAATCTAGTTGTTCCTGTAGTGCTTTGACACTCCCGCTCTACACCCTTTAGGTGCACCCATAGTGCTGTGACCCATCCATTCATGGTGTAGCAGTGACATCATCTACCCATCATAAGTGCACTAGTACTGATGTTATACCCCACTCTAGGTGTACCATAATTTTGTGACATTATGATAGGTGTACCCATAGTGCTTTGGCACTCCTACGCTAAGTGTACCTTCAGGGAAGTGACACCCCCATACCAGGTGTACCCTCAGCAAGACCTCCCCCAACAAGGCTGATTTCACTCTGTGAGCTCTTCTTCACGGCTCTCCTCAGGGACTATCTCTCTGCCACCTCCCCTCAGACCTTACATACCAATTCGATCCCGTACAGTGTCCCCCGCGGCTCGCGCATGCACTTTCCGATGTCTGCGCATGCGCAAAAGGACGCCCGGGTCATAAACCTGAAAGTCTGTATTTCCCAAAAGACAGCTTTTATTGGAAGAGCTGTCCTTTGTGATTTCAGCCACAACTGTACAAGATATGATGTTCCTAAACGTCGCTATGCTTGTGCTCAGTGGTGGGATGCATCACGTGTAAAATGCTTGATACATCCCGCCCTTTGTGATCAATATGAGTGAAGTACGGCAGTGTGGGAATGCTTCAATTAATCCATTATAAAAATTAAGGAAACCAATGGTCAGCGGGATCACAATGATGATGGAGAAGAACCTCTTGCTTGTAATTTTTTGGACTCTATCATTCCTGTATCCCTTTAGGAACCCTTATTTCTAGCCTGTAAGCTGTAAGAAATAACTGAATATCGTAATTCAATCATCTCCTATTAAGCAAAAATGTACTTTATATCCATAGTGACAACATAACATTTGATAGGCCTGGATTGACCTGCCATTTATGCTATGTTCCTTAATATTTTATCATGTATTTATCATTTTGATATTATGATCCTTATATTTTCTGTGTCACCTTGTATGTATTGTATTATTGTAATAAAGTTCTTTAACCACAAAAGAAGACCCATGGGCAAAAGAAAAAAAAAAGGAAAAACAAAATGGAAATCCCAGATGACGTCTCATTGATCGGCATTCTGAAAAATAGGTACAATTGTACACTGAGAAATATGCTGGCTGCAGCAGCTCAAAAAATTGCTCTGTACCTGCCAAAAATGTACCATCAGAGAGTTTGTTATATGGTGGTTTTATGCTATTGTCATACAGTATTTACAATGTCATAAGTTACAACATTTAATTTTATTTAGGTTGATTTCAACTCCTTATTCTTTAGGAGTAAATCAAATTTGTCCATTGTTCCATATGACCAACACATTTTTTGCCCTACAAAGGCTAAGGGGGTTTCTTGCTAACCTTATAACATAGCTGCAATTTGTACACACATTAATCTACAATTATTTTCATAAGTATTCCTTATTCCCGATCATTATTAAATATGTCATTCATAACTATACATGTTATAAAAGCAACAATCCCATCTAGAAGATGTATTTGGTTTGAATTTAAATAGCAAGTAAAGTACAAGTAGTGTTTTTTTATTTGTGTGCTTCTACAAACCATTATTTCCCTTTTGAAATCTCTATAGAACAGTGGATCCCAAACTTTCTTGAATCACGGTGCCCTCGAGTATCACCATTTTTTTCAAGGCACTCCTGGACCTAAAGTTTCTAATTAAGAAATTCTGCAAAAAATATTAAATTAAGTAAATTGTGTTATATACAATCCTTAGGTTCAGTTATGTGGCCATAAATTCATTTGTCATGTGGTGGTGGACAGGTTTGCAATTCTGTTTGTGCACATATTTTATGATTAGCAGCTTTGGTTTTCCTTTTCACATGGACCATAAATAATTTGATCTGGTCCTGGACCCCCCCAACCCGTGGCACCCCTGCATGTGCCCCGAGGCACCCCAGGGTACCACGGCACACAATTTGGAAACCACTGCTCTAGAGGGAAGTCAAGTATGATGAATGCCAGACAAAGGGGCCTATTTATCAATAGATTGATTACACATATGGAAACAGGAGTTTATGCATGTTTTAGTATTCAGTATTGCTGCAGTGCAGGAGATATCACTGATATCTTCTGTGCATGGCATAGTCCAGTTGTGCCTTGCGCCATTTGTGTCTTGCATTCTGTACAATAGTATGGGGACATACATTTATCAAGCTCCAAAAGCAGCAGGAACCTACACCATCTTCAGGTGGCATTTTACTAAAATATTGTTATATTATATAAAGTGGGGTAAAAAACAGAGGTGGGGCCACTTTTGAGTATATGCGTAGTGTCATGTACAATGGCCCTGATTCAGGGCCGTTCCTCTGAATTTTAGAGCGGCCTTCTGGCCGCTGGCATAGCTGTGGGTGACCACCCACAGCTATAGCAAGCGACCAAAATGATGGTCACGATGGTCAAGACCATCGGGCTTGCGACGAGACCCTCATCTGCCACAAGCCCTGGAGTGCTTTTGGCTCTATCAGAACCAAAAGCACTCCCACTGACATCACTAGTGATGTCAGTGGGGCTGGCCCCAGACGTTAGGTGTTCCCATGGGAACGCCTCCGTCTGGGCAGCCACGCCCCCGGCACGCCCACCAAAGGGGGTGTGCTGTCAATCACCATCGACAGCACGCCCCCTTTGGTGCGAGACCCATAATGATGGCTTGGCCGTCGTTATTCGGGTCTCGCGCATGTGCACGACGGAGCCGCATGCGCACTTGGCCAACACCGCTCACCGATCGCGAGCGGGTCTGAATCAGGCCCAGTATTCCAACTTTGTAGTATCTTTAGTGAGATTTTAGTTTATTTGTCATTTTTAGAGGTGTTCTTTACTCAATTTTGTGTGGGTTTGGATACTTGGACCAAAGAAAAGAGAACTAAAAGTTATTCCACAGTTAGTACAGTTTTTGGTGGTGGTGTATTTTTTAGATCAATGCTATTCGAGGGTACTGCTTTAAATCAATGAAATATATGTATACAAGTAAATAAAAGATAAATAACCAAGTCTAGCTATAGCTATATTGAGCACAAAATCTCCTTCTTATGTATATGTTGACATTGTCACGACCAGGGTTTCCCGATATAGGGAACAACGGTTATTACCTGTGAGAGTGCTGTGGAGTGGTCCTTCTGGCGGAGGGGCTGGTGTCTGGTGGCGGGCATTGGCTGTGCAAAGTGTTCTGCGGGCACTGTGTCATTCTGGCCGGGGTAGGCCTGGTGGTGTTTCCATTCAATTCTGGAATGGGCGCCGCCATCTTTCCTCTGGTCATGTGACTTAGCTACTCCAGTCCTGTCGTGTCACTTGCTCTCTCTGACCTATCACAATTCTGCACTGGGTACTTAAGGGAGTTCAGAGCTTCCCATAGTTGCCAGTGCAATGTGTTTCACAGCGTATGCTGTGAGAGAATTCCTGTGCTCCAGTAAACCTGTCTGTTTGAATACTCACCTGTGCTCCTGCTGGATCCCAGCTTCCAAGTAGCCTGCACCACTCTGCCTGCTCCCAGTCTCCTGCTGGGACCATCCTGCACCTTCTACTTACCCTTTCCCTGCCAAAGGACCTGTGTGTACAATTAAACCTGAACCTACACTGCCTCCATTTACCTTGCTCTCTGTTTTCTACACTGAGGCATCTCAGGGCCTGATTCAGAGCCGGACGCTATTTGCGGTCGTTCGTTCTGAAAAAAGGGGTGGCTATTCAAATGAACCGTTCGCTCTTTGCGGTCTGTTCACGCCTCTAGGTCTGAACGAGCGAACAAAACTTGCGGTCGTTTTTTTGAAAACTACGCCCCCTGGCCGCTCGCATCCTACGTCATGTCCGCTATTTATTAGATTAATCGAGTACATCGACCAGCGTATGAACTGCTCGCTATTCTTGTGGTTGGTTTTTCCTACCGCAATCATGCGAGCAGTTCTGACTATAAAATAACCCAGGGACGTGGTCAATGACGCTGCTGTATTAATTATGCACACCCATAAAACGCCCGTTTTGACCTTTAAGCACGCCTGTTTTCGGATCTCCACTCCCCGTTTTCAAGCACCTTCCCCTGTTACCACCCACATACGCCTCCTCCTGTCACTCAAAATAGCAGGCATTCGCTATTTAGCGAACCAACGATTTTTGGCCGCACTAACTGGTTCGCACATGCGTATTACGATCCATACGCATGCGCAGTTGGGCAAACATTGCTCGGAACGAACGAGCGGCCGCTTACGAGCGGCTCTGAATCAGGCCCTCAGTTCAATTCATCAGATGCTGCTAAGCCAATTACTCTATACCTCTCTGGATATCACCTCACCAGTATCAATCAAGTAACTGTTTACCTGTCTGCAGCCTTGCAGTGAACCTTTTGGGTTACAAAGACTTTTTATTAGCTCTGCCACTAACCGGACATTGTTTATTATTACTTCACTACAGTTTCTAATCATCACCATCTTCTTAATATTCTGGACATTATTTTACCCATGTACATTTCTGCAAATTCACCCATTTAAAAACCCACTTTTCAATTTAAATCTGTTCAGGTGTCTGCTCCTATTACCACCCCGGGTCCACAACAAACTCAGGGCCTGATTCAGAGCCGCTCGTAAGCGGCCGCTCGTTCGCTCCGAGCGATGTTCGCACAACTGCGCATGCGTATGGGTTGTAATTAGGCATGTGCAGGCTCGGATAGGTTCGAGTTTGCACGTGGAGTTCGGATTTTTCCCTCCAAAAAAACGGAACTCAGAAAGAGGCAAAACGTCATCTTACATGGACGAACATCATCATTCCTGGACTTTTAATGATGATGTTCGTCCATGTAAGATGACGTTTTGCCTCTTTCTGAGTTCCGTTTTTTTGGAGGGAAAAATCCGAACTCCACGTGCAAACTCGAGCCTATCCGAGCCTGCACATCCCTAGTTGTAATACGCATGCGCGAACCAGTCATTGCGGTCGGAAATTGTGTGCTCGCAAAATAGCGAATGCCTGCTAATTTGAGTGACAGGATGAGGCATTTGTGGGTGGTAACAGGGGAAGGTGCTTGAAAATGGGGAGTGGAGAACCGAACGCAGGCGTGCCAAACGGTCAAAACGGGCGTTTTAAGGGTGTGCATAATTAACAAAGCAGCGTCATCAACCACGTCACTTGGTTGTCTTTTAGCCTGAACTGCTCGCATGATTGCGGTAGGAAAATCCAACCACAAGCACTGCGAGCAGTTCATACGCCTTTCGATGTACCTGATTAATCTAATAAATAGGGGAGATGACGTAGGATGCGAGCAGCCAGGGGGCGTTTAACAAAAAATAGCGAGCACATGTTTCGTTCGCTCGTTCAGACATAGAGGCGTCAACAGACCGCAAAGAGCGAGCGCTCTATTTAAATATCCGGCCCCTTTTTCTGAACGAGCGAGCGCAAATAGCGTCCGGCTCTGAATCAGGCCCTTAGATCCTAACAGACACATAGTTATTTATTGGGGTGTGGTATAAGATCCACAAAGTAAAGGTCGACAGTCAATGGGTCAACTCGACACCAAATGGTCGACATACAATATGCTGACAGTGAGAAAAGGTCGACAGACAAAATGTAGACAGTGAAGGTCAACAGGCTTAAAAGGTCACCACGTTCAAATGGTCAACACATTTTTTTTGTAATTTAACCCTAATCCTAACCCTCGCTCAAAGGGCTTTACCCTAACACTTCCCCTGGTGCCTAACTCTAACCTTCCTCCTAGTGCAGTGGCGTAAATTCATCCCAGACGCCTGGAGGCAAGTTATAATTTGGTGCCCCCCATCACAGCCGCTGACACTGTAATGTAGCATTTTGCAAGCAGATACACCCACAGTTGCACACAGAATATAAGCATGCCATGGAGGAGTGAGACAGAGAGTTGTGGGTGAGGGGGCGCCGGATGCGCCACACTGATAAAAGAAGCTGCTGAGGAGCAGCAACACCAATTAGTATAGATTTAGGCTATAGATATTCGGAGGCGGCAGCTGATGGTCTGACACAGAGCTCTCCACTAGTGTATGGTGGCTTCTCAGGTGCCAGGAAGAGGTTCCATGTATTAGGCAGCCATAACGGTACACTTCCAGTACATAGTTGAAGCCCTAAGTGGGGTGAATATATTGGGGGTAATGGAGGAGGTGCCCCTTCAGTGCTGGTGCCCGGCGGTAGGCACCTCCCTTGTCTCCCATAGTTCTGCTACTGTCCTAGTGCCTAATCCTAACCATCCCCTCTGGCAGTCTAACCCTAACCCTCCCCCAAGTGCCTAACCCTCCTCCTAGTGCCTAATCCTAACCATTCCCTCCAGCAGCCTAATCCTAGCCTCCCCCAAGTGCCTAACTCTAACCCTCCTCCTAGTGCCTAATATTAACTATCCCTTCCGACAGCCTAACCCTAACCCTCCCAAGTGCCTAACTTTAACCATCCCCTCCAACAGCCTAACCCTAACCCTCCCCCAAGTGCCTAACCCTAACCCTCCTCCTAGAGCCTAATCCTAACCCTCCTTCCGGCATCTTAACCCTCCCCCAAGTGAATAACCCTAACCCTCCTCCTAGTGCCTAACCCTAACATCCCCTCTGGCAGCCTAACCCTAACCCTCCCCCAAGTGCCTAACCCTCATGCTAATCCTAACCTTAAAAATTTTGAAAAGTGTCGACCATTTCAACCTGTCAACCCTTGAACCCTGTCAACCTTTTGCATGGACGACATCTTGTACCAGTCAACATTTTGTCCCCATTGACCTATTGCATGTCGGCCATTTGGTGACGACCCACTGACTGTCAACCTTTACATTGTTGATCTTCTATCTGGATAGCATTTATTTGTTTTTTATTTGTTTCAGAGCACTGGACTTTCTGTTGTTTTCAGATATACAGTTGTATTTGTAAGAGTTTAAGGATATGATTAGTAAAAATTAGTATTCTCAGACAACACAGACTTTGTTAGTGCCACAGAGGCTCCTTTTCAGCAGCCACACATACCCACGGTGGATTGTCCCGGTGGAGATTAACAAAGCCTTGCCAGATTTATAGGTTCTTATTGCT
This sequence comes from Taudactylus pleione, assembly GCA_031769625.1. Lineage (NCBI taxonomy): Eukaryota > Metazoa > Chordata > Amphibia > Anura > Myobatrachidae > Taudactylus > Taudactylus pleione. Next base: position 7,524,647 of record JAUIMM010000113.1, read on the forward strand.
GGGTATAAGGTATAACACTATCCCAAGTTAAATAAGTGAGTACCAGGTGTTAACATTTTGATAAATTGAGACAGTTGAGAAACATCCTTTCTCTGGTTATGCTGGATGCACTGGAGAAAGGGCGTTTCTGAACTTAATAAATAGATTCCTTGACGCTTTACAGTAAGTATTATGAGATACTATACTGTAAATGTTATCGGTATTAGGAGTCATAATGGAGTTATGTGATCATATAAAAGCAGCAGGCTGAAGGTCACAGAAATCTTCTAATGTGCATGTCATTTACAACAATGATTGCTGCTGCGGGGACATCAGAACTCCACAATTATAAGTGATGATGTCATAACTCCTTGTTTAAATATAAATTAGTTATAGGAGTTTCTAATCCCTATCACTTGTACATTATTGTTGTATATACTGTTGTAGAGGTACCTGACTGCTTCCCTTAAAAGAAATTAACTCAAGCTGTATGTACGTGTTCAGGCACTGATGTCATTTTGAAGAGTTTGGAATGTTGGGTGTTGAGTTTGGATCACATATGAAACACAAAATATATGGGTGAGCAAGACACCCATATATTGTCTGACTTGCACATAGGATGAATCAGGACCAGATGGAAATACATATGGGGAAACAGCAACAATGACATAAAAGGCACCTACTGATAAACCACTCCTTCATTCATTTCAACTATTCCATTTTTTCCCGAAATTATTATTAGTATCATTTTCTGAAGGTTAAATAGACCCATCACTAATCTGAGGACAGTCTCCTGATAGTTCCATAATTTCATATCAGCAGACACACATAGATCAACAGACATTACACAACTGTACGTGCAAGTCACAGATGTCAACATAAGACTCAGTTGCGTAACTATAAATGTTGCTCCCCCCTGCCAAAGGGTTGTTTCTAGGCAATCTGGCTCCCAGTGCGAACAGTTAAAAATGCGCCACACCCCTCATAGAAAGTTTACATTATTTGTAACTTTTCCTCCTTATAGTAATGCCCCTAACACATTATGCCACACACCATAATGCCCATTACAAATTATGCCACACACCATAATGCCCATTACACATTATGCCACACACCGTAATGCCCATTACACAGTATGCCACACACTGTAATGCCCATTACACATTATGCCACACTGTAAAGCCCATTACACAATATGCCACACACTGTAATGCCCATTACACAATATTCCACACACTGTAATGCCCACTACACACTATGCCACACACCATAATGTCCATTACAGATTATGCTACACACCGTAATGCCCATTACACAATATGCCACACTGTAATGCCCATTACATAATATGCCACACACTATAATGCCCATTACACATTATGCCACTCAACATAATTCCAATTACACAATATTCCACACACCATAATGCCCATTACACAATATGCCACACACTGTAATGCCCACTACACATTAGGCCACACACTGTAATGTCATTACAGATTATGCCACACACCGTAATGCCCCTTACACAATATGCCACACACCATAATGCCCATTACGCCACACAATGTAATGCCCATTACCCAATAATACACACTGTAATGCCCATTACACAATATGCCATACACCGTAATGCCATTACACATTATGCCACACATTGTAATGCCCATTACACTATGCCAAACACTGTAATGCCCATTACACATTATTCCACATACAGTTATGCCCCGACACCATTTTATGCCCCACAGCAAGGCTTCTAATTACTTTTAAATTACCTGCTCATTGTCAGGGGTTTTATGCTCTGGGTTCCATGCTCATTGCCAGGGATTTCATGCTATGGGTTTCCATGCTAGTTGTCAGGGATTCCATGCTATGGATTTCCCCTGCTCGTTGCCAGGGGTTCCATGCTCATTGCCTGGGGTTTCATGCTCGTTGTTAGGGGTCTCATGCTTGTTGTCAGTGGTTTCATGACAGAAGATGCAGCTTTCTGCATCTTCTCCCAGCGGCGCCGGAGTTCTCGCCACTTTCGGGTAACGCTATGCGTGCTGTGCTTCCCTGACAGATGCTAGAGGTCAAGTAGGACCTCAAGCATCTGTCTCCTTCTGGGCGGCGGCCATTTTTGGAGGGACATTTTTAGCAGATTCCATACAGATTGCTAGACCACATGGAATCTGCATAAACACTGCCCCTCAAGCCACTGCACCCCCAAGCCACCTCTGGGTCTGTGGGGGGCTATTGTTACGACCCTGATAAGACCTAATTCTACATCGCACGCAACTTCGTATGTGGCCGTATCTAGCCACTTCTTGTATACAGTGCATGTGTGACACCCTTCCCCGCTATAGGGTGACACTCACCAACGATATCCGGTGGATTGGGTATGTTCTGAGAATCAGGTACACTGCAACAGGGATGTTTTCTCTTTCTTCCTTGGCAGAGAGGTGAAGACAAACCAACCCCAGACCCAAGAATCATACAGGGTTAGAAAATCTCAGTTTATTTAACAGCCCACGGTTCTGACTTTAGATGATAGAAAAGTTAGTCCATTTTAAACAGTAAAATGAGTAACATCCATGGGGGTAGATGTACGAAGCCCAGAAGCGATATCAGCGCACGTTATGTGCGCTGATACCGCTTCTCCCCGATGTATGAACGGGGGTCTGGGCATTAAATGACAGGGGCGCTATGCGCCCCTGTCATTATCGGCGCTGCTATCTACAAGATAGCAGCGCCGATAGCTATGAGCTATGTACGCCGATAGCTATGGGCTATGTACGAACGGTCAGATCGTCTGACCGTTCGGCCGGCTGTAGCTGTCGTTATCGACAGCTACAGCCTGGCGCTAGCCTATCCCCACAGCAGGGACAACGCTGTCCCTGCTGCGGCGGCTACCGGCTCCAGGGCTCCACGCGGGGATGTCGCAATACTTGCGAGATCCCGCGCATGCTCAGTGGAGCCGGCCGGGAGAGAGACACAGCGCATCAGCACTAGGCTGATGCGCTGCTGTCTCTAGCGGGTAGCGCCGGAGGGGGGAGTTAACGCTCTCCCTCTCCGGCCGATGAGATGTTTATACATCTCATCGGTAGTGCTTCCTGCTTCGCCTCGGTAAAGAGGCGAAGCGGGAAGCGTTATAGCGGCACGGTAAGTGCCGCTATAATACATCTACCCCATGGTACTATAGCATTTCCATAGGTAGTTAAGATAATTTACATATAACACAACCATGTAATTGCGAATCCTTAAATAAGCATTCCTTTTATACTAATTACACTTAAGCAAATCAATATATATTAATTTCACTCTGCCTTAGATACTGTAGGACTCACATGTCCTGACATAAACCTAGTTGTTTCAATATTGGTGGCACTCATGAATTGTTCCTGTGAATCTGCCCCCGGATCCATAACAGATTATGGGCCTGATTCAGACCCACTCGCGAGCGGCAGTCCGCTCGCAAGTGGGTCGATGTTCTGGACTGAGCATGCGCACGACGGAGGGAGCTCCGTCGTGCGCATGCGCCAGACGCGACGAGCGAAGGAAAGTCCTTCGCTCGTTGTGTCTGATCAAAGGGGGCGTGCTGTCGATGTTGATTGACAGCACGCCCCCTTTGGTGGGCGTTCTGCGGGCGTGCCTCCCTGACGGGGGCGTTCCCACGGGAACGCCTCCCGTCAGAAGCCGGCCCACTGACATCACTAGTGATGTCAGTGGGAGTGATTTTGGCTCTGATAGAGCCAAAATCACTCCGGAGCTTGCGGTTGAAAACCTCAACCGCAGGCTCCAGCTCGCAATTTCGATGGTCGCGATGGTCACGACCATCGCGGCCATCAAAATGCACGCTCGTATAGCCTGTGGGTGGTGACCCACAGGCTATACGAGCGTCCAGGAGGACGCTCCATTTTCATGGAGCCCGGCCCTCATTCAGAGCGTGCGCTCTGCTCAGAGCGTACGGCTCTGAATGAGGGCCTATACTCCTGTTTTGAGCTCACTTGTAAATAACAGTCTTAAAAGGTAGTCCTTGGTGCATTGCAAATTTACAAATATATATGCATATATATATAGACATTTCCATGCAGATAATAACTTTCTGGGCCAGATGTAATCCTCAACTATAGCTGCTAATTAGGTTTGTAGCTGTAATACTGTATTTGGTATCATCCCCACAGAATACTAATCTGTTGGCAAAGCTGGCACTGTAGTTTATGCAGGCAGAGTTCTCTGCTAAGTTTAGGGTGCAGGTGCCATTTACAGTCAGTGGAGCAGAACGCAATTACCTCTCCTGAGGTAAATTACTAAGACATAGTCACCATACTCCCAAAGATACTGAGGGGGATTATTAGTTGGTAGTCAGTATTGGCTGTAGCAGTGGTAAAATTCTATTTTTCCTGTCTGATTTGTGTCTGACTATTCACTGTTACACGTACAGACCTCTCTAGATGGCTTCACAGCAGCATCAGATCAAAGTGGAGAGTCTCAGGTGCTCTTGTTTGTCTCTTCTCTTTGTGCTGTCACATCCCAGTCTCTCAGCACTGGTTTCCCTGCACAGCCTACTACCCCTAGCTGCTGCACTGCACTCTCCTCAGAGGCATGGCTCTCCCACTCAGACACTGCTCTCCTTCACACAGCAAGGACAGTCACAGCACCCCTTCTTCATGTGTCTCACCCTGCTCCTCTTTTTTTGACTGGGCATATCACCCAGATCTGTATCACTCCGCCTCCACATTGGAAATCACAAGAGTTATCCAAAATAGTTTCACAATATATATTCCCATGTTATATAGCGACATGTGCTCCTTCTGAGCCTCCTTGGGTCAAGTGATGCCCCTCTTTGGGGGTGTCACACATGAGCTGTGGGCTGGATACGCATCTCTGCGGATGCTAAGTGGGCGTTTCTGGGTGGAAACTGGGCTACAATGTGAACACATGCAAGAGAAGTGTTTTGTGGCTGTGTCGTGGTTGTGAAGCCAGAGATAAATCCTGTGCATGCATTGTGACCCCCAAATTCAAACGGATCTTCTGCACCTAGTATTGGGCAGCGGTAAGTGCCGATGACAGTGATGACGGCTGCTGTTGCGGGCAGAGCAGTGGGTTGGTACAACAACAAAGGTGGCGTGTGACTCAGAATACGGGCGTATGATCACATTAGCATTACATTCACAGTGCCAGAGTTGCATTTGCATTATGTGTGTCTCAGAATGAGGCTCGTAGTCAGTATTTTTCTTTATTATGATCATTGCAGTTGCAAATCTGGCCATTCTCTCAGACTAAGTTAAAGCATAATTAAAGTATATTTTACATAGATAACTTCTTCCTCCTTCCATTTCCCTTTTAGAATGTAATCTCCCGCGATTAGGGCAGTCTCTCCTAATGTTTCTTCCCTCCCTCCAGGTCCGCTCTCTCAATAATTGGCATGTGTCAGTATCATTTACTATGTAGAGGTATTTTCCCCACATTTGTCATGTGTCAGCAGTATGCCCAGATTTGTGACATAAATGCTAGCTGGACGCCGATTGGTTGCTTCTCTTCTCTACTACTTAGGTGGAGTATAAGTAAGGAGAAGCCGAGGAGGGTAGAGGGGCCTGCTTATGATAGATTACATTCTAATGGGGAGTGGCAGACAAACATGTGTGACACAGATGGGGTAGACAGAGATGGAGGAGCATGTAGTTAGGATGACAGCTAGAAGGCTTTGATGAAGTAGCGGGTCTTGAGAGCTTGTTTGAAGAGTTGTAGAAAGGTAGAGAGTTTGATGGAGAGAGGGAGAGAGTTCCAGAGGTAAGGAGCAGTATGGGCAAAATCTTGGAGATGGGAGTGGGAGGATGTAATCAGTTGGCAGAAGAGGGATCGTTTCAGATCCCTTCACCGGCTCTGTCCTCCCCTGTCCACTTCCCCTGCTCTCCCCAGTTGTCTGCAATATAACAGCTACTTACCTCTCCACACATTCCACCGCTGTACACAGAGCTCTGGATTTTCTGCAGTATACACTGTGCGTGCCCAAACTGTAATCGCCACATGCACTGTGACCCCCCTGACGAGGAGGGCTACTTTCACAGTTGCGGTCAGGGGCATATCTACCCATTGGCCAGGATGGCACTCGCCAGGGGCGCTGGCCGAGGGGGGGCGCCATCCGGTGGTGCCACCCGTGGACAAGGGGTAGATGTTTAGGGCCCCTTCTTCTCCCCCCTACCACCCTGCCCACGCAGCCCACACAGATACTTACCATGTGGCTGCGGCAGGCTCAGTAAGAGCAACAATGCGGCGCTCGTGACGTCATGACGTCATGCTCGCCTTGTGTAAAAAAAACAACCTATGAATTATTTGCTCATACCACTGGCAGCCGCCGGCAATCACCAGCAGCTGCCAGTGGTACGAGCAAATGATTCATAAAGTTTTTTTTTACACAAGGCACGCGCGACATCCTGATATCACATGCGCCGCATTGCTGCTCTTTCTGAGGAGCCTGCCACAGCTTCACAACAGCTGGAAGATACAGCGGCACAGCGGGAGCCAGCCAGAGAGGGAGCCAGCATGGTGATGGGGTAAGTACTGGGCGCGGGGGGGCACTGCATAACGGGCACTACATTAAGGGGCCATGCGTATGAGGCACAGCGTGAGGGGCACTACTACTTTAGGGGACCTGCATATGGGTCAAAACGACAGGGGGCGCTGTATATTGGGCAAAACTACTGGGGGCACTACTTTAGGGGCACTGTATAAGGGGCACTACTTTAGGGGACCTACATATGGGTCAAAACGACAGGGGGCACTGCATAAGGGGTGCTGTATATGGGGCAAAACTACTGGAGGAACTACTTTAGGGGCACTGTGTAAGGGGCACTACTTTAGAGGGACCTGCTTATGGGTCAAAACTACAGGGGGCACTGCATAAGGGGCGCTGCATATGGGGCAAAACTACTGGGGGCACTACTTCAGGGGCCCTGCATATGGGGCACTGCATAAGGAGCACTACTTTAGGGGGACCTGCATATGGGGCAAAAAACTACTGGGAGCACTGCAGGAGAGGCACTATTTTAGGGACACTGCATATGGGGCACAAATATAGGGGGCACTGCATAAGGGTCACAATACAGATACGCATAACTAAAAATGGGGGTGTATCTCACATATATATATATATATATATATATATATATATATACACACACACACACATATATATATGTGTATATAGAGGGGGAGAGAGATATTTGGAACCCCCCCTAAAAATCCTGCGTTTGCCCCGCCTTGGGACAAAGAAGGGGGATGGCAGGGGACACAGGAAAAAGTTGGCTGGGGACACAGAAAGGGAAAGGCTAATGACTGGGGATGCAGAAGGGGGATGGCTGGGGAGACAGAATGTAATTATTCAGAAAATATGGAGGGAGGGGGGCGCCAGTCCATTACTTTGCCAGGGGCGCACAGACCCCTAGATACACCCCTGGTTGCGGTAAAGCATAAATACATACTGCTGATAACTAATTTCTTATCGTCACGCTTTCCGTTGATATGAAATGTTACTGTACGGACTAAAAGCCCAATAAATTGGCCCCTTTACCTGGTTTGGTATCTTTGCTCTGTGCGCCGCTAAGGAAATATTTGGAGCCTTATAAATAAAAGCAGAGGTGTACAGTTCAGTTTTCCTGAAATAGGAACACACGAACTTAGGGGTTATGACTCGAATTGAGTCCTAGTTCGAAATCACTTAGTGGTTCTGAGTCGAAGCGATTACCAGTTCGGTTCTGCAGTTAGTTTGGAACTCGGATATAAAAACCGGACTCGGGTTTTGGATTGCATGTAAACAGGTCAAAAATAGCTGTTTTAGCCATTGTTTTGTATCAAATTTTATAGTTTTTTTTTTTTAAATTTCATAGATTTTTAAGGGATCCAAAACTGAATAAAAACGAATCTGAACCAAAACACTTAAAGGGTGGTGTTGCCCAAACCAAAACACAATGATGAAATAGAACCAAAACCAAAACACAGGGTCTGCGCACATCTCTAAATGAATGACGATAATAATAATAATAATAATAATTATTATTATTATTATTATTATTATAGTAATAATAATAACAATAATAATAATAGTAGATGATTTTTATTGTGTATTTATTTTTTTCCTTAAAATAAAAAGATTTTAATATAATAATTGTGAATCAATTGTAAATCTGCATTACCTTTTAGGCATTTCCACCACATGAGTGGTACTAAGATAACTCCGTGCATATGAATGATAAATGAAGTGCTTCCAGCAGTTATTAAGGAGGATGTGCCAACACCCAGATACACATAAGCTGAGATAAATGCATTTTCAATAGGGGAAGAGGTCTGATTTCCTTCCTTGCTGGATGGTTACGGTCTGTCTCCTTTAAGAAAGACGAGGCTGCTTGCAAGGAGGAGTTATGTTGATGAAGGATGGACATTCCAGCAGGGGAGACTGAGCACAGAGGGAAGGGAGGAGAGGCAGGCTGGGCACACAGGCCTCTCTCCACACTGGGAGAAGGGGACAGGATCCTAGGGGCTCTTTAAACTTGTGCACTGGGACGCCTGGCCACTGGTTATGCATAAGATCCAATCCCTCTGGGCGCTTCTGGAGCGAAATATTGTGCACCCATCGCAGCAGAGCATCCCTTATGCTTGGTTAATTCTGCCAGGGACACTGGGGACTTTCTGAAGGAACAGAATAAAGACTCCTGTACCAGAAAGCACAGCTCACCATGGTCTTGATCACATCAGGCAATAGGAGACCGCTAGATTTCTTGCATTCATTGGTGCTTTTTTGGCAAACCTTCCTTTGGATTGTATGTGCTGTCTGTGCAGAGGAGCAGTATTTCAATGTAGAGGTAAGGCAATATAGGTATATAATGTATAATTATATACTCTTGATTTCTGCATCAGCACTAGCCAGTGTGAGAACCCTGCTGAATATAACATTACAATGCTGAAAGCATCCCCTGTGTGATGGGTGGGTGCTGTTAACCTCTTTTGCGCCGTGCGCAATGGTTTACGCATCTGGTGCGCCATGTAGGTTACATGGGGCGCAGAGCTCACGCTACAACAGCTGCTGACTTGTGAATGACTGAGCCCTATTCCTGCCTCTGTGTAACATCTGGCGGAGGTGACTTTTTTTTTTTTTTTCTATTTAATTAAAATGGCCAAAAGCCATTTGTGCATCCGATCCTCCATGTAATTCTACCCGGGCATCCCTCATATTAGGGAATTCATTATCCCCCTCCTCCAGTCACTCTTGTTCCTCCAGCTCGCTTTGTTCTGAGCGGGTGTTTAGTTTTAGCAGCACAAACAAGGAAACTTGAGCTATTTGGATGGTTTTTCTGCAGGCTACACACACGGTTGCAAGGGATGTCTACAGCCCATGTCTCCCTAAGGTTGCACTGAAGGGATATGCTCTGTATAGTGTATCTCCTACAGCTCCTGTCTCCCTAAGGTTGCACTGAAGGGATATGCTCTGTATAGTGTATCTCCTATAGCTCCTGTCTCCCTAAGGTTGCACTGAAGGGATATGCTCTGTATAGTGTATCTCCTGCAGCTCCTGTCTCCCTAAGGTTGCACTGAAGGGATATGCTCTGTATAGTGTATCTCCTGCAGCTCCTGTCTCCCTAAGGTTGCACTGAAGGGATATGCTCTGTATAGTGTATCTCTTACCAAAATATCCTGTTATGCTTTCATTTTAATTCAGTGTAACTACAGTAAAGTACAGTAGCCTCTATTTAATTCAGATACTTTAGAGGGCAGTCTACCACAATGGTTATAGAGAGCTGTGCCACATGGCTCTTTGTGTCTTGCAAACTAGTGTTGTGGCTTCAGGTTTTCATTTATTGCCAGCACATTGTGATCTTCTGGCAATGTGGCAATTATGGTAAAGTGTGGTATTGTGGAGGTAACCATTTTATATTATTCACATAATGGATTACCGGTACTGCCTATCCTATATATAACTGTGATCTGTTGCTGCCTTTCTTGAACTTGGCTAGTGTGATTGCTGCATAATCTCTATAAATGATGCTATGCAAGAACTGGGTTATACAGCGGTCTTGTATCTTTTCAGCACTGAGGTACTTACCGTATGAGAGACTGTTTTGCAATGGGATCTGGGATACAGTAAAGTAAAACATCTGCTTGTGTCACTTAATATATTGCTGCCTGAAGTTATATCACTACTTATGTATCATCACTGGGGATGGCTAGTTTTGTAAAAAAGGGAAAACTATGACAGGAAACAGACACAATATAACTTTTTTTTCTCATGAAAGCTTCAATCCACAAGGTGCTTCTGTCATCCACATAACACAACGGTAATGTCTTTAAAATATCAAATAATGATAATTGTTTAATTGTCAGATCTTAAAACAGAAGGACACTTAGGGGCCCATTTATCATTAAATATGTGCGGTGTATTCCCCGAAAACACCAGTTTTCAGGGAGATACCCGCAAATATTAAGTGTCCCCCAAATATATTGTGGAAGGATCGGAGAAAATATCTCTGATATCTGCTGCTGCCTCTCCGTTCCGCCAGCACCACAACCTCCATAGATTTCTATGGGGGATGTGATGCTGTCAGATTTATACCAAGGGGTCTATTCACTAAGGGGCCCATTTATCAAAGTATATTTCAGGTATAATCCCCGAAACACCAGTTTTCGGGGGTTTACTTCAAATATTAAGTATCCCCCGTATGTATTAAGGAGGGACCGCAGCAGGTATCTCCAATACCTGCTGTGATCCCTCCATTACCGCTGGCAGGTCCATAGGTTTCTATGTGGTATGCAATGTTGCCAAATTTACCAATATCCGGAAAGCACTGAATTCTCGAAATTGGCCGCCGAGGTTAATGCCATCTGAAGATGGCATGAGCCGCTGTAGCCTATGGGCTACACCGCACATAATTAGCCGGTGGAGGGATCCGCCTGAACACTCCCCGGCTATGGCGGCTGTGCATGCGCAGCAGCCCCTGCACTGGCCGGCAGCTCTCTGGGCACATCGCTGGGACGGAGCCCGTGTCCCTGCATGTCCCGGATGATAGATCCGGCCGCTTTGATTGCATTTTGCAATGCGATCATGGGCGGTACTGTCACGACCTGATCGCGTTGCAAAAGCAATCATTAATAAATGGGGACCTAAGCCTTGGAGAGAGATAAAGTGGAGAAACGATAAGTACCAACCAATCAGCTCCTTACTGTCATGTTACAGGCTGTGTTTGAAAAATGACAGGAGCTGATTCGTTGGTATTTATCTTTCTTCACTTTGGGGGCTATTCAGTTATCGGGGATTACCCTGTGCGCGAGTCCCCGCAGTCAGACTGAACCTCGCAGCCCATGGTAAAATTGGGCTCGCGCACAGGGAAAAAACTAATCGATTCTGCAGTTTACGCGGAATCAGTGTGTTTCCGCGTGTGAATACCGATTTTGGCCGCCAATTAGTCGTGGGGTAAACCCCGGCACATGAGTGAAGAGACCTCTGACGCGGTCACTTGAGTCCCAGCACATTTCGGAGCCCATGTCCCTGTGGGTGCTTTTTGTTGCACCCGGACGGTATGATTGCATCCTGCCATGCGATCATGGGTGCAAATATCGCGCCCAGATCACATTGTAAATGCAATCATTAATGAATTCTCCTAAAAGCCTATTGGTAAGTGTTTACTCGGTTGGCCGGGTTCTGGGTCGTCAAGTGTGTACCCAGCATAAGCCTGTTATGGTTTGATGTTAATTAACAACCATAATGGCATAAACCTACTCAACAATACAAGATTGACTATGAAATAAATAAATATATTGACAACAGGATTGGCGTGAAATGGAGACAGCCTAAGCCACACCCTCAGTTCATCCATTGGCTCAACCACCATTAGGCCTCCTTTCAATTATCTAACAAAAAAAACCTCCCTATCCACAAAACCAGGAGCTTAAAGGCACTTGCTCCTAACTGGTCCTAGCTATCTCAAAACATAATTTTCACTTATAACTTTGCAGTGTGTATTCACTATAGTCGTTGGTTAAACCTTTCCTGTTACGTTTAATTTTACTGTTTGATGACCCAGCACTGTCTCCATTGAGAAGTAATGTGGGATAGGAGACACTTTATTTTAATCCATTAACTAGAATTATGATGTTCGACATCTGGGATAAACTTAGTAACTTAGTCGTCAAAACAGTTTTACTCACGTGTCTCAGAAATGAGAATTAGTGACAAATAACAATAAATATTTAGCGTACATATGTCCCGTATTAATAATAAGAATAATAATTATTATTATTAATATTATTATCCTTTATTTATATGGCTCCACAGTAGTTCCGCAGAGCCTTACAAAGTACATAAACAAATGAGCAAACAAGAAAACAATGACTTACAGTACAAAATAATGCAGGACAAGGACATAGGCCCTCATTCAGACCCGGTCGCATGCGCTGAGCGCTCGCAACCGGGTCGATGTTTAGGCCCTGCGCATGAGCAGCGGCCGCACTGCGTGTGCGCAAGCCCCGGAGCGAGAGAGAAATTCTCTCGCTCCGGAGCTCACTACAGAAGGGCCGGCTGTCGATGTTGCTCAACAGCTCGGCCCGTTTTATAGGCATGGCGGTGGGGGTGGTTTCACAAATGGAGGCGTTCCTTAAGGAACGCCTGCCGTTTTGTGGGCGGCCGCACTGACATCAGCAGTGATGTCAGTGGGGAGCTTCCTGCTCGATCAGAGCAGGAAGCTCCCTGGGGCTTGCGGGTGCCGAGACCCAACCTTAGGGTTTCGTTGCAAGTTCCGATGGTCGCGATGGTCTTGACCAGGGGTCTTCAAACTTGGCCCTCCAGATGCTGTGGAACTACACATCCCAGCATGCACTGCACATAGTTTTAGCATGCTGTTATATCAAAAAGGTGGCAGTGCATGCTGGGATGTGTAGTTCCACAGCAGCTGGAGGGCCAAGTTTGAAGACCCCTGGTCTTGACCATCGCGACCATCAACCTGGTCGGTCGCTTAAGCTGTGGGTGGTAACCCACAGCTTAGTTTGCAACCAGGTGGCTGCACTAGAAAATTCAAGCGGCCGCCCTCATTCAGAGCGAGCGCTCGCTTCTTGCGACCGCCCCTGAATGAGGGCCATAGTTTATAGACATTACTGCTATAGCAATAATAACACTCAAATAAGCAGCATGGAGTCAGCAACCACATGTTTGGTGTCCTTGTGGGGAGTTAGGAGTAGATGATCATCTAAGTGAGGGAAGGAGAATCACATGAGGGAAGTGGGCCATGCTCGTGAGAGCTTACATTCTAAAGGAGAGGGGCAGACAGACAGGGGTGACACAGATGGGGTAGACAGTGAAGGAGCATGGAGCAGCGGGTAAGGATGAGAGCTGGAAGGCTTTGACGAAGTAATGGGTCTTGAGAGCTCGTTTGAAGATTTGTAGAGAGATGGAGAGTCTGATGGGGAGAGGGAAAGAGTTCCAGAGGTAGGGAGCAGCACAGGCAAAATCTTGGAGGCGGGAGTGGGAGGAAGTTGGCAAGGGTGGCATGCATTTATTGTGTGAAGTGGGCGGGCAGGAATGTGAAGCGAGATGAGATCCGAAATGTAAATGGGAGAGGATTGGGTGAGGGAAGTTTTGTAAGTGAGTTTAAGAATCTTGAATTGGGTTCTGAAGGGGAAGGGGAGCCAGTGGAGGGCATGTAGTGGAGGGGAGGCAGATGTAGAATGTTTGGAGAGGAAGACGAGCCGAGCAGCAGCATTGAGGACAGAATTGCCAAATTTTAAGTAAAAAAGCATGTTGAAAGCTATATGTCATGTGATCCACATGTTTCTATCTATTGGTCTGTTTCCATTCCCTCCCAATTGTGAGGGTACTCAAGTCCAATTTTAGATTGTATACTCTCCAAGGCCCTGTATAGTGTGTAACCCCCTCCTCAAGTATTCCTTGGCCCAACTCCAATACAAAACAGAGGTCATTTGAATAAACAAAGAAATACATTCTATACTAATTTACATTTTTGGCCATTTTCCAGTGATACATTGCCATGAAGTTCCTTTACAACGGTTTCAGACACATCACCGAAAATTGAATTGCCCCCTAATAATGTAAAATGGAAAATCTCTGTTGCCACTGTAGTTTAGTTTAGTTAGGCGACGGTAAAAGTAAATACAGAAGTTTTTTGCCCATCAAACACATGCTTATTTGAAAATGCAAAGCTACCAATATGATCTAAGAAAATGTGTTCATTTTGAAGGAGTTGTCTGCTAAGATGTACATGTTTTATTTTTAATTAACTGTGCACCACCTCTCTGATGCATGTTGGCACACATGTATCTCAACGACTAACAACCTGGAGGCGTTTGAAAATAATCAGTGAGTATTGAGGGGTTGTTAATGCATCGGATTGGAGACATTGTTAACCAATGGTAGCAACAACTTACTACTGCTCATCGTTTATATGCAAGCTTCTCCAGGGGTTGGTCCAAGAGAAGCATCAGATGCAGGCGCTGGCACCAGGACCCCCTGCACAATTTCTAGTTGTGTTGAAGTAGGGATGGTAAAAAATACATGTGACTACAGATTTCCTTTAAATATTTTATTTAATGTTCTGGCGTGTACAGACAAGCCATGCAATTCTAAGATGTATATTTTTTGTTGCTAAGGGCCTATTTCAGTATGCATCGCAATTGCATTCGCAGCTGCGTAATCGCACACAATGAAGCTGCGAAAATATGTTAATGCCTGCCGCAGCTCAGCCAGCATAGAGACGCCCACTGTTGCTTTCTCACATCCGTAATACCTCGCAGTCCTGCGTATACATCTGTAACATCAGCCGCAGCTCAGCCAGCATAGAGACGCCCACTGTTGCTTTCTCACATCCGTAATACCTCGCAGTCCTGCGTATACATCTGTAACATCAGCCACAGCTCAGCCAGCATAGAGACGCCCACTGCTGCTTTCTCACATCCGTAATACCTCGCAGTCCTGTGTATACATCTGTAACATCAGCCACAGCTCAGCCAGCATAGAGACGCCCACTACTGCTTTCTCACATCCTGTAATACCCCACAGTCCTGTGTATACATCTGTAACATCAGCCACAGCTCAGCCAGCATAGACACCCACTGTTGCTATCTCACATCCGTAATACCTCACAGTCCTGTGTATACATCAGTAACATCAGCCACAGCTCAGCCAGCATAGAGACGCCCACTGCTGCTTTCTCACATCCGTAATACCTTGCAGTTTTGCATATACATCTGTGACATCAGCCACAGCTCAGCCAGCACAGAGACGCCCACTGCTGCTTTCTCACATCCGTAATACCTCGCAGTCCTGCGTATACATCGGTAACATCAGCCACAGCTCAGCCAGCATAGAGACGCCCACTGCTGCTTTCTCACATCCGTAATACCTCGCAGTCCTGTGTATACATCTGTAACATCAGCCACAGCTCAGCCAGCCTAGAGACGCCCACTGCTGCCTTCTCACTTCCTGTAATAACCCACAGTCCTGTGTATACATCTGTAACATCAGCCACAGCTCAGCCAGCATAGAGACGCCCACTGCTGCTTTCTCATATCCGTAATACCTCGCAGTCCTGCGTATACATCGGTAACATCAGCCACAGCTCAGCCAGCATAGAGACGCCCACTGCTGCTTTCTCACATCCGTAATACCTCGTAGTCCTGCGTATACATCAGTAACATCGAAGCACATCGGCCCGTCACGCACAATTACAGCAGGTCCGACCCGTTGCAGAAATTGCAAGTCTCGTTGCACGCAGTGAGCTCTCAAGCTGCGTAGGCAATCGCAGTAGCTAATTTATGCATGCCAGTGCAACGGCGTTCAAACGGACAGACACCTGCGTTTCTGCAACAGCTCTCCCGTCACCACCCCCAAACGCTCACGGCCTGTCACTCACTCTGCGATGGATCCCCATCTGCGTGTGTAATCGCAGTGCCATCGCAGAGCACGATGCATACGCATCCGCAGTACTGAACAATTGACGATCTGCGGACGTAGTTGCAATTGTGTACGCTGCTGAGTCAGGCCCTAAATTCCCCACAAACAGACATACATTATTTTTACGCGGCAGTAACGCTTAATACTCTTTAAAACGACTGCCCATTCATCAGACACATAAAGTGCAGCCGGCTAATGCGGTAAATGAAAATTAGGCTTTTGAGTAATGCGCTATGGTAGCAGTAACTCATTAAAAAACTAAGAGATTGCTATACGCCTGAATGCCTTTACATTCTTACATTCCCAATATAGGCTGTCATTCTATATGGACCTATTCTCTGCTTGTTCAATGTTTTCTCTGCTGTAAATTTTCCTCTTGTCATGCTTCAGCCTACTCGGTGCAATAATTATATTTTTTGATGTATTGCAAATGTCATTGCATTTAACACTTTGGCTACTAAATGAATCTGAAGCTATTTGTACGTCATTGTGCCAACAACTTTTTCTCAGACTCATCTGAAAGCAGTTCACGTCTTTTCTGATTTTCAGCCTCCATTATAGTCTATTTAAGATGCAATCATGGAAAAGTGTCAAAAAACGTGCGCTCTAGAAAGACCGAAATGACACCATCGGAGTACGGCGTTTAGCGGATTGAAAGTGCAGTGATTTTTTTTTTTTCTATTTTAAGGTGTCATAAGGATTATAATAGACTACCCTGCGGTAACTGCTTATCCCATGCCTGGCCAGTTCATGGCCACAGGAATATGGAAACCTGTATGCCATCCATTATTTAACAGATGTCAGAAAGCACGAGCAGGAGAATTGTGATAGCTGTCCATTGGCTTCAAGGATATTCTTAGTTTTTCACAGCTGTCAATCATACGCTTAGTTATTTGGATAGAGACCCAGGTGCAAGATCTGTGGTGTCATTAGAAACTACACGGGCGCTGTCTGACACACCTGCAGTATAACAGCTAGCTAAGGACTTTGTAGAATTAAATACAAGAATCATGTATATAATATTCATAGTTCATGGGAACTTAAATCAGAAGTCATCTGTCGACCCTGTTAAATAATGTGGATCTTTTCCTGAACATGAATACATCTCTGATATTGTGCAGCATACAGAAGCTTGTTAGCTGCTAGAGGGTACATAATCAATGCTGTCTGGAGCATGTGTTGTACATGTATTTTTGCTGCATATAAATGGATCTGACACTAGAAACCAGTGTCCCTGTAGATACCGTATTTATTATCATTATTACTTTGTTGCATTTTTCAAGCACAAGTTGTTTTCTGTTTGTGCACTTGTCGCATATGAATGCACTGTAAAACATACAGTAATGTCTGAGACACCATTTGAAATGCAAGGCAAAGTTGTTTTTAATTAATCTCAAATGCCTGTATGTACCCTTAAATTGGCGGCTCACAAATTGTTAATGACCCTGTTAATAATAATGTAAGGGGTGGAGTGTTACCCAAGTGTGGGCATTTCCTGGTGGATTGGGGTGGGGCTTGGCAAATGAGGGCAGGGCTTATTTTGGCCTAGTTTTGCATGTCTATCTGTTGGGAGGTATAAATTATGGTGGTAAAATGTAGAGGCAGTGACATAACAGTTATACATATTTAACATATACAAAATGTATGGAGCAGCATTATGCAATCTATAAGTTAAATTGCAATATGTAATCTTTATTCTACCTTTTCCTATAGTTAATTACTATTACTGTGATTAGAGATGGATGTTATCTATTATATGTTGTAGATAGGAGCGTTTTATAGACTAGCGGGGAGCAGCCCCCTGCTCCCCGCTGTGTAGTGACTGTGTACTCTCAGTGCCGGTATATGGTAGGACTCGACTGTCAATGACATTGAGATCAGAAAATCCCAGATCATCCAGGATAAGACAGGAGTCAGCTGTAGCATGGATAGAGGGGAGGAGGAGCCAAAAGCCTTTCTGACGCGGTAACGGTAGACACTCATTCAACTTTAACTGTCACAGTCTCCCCTCCATTTTATATTACTCCTCCTGGCCAGTGTCAAATGATAGGTGCAGGGTGGGCAGCACAGGGCTCCTCCCCTGGCTCAAGGGCTCATTTGCACTGTAAACATTGTTAATATGCCACTGATTACAGGTAAAGGGGTATAATGCAATGTCGGCGATCATGAATGTAGATCGAAAGCCACAATAATTTAAAAGGCAAAACCTGGTTTTATTGCAGCTACAGTATATTAATATCAATATTTTAGATAATTTGCACTTATTTCCAATTTATTTAATGACAGCAGTAATATCATTGGAGGAAAATCTTACTTATACCCAATGAGGCGTAGTTTCTTTATTTTTTTACAGAAATCACTATGCAAGAAATCTTGGTAATTCCCATTTTCCTTTGTTTCTTTAGGCTGCTGTTAATGAGATGCGTTCTGAAAAGGAACTTCACGTTCTACTTAAAGGGAATAAGTGTATATGAGATGGATGCATTAAATGGGTGGTCAGTGAAAAAGAGCTTGGTCTGACCTTTACTTGCATTGACCTGGTGTTTCTTTTCCCTTTGCCTATATAACAGTACTGTATGTATTTCTGCAGCTGGGGGATGGCACTGGACGCATATGCAACATGTACTGCAGGAGCAGCAGCCCAGCCATATACTGTAGGCAGTAAAATGTCAGCTTCCAATAACAATATACAGTAGATCTTATAGACTGTACTTAATGAATGCTACCTCGCAGCTGATTGGTTGCTGTGGGCACTTTATCTCTCTCAAAGGTTTGATGCATGTCCACTGTAGAATGGGAAACCCCCTTTCAAGTCTTTTATTAAGGTGCTGTCATTTTGTTAATATACAGTAACTTTGATATTGTATGAGATTCTAAAGGACTCAATGCAGATTTGGTAAGGCTCCGTATCTCATTTATTATTTTGGCAACTACACCATCCTGCACATTACCTGATTCCTTAGCCTTGCAGTTCTCCCTGCCTGCAGTGTGTGGCTGGCCGTCAGCCAGCGCAGAGGTGAAACAGTTGCCGTTTCCTGACAGCGAAACAACAGGAAAGAAACATATTTCATGGGATGTATATTTTTGTATTTCCGAAGGAGAATTTGGAGAAAGCGGAAAACACATTTTATGTCATGGTTTGTGACCTTTTGCACATTTGAGGAAAAATACTAATGTTCCTGGATTGCAGTGATTTAAGCAATTTGCTCTATCAGTCTCTGATGAGAATGGGACTTTCATAGCTAGCTTGCAGTAATAGGGAGAAATGTCTCAATAATTTAGCAATATCCCTGAAGTGATTTATCATAGAAGTTTGGACAGTGATACTGACACGGTAACTTATGTATTTGTCACTAGTGAATCCTCCACTGACCAAAAATGGATTTATACTCTGATAAATGGAACTGAGGAACTCATTCAGACCCGCTCGCTAGATGCGTTCACTCGCACCCTGCGTATGCAAATCCAGCGTACGCCGAGCAAGGCAGGCGATCGCACAGCAAGGCCTTAGCACGCCCACTATGTCTTGGCGTGCGATCACTATGTGTATGCAGACGCCCACCAGCCATGCCTAAGACGCCCACTTGTGCACGTCATCTCCTGGAAATGCATGAAAACATTGGTACATCGAGCACCATCGAATGCGATCGCAGTGCTTGAGGTTGACTATACCCTGCCGCAAGCACTGCGATCACTTCAGTGTGAAATCCCACCAAGTGACGTGTACTATTACGCTGCCTTTTAATTATGCACGCCTCTAAAACGGTGTTGAAACACTCAGGCACGCCTGCGTTCGCAACTCCACTCCCCCGTTTCTAGTGGCCTGCCCCTGTAACCACCCACAACGGCCTCTCCTGTCAATCATTCAGCCGGGCTGGCTATACTTGGCGAGCGTATGCTTCCCGATCTCTTGCACTGGTTCACGCACACACTCTGCAATGCATGCGCACAATGCGAACCATCAGCAGCTACGAGCGAACGCATCCTAGCGAGAGGGTCTCAATCAGCTCCTGAGTGTACGGAGTTACAGGTGCTGCAGAATTCTTCGCATTTACGACGCACTTCCACTTGCAGCTAAAGGGGCGTAACTGGGATTCAGTTAGTTATGTTAACCATAGCCCCAGGAGTATATTTACTAAGGACCGATTTTAATCGATGTTGTGTTTCTGGGGCAGTATCACACATTTGCTTACAATTTTTTTTATTAGTATTAGTAAATGTGTGATTTAGCCCCAAAAATACAACATCGATGTCGATCAATTTTGATCGATTTTAAATAGATGAAAATAGATTAAAATCGACCTTTAATAAATATGCCACCTAGCATTTTCAAAATGTTAAGTTGGCTGTTGTATGATTCTCTGCTGTTTATATGACACTTACTTATTGATATGCCTTCCCTCCATGGTCCACGTGGTAAGTTTATGGTGAGTGTTAACGCAGTTCGCACTATTAAGCCCTACCCCCACCCCCAAGTGCAATGCCATGGATTGTCAATTAGTGCAGTGCAAGGGTTCTCTGCCCTCCTGGGAGTCTGGGAGAAGTCCACAACATTTAGGAGAGTAGCAAGTTTGGCTATATCCCAGGAGCCCGAATGATCCCTACACTCCATTCACCTCTGTCTCCCAAAGTAATCTCTACTCCACGCTATAGCAACCCTGACAATCTCATTCACATTTCTCCTATCAACTCTGTCAATCTATCCTGTGCCCTCTGGAATGCCAGATCAGTCTGTAACAAACTGGCCCCCACCCATGACCTTTTCATCACCAACTTCCTGAATCTCCATGCCATTACTGAAACCTGGATTTTACCCTCTGACACCACTTCTCCTGCAGCTCTCTGCTATGGGGGCCTCACTTTCTTCCAGACGCCCAGGCCTGGGGGTCGCCATGGGGGTGGTGTTGGGTCCTTATATCCCCTGGTTACTCATACCAACTTATACCCTCAGAAAAATCCCTTACATTCTCCACATTTGAAGTTCATGCTTTACGCCTCTTCCAACCAGTACACCTCAGAGTAGCTGTCATCTACCATCCCCTCGGCCCTCCCTCCAAGTTCCTTGACAACTTTGCTTCCTGGCTGACTCACTTTCTCTTCTCAGACCTTCCCTCTATTATCCTAGGTGACTTCAATATTCCAATTGATATCCCCACAGAATCCGCTGCCTCCAAACTAATCACCCTCACTTCCTCATTTGGCCTCTCCCAATGGACCTCCTCACCCTCCCATGCAAGTGGGCATTTGCTCGATCTGGTATTCATTCACCGTTGTGATATTTCTGTCTACTCCAATTCCCCATTCCCCCTCTCTGACCATCACCTTCTCTCTTTTAACCTATCCCTCTCTCCTTCCCCTCCTCTACCTCCCAGAGCCACCATCACTAAGCGTAACATTGAAGCTATCGACACTGCTTTCTTATCTTCCCTACTTGACTCACTTCTCTCCCCTATCCTCTCTTTCTCCTGCTCCTATACAATGCCTCCCTTACTTCTGCTCTTGACTCTGTTGCTCCGGCGATCACTACTCACCCTCGCAAATCCACACCTCAACCCTGGCATTACAAATGCACCAGGTACCTGCAAAAATGTTCACGAACCGCCGAGCGACAGTGGAGAAGATCACGCTCTCAGGCAGATTTTCTCCATTTTAAATTCATGCTGTCATTCTACAGTGCTGCCCTTTCCCTCTCTAAACAGTCATATTTCAAGAATCTCATCTCCTCCCAGTCCTCAAATCCCCAGGGTCTCTTTTCCACCTTCAACTCCCTCCTCTGCCCACCCCCTCCTCGTCTCCCCTCCTTGCTCTCTGCCACTGACTTTGCTACCTATTTTGCATCTAAACTTGATTCCATACGTCAGGACATCATATCCAACCAGCCCCGAGCTCTCCACATCCTCCTTTCCTGGATCTCCCCTCTCCATCCATTTTACTGACTCTGACATCCTTCTCCCCTGTGACTGGAGAGGAAGTTAAGGCCCTTATCCAGTCCTTCCCCCCTTCCACCTCTCCCCTCGACCCCCTCCCCTCCTGCCTCTGCTACCTCTCTTCTTCTGCCTGCTCCCATCTTGCCTACCTAGTTAATCTCTCCCTCTCTTCTGGCACTGTTCCTTCTGCATTCAAGCATGCCCTTGTCTCCCCCATTCTTAAAAAACCTAACTTTGATCCTAACATTCTCTCTAGCTACCGACCAATCTCTCTCCTCCCTTTTGCCTCCAAACTCCTTGAACGTATTGTTTACAAACGCCTCACCACATTTCATTCTTCCCACTCCCTCCTTGACCCTTTTCAGTCCGGCTTCCGTTCGCTCCACTCCACTGAAACTGCCCTCACAAAAGTCAGCAACGACCTCCTTGCTGCCATATCCAAGGGCCACTACTCCCTGCTCATTCTCCTTGACCTCTCTGCTGCTTTTGAAACTGTGGACCACCCTCTGCTGCTGCATATCCTTCACTCCCTTGGTCTATGTGACACTGCTCTCTCCTCTCTGACCACTCCTTCTGTTTTCTCTCATGACAACTCATCCCCACCACAGCCTCTTACATTAGGTGTTCCCCAAGGTACTGTTCTTGGACCTCTCCAATTCTCTATACGTCTTCTCTAGGTAAACTCACCCGCTCTTTTGACCTCCATTATCATCTCTATGCTGATGATACTCAGATCTACCTTTCCTCACCTGATCTTTCCCCCTCTCTACTGACTCATATCTCTAACTGTCTCTCTGCTATCTTTTCCTGGATGTCCCAGTGATTTCTCAAATTTAATATGTCTAAGACTGAGCTGATCGTTTTCCCACCCTCCCACATAACATCATGTCCCACTATTTCTTTATCAGTATATGGCATAACTATCTCATCTAGTCCCAAAGTGCGTTGTCTTGGAGTCATCCTGGATTCTTCCCTCTCCTTCAAACCACATATTCAGAACCTCTCGCAGTCCTGTAATTTCCATCTCAAGAATATTTCTAATATCAGACCCTTTCTCACCCAGGATGGCACTAAAACCCTCATACATTCACTGGTCATCTCCAGATTGGACTACTGTAACCTGCTCCAATCTGGCCTCCCCAAATCCCATCTCTCTCCTCTCCAGTCTGTGCTCAACGCTGCTTCTCGGCTCATATTCCTCTCCAAGCGCTCTATATCTGCCTCCCCTCTCTTACAAGCCCTGCACTGGCTCCCCTTCCCTTTCAGATCCCAATTCAAGGTTCTCATACTCACTTACAAAGCCCTCACCCATTCCTCTCCCACTTACATCTCTGATCTCCTCTCCCTTCACTCTTCTGTCCGCCCTCTTTGTTCACTTAATACACGCCGCCTTTCATGCCAGTTGATTACTTCCTCCCACTCCCCACCAATCCTCCAAGATTTTGCCCGCGCTGCTTCCCACCTTTGGAACTCCCTCCCTCTCCCCATCAGACTCTGCACCTCTCTACAGTCTTACAAACAAGCTCTTAAGACCCACTACTTTATTAAAGTCTTCCAGCTCTCATCCTAACTTGCTGCTGCATCTTCCTTCCTCCCCGCCTACCCCATCTGTGTCACTCCTGTTCTTCTTTCTCCCCACTAGGGCAACCAACACTCGGCTGCTTATATGGGCGTAAAGGTCGCTAATATAGCAATGTTTATTATACATGTCCATGTCCTGCTTTGTATTGTAAGTCACTGGTTACTTATTTGTTCATGTACTTTGTAAGGCGCTGTGGAACACTTGTGGCGCAATATAAATAAATAATAATAATAATGATAGTGGCATAGCTCCCAGGCTACTGTTGTAGTCAGGATACAGGTACTGTCATTGTCGGACTGGGGCATAAAGGGCCCACCAGGAAATGCAGTGGTAGAGCTCAAGCTTAAGGGGTGTGGGCAGCCACCTGAGGGGGTGTGGTCAGCCAAAACAGATGGACTTGGCCAACTATTAAGCACCACCCACTTTGATTGGCAGGAGGGCTAATGGTGGTGTAGTTTTCGTGGAAACAAATAAAGCAACCAAGTTCATCCATGATCCTGCTCCACTCCTAGAGGAGGAGGTGGGGCTGTCATTCAGTGGGGCCCCCCAGGAATTTCAGCTGTACCCCTGCGGGCCAGTCCAACCCTGGGTACTTTTTTTTCTTTGTTGGTCATATCACAAGGAAGCTGAGAGCTAATTAATTTAGCTGTTTAGTGTGGTTGTGGTAGGACTGTGAAAACGTATGGGCAAATTCCGTAGGCGGAAAGTGCTATAGTTTATGGAGAATTAGGGTATATATTGCAGGACAGTTTTTTACAAATGTGATGAGAGAGATGGCCGGCTGCAGAGGAGGAGAGAACTCTATGGAGACTCAGCGCCTAATTCAGAGCCGGACGCTATTTGCGCTCGCTCGTTCAGAAAAAGGGGTTGGCTATTTAAATTGAGCGCTCGCTCTTTGCGGTCTGTTGACGCCTCTATGTCTGAGCGAGCGAACGAAACATGCGCTCGCTATTTTGTAAAGACGCCCCCTGGCCGCTCGCATCATACGTCATCTCCGCTATTTATTTGATTAATCGAGTACATCGAAAGGCATCTGAACTGCTCGCGGCGCTTGTGGTAGGTTTGTCCTACCGCAATCATGCGAACAGTTCAGGCTAAGAGACAGCCAAGTGACGTGGTCGATGACGCTGCGTTGTTAATTATGCACACCCTTAAAATGCCCGTTTTTGACCGTTTGGCACGCCTGCGTTCGGATCTCCACTCCCTGTTTTCAAGCACCTTACCCTGTTACCACCCACAAAACCCTCATTCTGTCACTCAAATTAGCAGGCACTCGCTATTTTGCGAGTGCTCGATTTCCGACCGCAATGACTGGTTGGCGCATGCGCATTACAACCCATACGCATGCGCAGTTGTGCGAACATCGCTCGGAGCGAACGAGCGGCCGCTTACGAGCGGCTCTGTATCAGGCCCTCAATTCCCAGCAGCAGCTGCAAGATATGCAATGCCCCTTCTCTATTATGGGGGCTTTCCCATCTAACATGAGACACCTGCATTCATACATTCATACATAACAAAGCATAGATAAGAGAAACTGCAATGTTATAAGAATTCAGTGGCAATTAAAGTATAGGGTCTAAGGGGGCTGTTCCTGCATCCCTCTGTGTCACATCTTCTATGAGCAATGATTGTGCAATGTAAAGTTGTGACAATTCCACTCACGTGGCCTATTATATATGATCACTAAACTTATACCTATGTTATATTATATATCAGTGACTGTTCACAAGAGTTATGGACAGTAGTAGTGTTAGATCAGATCAGACCAGGGTAAAGACTTTGTACATTTTTAGCTTTTAGGTCAAGAATTGCATTTTATTTTGAGTAACACTGATCTTGAAATATGTTTGCCCTGAGCCGTGTTTTCTGTTGATCACATCTATAGGCTAGATTTAATGTTACATACATCTCATGAGGCGTACAGCTGAAAATGCAGACTTGGAAATACAAGTTGCTCAGATGCAAACAGGGATTCCCAGAAGTGACTACTTCTGTAATGGATTATTTGCATATTCGCAGCAGAAAGTTACATAACGATTTCCCTAAATCCTGAAACATTGTGTCATTGACACTTTCTGTCATTTCAAATGTGTAGGGCAGAGGTTCCCAAACGCGATCCTCAAGGCACCCCAACAGGTCAGGTTTTAGAGATATCCATGGTTGAGCACAGGTGGTTAAAGCAAATTGACTGTCAACATGGATATCCTTGAAACCTGGACTGTTTGGGAGCCTTGAGGACAGAGCTTGGGAACCTCTGGCTTAGTGGTGTAGAGAAATTAGAAAAATGGATTAGAGCGTACTTACATTTAATACATTAAAATGCTAAATAAACCATGGGGGACTATCTGAAACCAGAAATCAGAATGATGTGATATGAAAACAACAGAGGAGCGGAACTTTGGAGTTCCAATAGAGTTTCAGATGCTTTGAAGGTAGTCGGTGTAATGCGTCACATGCTAAACAGAGCCCTCTTATCCTATACTGATGGGCTCAGACGGAGCGCACAGCTTGTCTGTAGGTGGGATTCTGTCAGCACTCACCTTTGTTGTGATCGGAATACCCATTTGGTAAAACACTGAGTCAGGGGACAGCCGTGTAGATCTCGTGTTCTCAGACGTGACTGCTTATCACATAAACTCAGACAAACAATATGGTAGCACTAAGTCATGTCTATAACTGATGCAAATGTGCAGGGAAATACAGTTTTATGTGCAAAATGGCATATTCCTACAAGCTTCACTGAACAATGTGAGTACATCTTTCTTTTGTAGATTGTTTTCTCAATTCTTCACAGAATTTTTACACCATTTATTGTTTTGCAATGTGAGGCCAACTTTCTAACTTTTCCTTGCTGATGTGTCCTAAGGTGGCACTATTGTATTGTTGCTATTTTATAGCTGTAACACAACATGAAAATTAGCATGCCCTATAACACAGCACTGAGGTCATGAGTTAAATTAAATTCCTGGCAATATGTGTGGAGTTTGCATGTTCTCCCCGTGTTTGCGCATATTTGTTCGGGGTGCTCTGTAAATGATAATAGATAAATGTAAACTAATGAAGGCAATGTCATTTCGTCCCCATTGTCGGACTGGGGCATGAAGGGCCCACTGCGGGACGGCAGTGGTATACGTCCGGGCTTAAAGGGTATGGCCAGTCATAGAAGGGGTGTGGTCAGCCAACACAGAGGCTTGGCTAACCATCCGAGAAGACATAAATAGCCTGCAGAGAACATGGCTACTACAGAGCATCACCTGGTTCGTTCTCTCTCTCTCTCTCTCTCTCTCTCTCTCTCTCTCTCTCTCTCTATATATATATATACATACACACTACAGTGCATTGCTGTCATCAATCTGGTCCATAATACTGCAGTATATATAATTTAGCGGACCTGTATTTTCTCAACAACATCACCAACTATGTAACATTTTATTGCAGTATGGGTATTTTACAGATTAAAGCTACACATTGACTACTGTTCTCCTTGCTCCTAAGTAGCTGACAGTCTGGCTATTTAATGGAGATGTAAATGCTCTTTTGTTAGAGATTACAGGCCCTTAGTGGTTTCTAGCTGACGTCTGAATGAGGCTGATTCTCTCTCCATCCTGCTGTTATCCCCAAGGGGTGTTCATGATACGTTGGCTTGGAGACATCGGAGTTCGGACTCTCTCAGACTATATTTATTTTTGATTGGATGTTTATTTAAGCAGGAAAACATACGAAAGATGTTGGTTGGAGAGTGGCCAAAAATTTGTGACAGTTTTTCTAGTCAGAAATGATAAGGTTACTTGTGTATGGTAAGGAATCCTTGTTGTTTACAGTAATAAAGAGGACTACGCAGTTAAAATTGATTACAAAACTGCAATTTCATGACAGGGTTATGTACTAATTATTTACTAATACAGGTTGAGTCTCCTATATCCAAATATTCCGAAATACGGAATATTCAGAATTACGGAATATTTTTTGTATGACTGATAATGTGAAACCTTTGCTTTCTGATGGTTCAATGTACACAAGCTTTTTTTAAAGCACAAAATCATTAAAATACAGTATACAATAACCTTCAGGCTATGTGTATAAGGTGTATATGAAACATAAATGAATTTCATGTATGTACACAAACTTTTTTTGATGCTCAAAATTATTAAAAATATTGTATAAAATGACCTGCAGGCTGTGTGTATAAGGTGTATATAGAACATAAATGCATTCTGTGTTTAGTTTTGGGTCCTATATCCAAGAAATGTCTTTATAGTGTGCAAATATTCCAAAATACGGAATATTCCATTATCCAAAATAACCCTGGTCCCAAGCATTTTGGATATGGGAGACTCAACCTGTAGGTGCAAATCTGAACTAAAACCACAGTAAATAATCAATTAGCTTGCATCTCTCATCTGCGAGTTACAGGATAAAAGCAAGTGTCTTATTGGTTGGTATGGTTATAGATTAGCACCTATGAACATTGTTGATAAATAAGCCTCAATAACACAATAACCTTCACATTCATAGATTGCTCAGTGAGCATGGCAGATGCTGATGTAATTGTAGGTGTTGGGTACAGAAGGTCTACAGTGATGATGTCACTAATCATTTTGTTGACCTCACTTTGCCAATGCTGGTGAAATGCTACTTAGAGCATTTGACGTCTAGGGCCTACATTCATTTTGGAGCGAAAAGCCGTATTCACGTGTTTTTGGCTAAACTTTTTTGCGGGTGACGTCATTTTCGCCTGTTTTGGTTTTACCCCGTATTCAATTTGAAGGACTTTCCACCTAGGCGGAAAGTCAGTGCAATGTACCAGGCGAAAAAGTTTCGCCTATGAATAGCAGGTGGAAAAAAGTGCAGAATTGGGGTTTTGGGGTGCAACGTTGCGGGTACTCCCGTGCAGCCTTCATACAGTCCCCCAAAGGTAACTGTGAAAATTTAAAAGAAAAAAACACTTAAGGTTGACAATCTGTCTAAGCCTAGGTTGTAGGAGCAGGGTGCCTGAGAGTTACTCAGCCTGGTCAAAGGGAACTGGACAGCCAGGTCCATGAAGTCTGCGTCCGACGACGCAGACCCTGGGCTCTGCATGCCTCCAAAAAGGCTGCCACTGCTCCCCCCCAATCATGCTGCAACTGGGGGTCTGCAAGCAGTCCCAGAACCATTGGGGATGTACGCAAGCAGGCGTGCCTTTTCAGGAAAGTTGAACACCGAGTGTCTGTTGTATGCATGTCATTGTTGTAGTAGTTCTTTGTTGTCCGCCACCATACTAATTAAATATATTGTATTAATTTATGTGATCATTCAGTGAATATGAATTAAATTGGTTAATGTCAAAATAAAGTTGAACAAAAATAATTCCAAATCCTGTTGTCCATGTATTTATTTTCTGATAGGATTTTAGAGTTGTGATAAGTCTTAGAGGTCAACTGTAGATATCAACCGCTAGGTAGTTAAAGGGATGTATTATTTCTTCAAGTAGCGCCTGTATGACCTCACACTTACCTGCTTTTATTGCAGGCTTGCCTACCCTTCCGATTTGGTCGGGTGCCGCTCTCGCCCCCCCGGAAAGGCAGGCAAACCTCTCGGCTTCCGCCTACCCCCCGGACTACTACTAAAAACCCCCGCATCGTGGCTCCGCCCCCTGCTTCACAATGCCTTTTTTCTGGCATTGTGAAGAGGGGGCGGGGCCATGATCACGCCCCTGGCCCCGCCCCTAAAACGGCATCATAGCCTGGCCACGCCCCCCGCAAAATGCAGGCATTCAGCTCCCTCCCGGAAGGAGGGAGCTGAATGTCGGCAAGTATGTTTTATTGTTACTGTTGGTTTCAGGTTACAGCATTCAGCGGGTCGGTGTGGAGGTTGCGGAGCTAAACGATGTGATTCACATAATTTTAGCCCCACCCCCTGCATACGAACCTGCGGAATCCCCGCATACTCTCCCCATCCTGTCACTTCACTAGGAAGTGGGCGGTATGCGGGAGATCTGCCGACTCTTCCTTGGCTGCAGGGGCTACCCGAAAATTCAGGAGCCTCCCACAACTTCTAAGAGAGTAGATAAGTATGACTTACAGTAGATATGATTGCTAAAACATGGTTTGAGTGTTGCTTGTGTCACATATGTGACAGTGGGGTCTATGTACTAAGCCTTGGAGAGAGAAGTGGACAGAAATAAAGTGCCAACCATTCAGCACCTAAATGTCAGTTTCCAAACAGCCTGTAAAGTGACAGAAGATGAGTGGTTGGTACTTCATCTCCGTTCATTTTATCTCATTCCAAGGTTTAGTATATAGACCTAAGTGTCCCTGTAGCAGCCCTGCTCCTATTACAGTAATGTGCTTGTCTTCATTGTGGTTTGGGTTGTGTGGATAGAATAAAGAATATTATTATTACTATCGTTATTTATATGGCGCCACAAGTGTTCCGCAGCACCTTACAAAGTAATATATTTGTTTTCAAAGGTTTGCGGCACCTTAGAAGTGAAATAAGGAAAATAAAATAAACTGAATAGTAATTACTCATTAGGAAATGAAAGTGATGGCAATTTCACATTATTGACAATTATATTTCGCCAATTTGAACCCAGAACATACGTACGGAAAATGGAAGAGCTCACATGTTGTGCCGCCCGCGCACCCTCCCTCCCTTATGTAATAGCTACGTCACGCAGCCAGACAGCCAATCAGGAACCGAACTGGGCAGAACATAAACAGTGTCCGCTCATGGCTAGGGCACCAGGTCCATGTGAGAGAACAGACCACCAGTAGTGCTTGAAAAAAGCAGCCGGCAGCGGTCACCCCTATCCGGCTTCCACTGGGTCTCTGGGCCTGATTCAGAGCCGATCGTAAGCGGCCGCTCGATGTTCGCACATCTGCGCATGCGTATGGGTCGTAATGCGCATGCACCAACAAATCAGTGCGGTCGGAAATCGAGCGCTCACAAAATTGCGAGTGCCTGCTAATTTGAGTGACAGGATGAGGCGTTTGTGGGTGGTAACAGGGGAAGGTGCTTGAAAACGGGGAGTGGAGATCCGAACGCAGGCGTGCCAAAAGGTCAAAACGGGCGTTTTAAGGGTGTGCATAATTAACAAAGCAGCGTCATCGACCACGTCACTTGGTTGTTTCTTAGCCTGAACTGTTCGCATGATTGCGGTAGGAAAATCCAACCACAAGCACTGCGAGCAGTTCAGACGCCTTTCGATGTACTCGATTAATCAAATAAATAGCGGAGATGACGTATGATGCGAGCGGCCAGGGGGCGTCTTTACAAAATAGCGAGCGCATGTTTCGTTCGCTTGCTCAGACATAGAGGCGTCAACAGACCGCAAAGAGCGAGCGCTCTATTTAAATAGCCGGACCCTTTTTCTGAACGAGCGAGCGCAAATAGCGTCCGGCTCTGAATCAGGCCCTCTGTGTTCTGGTAGTTTTCTTGACATTTTAAGGTTATCTATATTTATTATGGTTTTTGATGATTTTTTTTTTCCATCAAATTTTATACAGTTTTATTCCAAATTCAGTAATTTACTCTGATTGAAATCCGTCGCAAAAGAATCACATTAATATCTTAATTAGTCTTTGAGATATTCAAATTCAAAGAGCGTTCTGGACAAAGGGACTAAGCAAATCAGAGGCGTTGCTTTCGTGGTTCAAACCTGGTGCTGATTGGCTGGGAGTTGCAACCCTGAAATCGATGTGTTGGAGAAAGTAGGTGAGGGAAGAGCGCCCCTTGCTGCAGCAGCCTCACGTGTTGTGCCACCCGCGCGCCTCCCTTCATTATGTAATAGCTACGTCACGCAGCCAGGCGGCCAATCAGGAGCCGAACTGGGCAGAACGTAAACAGTGTCCGCTCATGGCTAGGGCGCCGGGTCCATGTAAGAGCACAGAGCACCAGTAGTGCTTGAAAAAAGCAGCTGGCGGCGGTCACCCCTATCCTGCTTCCACTGGGTCGCTGTGCCGGCTCTGTGTTCTGGTAGTTTACTTGACATTTTAAGGTTAGCTATACCAAAGCTTTTATTATGGTTTTTGTCTAATTTTTTTTTTCCATCAAATTTTATAGAGTTTTATTCCAAATTGAAATCAGTTGAAAGAGAAACACATTAATATCTTAATTAGTCTTTGAGATACTCAAATGATATATATATAAGATGTAAGAAAGAAAGGAAAATTTGGGGCTTAAATGATGCAATTTCCAATCTGCCGTATTGTAGCTTTGAAGAACACAGCCCAGTGATTTTATATCTGCAGCACATTTTAAAAGAATATCTTGACAGGATCAGTGCTGCCAAGGTGCCAGTCTAATTTTCCTCGCACCTTGCTGTGCCTGGCACTCCATTGGCTCTCACAGTATGCTGTTTCTCAGATACACTGGCAGCACGCAGGTGACAGAGCAGTGAAGCACGGTGAATGTGGTCTAAAATGAGTTTGTATTCATCCTGAATGTAGATAACAGGAGAGATCGGGGTGAAGGTTAGGATGAGTTGCACAAGTCTTTGGGGCCTATTCATCATCAGGGGCTGTCTGGCCACCGATAATTAAGTATCCAACTCGTAGCAAGTTGCGGCAGTGGATACGTAATTACCGGAGCAATTCAGTATTGATCCGGTGTGTGGACACCTGCGAAAATGCGTCATTTAGTCCCACCCTCTCCTTGCAGTCCTACAATTCGCAGCAGTTTCACTCGCAATTGATTGACAGGAAGAGACTGTTTTTAGGGTGGTTACGGGGAATTCCGGCCAAAATGCGGGCGTGTTGGGGCCATTTCCTGGACGTGCACTAGCCAACGACTGTGATCGCGCACGCAGAGAACAAAGCTCCAGCGTCTCAGTAACCGCGGCCATTATAATTAACCATAGACTCACTTGAGGAGACAATGTTTTCAGGATCTGCGTCCTATGCTGCGTTTGTATACGCAGTTGCGGGCAGCTACGAGGGCTCCGGTGGGCGCTTCCATACATATTCCGCTGGCTGATGCCTTAGCATATTTTAGCAATTGCTAAGCGGAAAAATTCACAAATGCATTTGCATTAGCGTACAACTCTAAGTCAGGTCCATTGCCAGTCTGTGGAAAGTACAGAGGCCCTGATTCAGAGCCGCTCGCAAAAAGCGAGCGCTCGCTCTGAATCAGGGCGGCCGCTTTTTAAAAAAAAAAACAGCCTCCTGGCTGCTCGCTAAGTTGTGGGTGACCACCCGCAGCTTTTGCGAGAGGCCAGGTGGGCATGTGACGAGACCCTTGTGGTAGGGTCTCGTCTGACGCAAGTCCCAGTGAGCTTCCGGCTCTCATAGAGCCGGAAGCTCACTACTGACATCACTCGTCATGTCAGTAGGGCCGCCCTCAAACGGCAGGCCTTCGTTCGGTCAGCCACCCCCCTCCCCGCCTACAAAACGGGGCGAGTGAATTTTGTCTCTCGCTCCAGGGCTTGCGCACGCGCAGTGCGCACTGCCCGGCCATCGACCTGCTTGTGACCACATAGCGCTTGCGAGCGGGTCTGAATCAGGCCCACTGTACAATTTTCTGCAGGTAAGCTTGGAGTCTCCGTAATGAATGTGCTTCTAACGCTCTGTTGAACCGAAGAACAAGTACAAAGTTTTGTCTACAATGTTAGCTACCGTTGTTTATCAACTCTCTTTTGTACAAGCCCTGATAGTTTATTACAAAGGTGAATTGTTTGCTGCGATGATTCCAAGCCTTTAAGCATTTAATCTTTACTGGATACCTGATGAGATTAATATTTTGCTGCTCAGAATCTGTTTCAAAAGGATCCCTGTCTGCCATATGGCTAAAATCAATACTTTTAATAAATTTTCAGGTTCTTATTCCTAACAGGAAATGTAGCAGTTCTTGTGACTGAATACTAAGGATGCACAGCCTTCTGCTCTTGTACATTATTATAATTATGCTTATTGTTACTATCATAATAATTGTGTTTGTTGTATATTCAGAATGTGTTACCACATGTTAGAAAGTTAAGACAATGTATCTGTATAATAGTCGATGGTGGCATGTCCGGAGATCGGCATGTGCAGCAGGAGCGGCATACAGGCTACAGGTGTCACCCCCTCTAGCAGCCCCAACTCTTTTGACGATTGTATCGCGGACATGTTCAGGGCCTTCCAATCAAATTTGTAACTGATTCTATATTTTAAAGCAGGGATGGGGAACCTCAGGCTCCGGGCATTGCTGTAATCACCTGCGATTATGGCCCCACCCCTGTGTGATGGGGCGTGGCCTGCACCATGCCCGGGAATAATGTTATATTTATCAAAATGGCCCTCGTCAGAAGAAAGGTTCCCCGCCCCTGTTCTACAGCATCTTTCATGCTGGGTCTTCTTTTCCATTAAAACCACTTGATGAATTAGTAGTTTATATTGCGTCAGCCTCATGTAAAGTTGGCCAGTTTTGCATTTTTCCGTATGTAATCTATCATGTAAAACTTCTAACGAGCGATGTCAATAAACAGGTGTTCAGAAGTTTCTGACTTAAACAAAGGATTTAGGGATCTGTGTACTAAGCCTTGGAAGGAGATAAAGTGGATGGAGACAAAGTACCAATTAATCGGCTCCTAACTTTCAGTTTACAGGCTGTTGGGTCGATGTACTAAGCCTTGGAGGAGGATAAAGTCGATGGAGATAAAGGGGTCTTTGTACTAAGCCTTGAATAGAGACAGTGAGCAGACATAAAGTACCAGCCAACCAGCTCCTGTCATTTTTCAAACACAGCCTGTGACATGGCATTTAGGAGCTGATTGGTTGGTACTTTATCTTCATCCACCTTATTATCTCTATCCAAGGCTTAGTGCATAGACCCCTAAATTAGCTAAGGGACATCTCCTTGTGTATCAGCATCTCTTATGGTATATGATATAGCCATGATTTCCCATTAAACTGAGTACTGTAGTTTTAGCTCCAGACTAGATAAGGAGGTTCATTATGTCACATTCCTTCACCCTTCCAGATTCACAAAATGACTTAGAGGGAGTTGGCGACATACAGATGTATCCATATAATCGATGCTCCGTGCGCTACAAATCACGTTACACATAACATATGAGTGCCGCGTGACTCGTTAGCGGCGAGCGTCTGTTAGTGCATTTTTTACCTCCAGATGTGTCTTATTTGCACAGCAGTGCAAACAGAACGCACAAGCAGCTCCTGCTGATTAAAATGATATGCGGCAAGCCTATGTTCTGTGTGCGACTGCACAGCGGCTGTGACACTGTAACATAGCGCTTTGCATGCAGATATAACCACAGGCGCACACAGAACTTAGCCATGCCGCATATAATTTTAAACAGCAGACACTGCCTGTATGTTCTATTCACAACATTGTGCAAATAAGACGCATCTGAAGGCAAAAAGTTGCACGTAAAGATGTCCGGCGCTACTAAGTCAAGCCACGGCATGGTGCGACCAGAAGTGCTGTTTAACGTGTTAAGAGGCTAGATCAGTGATTCACAACCACAGTCCTCAAGGCACACTAACAGTCCTGGTTTTAGTGATAGCCATGGTTGAGTACAGATGGTTAAATCAAAATAACAGAGGTACTAATTAAGTCACCTGTGCTCAAGTATGGCTAAACCTGGACTGTTAGTGTGCCTTGAGGACCGTGGTTGGGAACCCCTGGGCTAGATGTTTGTGGTCTTCAGTCTTCATCTGTAAATTCATGCTTTCAAATCCCAGGATGTGAGTTCTGGAGGATGGTGAGGCTGCCCGAGCCGAAGGCTTGTGTTTGTCCCAAAATGCAGAGATGAGGCACTGCTTCTAGTCGGAGGGATGGGGCTCACATCCAAATGCAAATCTTTTCATTGGATTTTTCTTTAATTGCTGCTGGCGGAATTGTTGACATAGTCAATATATTAGTGCCGCCTGGTATTATCTACAATGTCCTGCTTCATTCCAGAACACGTATGTATATGCACGCACATAGAGCTGTTTAAATGTGTAAACTGATTTATAAACTAATGGAAATCGTGCTTGTTAATCAGGCCGTCAATTATCCCTCCGAGCAGATGACTTGAGGAATGTATTTATGTTTAGCGCGTTTTTCAGAAATTAAATTTCAGATAATCTACACTTATGTAATAAACGTGGATAGAGATGATGGAAAAATACAGAATATATATTATTCCTCAGAACATTATAATTATTAGAAATAATTAGAAGGATTTTTCAAAGTAATAAAAGTTTACGTATTCTGTGTGTGCATATTAATTGGATAGTAAGTAATGTGCACCAAAAAACAGTTATACGTCTATCAAGAGCAATACAATCACCTGAGTCAAGTTATCAGAGAATACCTGATAGTACCTGCTACCTGCGTGGTTGGTGCACTGTCTACATTCCAGGCTAATGTTAGATAGTAACACATCAAAGTTACTGGTTCCTGTAGCAATTACAGAAATTAACGGTATATGGTCACATTGTTGACAATCAGAATGTCAACATTACAATAATTACACTAGAATGTCAATATGGTTCAACATGTCGACAGGTACCATGACGACATCCTCAGAATTTTGACATGTTCACAATGTTGACATATGAAATCCCACCACGTCAAACGTCAACATTCTCAGGATGCCGATGGTTAGGTTTAGGCTCCATCGGGAGGGTTTGAGTTAGGCAGCAGGGGGGAGGATAGGGTTAGGCTGCAGGGGGGAGGTTAGGGTTAAGCTGGCCACACACTAGACCAACTTACATCCAACCAGCCAACTTGTTGATTGGTTGGAATGAAAATCTGGTAACGTATGGGAGTAAATGATGATCAGCAATTTGCTCCTAAATGCCAGAAAACAGATGAAAATGGTCGTCAGACAAGTTTGTTAAATGTTTGATCTAAACTATTTGTTCAAAAAACAGTTTTGGTCCATTTTCCAACGTTTGGGAGCAAATTGCTGATTGTATACCTTATCAGATTTTCATTCCAACCAATCAACTGGCTGGTTGGACAGATAATCTTTAGATGTGTGGCCAGCTTTAGGCTGCAGGGGGGAGGTTAGGGTTAGGCTGTTGGGGGAAGATAGGGTTAGGCTGCAGGGGGGAGGTTAGGGTTAGGCTGCAGGGCGGAGGTTAGGGTTAGGCTGCATGGGGAAGATAGGGTTAGACTGCAGGGGGGAGGTTAGGGTTAGGCTGCTGGGGGAGGATAGCATTAGGCTGCAGGGGGGAGGTTAGGGTTAGTCTGCATGGGGGAAGATAGAGTTAGGCTGCGGGAGGGGAGTTTAGGGTTAGGCTGCAGGGGGAGGATAGCGTTAGGCTGCAGGGGGGAGGTTAGGGTTAGGCTGCATGGGGGAAGATAGAGTTAGGCTACGGGAGGGGAGTTTAGTGTTAGGCTGCAGGGGGAGGATAGGGTTAGGCTGCAGGGGGGAAGTTAGGGTTAGGCTGCAGGGGGGAGGATAGGGCTAGGCTGCAGGGGGAGGTTAGAATTAGGCTACGGGAGGGGAGTTTAGGGTTAGGCTGCAGGGGGGAGGATAGCGTTAGGCTGCAGGGGGGAGGTTACAGTTAGGTTGCTGGGGGAGGATAGGGTTAGGCTGCAAGGGGAGGTTAGGGTTAGGCTATGGAAGGGGGGTTTAGGGTTATATTAGACAGGAACTGCGCTATATTCATTACCATTTTCCATTAAGGAATGATATGTTCTCATAGGTTGTTTTATCACATTAATTCTGTTTTTATTATTCTTTTATGCAACATATTATTGTTATTGTGATTATGCATATACAGATTGAATAAATATTTTTATTTGTGATTTAGCGCAGTTGCTGTCTAATATATTTTTGGTTGTTATTTTTCTATTGCGAAACTACAGAGTTCCTCTGAAACAACTGCTTAATCAAACCCAATATATTCATTCTGCAACTCCCTCTGGGTATACTAGTGCCGACTGACTGGTTCTCTATTGGGTTTAGGGTTAGGCTGCAGGGCAGAGGTTAAGGTTAGGCTGCTGGGAGAGGACAGGGTTAGGCTGCAGGGGGGAGGTTAGGGTTAGGCTGCTGGGGGAAGATAGGGTTAGGCTGCATGGGGGAGGTTAGGGTTAGGCTGCAGGTGGAGGATAGGGTTAGGCTGCAGGGGGGGAGGTTAGGGTTAGGCTGCCGGGGGAGGATAGCGTTAGGCTGCAGGGGTGAGGATAGCGTTAGGCTGCAGAGGGGAGGTTAGGGTTAGACTGCTGGAGGATAGGGTTAGACTGCAGGGAGGAGGCTAGGGTTAGGCTGTTGGGGGAGCATAGGGTTAGGCTGCAGGGGGGAGGTTAGGGTTAGGCTGCGGGAGGGGGCTGTAGGGTTAGGCTGCTGTTAGAGGATAGGGTTAGACTGCAGGGGAGAGATTAGGGTTAGGCTGCGGGAGGGAGTTTAGGGTTAGGCTGCAGGAGGGAGGTTAGGTTTAGGCTGCTGAGGGAGGATAGGGTTAGGCTGCTGGGGGAGGATAGGATTAGGCTGCAGGTGGAGGAGTTTAGGCTTAGGTTGCAGGGGGAGAGGCTTAGGTTGCCTGGTGGGGGAATTAGGGTTAGACACTAGGGGGAGGGTTAGGAGTAGGGATTAGAATTAGGGATAGGGAAGCTGTACTCACCAAAATGACTGCTGGGACCTGGAAGACTACGCTGGACATGTTGCTGCCACCAGGGATGTTATGTCGACATTCTATCATGTCGACATGTCATCTGTGTAGACATGATGAATGTCAATATGGTCACTGTCGACATGCTAAGTATGTCGACAAGCTGCATGTCAACATTTCAATCATGTCAGCATTCTCATGTTGACCTAATGCATGTAAACATGATAACTGTCGACATTACATGTTGAAATAAAGGATATTAAAGATCCTGTCACTGGAAAAGTGGTTATGGTGAGAATATGATTCACTGTGAGGACATGATTTGCCAAGCCATATCCCCGCCCTCTCCATTGAAAAGTAGGTAAATATGGATCACACAAATGGAATTATTAAGAATTTGACGGAAGGCAAACTGTTTGTGTGCAACTAGAGAAATGTGGCTGTGACGAGGAATTGTATCCCTATGACAAGACTCTTCCAAACATAACCACGGCTAAAATAGATAGCTTATAATACAGATATGTCCTCATACATCTAGCCACAATACGCCACGCAGCGTGAATTGCCTGGCATGAGTGAGCCGCCAAGTCGCAATGCGATGCGACTTAGACACATAAACTACCAACCAATCATCTCCTAACTATCATTTTTCAAACACAGCCTGTAACATGAGGAGCTGGTTGGCTGGTAGTTTATCACTCTCTAGTTTATCACTATTCAGAGCTTAGTACATAAGGAGAGCAGTCTGCAGACTGTGTACACCGCTCAATTCATGCTGGCCAGAGGCATATCAGTATTTTTTGTATTTTTGTTTTAATACACAGTTGTATTTCTGTACAATCATATCAATATAAAAGTATTGTTAGGGATCACATGGGGGCTTATTCTAAGCAGAAGCAAATGTACACATTTTAGCGTATCTCCGTCTGACGGATTCTTATCACGTCTCACTTCGTGTGAAATGGGTGTTTCAGGGCGGTCACAGGGCGGTGACAATGCAGTGTTTTGTTTTATGGGAGTGTCCTGGTAGTGACCATTAAGAATCGTGCGCATGGAGAAGAGAAGCCAGCTTGAGACGGATCTCAAACACCTAGCATTGGGCTGGTGCAGGTGCTGATACTGATGATGTTTGCAGCTGTAGACAGAAAATCAGTGGGTGTAGCGGTGTCCAGCTAGCGGCACTGATCCATGCAGTAGCCCTATGGTAACTTGTATTAATATTAGGTAGCATGCAAACACTCTGCGCCTGAAACAGGATCAGCCCATGCTGTGATAGGGTTGGGTATGAAATCCCGGCTGTCGGGACCCCGCTGGTCAGAATATCGACAGCGGCACCCCGACAGCCAGAACCCCGACACCCATAGGAACATAAGTATTTTCCTAATCCCTAACCCTCCCTCCCCGGTGCCTAACCCTAACCCCCCCCCCCACTAGTGCCTAAGCCTAACCTCCCCCTCCCAGTACCCTAAACCTAAGACCCTCTCCCTGATGCCTAAACCTAACCTCCCCCCTAGTGCCTAAACCTAACCTCCCCCTCCCTGCACCCTAATCCTAACACTCCCTCCCCGGTGCCTAACCCTAACCCTTCCCCTAACGCCTAACCCTGCTACTTAACTCTAACCTCCCCCTAACACCCCGATACTTACCTTCAGGATGCCATTGGTCGGGATACTGATGCCGGGATCCCAACCTGTCGGGATTTCGGCGCCGGTATACAGACCGTACATCCCGCTGTGATCACCTTGCAGCATACCAATGGTTTCTTATTAGAAAATGCATTGTGTACCAGGACAGTAGTGCATGCAGGAATACAATACACACACTGCAAACTGTTCCACCCCATTCATTGTGGGAAAGAGACTTCCGTGAAAACGAGTCTCATTTTATTCTGACCATCTCTATAATGGATCATATTGACTCATTTATTTATGTATTTTTTTTTTTCCAATTATAGTATAAAATGCGGAATACAGTGATGGGGTTGGTTCATGACCAATATATGAATTATCTCCATTCATAGCACTGAAATTACCCTTTTTAATCTCCCAGCACCATGCAGAAGTCTGCACTGGAGATTTTAACTACGTACAGTATTACATTACTAAAAAAAAAAAAAATAGTCCATGTTTTGGGTATTCCACAGTCGCTGTGCCAGGAAAATCCTCATAATGGGCAGGATTGTGGTGGCAAGATGGTGGTATGTACAGTAATTGAACAGGTGCTGAAACAACCAATCAAGTGCTTCCTTATATAACTGTCTAGGACCTTCTGTAAATGCTCCAGTCTATGTGAGTTTCATATAGAATAAGGTTGTCAAGGGGAGAACCCCTGCTGTTCTGCCAGCTGTTAATAAATACAGCTCTGAGAATGTCTACCTGAGCATTCCTTCTATCATTTTGTATTACTTTGAGTTACAATAGATTCTAAGCATGAAGCAGAAATAAATAATTTACCAACAGAAACTCAATCCCGTAGGTTTACTTTTAAAGCCCTTTGTGTTACAGCTATCAGTTACAGCTGGCTTGCAGTATCAGGATGGGTGTTGACTCAGGTAAAATGGCAGCAGACAGGAGTGCATGAAATATAGTGCTGATAAGCTCTGTGGCTGCTGTATAGGATGGATGTGCATAGGTGATGTGTCAGCTGCAGCTGTTTGTCTTGTGTTCTAGGCAAACTAGATTAAAGAACTAACAAATCTAAAATACAAATTGTTATCTGTGAAACTAGCCAATGTCTCCAGTGTTCTATGACACAGCGGCTACTATCGCATTGCACAGCACTGGGGCCATGACTGAGGGTCTGCCCAGGGCCAAATACGTTCCCTTGTGTTTGTGTGGGTTTAATCCTGGTGCTTTGATTTCCTCCCACACTCCAAACACAACGCCTGATTCACTACGGATCCCTATTGCGATCGCAGCTGCGATTACGCAAGCAGTTCTGCTAGGAAAATATGCAAATGTTTGCAACTGCTCACCCGGCATAGCGACGCCCACTACCGCTATCTCACATCCGTA
Source organism: Taudactylus pleione (assembly GCA_031769625.1). Taxonomy (NCBI): domain Eukaryota; kingdom Metazoa; phylum Chordata; class Amphibia; order Anura; family Myobatrachidae; genus Taudactylus; species Taudactylus pleione. The sequence goes on from JAUIMM010000113.1 coordinate 7,565,611, forward strand.
AGACCTCGCAGTCCTGCGTATACATCGGTAACATCGAGTAACATGGGACCCTCCTGCACAATTACTGCAGAGAAAGAAAAACTAGTGCGCTGTTCACGCAGGTGTTGTCTAATATAGAGACTTGCTGCTGACACCAGAGCGATACCTGCAAATCACCCTCAAAAGGAAAAAGGAACAAGAATACAAATAAGGTGTCTGCGCTAATCACTATTTATAAAACACATAAGCTGTGAAAATTATAAATATATTGTTTTATTAAACATATGAAAAAATGAACTGCAGTTCAACTCTAAAAACATATACGGACATTGCACATTAAATGAAGAAAGAAATTAAGTGTTGCATTAATAATCTAAACACATACTGTTTCCAATATATCATAGGAAAAAAAATATTTCAAACTCTATATAGAGCCTTGATGGTGATCAGCATATATTGCTATCAGCAACTAAAATTATATCAATCTGTATAGGTATAGTCACTCTGTTAGAGCCTGATATGGAGTGCAATGACTCCCTGGAATATGGAGCCGTGGAGCTAACAAAAATCTTGATAAGTTGAATATAGTAGCGGAGGGTCTCCAGACCAAACCCGCAGTCCAGCATTGAGTCACCTGTCCCGGTGGACTCAATGCTCTAGAGACTCCCTGGGAACCAGCCGCTCCTGCGACTCCCAGACCAATTAAACAAGTGAGTAGGATGTTTGTCCCTGTGACCAGCGCCGCTCCGGTGGCTAACTGTGGGACTATGGGCCTCATTCAGAGGCGGTCGGAGGATGCAAGCGGTCGCTCAGAAACTGGGCGGCCACTTGCATCCTGACCGCCCGCCTCTGTTGCGGTCGTTAGGCTGTGGGTTAACACCCACAGCTCTAACGACCGCTCGGGTGATGGTCGCAATGGTCAGACCATCGCGACCATCGGGGCTTACGACGAGACCCTAGGGTAGGGTCTCACTTGTTGTATGCCCCGGAGAGATTCTGGCTCTGTCAGAGCCGGAAGCTCTCCACTGACATTACTAGTGATGTCAGTGGGGCCTCGCCCAAACGGCAGGCGTTCCCATGGGAACGCCTCCGTTTGGGCTGCCACCCCCCTGGCCCGCCTTCCAAACGGGGCGAGCTGTCAATCAACATCGACAGCTCGCCCCCTTTGGAAAGAGACCCGCTACGACCAGCGCTGTCGGTCGTAGCGGGTCTCACGCATGCGCACGAGGGAGCCGGCTCCCTCGTGCGCATGCGCACTGGCAAAACATTGAGGTGGCCGTGCGGTCGTAGACCGTACGGCCGCCTCTGAATAAGTTCCTATGTGTGGCTCCAATGACTCACAAGCAGGGGAGTCGTGCAGGATGGTGAGCCGTTCATCAGCAACTCCTGAGACCCTCCGCTACTATATTCACCTTATCAAGATTTTTGTTAGCTCCACGGCTCCATATTCCAGGGAGTCATTGCACTCCATATCAGGCTCTAACAGAGTGACTATACCTATACAGATTGATATTATTTTAGTTGCTGATAGCAATATATGCTGATCACCATCAAGGCTCTATATAGAGTTTTAAATATTTACCTTTCTTCCTATGATATATTGGAAACAGTATGTGTTTAGATTATTAATGTAACACTTAATTTCTTTCTTCATTTAATGTGCAATGTCCATATATGTTTTTAGAGTTGAACTGCAGTTCATTTTTTCATATGTTTAATTAAACAGTATACAGTATTTACAATTTTCACAGCGTATGTTTTTTATATATAGTGATTAGTGCAGACACCTTATTTTATTCACAATTACAGCAGCCCTGACCTGTTGTAGAAATTGCAACTGTTGTCGCATGCAGTGAGTACTCAAGCTGCGTATGCCGGCGCAGTGGCTAATTCATGCACGCCCAGGAAACGCTGTTCAAACGGACAGGCACGCCTTCGTTTCTCCGACCACTCCCTTGTCACCACTCCCAAACGCTGACGTCCCGTCACTCCATCTGCGATGGCTTTGTTTCTGCGTACGTGATCACAGTGCGATTGCAATCTTGGCCGGCGCACTGCGATGCATACGCATGCGCAGTACTCACCATCGGCTATTCTGCATACGTTGTTGCAGTTGCGATTCGTGATGAATCAGGCCTAACAGACTAGTAAGTTAATTGGCTTCTAACAAAATGAACCCCAGTGTGTGGGTGTATACTGTGGTAGGGAATATAGATTGTAAGCTCCAATGGGGCAGGGACTGATGAATAAATAAACATTCTCTGTAAAGTGCTGCATAATATACAGGCGCTGTAAAAAAAACTATTTGATATTACGTGGGGCTGTAAAAATATGAAAAAGTATAAATGTCACACCAGTTCCTCACATATATTTCTGTGTTTTTCCTAAATTACTACTTCTTTTGGCCTCGATTATGGCTTAAATGAATGAGCAGGAGGGAACATTGGCACTGTCTATGTAACATGAGTCACATTGTGCTACAGATGTTCTACTTCGCAGGAGAGCAACAGTGGATGAAACCCACAGTCTATTCGCTCAGAGCTGGCGCAGAAATGGAGTTAGGCGTGCTCCCCTCGCACGCAACCAACACCTTTTAGATATACACCCCTTTTAATATTCCAATAATTTATCACCACAAAACACCTTGCTACGCAAACATATGCGCTGAGACTGAACTAGTACACATCGAGGCGAACAGCACCACCAGAGAATATACTGCTCCACACCCCGCTTCACCTAAAAAATGAACCCTTGTTTTTCAGCTCAGCTGTTTTGCTATGACATTGGTCCAAATCTGTGAAGTTATCCTCCTATAATCCATATTTGCCTACTCTCCCAGGAAGTCTGGGAGACTCACAAATTTAATAATGAAGTATGGCATGACCCCTGTGAAACACTCTGTAGCATAATAGCTGTGTCATCACTGCAAAGTCATGCAAATCATGGCATTGCATAGCAGACACGGAGGGAGGGGGGCTTGTGTGTCTGTATATGAGACTGAAGGTTTGCCATCGAACATGAAGGAGAATAAACTACGAGGTGTTTTCGGTGCATTGCCCTTTTTAATGTGCTGGTGTTGTTTCCCCTTTAAGATTTCATACTTTAGTTATAGATGTTGCTGTCCTATAGGATTGGTTAGGGGGAGGAGTTTCTTGAATTTAGTTGCTGCTAGGCAGTTCAACTGCCTCTTTGTTCCGGTTCCTCTCCCACCCACCCTATTTTGTTGATTGCTTTGTGTGTGTGGCGGTAAAGAACGGTTTGTGGCTGGTTAAAGTTTAGTTTAGGTTAGTGGGTGCACTCTCATTCTCCGGATGGGAAAGATAGTAGGCCAATTGTCCTGACCGGGAAGTAGCTAAACCCCGGGTGAGGTTCTATTATTGTTGAACACCAATGGTTGATTGTGTTTGTCATGTCCGTTCTTTAATGCTGCCACCAATTTCATTATGAATTGGTCAATCAATTGGACATTATTTTAAAATGCCAGCACTGTTGTCTGTGTCGTTATTTATTATTGTTATGGTATTTTGGTTAATATGTTTAGTATAAGGAAAATGGGGGACAATGCACAGAATACACTGCTAGTGAGTTTAGTGTTTGGAGGGTGGCATAATGGCAAACATTGCTCCATCACGACCCCCACACTTGATTCTTGAACCACCGGGAGGGGAGGTCCAAAATATTGTCATTTATACTTTTACCTATTGGACATTAGTTCCATTGAGTGTTTGGGGTGGTGGGGGCAGTACATTGTGATATGGAATTTGCAGAGGCCAAAAAAGTCACCCCATACTTCCTTTTGGATGCCAGGAATAATACCATGTTAATTCTACAGCACCAGGCATTTCATTTCTGGTACAGCAGGTACTGCAGGTTAAAGATCTGTGGCCACGTGGAGGGAGATATTAAGATATTTTAGATGGAGGAGGTGTAAAATCAAGAAGTGGGACAGAAGGGTTTGTACCCAGAGACGGTCCAAAATGTGGGAATATTGAATGGATGTACAGTAGCCAGGGGACATTATTATATATTGTTTTACTTGATATGTTTCTAATTTGTTTTAATGTAAAAAGGTTTATGTTGATATTTTGTGATAGTTTGATTGGCATCGGTAACTATGATGGTATGAAGCCCTCCTCCTCTTTCAGGCTTGCCAGGCATGGCAAAGCACTGCATAAGCAATAAAGCTGAAAGTGGCGCTGAATTAATATTTGCTGGAAGGAAATTGCCTCTCTGCAATGTCCCTGTGCTACTCTAAATGTGCGAGCCGGCATCACTGCGTTAATGTGAGTACGCACGTATTTTTAAAGCAGCAATCATGTTATAGGCTAAACCAGCCTGGTTTAGGCTTTAACTTGCTTGCTGCTTACAAATATGGGCATACTCGCATGTTTTCCCGCAGCTGCAGCGGCTTGCAGTCTATTACATTTAGCCCATGGCATCATTTTGTCATGCCCTATAGTCATCAGTTTACATTCCTTACTCAATGGGGCAGATTCAATTAGCCATGGGTTGAGTAACACAGTCTGTTCTCCTGGGTCAAGTGCCCGAATTTAGTGAAATACAGACGTGCGAGCAGAGCGTGGTAACAGGGCTGACATGCGGAAGGAGCAGGACCGCCAGCACCAGTATTAACAGCATTGCCCGTAGCATCCTTAGGATGCTCTGGGAGGCTGTGAATGCTGCAGTCTCCATAGGACGTTCCGTGTGGCACTGCAGCAGCGATTATGGCTGCAGGGTAACGTTTCTGGCACCCTGCTAGCCAGATGCAGGTGTCCTGGGAACGCAACGGTGCCGCCCACAGGGCTCTGCGCTTTGTGCAGCGGCACCGCTCACACATCTTTAGTTATGGCCCTGTGCCAGCAGCCCGGAGGCAGAAGCAGAAGCTTCGGAGGTTTAAGTAGAAATAAGCATTTGCTGCAACCTCAGGGCTGCTCATTGGTCGATCACGGCCACTTTGCCCAGGAGTACAGACCACGCCACTCAACCTGCAGCTAATTGATCCTGACCCACTGACTCTCATGTAGGAGTCAGGATATATTCACTGCAGCAGTTGAAAGGGCCAAAATAATGTTTCAAGAGTTGCCAGCTGTTCTGGGTAGTGCCCTAAAGAGCTGACACTCTGGGCCTAATTTTGAGTCGCATGCAATCCCAATGATTACGGAGTTGAGTGATTTTTTGCTACTACACATGCTTCTAGGATGCTAAAGAGTCGCACGGCGCATGTGTCCCATGGTGTGTGCGCTCAAAGACGCGGTTGTGATTGAGATGCACTGGGCCTGATTTAGAGGCGTGCGCTAATGTCGCGGTTGCGTCTTTTTCTGCAGCACGACTGCCTCTTTATGCTGATGCCGCAGCCTTTGAGATTCGTACAGAGAAGTCTACTGGCTGCGGCACCTATCTGCACTTTGACGCATCATTGGCCGCACCATCAAACATTTCACCAGCGACTATGGATGTGCAGAATGTCAATGCAGAAGCGTCTGACTAGTCTCCCCCCTGTTACCACTCAGGAGCGCCCACTGAAATTGCCTCTGTACAAAGTCCTTCTGCAGCCTTCGGGTGTCACCATATGCGCAGTGCGGCTCGGACGTATGCACAGACTGAAAACATTGACCGCTTGCATCTAACATTGACACATATGAATCAGTCCCACTGTATCAGAAATGTATCGGAAATGTGCCGGGCATTCCTGGGCAGTGACTGGGAGGCGGCTATTCAGGCGCACGAAGATGGTCCGTTTTATGGGCGTATGATGGGAGTGTCAGGGTGGCGTTGCTGAAGTGGTGGCGAACTCAGGCGCTCAATCACTCACGTTGGAGGCCATGCTCTGACTGATAATCTGCACCTGGCATGGGGCTGATGCAAGTTGCAATGGTTGGTTCTAAAGACGCACAAGTGATATTTGGGCATCTGAAGACGCTAACAGTGGGTGTCTCACTCAATTCAAATCTAGTTATTTAAAAAGCCCAGCTGATGATACTGTAATTGAAGCAGTTGGGAGGTCAACATGGAAACCTCTTTCTCCAGTTAGTAAGAAAGCACATCTGATAGCTCTTTCTTTAGGTAGAAGACAAAGATAGCCAGTGATGAGTGAGAACGGTGGAAGTGAGAGGTGCTGAGAGAATAAGAATGCAACACAGTTTCTTTAAAAGCAAATAAAACAACAACGTATTTACATTCATTTTCCAAATATTTTCTGCTTTATTTTTCAAGTGGAAGATTCTAGTTGAATTACAGACTGCCTGCTGCTTGATAGATTCTGCAATTCTGGAAACTCAGCAAACTCCCACCGAAAAATCCCCTATCACTCAAAATTACAAAGGCAGGAGGAATACCCAGATTTGCAATGTTTGCAGAATGCAAATTTGGTCTAAAATGTCTCTTCTGGGACCATAACATATTTCTAATCATTCCTAGTAACAGTTATTTCTGCAGTTCGTCATTTATGGAAGGAATGACTATTCCTCTAGATCGGAGGGGGTGCCAAATTACTGTCTTGCCCCGGGTGCCAAAAATCCTAGTTTTGGCCCCGACAGGTGTATTCATTACTCACTGATAAGCCGCCCATACACAGTGTTATGCGACAAGGGATCCGACGGCTGACATATCGGGCGGTCCCCACACACGGTGCGATCAGCTGGCCGACCGCCCGATATGCCAGCACCCCTCTCCCTAACCAGCATAGCGATGTATGGGATCGTCCATCGCATCTCCAGATCAAATGAACCTGCAGTAAAATCTGGAGGTGCGATGTATGACCCCACAGGAGCGCGCACTGTCCAATATCATGCCCATACACGGTACGATATAGCAGCGATATCGTACCAATCCATCGGATCGGCTGTTCTATCGCACCATGTATAGGCACCTATACTGTAAATTTAAAAAAATCCACAGGTGGAACTAATTATTTCACTTGTGATTCTGTGAGGAGACCTGGAAAACATGCACTGTTGGTAGCTCTCGAGGCTACCCCTGCTCTAGATTGCAGGGTCCTGTCTACCCTATGGGCCTGATTGTGAGTCAGACACACTGCCGATGTCGGACGCAGTTGAGTGTTTATTCTATTGCACATGCCTCAAAGTCGCACCACAAATACATCCCGGGTCCGTGCTCACAGACGCAGTTGTGATTTAGACACTCAGGGGTATATTTACTAAAGTGAGACTTTTTAGAAATGGAAATGTTCCCCATAGTAACAAATCAGATTCTACTTAACATTTAACTAGCACCTTCTAGAAGATAATAGCTAGAATCTGATTGGTTGCTATTGGCAACATCTCCACTTTTAAAATCTCACTTTAGTAAATATACCCCATGGTCTCAGAAATAGCTGTAAAATGTATTTGTTGGTGACTGGGAGGTGGATTTGGAGACGCAGTGAGATGTTGCATCTTATGGGAGCATTACGGGAGTGTCGCAGACATGTCACTGAAGTTGTTGCGCACTTTGATACGTAATAGTTTACTTTTATAGGCCATACTGTTACGGACAATCTGCTCCTAGCATGGTGCTGGTGCATCCTTCCGTGGTGCTACCGATGGTTGCATGTAAACACGCGCCAAGCATGATTTCAGCTTCTGAAGATGCTCAAAGTGGGTGACGCATAAATAGACGCCGTTGCGTATGACTCAGAATCTATGTCTCATGTCTCATGTCTATGTCTCATGTCTGTCCACCTTGTAAAAAGAAGAAAAAGTTGAAAGAAAAAACAATGTTCTTAGCTAAAGCCGCAGGGTTTCAAGTGCATGAAAAGTTTGTTAATCATACAATATGCGAAAACCTTTTAAAGGCTTAAACAAATTTAATTTGGCGACACTTAGCAAAAGGGAAATTTTTTATAATATCACTTTATAAAAAAATAAAACTTTATTTGCCAATGGGACCTATTCTCCAGGGTCGGTAATACAGTAGGTTTTAAAGCAGTACCACCATTAATAATATTAATCACTTTGGTAGGCTTAGTAATTAGTTTTTTCCTTTTTATGTTTTATCGGACTGCTTTTAATGATTGATAATTCTGCAGACTTTCTTCAGAGTTATTTGATTGCCATGGCAGCCACAGTCACATGACACATGATGTGGGGAGCAGAGAGGCTTTGGAACCCCTCTTCCCCCCATGAAATCTGTTTTTAACAATTACATTCTCCTCCTCATTCTCCCTTTTTCTTTACTTTTTTTTTTCTTTTTATTTTGGAGCTGTGAGACTGTCTGGCATCCATACTTGTTTTTCTTCTAGAGAGAATTTGTAAAGGCAATAATGATTTCTAGGAGGATAATAACCAGCAGGTGCATGCTTAAACAGTAAGTAAATAGCTATTTAATTAGAAATAAAAAAAAATATTGTGGGACTTCTATTTTAAGAATGTGCATGGAAAGGTTCCTATTTTTTAAAACTGCCCAACTGCACAATACAATTCCTCATTTTCTGCATGTTAATTCGTATCACCTGTATTTATATTCTTGACTCTACAAGCTTATTTTAAAATGCGACAGTGATTCTGTAAATATGTTGTAGTTCTCCAAGATCCTGCTATACAAGTCCTTATACAGTATATACCTGCTCAGCAAAGTTACTGACACTATTTTAAATAATTATGCAAACTAAATATAAAACTTCAAGATGTAAGATTACAATAACATACAATAACAATATAATTACAATAACATCAATGTTTTTGTTTTGTTTTGTTTAGTTACTAAAATAAACTTGAGAACTATTATGTAAGTGTTTATTAAACATCCATGTCCGTGGTGGATCCTTCCTCTTGTACAGTGTTTATATAATATTTTAGTTTGGTTATATTTATATTTCAGCTTTTGCAAACACAATGAGTGACTTAATTTGTTTTGCACTCTGCCATTGTACACAAGATCATCACGTAGCCCCTTTTACAGACAAAGGTCACAGATACAGGTTGTAACATTAGAAGGTGAGATTTCCATATGTATACAGAAGCTCGGAACATCTGAAGAGTTTTTGTAATACAGTATCCAGAACCCCCTCCTCCCCCCAAAGAGACAATTTATTTATAATGGCCGTGAGAGCCATTAGGACCCGCCCCCTTGACACGATTCACAGGTTAACTGGGAGGGGGTGAATTCAATATGACACAATTCCATTAGAATCAGAACATTTTGTCCTCGACCCCTGCCAATATACCTGCGAATCACAGCATTTTACCATGAGAGGGAGGGGCCTAATGATGTGTATGCTCTGTGAATGAGTGTCTGTGTATCATATACATGTGTTCTCTCTATCTATCTATGTATCTATGTATCTATCTATCTATCTATCTATCTATCTATCTATCTATCTATATGCATTTACCCCTGTAATATTAATTAGATTGAAGGCTGATTAAGACTTGACTGCACATTTATTAGAGGGATTGATACTTGGGGGAAGATTTATTAATATGCGGTTTGCTAAAGCCTCTGAGTGGTTGTGACCGAGTTTTAAAACGGCAATAGGAATAAATGGTTAACAAGCCTGCACAAAAATATATCAGGTGTCCCACCTTAGCGCCTGCTCCAAAGAATGATCAATTGATACTTAACTTATATGTATCACGAATGTCTTTGGACTTCTTATCTCCAAATCAATATATGTCGTAATATGTGAAGAAAGACAAAAGAAGAAAAAAATCTAGTGCAGATTGTCTCACCATAAATTCATAAACTACAAATAGAATATTTTCAAAAATGATCCCGATGCTATATGCAGAATAAATGCTTGTGTGAAAAAAATCCTTAATGTATAACACACATTTATTCAAAGCACAAATTAATATAGGCACATACAATACAATATACAAAAGGAGCTTCTAGATGAATAATGAGCCTCCTTTGAAACATCAATTCACCAAAGTTACAGGTGAAGTTGGCCTCCTACCAGAATCCAGGTAAGTAGATGCATATAATAACTGGGAAGATGTAAAAAACCCGGGTTCAGCCTCAGCTATTTGTCCTCATCTATCCCACACCGGTTCTGGATGGATCCTATGGTCCCTCTTTGCTGCCAACGCGTTTCTACCATTAAGGTCTTTGTCAAGGCAATGAGGGTCTAGTAATGTGGGCCACCTTAAATACCCTTATCAATCAGGAACTGGATTACTGGGAGGAGCCACCTTCTTTACAATATATAATTCGAAACATCAATTCATATATCACAATATATATAATCATTAAAATCCCCTATACTTATATATTTAAGATTCATAAATTATCCATATTGCACCAACCCCGAATTTTTCTTTTTATTACTTAAAAAACGGCATCCATATCACTTCCGGTAAGCGGGTCCACGTGTGTCCCCACGCGTCTCCTTCCGGTGTTTCACGTAAGACACAGCACTTTGGGATAACTAATTCCTTCCCCAGGTGTCCAATACCAATACAGGTGATGTCCTAACGTTATGTCCTTACGACGGACACAAAGTTCCGTTGCTCTGAGCGTAATGGCCGGAAGTACGCGTCACGCGGCCTTAAGGATTCTGGGATTTGTAGTCAAAAAGTCCCGCCGATCCCGGAAGTCCACGTAACACTGTGTGAGGATGCTTGGGGCTTGTAGTAGAGATGCCTCACTAGTTCTTAGAGTGACATATCGATAACCATGCCTTCCATGTAAATCGATACATTGTCAGTGCTTTAATAACAGCTGAAGTTTATGGTTTAGAAAGTCCATTTATCCCATATTAGCCTATCGGTAAAATATATCTGTGAAATGACACGTACAAAATATATTATATAAAGCAGCCTTATATTATTAAAATGACCACATGTACATAATAAATAGATAATAAAAACTACATATAAATAATGAACTTATAAATAAAACAATTTAATTTAAGAACCATTTAATTTCAAAATCCTTATTGATCCCTCCCGGATGTAGAGTCTTAAGGGAATAGATATAATACATCTCTGCTTTAGCCAACTCATAAGGTAGATTATTGTTTCTCCAATTTACTTTTACTTGTTTTAAAACCCCAAATTCTTTGATATCCCTGATATTCTTGTTATGGATATCTTTAAAATGGGATGATAATGCATGGGTCTCTAGACCCTTTTTAATGTTACGGATATGTTCCGCAAGTCTTATCTTTAGGGGTCTGGATGTTCTACCAATGTAATATTTATTGCAATTACATCCTATATAATATACAACATTTTTTGAGTTGCATGTAGAGAAATCTTCTATTTTTTTCTCTATGCCATTAATCTTTATATTCAAACACTTCCTAACCCCCTTAACTATTTGACACATTATACATGTACCACATCTCTGAAAGCCCTTAGTGGTAATTCTACCACTAGTCCTAGGGGGTGAAAGTGCACTTTTGGTAACCTTATCCTTAATATTTTTTGCTCTTCTATAAATGAATCTTGGTTTATCCGGAAGTAAAGGTTTAAGAACTTGATCTGCTTTCAGGATAGGCCAATGAGTTTTCACGATTCGTTCGATTTGCTTATATTGTGAATTGTAATCTGTGATAAACGCCAACTTAAAACCCTCATTAGAATTTTGGATTTGTGTCCTTTTCTCAGTTAGTAATGTATCTCTTTCGAGATTTATGCATTTTGCCATAGCTGCCCGTACCTTCTCTTTTTTGTACCCACTATGTTCAAATTTTATTATCATATTGTTCGCTTGTTCTTCAAAAATATTATTCTCTGAACAATTCCTCTTTAATCTTCGTAATTGGCTATTAGGAATTGAATCCAGCCAATTTTCATGGTGGCAGCTCTGAGCATCTAAAAAAGTTCCTGAGTCCGTGGGTTTTGTATAGTTGCGTGTCAAGATTTTGCCCTCCTGTATATAAATTGTCAAATCTAAAAAATTAATTGTACAATCACTAATGTTAAAAGTTAATTTTATGTTAAAAGTATTCTCATTTAGATAATTACAAAATTCCTCTAATTTTTCTCGACCTCCACTCCAGATAAAAATAATATCATCTATATACCTCGCCCATGACACCAGATTCGCCCCATATTTACAATTATTCCACACATATTGTGATTCCCACATGCCCATAAAAATATTGGCGTAACTTGGGGCGAATCTGGTGCCCATGGCTGTCCCAACTTTTTGTAGGTAAAAACTATCCTTAAAGTGAAAGTAGTTATTTTCCAAAATAAAAGCTATCCCTTTTAATAAAAATTCTTTTAAAACTATAGCATATTCACTTTCTTCTAAATATAAGGATACTGCTTCTAAGCCCAATTGATGTTGAATAATGGTGTAAAGTGAACATACATCAGCGGTAATAAGTAAAAAATGTTCCTCCCATTTAATCGTTTTCAATAACTTCAAAATGTCCAGGGTATCTTTAAGATGAGACCTATTTTTTAAAACAAGACTTTGTAAAAAATAATCAATATACTCTGATAGGTTAGCTGTGACCGAATTAACTCCTGACACGATGGGGCGGCCAGGTGGATTATTTAGGTCCTTGTGGATTTTTGGTAGAATGTACAATACCGGTATTACTGGTTCCTCATTAATTATAAACTTTGATTCTATATCTGTTATGGCCAATTTTTCCACATATTCCTTAATTAAATTGGTCAGGTTCGTTAGAATCTTATTTGTAGGGTTTCCTTTTAGTTTTTTATAAGTAGTATTATCCGATAATTGTCTCAACACTTCATTTTCATACTTTATTCGGTCCATCAATACCACCCCTCCCCCCTTATCTGCCGGTTTTACAATTATATTTTTATTTTCCTTCAATTGTTTCAATGCTTCGTTTTCTTTTCTAGTCAGATTATATTTTATTTTGCTTCTAGGTAGTTCTTCTAAATCCTTTTGAACTAATTGGTTAAAAGTTTCAACAAAATTGCCCCTCATATATGTAGGGCAAAATACCGAACGTGGTCTAAACGTAGTGGAACTCGTAGGTTCCTCAACTATAGTGGGATCCTCATCGGTTTTAAGAGCGAAGAACCTTTTTAATGAAAGTTTACGTATATATTTTTGTAAGTCAACATATACATTAAATTTATTCATATGGCACGTGGGGGCAAATTTTAATCCTTTCTCCAAAAGTGAAACTTCATAAGGATTTAGTACATGTTGGCTGAGATTAAAAATCTTTACTTTACTAATTTTTTCTTCTACCTGTGTGTTACTATTCGAAACGTTATCATCACGTTTTCTTTTTTTCTTTGGATTATGTTTTCTATTGAGGTTAATACCTGCCCTTTTACCTCTATGTGTTTTATTAGTTATCTTTTTCTGAAGTCTTGCCTCTCTCTCTCTAAAAAATGATCACTTCTCATTTTTTTTAAAGGTTGAAATCTGTTTGATATCTGAGGGAAGAGCCTTTGATCTAATCTATCAGTTTCCCATCTTTTTCCAGTCCTATAATTGTCTCCTCTGTGTGTTGGTGGACTGTCGTATTTCAATTTTCTATCATCATAATCCCAATGTTCTATTACTGGTTCATTATTATATTGGTTAAAAGTATACTGTCTCTGATTACTACTATAAGTTTTTTTAAATTGGGAGCTTCTATTACTAAGATTTTTTCTCCTTCTTACATCTCTCCATCTGTCCAAATCTCCTGTCTCCTCTGATTGGCTTACTGACAGATTACCTCTTATCTTTCTTGTTCCTCCCTCCATTTCCTCTGGGGTATTGATTTCTAAAACTTCCTGTTTATCTCTATTAAATTTTTTTATCTTTCTATTAATCAATTCTCTTTCATTTTTCCTTAATCTAAACTCTATATCTTTTTCCATCTCTTTAAAATTTGTTGATTTGGAAAAAGGTGCAATCAGAGTTTTTAATACACAAATTTCTTCCTCTAGAGTTAATAATTCCAAACGACGTTCCTTAATTATTAAATTCATTAATTGGAATGAACACCCTTCTATAATTCCGGTCCATTCTTTTTTAAAGGACTCTGATGCTGTATGGAATGAGGAAACTTTATTAATTTGAAGTCCGCTAGGAATTAATTGATGGGCCACATATCTCTCCAGGGTGCTCACTTCCCACCAGATGCGACTTTCTTTCATTAATTTATATTCTAATTTTTTCATTATTCCCTCTACGTCATCATCTTCCAGGATGATCTTTTCCTGGTTTTCATTAAATGCATTCTCAAAAACCACTTTTCTATTTTCTCTTATAGAGAACATGTTTTGGCTGCAAACAAATCAACACCTAGATACTGCACAACAAAATACACAAATAGAATGGTATTTGTATGTTTGCGCCAAGCTGGCTGCTTAGGTGAGATCTCCTAAGGGGGAGGTATCTAACTCCTCCAATAATAAAGCTTACACAAAAATATATCAGGTGTCCCACCTTACGCCTGCTCCAAAGAATGATCAATTGATACTTAACTTATATGTATCACGAATGTCTTTGGACTTCTTATCTCCAAATCAAAATGAGGTGTAACCAATATATGTCGTAATATGTGAAGAAAGACAAAAGAAGAAAAAAATCTAGTGCAGATTGTCTCACCATAAATTCATAAACTACAAATAAACTATGGGCATGTGGGAATCACAATATGTGTGGAATAATTGTAAATATGGGGCGAATCTGGTGTCATGGGCGAGGTATATAGATGATATTATTTTTATCTGGAGTGGAGGTCGAGAAAAATTAGAGGAATTTTGTAATTATCTAAATGAGAATACTTTTAACATAAAATTAACTTTTAACATTAGTGATTGTACAATTAATTTTTTAGATTTGACAATTTATATACAGGAGGGCAAAATCTTGACACGCAACTATACAAAACCCACGGACTCAGGAACTTTTTTAGATGCTCAGAGCTGCCACCATGAAAATTGGCTGGATTCAATTCCTAATAGCCAATTACGAAGATTAAAGAGGAATTGTTCAGAGAATAATATTTTTGAAGAACAAGCGAACAATATGATAATAAAATTTGAACATAGTGGGTACAAAAAAGAGAAGGTACGGGCAGCTATGGCAAAATGCATAAATCTCGAAAGAGATACATTACTAACTGAGAAAAGGACACAAATCCAAAATTCTAATGAGGGTTTTAAGTTGGCGTTTATCACAGATTACAATTCACAATATAAGCAAATCGAACGAATCGTGAAAACTCATTGGCCTATCCTGAAAGCAGATCAAGTTCTTAAACCTTTACTTCCGGATAAACCAAGATTCATTTATAGAAGAGCAAAAAATATTAAGGATAAGGTTACCAAAAGTGCACTTTCACCCCCTAGGACTAGTGGTAGAATTACCACTAAGGGCTTTCAGAGATGTGGTACATGTATAATGTGTCAAATAGTTAAGGGGGTTAGGAAGTGTTTGAATATAAAGATTAATGGCATAGAGAAAAAAATAGAAGATTTCTCTACATGCAACTCAAAAAATGTTGTATATTATATAGGATGTAATTGCAATAAATATTACATTGGTAGAACATCCAGACCCCTAAAGATAAGACTTGCGGAACATATCCGTAACATTAAAAAGGGTCTAGAGACCCATGCATTATCATCCCATTTTAAAGATATCCATAACAAGAATATCAGGGATATCAAAGAATTTGGGGTTTTAAAACAAGTAAAAGTAAATTGGAGAAACAATAATCTACCTTATGAGTTGGCTAAAGCAGAGATGTATTATATCTATTCCCTTAAGACTCTACATCCGGGAGGGATCAATAAGGATTTTGAAATTAAATGGTTCTTAAATTAAATTGTTTTATTTATAAGTTCATTATTTATATGTAGTTTTTATTATCTATTTATTATGTACATGTGGTCATTTTAATAATATAAGGCTGCTTTATATAATATATTTTGTACGTGTCATTTCACAGATATATTTTACCGATAGGCTAATATGGGATAAATGGACTTTCTAAACCATAAACTTCAGCTGTTATTAAAGCACTGACAATGTATCGATTTACATGGAAGGCATGGTTATCGATATGTCACTCTAAGAACTAGTGAGGCATCTCTACTACAAGCCCCAAGCATCCTCACACAGTGTTACGTGGACTTCCGGGATCGGCGGGACTTTTTGACTACAAATCCCAGAATCCTTAAGGCCGCGTGACGCGTACTTCCGGCCATTACGCTCAGAGCAACGGAACTTTGTGTCCGTCGTAAGGACATAACGTTAGGACATCACCTGTATTGGTATTGGACACCTGGGGAAGGAATTAGTTATCCCAAAGTGCTGTGTGTCTTACGTGAAACACCGGAAGGAGACGCGTGGGGACACACGTGGACCCGCTTACCGGAAGTGATATGGATGCCATTTTTTAAGTAATAAAAAGAAAAATTCGGGGTTGGTGCAATATGGATAATTTATGAATCTTAAATATATAAGTATAGGGGATTTTAATGATTATATATATTGTGATATATGAATTGATGTTTCGAATTATATATTGTAAAGAAGGTGGCTCCTCCCAGTAATCCAGTTCCTGATTGATAAGGGTATTTAAGGTGGCCCACATTACTAGACCCTCATTGCCTTGACAAAGACCTTAATGGTAGAAACGCGTTGGCAGCAAAGAGGGACCATAGGATCCATCCAGAACCGGTGTGGGATAGATGAGGACAAATAGCTGAGGCTGAACCCGGGTTTTTTACATCTTCCCAGTTATTATATGCATCTACTTACCTGGATTCTGGTAGGAGGCCAACTTCACCTGTAACTTTGGTGAATTGATGTTTCAAAGGAGGCTCATTATTCATCTAGAAGCTCCTTTTGTATATTGTATTGTATGTGCCTATATTAATTTGTGCTTTGAATAAATGTGTGTTATACATTAAGGATTTTTTTCACACAAGCATTTATTCTGCATATAGCATCGGGATCATTTTTGAAAATATTCTATTTGTAGTTTATGAATTTATGGTGAGACAATCTGCACTAGATTTTTTTCTTCTTTTGTCTTTCTTCACATATTACGACATATATTGGTTACACCTCATTTTGATTTGGAGATAAGAAGTCCAAAGACATTCGTGATACATATAAGTTAAGTATCAATTGATCATTCTTTGGAGCAGGCGCTAAGGTGGGACACCTGATATATTTTTGTGTAAGCTTTATTATTGGAGGAGTTAGATACCTCCCCCTTAGGAGATCTCACCTAAGCAGCCAGCTTGGCGCAAACATACAAATACCATTCTATTTGTGTATTTTGTTGTGCAGTATCTAGGTGTTGATTTGTTTGCAGCCAAAACATGTTCTCTATAAGAGAAAATAGAAAAGTGGTTTTTGAGAATGCATTTAATGAAAACCAGGAAAAGATCATCCTGGAAGATGATGACGTAGAGGGAATAATGAAAAAATTAGAATATAAATTAATGAAAGAAAGTCGCATCTGGTGGGAAGTGAGCACCCTGGAGAGATATGTGGCCCATCAATTAATTCCTAGAGGACTTCAAATTAATAAAGTTTCCTCATTCCATACAGCATCAGAGTCCTTTAAAAAAGAATGGACCGGAATTATAGAAGGGTGTTCATTCCAATTAATGAATTTAATAATTAAGGAACGTCGTTTGGAATTATTAACTCTAGAGGAAGAAATTTGTGTATTAAAAACTCTGATTGCACCTTTTTCCAAATCAACAAATTTTAAAGAGATGGAAAAAGATATAGAGTTTAGATTAAGAAAAAATGAAAGAGAATTGATTAATAGAAAGATAAAAAAATTTAATAGAGATAAACAGGAAGTTTTAGAAATCAATACCCCAGAGGAAATGGAGGGAGGAACAAGAAAGATAAGAGGTAATCTGTCAGTAAGCCAATCAGAGGAGACAGGAGATTTGGACAGATGGAGAGATGTAAGAAGGAGAAAAAATCTTAGTAATAGAAGCTCCCAATTTAAAAAAACTTATAGTAGTAATCAGAGACAGTATACTTTTAACCAATATAATAATGAACCAGTAATAGAACATTGGGATTATGATGATAGAAAATTGAAATACGACAGTCCACCAACACACAGAGGAGACAATTATAGGACTGGAAAAAGATGGGAAACTGATAGATTAGATCAAAGGCTCTTCCCTCAGATATCAAACAGATTTCAACCTTTAAAAAAAATGAGAAGTGATCATTTTTTAGAGAGAGAGAGGCAAGACTTCAGAAAAAGATAACTAATAAAACACATAGAGGTAAAAGGGCAGGTATTAACCTCAATAGAAAACATAATCCAAAGAAAAAAAGAAAACGTGATGATAACGTTTCGAATAGTAACACACAGGTAGAAGAAAAAATTAGTAAAGTAAAGATTTTTAATCTCAGCCAACATGTACTAAATCCTTATGAAGTTTCACTTTTGGAGAAAGGATTAAAATTTGCCCCCACGTGCCATATGAATAAATTTAATGTATATGTTGACTTACAAAAATATATACGTAAACTTTCATTAAAAAGGTTCTTCGCTCTTAAAACCGATGAGGATCCCACTATAGTTGAGGAACCTACGAGTTCCACTACGTTTAGACCACGTTCGGTATTTTGCCCTACATATATGAGGGGCAATTTTGTTGAAACTTTTAACCAATTAGTTCAAAAGGATTTCGAAGAACTACCTAGAAGCAAAATAAAATATAATCTGACTAGAAAAGAAAACGAAGCATTGAAACAATTGAAGGAAAATAAAAATATAATTGTAAAACCGGCAGATAAGGGGGGAGGGGTGGTATTGATGGACCGAATAAAGTATGAAAATGAAGTGTTGAGACAATTATCGGATAATACTACTTATAAAAAACTAAAAGGAAACCCTACAAATAAGATTCTAACGAACCTGACCAATTTAATTAAGGAATATGTGGAAAAATTGGCCATAACAGATATAGAATCAAAGTTTATAATTAATGAGGAACCAGTAATACCGGTATTGTACATTCTACCAAAAATCCACAAGGACCTAAATAATCCACCTGGCCGCCCCATCGTGTCAGGAGTTAATTCGGTCACAGCTAACCTATCAGAGTATATTGATTATTTTTTACAAAGTCTTGTTTTAAAAAATAGGTCTCATCTTAAAGATACCCTGGACATTTTGAAGTTATTGAAAACGATTAAATGGGAGGAACATTTTTTACTTATTACCGCTGATGTATGTTCACTTTACACCATTATTCAACATCAATTGGGCTTAGAAGCAGTATCCTTATATTTAGAAGAAAGTGAATATGCTATAGTTTTAAAAGAATTTTTATTAAAAGGGATAGCTTTTATTTTGGAAAATAACTACTTTCACTTTAAGGATAGTTTTTACCTACAAAAAGTTGGGACAGCCATGGGCACCAGATTCGCCCCAAGTTACGCCAATATTTTTATGGGCATGTGGGAATCACAATATGTGTGGAATAATTGTAAATATGGGGCGAATCTGGTGTCATGGGCGAGGTATATAGATGATATTATTTTTATCTGGAGTGGAGGTCGAGAAAAATTAGAGGAATTTTGTAATTATCTAAATGAGAATACTTTTAACATAAAATTAACTTTTAACATTAGTGATTGTACAATTAATTTTTTAGATTTGACAATTTATATACAGGAGGGCAAAATCTTGACACGCAACTATACAAAACCCACGGACTCAGGAACTTTTTTAGATGCTCAGAGCTGCCACCATGAAAATTGGCTGGATTCAATTCCTAATAGCCAATTACGAAGATTAAAGAGGAATTGTTCAGAGAATAATATTTTTGAAGAACAAGCGAACAATATGATAATAAAATTTGAACATAGTGGGTACAAAAAAGAGAAGGTACGGGCAGCTATGGCAAAATGCATAAATCTCGAAAGAGATACATTACTAACTGAGAAAAGGACACAAATCCAAAATTCTAATGAGGGTTTTAAGTTGGCGTTTATCACAGATTACAATTCACAATATAAGCAAATCGAACGAATCGTGAAAACTCATTGGCCTATCCTGAAAGCAGATCAAGTTCTTAAACCTTTACTTCCGGATAAACCAAGATTCATTTATAGAAGAGCAAAAAATATTAAGGATAAGGTTACCAAAAGTGCACTTTCACCCCCTAGGACTAGTGGTAGAATTACCACTAAGGGCTTTCAGAGATGTGGTACATGTATAATGTGTCAAATAGTTAAGGGGGTTAGGAAGTGTTTGAATATAAAGATTAATGGCATAGAGAAAAAAATAGAAGATTTCTCTACATGCAACTCAAAAAATGTTGTATATTATATAGGATGTAATTGCAATAAATATTACATTGGTAGAACTTCCAGACCCCTAAAGATAAGACTTGCGGAACATATCCGTAACATTAAAAAGGGTCTAGAGACCCATGCATTATCATCCCATTTTAAAGATATCCATAACAAGAATATCAGGGATATCAAAGAATTTGGGGTTTTAAAACAAGTAAAAGTAAATTGGAGAAACAATAATCTACCTTATGAGTTGGCTAAAGCAGAGATGTATTATATCTATTCCCTTAAGACTCTACATCCGGGAGGGATCAATAAGGATTTTGAAATTAAATGGTTCTTAAATTAAATTGTTTTATTTATAAGTTCATTATTTATATGTAGTTTTTATTATCTATTTATTATGTACATGTGGTCATTTTAATAATATAAGGCTGCTTTATATAATATATTTTGTACGTGTCATTTCACAGATATATTTTACCGATAGGCTAATATGGGATAAATGGACTTTCTAAACCATAAACTTCAGCTGTTATTAAAGCACTGACAATGTATCGATTTACATGGAAGGCATGGTTATCGATATGTCACTCTAAGAACTAGTGAGGCATCTCTACTACAAGCCCCAAGCATCCTCACACAGTGTTACGTGGACTTCCGGGATCGGCGGGACTTTTTGACTACAAATCCCAGAATCCTTAAGGCCGCGTGACGCGTACTTCCGGCCATTACGCTCAGAGCAACGGAACTTTGTGTCCGTCGTAAGGACATAACGTTAGGACATCACCTGTATTGGTATTGGACACCTGGGGAAGGAATTAGTTATCCCAAAGTGCTGTGTGTCTTACGTGAAACACCGGAAGGAGACGCGTGGGGACACACGTGGACCCGCTTACCGGAAGTGATATGGATGCCGTTTTTTAAGTAATAAAAAGAAAAATTCGGGGTTGGTGCAATATGGATAATTTATGAATCTTAAATATATAAGTATAGGGGATTTTAATGATTATATATATTGTGATATATGAATTGATGTTTCGAATTATATATTGTAAAGAAGGTGGCTCCTCCCAGTAATCCAGTTCCTGATTGATAAGGGTATTTAAGGTGGCCCACATTACTAGACCCTCATTGCCTTGACAAAGACCTTAATGGTAGAAACGCGTTGGCAGCAAAGAGGGACCATAGGATCCATCCAGAACCGGTGTGGGATAGATGAGGACAAATAGCTGAGGCTGAACCCGGGTTTTTTACATCTTCCCAGTTATTATATGCATCTACTTACCTGGATTCTGGTAGGAGGCCAACTTCACCTGTAACTTTGGTGAATTGATGTTTCAAAGGAGGCTCATTATTCATCTAGAAGCTCCTTTTGTATATTGTATTGTATGTGCCTATATTAATTTGTGCTTTGAATAAATGTGTGTTATACATTAAGGATTTTTTTCACACAAGCATTTATTCTGCATATAGCATCGGGATCATTTTTGAAAATATTCTATTTGTAGTTTATGAATTTATGGTGAGACAATCTGCACTAGATTTTTTTCTTCTTTTGTCTTTCTTCACATATTACGACATATATTGGTTACACCTCATTTTGATTTGGAGATAAGAAGTCCAAAGACATTCGTGATACATATAAGTTAAGTATCAATTGATCATTCTTTGGAGCAGGCGCTAAGGTGGGACACCTGATATATTTTTGTGTAAGCTTTATTATTGGAGGAGTTAGATACCTCCCCCTTAGGAGATCTCACCTAAGCAGCCAGCTTGGCGCAAACATACAAATACCATTCTATTTGTGTATTTGGTTAACAAGCCTGGTTTAGCATTTATTCCAGTTAGCGTTTTAAAACCGATGGTTCTTGTCTTTGATGTAAACCCAGGTGCGCTGAGATGGGGAAAGGAGGCTTTCTACTAATTACTTGGACTTGTTGGGGTGCCTGGGGGATGGCCCAGGTCCACTGCCACCCCCACTCCCTCCCTCTTACCTGAGCAGCAGCAGCAGTCTCCTCCCGCCCCCCGCCCTTAGCCCACACCGCTAAAAAATTACCTGGGCCCAGAACGGCTCTTTACGGGCCTGCGTAAACCAACCCCTTGGCTTCTTACTGGGCGAAAAGGGACTTACCAGCTCATATAACAAATTATGGATTTAGCAGAAGACACCATAGAACCTATGTGTGCAACAAGTCTTTTTTACTCCATCTCTCTAATTACAATGTGTCATTGTAAAGCGGCCAAAAATCAGAAAACAGCACTTTGGCGACATCTTCCTTGCTATGCGGAGTTTTGTTTCATTACTGATATGTGTAACAAGCTTGCCTTGTTAGTGGTTTGCTTGGTCTGTTGAGGAGTAGTGTTGATGGGACAACTGGGGCCTGAAGATCTTGATAAATGAAACTGACGAAACTGAACCAGTACTGAGCCCCATCAGGTGTGTAGAAGGGTCCCAGTGTTCCTGCAGTTTCTCCAGCAAAAGTCAGAAGTATTATGTAATCTACAGGAGATGGTGCTAGTCACCATATGGAATATACATATATATATATGCTTTTTAATTTAATGGCACATTGATTAAGACTTTAGTTGCGCTTTGTCTAATCTGTACACAGTCCCTGGTCATCTAACGTGATATTTAAACCTCAGTCCCTGAGGGGTTCATGTGGCTCAGATGACAGATGAACAGGGCATAATACTGTGTTGTAGATTATGGAGATATATAATATAAATGTCCTGTAGGGTCTTTATCATATTAAACCTTCTACCTATCTGCAATCATTCCTGGAATACTGGGGTAGTCAATCGGTCGACAGTAACAATGTCGACAATTATGACATCGACATTGCTAAACTGTCGACATGCAACTGATCCGACATGGTTAGAATGTCGACATGTGAAATGTCGACATTGGCGGAATGTCAACATTAAGGTTAGGGAGAGTTAGGCTGTGGGGTGGAGGATAGGGTTAGGTTGTGGGGGGGGGAATAGGGTTAGGCAGTAGAGTAGTTTACGAGAAGGCCAAGACGCAATGATACAAATAGCCTCATCGTACATATTTGTTACTTGACAACATGTATTGGCACCATTGAGTCACGGCCACCTCTTGTATGCCTGCCCTCTCCACGTCACCCTGGGGAAGTATGAAACGTGGCCATTCACAATATAAGGTGGCGGGAAATCGATTTTTAACACAACTTTTTAGAAAATAGAATTAGGGCCTCATTTATCAAAGAGTTTTATCATTCACAACGAGTGATAAACCTCATTGTGTATGATAATGGTGCTCCAGCCAATCAGCTCCCAACTGTCATCTGTTTGAAAAATGACAGTTGGGAGCTGATTGGCTGGAGCACCATTTATCATGCGCAACAAGTTTTATCACTTGTTGTGAATGATACAACTCGTTGATAAATGAGGCAGTTAGGGCCCCATTTATTAACGAAGCTTAACTCCTTTAGTGCTCGCTAAAGGGCTTATGCCATTCTTTCTGGTTTTAACAAACAGCGGTAATCTAAGATTATCGCTGTTTGTTGCAGCATCGTTCTTGCCATCTTTACATGGCAAGAGCGATGTGGTGTCCATTGATGGCAATGGAGACCCGGCGCTGCCTTTCCAGCTTCAGCGAAGCCTTCCAGGTACTGCCAGGTAATGCACATGCGCAGACAGACCGCCGTGCATACGCTTTACACAGGATCCCGTCGCTGGCAGCGTTAGGCTGTCAGCAGCCGAGCGGATGACCTCACAGATGAGGAGAACTTCGCTGGACCTCGTAGGAGGGGTAAGTATTGGTAAATACCAGTGGCTTTCTCATTTGTATCACAGTAATACTAAACGAAAAATGCGGCTGGTGTTTACCTTTGATAATGATGGAGCCCTTTACTGACGAGTGTTATCAGTTATCACTCATTTTGACTGAGTGCTATTTAGCTGAAAACTATTTATCAATGGGGCTTTGATACCTTTTCAGAGTAGCACCGAGAGCACTATGCAGTTACCGTTACTACTGCAAATCAATGGACTGTTGTATGTAACAACAAGCGCTGTTTTACAGTTAGCGTTCGTTATGATACATTGTTACCTATACATTCTTGCCGCCGTTGTTTAGCATAGATGAGCCTCCACGGGTTTTCCTGTGTTCTCGGCAGGCTGTATAATATCCCATAACCCCCACAGCTGTCCCGTCACCTAGGCAACTAGCTATGAGCCGGAAATAGCCTGTGTGATGAGATTTATGAGCGGAATCTCATACCTCACAGTGTTTCCTAAACACACCCCCTTCTCTCAGCCACACCTTCCATGAAGCCGCCCCGGCTTCCCTTGTCGGCGCTGTAGTCAGCGCTGCAGGCTTCTTTTTCATTACCACTCGCCGACAGTAGGGAGCTTGATGAATCAAGGTGAAATAATGGAAAACACCACTGCGATCATTAGTTTTATCATTCGCAACGAATGATAAAACTCGTTGCATTTGATAAATGGTGCTAAAGCCAATCAGCTCCCAACTGTCATTTTTCAAACAGATGACAGTTAGGAGCTGATTGGCTGGAGCGTATGATAAAACTTGATGATAAATAAGGCCAGTTTTTGTTTTTTTTTGATCCACAGTAACTAAGACAAAATCGCCCTGTTTCACCAATGTGTGAATTGCATTTATTTTTGCAATTTAAAATAAAGAGAATCTGTGAAATTTTTCCCACTGAGAGATTTCACCTCCACAGCTAATAATGACGAAAGAGACGCATCTGTTCTGCTATATGATTTCCACTTGATAGCTGAGTGACGAGAGGGAGACGATGGAAGTTCAGCAACTATGATCCCAGCAGTTAGGATAAAGAAACAGCCATTTGGCCTCAAGTCAGTGTGATGTTCCTTTCAAGAGAGATCTGAGTCTCAGATGCCAAGCTAGGAGAAGGGTCAGTAGCTTGTCAATGCTATTACTCACCACACAGTACTACACCAGTGATGTTATATTTTCTGCGTTACATTGGCTGCACACAAAGAGAACTAAAAGACGCCTCTTAAGTTATTATGTTATACTATTAATATACTACTTATTATATAAGTGATAAAAACATTGCACTATGGGTTGGACGTGGCATGAGTATTTTGTCGCAGTTGCGATGGCATCTTTATGGTAATGCTGCGGCCGATTTTAATCATAGTGAGCCGTCCACTTGCATCGGTGCAAATGCATCTGCGTGCATCCAGCTGCCCGGTGCTGCAGGGGAAGTGCCGGCAGCAATGTTGGGCGGTGCAGGGATCTGGTGGCACAATCGCGTCATCGTGGCCCAGACTCCCCCTGTACAATGCAGAGATTACCGGCATTGCAAAGCAGGAGTGGGGCTACGATGATGCAAGTCAGTGCGATTTGCTTCATCAACCCTCCTCCACTCGGACCTCCCACTTTCACGACGGCTGCGAGTAGGGTGAGACTTTTTTTCGCGAGTGGCGGCAGACCAGGAGACTTGCCATCTCTTGCTGCTGGCCGGGAGCACCACCTGATTTTCAGGAGCCTCCCAGCCATTGTGGGAGGGTCGGCAAGTATGACTTCAGACCACTATCGGACGCACCATCGACACTAGCACCAGCCCTATGGCAGGAGCAATTTCTCCGTCACGCCCGTATTCGTCATGCGAAACGCCCGCATCTACCTAGTCCCTCCCCTATTACCTCACAGGAATGCCCACTAAAATCCACAACCCCTGCGTCCAAATTTGTTCTGCATCTCCATGCAATCGCATCTGACTCGGGCCCTTAGTGTTTGTTTTCTTAGAAAAAAAGTTCCCCAGCTTTACCTACTAATAATGTGTGAATAATAACAACGCTCTCCTGTTCATTTATTTTTATTTAATCATACAAAAAAAACTTATGACGCTTATCGAGGAGCATTAAACCCAAAGTAACCTAAAATAAATGTTGGTTTATGTAAAAGATCTACTAATAGGAGAAATATATAAGTGAAAGTGGGAATTGCCTATCAGGACTGAAGATTTTTGCATTGATGTTGTGGTTGGGAGGGGCAGCATTTTGCTGCACACAACAGACTTCCTGTCGTTAATGTCACTGAAGGACAATGCATGCTGGTTCCTTCACCTTCTTGATAAGAGTGAATAATATCCTGCACTTTCCTGTGATGCAGCTACAAGTAAAATTTTAAATATCTCAAGTTCTGGGAAGGTGAGTGCCTATGAATGTGATAGGTAGGGGTTTTATTTATTTAAGGCAACTATAAATGTATATAATAATTCTGCCTGTGATATTGCAGATAATATTGGGCTGCACGTTTGGCCTGAAAACAACCACAATGAATTTCATGCTGTTATATGCTGTTATAAATGTGTCAGTATGAAATGCTCTTTCAATGGGATGCGGTTAAGATGCCTCCCGACGGAATCCCGAAGCTGGAAACTCGACGAGGGACTAAAGAAAGGCGTCTAAATCCCGACTACTTTCTTTAGCCCGACGCCGAAATCACGACGTCCGGCATCCCGAAGAAAGGTAAACCGGCGCTTTGTAGCTGTTAGCCGCGGGAGGGAGGGTTAGGTTTAGGCACCCCCGGGGGGTCTTAGGTTTAGGCACCCCCCGAAGAGGGTTAAGGTTAGGCTAGGGGAAAGGGGGGTTAGGCACCCCCTAGGAGGATTAGGTTTAGGGTGTGTGTAGGGGGGTTAGGTTTAGGCACAATCGGGGGGGACGGGGACTTAGGGTTAGGCGCCACTAGGTGGAGGTTAGGGTTAGGCACCCGTAAAGGAGGGTTAGGGTTAGTATGGCGAAAGGTGAGGGTTGGGGTACTTAGGAGCCCTAGTCGGGATCTTCATTGTTCGGCCTTCCACTGTCGGTATTTTAGTCCACCGGCATTAGATCCGACTGCATTACATATCGATTCCCTTTCAATAAATATGTATACAACTGTCAGTAAAAAAAAAAAAATTATAACAATATTATGTACAAAGGCTGTAAACTCTTGTGTTTGCTTTGTATGCCAGGCACCCCCAATTAGATTGCAAACCCAAATTGACAGTGTGTCTGAGATAAAAAATCTGTGTATAGCATTGAGCAGAACCATATACACTAAAGTATCATGTTTTATTGCTATTCATAAAAAAAAAAAGAAATCATTATGTATGGTATGCCTGCCAACACAAATGGCTAGCAAGTCAGTACAATTTAGACCATCATGGGCCAAATGTAATAGGGTGAGAGTTTACGTTTAGCAGTAAACTCTCACATTGGTTGAGTTTTATCTTCAAAATGGGAAAACATCTGGATGAGAGTTTAAATCGTGAGAGTTTATTGAGTCTAAAAACATTGAGTTTGCTTGTTCTCTGACTCTATTACGTTGGCCGAGTTTAAAAAGTGTGAGAGTCTACAGCTAAACTCTCCCATTTTCTAACCTCTCACCCTGTTACATTCGGCCTCATGTCTCCAATTAAACCATACCTGGATCAAAGTCTAGTACACTCATCTAAAACGATGGACTTCAAAAATTAGGACTTTGCACAGGAATTGGGACTTGTGGACAGGGACGTGAATGTGATGGAACACGTACTTTTCCTCTTTTGAAATCTAAGAACATTTCATGATGCACCTGTTCAGTTTTAACATTAAAAGGGAAAAAAATGGTCTTTAAGGTTTGGACGTTCATGCATCATCCATTCAGTATTCTGTCCAAGTACCTCTGGGCAGTAAAGTGTGTTGTGAAATAGACCCGGTTGTCACCAAGCTATAATAAAATTGACATATACACCCTTTCTCCACTCTAGTGAATCAACACAATGGGATAAATATTGGCTCCAGTGAATGAAAATTAAACATACCCTTCAAAAGAGTAGAGGTCATTCTAGAAAATATTCCATTTCATAAAGTGGATTACATTGTTTTCAGGGAGACGGCTAAGCATTTATTTTATGTACTTAAGGTTTACTCGTGTATTTTGGAGTCCGACGTTTAACAACAATGCATTAGAAAAATATATTATATTTATATATATATATATATGTATATATATATATATATATATATATATATATACGGTGTGTTTTTAAATCTTCTTTGTGCTATTCAGTGCAGTAATGTTTTACATTGTACAACATGGTTATGGAAAGAAATACAAACAAGTACATTGGCTATTTACATTTTAATGCTGCTAGTATCTTATTTAGTCAACACAGTTAAAGTTTTTTGTTTTTTTTCGTACAAGAACCTTGTACCCTTTGTCACTGGCCAGTTGCTATACAGTACATTATGACAGAAATAGGTTGTTTTAGATACTAGGGGGTATATTTACTAAAGTGCAGGTTTTTAGAAGTGGAGATGTGACGATTTTGCCCATAGTGAAAGATTCTACTTAACTTTTATCTAGCACCTTCTAGAAAATAATAGCTAGAATCTGATTGGTTGCTATGGGCAACATCTCCACTTCTAAAAATCTGCACTTTAGTAAATATACCCCTAGGTAATCGGATATCTTGTTCTCACTTTCTAGCACACCAGCTAAGTTGGTTTCATATATAGTAGCAACTGCTGTCAACAATGTGTCCTTCACCTATTTCTTTATGTCTCATTCCTATTGGAAAATACCTACAAGTTGGTAGGTGCGTAGCGGATGTGAGCAAGGAGATTAGTCCACACGTTGATTCCAAACCAGAATAGGTTTTATTGAAGATAACAGGATACAGGTGATAGAAGAAAAACAGCAGTCAGTATGATAAGGTATAAATCCTCTCGGGCTATGTACTGTACAGCCGTACAGCACTGTGATGCTTCAATAAAACATTGATAGGCTTGGTCACATGCAGACCCTTTTATAGAGCCAGGTAAACAAGTCTTGGACCTGCAGTCTAGACAGCCTGACCTTTAAGTCTAGCGTATAACATTTATTCAGACATGTGAAGTTTATTCAGACTGATGAGTCATGCACACACAGTTAACAGAGAGCCATACCTGCCTGTGGCTAATAACCTTATCCTTTGACGGAGTTCATAATTTCTTTTTTTACATACGGTAGGTTTCATTGCATTTTGGTCTGCAGGAAAATGGCTGCCATTGATATGACTCAGTCAGCACTAGGGACACATTGTAAGGTGGAAGTTAATTCACTTGAAACTGATGTTCTGGCAAACCTTTATTCAGCAACTTCAGCAGAGTGAACCTGGCAATCTACTAGTATACCACAGTCAGAGCAGATGGATCTCATCGATTTCCAAATTGGAAAGTGATCTGGTCACTCCCTTGAGATGCAAAATTGTGTTGCCAGTTTAATCCTCTAGTTTCTTAGGCTGCCCTTTTCATTTATTAATTAGGTAAAAAAATAACTCTCAGTACGCTTATGTTCCTTCCTCCTAATGGAGACCCATCAAACAACGGTGCAGGCAATACTATCATCAAAGTTGTATCATTTAAATATTTAATTACATATTCCCTTTAGATCTCATTAACAGGTTGGTTGAGGCTGAATTCTTATTGCTTGAGTTCCTCAGTATCAGCTGGTTGTCACTTTTCACTATGATACAAACAATAATTATTTAGTACATACTTACCGACATTCTGGCAGCCCTCTCTGGGAATGGGCCGCCAGGTCCGTGCAGCAGGGGGTTATGGGGGCGGCTTAAGTGGCGGTGCGGGGGCATGCCATCGCGATTACATCATGGCGGCCCCGCCCCCCGATCTATAATGCCCATATTACCTGCATTGTAAAGCAGGGGGCAGGGCTACGATAGCGCAACTCTTTGCGAATCGCGTCATCACCCTCCTGAACCGCCTACTTTTGCTTGCGGGTGCAGGGAGGCAAGGGGGATGGCGGCCATTCCAGGAGACTTGCCGACTCTTGCGGGGGTCTGGAAGCGGCACACGATTTTTTGAGTGAATGGAGCTAAAGATATTATGTTACTGTCTCTTAGCAGCCAAGATTGATATACATTAAGCACAAAACATCTGCTGGACAGTGCAAAAGCACAAATGCAACTAAATTCTTGCTGACGTTACTTGTTCTGCCGAGCAATTTAGGGGCATTTGCGGAGGAGCAGAATTTTTGCACAGGATACAGGAGGAGTTAGGCTAGGTTGTTTTAGAAGGTGCCCCGCTAAAACAGCCTGCAGGTGCCATTCCCACCCCTGGGCCGCAGTGTCCCGCAGGTGGGGAAAACTGCGGTGTAGTGATCACTGCCGATCCGTCCGGCATCTATTCACAGAGAAAGGAGAGTTAGGGGGCAGCCCGGCATGTCTGTAAGTGCCAGCCAAGCCCCCAAGAGTGATGAAAAGGGGGCGTGTCTTAAAGACATGCCCCCTTTTCTCGTGGCCATGCCCCCTTTGGCGCGCTCCTGAGTGCCCTTTCTCTAGGTACCTAGAGTGAACACTGGAACATGTCACAAACCACTGGTGTGATAGAATGACCACACTCCATGTCACTAGGACTCCCCTCCTTTGTCTCATTCTCCCCTTGTCCCTGTTATCTGTCTTACCCAGTGGGGTGTGATATTAATGTTTGGTTCTTAATGCTCATAGTTGCCAACAACTGTCAGCAGCCAGGTCAGCAGGGCGGGGGGCCGTGGCGAGGGACGTGATGTAAATTTTGGGGCGGAGCGGGAGCATGACTGTGTGATCGCGACCCTGTCCCCGTTACAGAATGCCAAGATTACCTGAATTGTGCGTCAAAGGATGGGGCCACGATGATGCAATTCAGTGTAATTGGCTCCAAAGTGGGCGGCTGCAGGGGGAAAGGGAACGCTAGCGGGGTGCCAGGAGGTGGTGGCCGGCCGGGGGAGACTTGTCCATCTTTTCGGGTGACTGGGAGTGCTACCCGATTTTTGGGAGCCTCCCGGCCGTTCGGGGATGGCAGGCAAGTATGCTTCTGCTGTTAGTGAGATACTGTATATTTTCTGCCTTCCGCTAGCACCATGGCAGCGAGGTTTCCAGGCACACTTCCATATAATTGAAATAAAAAGAGGGTTTCTATAGGAGATTAGACTTTTGATGTAGTGTTTATACTTTCGCACAATGGGTAAAGTTTTTCAACTGTACCGCACACTGAGGTGCACTTTGCGTGTGCACACTGGTCTGCCAATGACACCTTACATACAGAATGCTGATGGGTGATTCACTGGTGATCATTGGCGGCTCCAGAGGTGGGGCAGCAGCATAGCCAAAAATTCAAATAGGGGAGCTACTCCAACTGCCACTCCAAATGCTGCCAAACATCACTGGCTGGGACTCACTGGCAGTTGGTGTGGCTCCCCTATTTGAATTCTGCACTGCGCTGCAGACCCACCTCTGGAGCCGCCACTGCTGGTGATCAGATTTTACATCCTGCCCTATTGACCTGGAACCAGGAGATTGATTAGACAGTATACAGTTGTCAAACTAATTTAGCTGTTACCGGCCATACAGCCTGCTAACCTCTGTGTTTATATGCCCAGTTATATATATTTATAATCTGCGCTAAAATGTAGATTCTGCACTTTCTGTGTAATCAATGGGTTAGCGCACATTAACCTCTGGTTACCCCTGGACTGAGTTTATGGACTGAGAACCTGATTCACTATAGATTGCTATTGCGATCACAGCTGCAATTTACGCACACAGTTCTTCTGTAAAAATATAGTCATGACTACAATTGCAAAGTCATCGCACTGCCGCTATCTCACATCCGTAATACCCTGCAGTTCGAGTAACATCGGCCCCTCAAGCACAATTACAGCAGCCCTGACCATACTCAGAAATTGCTAATCTCGTTGCTGTAAGTACTTAATCTGCGTATGCCGCTGCAGTGGCTAATTTATGCACACCCAAGTAACGGCGTTCACACGGACAGGCACGCCTGCGTTTCTCCTACCACTCTCCCGTCCCCACCCCCAAACGCTGACGTCCCGTCTCTTGATCTGTGATGGCTTTGTATCTGCGTAGATGATTGCAGCGAGATCGCAATGCCAACTCACACACGCTCACTGCAGTTGCGATCCGTGATGAATCAGGCCCTGAATCCTTTTGGAAGTGCAATTAGTAAGCCGTTCACCTGTCATTAACGTCCCATGTCTCTATATTTATAAGATGCTCTACAGTAAGCCCATTGTTTCCCTCTGTGCCTCTCTCTTCTGGCTTTGTCACAGGTTAGGAAAAGGTAAGAGCCATTATACGTAACATTAAATGTTCAGTAAATGAGTCTGTCTAACAGCTCTTTAACCTTTCACATTTTGTAATTGTCTTTTATGGAAATACAGTAACATTTATGGCCTGATTCAGTCAATTCATGTTCCCTCTGCAGTGGAATATAATAATCCCCACAAGCTGGGTACACACTAGGTCGACAGGACCCACGACCTATCTGGTGATCCACAATTACCAATCGTCTGCCCGATGTGCCGGGCTTGACAGGTCAATTGGGCTGCCATTTAATCGCCCGTCCTGTTTAGCTGTCAATCACCGCTGGGTCCCCGCAGCATGTGTACGGGCTTTCGGCAGGTCGTCCATACGCACCAGCAGATGAACGATATATCTGTCAGACATGTCGGCCATCTGCTTTGCTGCACACCAGATCGGATGTGTCTGTGAACGACGCCATATCTGCTGTACCATAGATATATTGCGCTTTCAATGGATATATATATAATACTGAAAGAAATGGGCACAATTTAACCCTGCATCAGGCGCACCTCTGGGACTCCCAGGTTCAGGCGCAGTGCGCCTGACAGGCGCCTGTTGTAAAATCGTCATTAGCACCTAATTATCTCAACTATAACGCTCTTAAAGTGATCAGTGACCTTCATTAGGATGTACGAAGAGAGAATATATGGAAATCTGATTCACAAAACCACATTTATTAACCTTAAAGCAAGTAAAACAAAAAATACTCCATTTTAAGAGGCGCAGTGTGCCTAAGAGGCCACCCTGGACAAACCTACATATTTCCACAAAATACCCACAACCTTTGTAATTTTCATTCATAAAATGAGCAATATACACAAAATTGTGAGAAAATAAAAAGTCGGACGAGTTTGGGCGCAATGAGCCTGAGAGGCCAGGAAGGTCACTACTGCACTCCACGCAGGCGGCGGGAAAACTGACTAGGGGGGTATCAAACAGCACCTAGAGATAAGAAGGTACTAGGAGGTGCAGGCCCCTGCGCCCCCTTGTGGCGGAGAGGTGAGCGAGAACAGCTTTGTGGCGCGTGTCAGGCTAGCTGCGCCGGACACAGGGTTTAATTAGGGTGCCAGGATACAAAAATATATATGCAGAAAAACGTCACTCCTGAATAGATTCAAACACCAGCGTACAGCGACGTTTTGGGCAGCTGTGCGCCCTTTCTCAAGCTTTCTGCGTATATATATATATATATATATATATAATTATATATATATATATATAATTCCAAATAAAGTGGCACTCTCAGTCCGTTTTTAATGAAAACAGTTCATACTTTACTGTATCAGTGCATCAACGTTTCGGGGTCCTGAAGACGGGGGTTGGACCCCCGAAACGTTGATGCACTGATACAGTAAAGTGTGAACTTTTTTCACTAAAAACGGACTGAGAGTGCCACTTTGTTATTTGGAATTATGTGCTCATAGCCCCAGGGTGAGCACCTCAGCAGGATATATTTAGCTCGTCTATTTATGAGTGCCAGTATTTTTGAAAGATATATATATATATGTGTGTGTGTACCTAGCTTTAGACTTTTTTTTGTGGATAATGACCCACCGACCGATCTAACGATTAGGCAAGGTTATAGTATGTATAAACTGCCTCGTGCTTACACACTTACTATTTGGCCGCCCGATGTGTCTGTCCAGAAGAACCAGCTGCGGTCATTATTGCTGGCTCCTGTGGCCAGCAGGTGGTCAGTCAGTCGGTCGTGTGTACACACAAGCTGATGTGAAAGATATATCTCTCAGATATATCAAATCTACTGTGCAGCATGGCCAATGGAATATATCTGTGAAAGACGTCCTCATTGATGTATTGTGTGTACACACTGCCAGATGGACTGAATGATATATAGTTTGTCGGCTATAGGAACGATATATCCACCCAGCAAAAGTATGGGAAACAACAGAAGCATTTGGAGACTAGATGAGTGTTATGCTGCAAATCTCTGGGAGTAACATGAATGATTATATATATATATATATATAATATATATATATATATATATATATATATATAGTGTGTATATACAGCGCCATGGCCAAAAGTTTTGAGAATGACACAAGTATTGGTTTTCACAAAGTTTGCTGCTTCAGTGCTTTTAGACCTTTTTGTCAGATGTTACTATGGACAAGCATTTAATAAGTGTCACAGGCTTTTATTGACAATTACATTAAGTTTATGCAAAGAGTCAATATTTGCAGTGTTGACTCTTCTTTTTCAAGACCTCTGCAATTTGCCCTGGTTAAAAGCCTTTGACACTTGTAATTTTACTTCAGTATACCATAGTAACATCTGACAGTATACCATAGTAACATCTGACAGTATACCATAGTAACATCCGACAGTATACCATAGTAACATCCGACAGTATACCATAGTAACATCCGACAGTATACCATAGTAACATCTGACAGTATACCATAGTAACATCTGACAGTATACCATAGTAACATCTGACAGTATACCATAGTAACATCCGACAGTATACCATAGTAACATCTGACAGTATACCATAGTAACATCTGACAGTATACCATAGTAACATCCGACAGTATACCATAGTAACATCTGACAGTATACCATAGTAACATCTGACAGTATACCATAGTAACATCCGACAGTATACCATAGTAACATCTGACAGTATACCATAGTAACATCTGACAGTATACCATAGTAACATCTGACAGTATACCATAGTAACATCTGACAGTATACCATAGTAACATCTGACAGTATACCATAGTAACATCTGACAGTATACCATAGTAACATCTGACAGTATACCATAGTAACATCCGACAGTATACCATAGTAACATCTGACAGTATACCATAGTAACATCTGACAGTATACCATAGTAACATCCGACAGTATACCATAGTAACATCTGACAGTATACCATAGTAACATCTGACAGTATACCATAGTAACATCTGACAGTATACCATAGTAACATCCGACAGTATACCATAGTAACATCTGACAGTATACCATAGTAACATCTGACAAAAAGGTCTAAAAACACTGAAGCAGCAAACTTTGTGAAAACCAATACTTGTGTCATTCTCAAAACTTTTAGCCATGGCTGTAAGTATATGAGTGTGTGCATATATATATATATATATATATATATATATATATATATATATATATATATATATTACACCTATTAGGTTAGGTGTAATTTATATTTATGTACCACATTAATGACACTTTTTCTTAACATCAGTGTAACTCGTATGCTGCTAAATCGTTATTCACAGAGCAACTAGAATATCTGAAAGACTCAATAATTAGCTACTGAATTGTTTGCCAGGGCTCATTATTTCTGTTTGTCTCTCTACAAAGATAGTGTTGTTCAACTTTATAGGGCTTATACGGCTTTGTCTATAACGTTTGTCATTGTCACAATGAACTTTTTTTTAGATCCATGCCCAAATATATCTGTTTTTATGTCATCTCAGACCAATTGCTTCATTTTGTTTACCCAAGACAGGAGGATGGAGTCTCAAGGTGCACGTAAATCTCCATAGCGACCTTGGCTTTGGACCATTGCCTGCTGCTTGGGCTGTTCACTAAACACGGTGCCCTCATGAATTATTTAAGTGCAGTTAAGAGGAATATAGCAACAGGCTCCAGGAGGGGAACTGAGCAGAGCGCAGGATGACGTCCGTGACCTGGCACTCGTTTTTTCATTTGCAAAAAACCCGTCATTAAGTTCTTCTCTGTGTTTTTTTTTAATTGCTGATTTCTAGTTAGAAATGATATCTCTGTTATAGCTTAATATAACTATACACCTCTGTGGAGCTTTCATATAAATCTTACAGATAACTTTATTACCCGTACACGCCTTATAATACAAGAGTTCTTTGCTCTAGATGAATAATTAATTAAACAGGATTATTATAAATGAGCATTCTAAATTGTGTTCAGATCGAGAGTGGAATACATAAAATTATTTCTTATTAAATGGAACAAGGGTAGAAGTCTAAGAACTCTACTTATAGAGAGAATAGACGTTCTTATAAAATGACACATTAAAAAACAAGTAGGGACCCGTGGTGCCTGAACATTATAAATTGTCATCTTCATCTAATAGCTAGACAATGCTGTTTTCATATTTTAAACATGATATTCACAGCCCCAAGATTAGATTTTTAACGTTCTTTATGTCAGTGAATATGTTAAGTGATGAATGAAATGAGTTGCAATGAATAATATTTGTACTCTGCAGAAGTCTGTGCCTGATTACCTTTCTGTAAGTGCAAAAGATTACAAAGTGCCCCCTAGTGGCTGGAATATCAATTTCTTTGCTCTGTAATTGTTTGATAAATATCACATTTCTTTTTATATCCAGTGGCAAATGCAGGATTTCCAGAGGAGGGTTTCTAAATGCTTGATTTTAGAACAATTGTGGCCTGTCTATGAAGAGGACTTTTTGTAGCACTTAACCAGCCATAATATATGTCATACGAAGTACAGTATAGTGTATCTAATAATTCTGACATGAACAGGGTCAGCGATCACAGTATGCAATTATATGTAGGGCCATCCTGCCTGAGCTGAATGTTTGTATTTTAGATGTGGGCTCCATTCCAGATCATTTGAGAATGTTCAGGAGTCTGGGGGAGCAGCAAAAGAACCTAGCAGTGCTCTGGAAATATATGTACACATTGGTCTCCTTATGCACAGCAAAGTGTATTATTATACAGATTAATAATTGACCCTATAGATGGTCTATATCAGTGCACCCCTAACAGTGCATGTTTTGCAGATCTCCTAGTCAGTGCACAAGTGTATTCATTACACGCTCACACATTTTAAAAGATCGACAGGTGGTACTAATTATTTTATTTGTGTGGTGTGGGCTGGGGAGGGGGGTTCCAGGCAACCGGACCCCCCCCGCGCGTTTGCCTATGATATCTGCGTTTTTTATATTTATTGATGCGCTATATTGTTATCTTCAGTTAAGAGAAACGTTTAAGATCCCTGTTGTCAGTCAGATGGCACTGCTGTAGTCAGTCAGATGGCACTGCTGTAGTCAGTCAGATGGCACTGCTGTAGGCACTCGATGGCACTGCTGTAGTCAGTCAGATGGCACTGCTGTAGGGACTCGTGAGGATCACACCATAAAGGGAGCAACTTGTAACTTTTGTAATAATTAAGTCATACCAGAGCGTAGTTGTCAATTCACCAAATTTCCAAGAACAGTCCTAGGTTTAATGTTGTATCCATGGATGTCTCTTAATCTTCTTATATTGATCAACTTTGCAATAAACTCCCTCTTATCTTGCATCCTAGTTAAAATTCGTAACACCTATTCGTATTCATTAGCCTTTATAAGCTAATAAGTATTGACGAGTACTTAAAATGCAAAAGCATACATTATCAGTTAGACTCCCAGGTCTGCTGAGAGAGAGTAGTGCATGTTCTGCTTAGATACACCTGCTCAGAAGCAAATTGGAAAATATTTAAACATGTTGGCAACCACACTATACAGTATGGGGAGTGGCTCTAGACTGCACTCCCTAATAGCAATGAAAGGTGTTATCATGGTGTTATCATGGTGTTATCATGGTGTTATCATGCTGAGATTTATGCACAGGAAAAGAAATTGCAGATGCACTATGCGATCATTACTGTTCAAATTTAAATGTACATTGTAATTATATATCATATCAGAGGTAGTTAGCATATCATTGGCCAATGTTACGGGCCTGCCCACCAATGTCAAGGTCACCTCATCGAGCAGTGAACCCCTAATGGGGTTCACATCTGGGGAACAGGGCACTCCAAAAAACAGCCCAGCCGAAGACTGGGCTGTTTTTTGGAGTGTCCCCAGGGCTTGTTTTTTGGAGTGCCCCCAGGGCTTCACACAAAAGAAAGGTTACAGTGAGGTGTTATAAATTATCAGGTGTGTGAAGGCAGCTAATGAGTGTTGAAATACTTACAAAAGTATAGAATGTGTGAAAAAATACATGAATAATAAACAAACGTAATGAGTGATATAAAATGTGAAGTGACTATGGCCTCCATTTACTAACGAGTTTTATCACCAAAACGAGTGATAAATGTCACTGTGGGGTCTATTTCCTAACTAGCGAGGCACCTTATCACTTTTCACTCTGTCACAGCTTAGTAAATAGATCCCTGTGTATGATAAATGGTGCTCCAGCCAATCAGCTCCCAACTGTCATTTTTCTAACAGTTGACAGTTGGGAGCTGATTGGCTGGAGCACCATTTATCATACACAGTGACATTTATCACTCGTTTTGGTGATAAAACTCGTTAGTAAATGAGGCCCTATTAGGGGAATTCAATATGGAGCGAAAACTCAGTTTTGCGTTAATATCGCACCTATGACGTCATTATCGCAGGTTTTAGTTTTACACTGTATTCAATTTCAAAGACTTTTCGC
Source organism: Taudactylus pleione (assembly GCA_031769625.1). Classification (NCBI taxonomy): domain Eukaryota; kingdom Metazoa; phylum Chordata; class Amphibia; order Anura; family Myobatrachidae; genus Taudactylus; species Taudactylus pleione. Next base: position 7,604,321 of record JAUIMM010000113.1, read on the forward strand.
AGGTTCGAAAACTCTTTGAAAATAAACGGGGATAACTTTTCACCACTGAAAAGGTGGCAAAAAAAAGTGCAGAATTGGGGTTTAGGGGTGCAGGCTTAAAAAAAAATAGCATGCACCCCTGGGAATGACATTTTAAAAAGAACTGTGTCAAAAAAAAAAAAAAAAATAGGGACACCCCAAAAAATGAATTTAAAAATTGGGGTGAAAAAGTGTTTAAAAATAGGGAAATAGGTTCAGGGCTATTCTGCAAGTATGCGGCAGGTGTATTCTAGAATAGGCTATTAGCGGCAGGTGCATAGTTGCAGAATTTTTAAAAACTTATTTTAGGGACATAAAAATATGCTAGTACCCATTTTCATGTACCCCAAATTTGATGGGACCACTTAAAAAAACGAAAAAAAATAACCTAAGTGCTCTTCTGCAACACTTCTTCAATGTCGGGAAAAAAACACCTGCTGCGGCTATTTAAATCCCCGACTTTCATTTGCAGGCTAAAACGGGGGTACCCATAGTGATCCCCCATGTGTTTACAACTTTAGGGGGGTCCTCCAATTTTTTCAAGGAAAATTTCGTAGTTTATTGCAAATCCCACTTCGCCAGGTCCAGTTTTCGTAGACTTTATATTGAATACGGGGATAAAGCGGGCACGCGCCCGATACTTTATCCCTGAAAAATCTCCGATGTGGAGCGAAAAGTCCACCACGGACTTTTCGCTCCCATATTGAATACCCCTCTATGTGTATTAAGTGTCGATGCCCAGAAGAGGCCCAGCCAGAACAGCTCAGGGGCACCCACCTTGGGATACAAAGCATTAGTGTTTTTTTTGCAGCTAATTTTATTGTCTACCTTTCTTTTTCTGTCTATGTAGAATGGCAAAACACTCAGGTAAGAGCAGAGAATCTGCATCATGCTTACCTATTCTCCCAGGAGTGTGGGAGACATCAGCTTTTGCCAGTGATTCCCCTGCACCCCCTGAAGAGTGGGGGGACCTCCTGCATCCCACCCACTTCCTAGTGAAATAGGCTGGATGCGGAGATAATAACCGAATCACCGTCCAATAGAGAGGGTACGGGGCTAAAATAATGCAAATTCAGTCATTTTAACCCTGTGCTGGCCCCGCTTGACATCATGACATCACGCGCATGATGTCATTAGGTCATACAGAAGGGGGTGTGACCGGCAGCTCCGGTAAGTGCAGAACTGCCTGATCGGCAGGGTGCCTGTCTGGAGCGTCCACAATCTTGAAGCAGTGTGCCAATCTAGGCACCTTGCTAGCAAGGAGCAATGTCCGTGACGCTGCGACAGTGCCGCCCACAGAGCACAGCACTCTGTGTGATAGCACCAGTCGCCCATAACTAGTTACGGCCCTGGTTATAGGGAGTTCTCATGAAGTTCTAGGTACACATTAAAACATTAAAAGGCAGTTTGGACTGCTGACTGCAAAGTAAATTGATAACTGTCCATCTGATAATGAACAAAAAGCTTGGGTTTGTCATTTTATTAAAATTATTTTTATTTCTTTTTTAGTTACTAGTATGTCAGCAAGGCTGTAACTAGGGGCGTGCGAGCAGTTCACCGCACAGAGCACAGGGCCCTGTGGGAGTCACCATCACTGTCCCATGGCACCTGCATGGGGCTTGCAGGGTGCCCAGAATGCCACATAGGGCCACTAGCGCTACTGCAGAGCCTCCAGGAAGCATCCAAAGGATGCTTTGGACAGGCACCCTGCAGCCTGTGGTGCTGCCCGGATAAACCTAGTGCTCTACTTACCGGAGCCCGCCATGGTGTGGCTTTATGACGTTACGTGTTTAGAGGGGGGACACAGTATGGCAGAATGCTCTGTTATGGCGCTGCATGTTATGTCAAACAGTAAAACAAAGTAGCGATTTAGGAAAATAAGTAGAATAATAACAGTAATAGACAAGAACACATTTGTGGTTAGAGTTCATCACTAGTTATGCACATGAAACTGACTGGTAAATATACTATTACATAGTTTCTATGATAAAGCTGTGGATGGGAAGGAGGGTGGACAGCGGGATGTGGCGGGTGTAGGGGGTATGAAACTGGGACCTCTGGTGGTTGAAGTAAAGCTAGAGTAGATAAAGATTATTTTCAATTACATTGACTCAGACATGATACAAGTTTGCATAAGGCATCATCCTGTGAAGCTGGTCTGTTGTGAATACACCACAGAATGTTATTCTTCAAGGTGAACTGTACAAACCATTTGTGCAACTGAACCACTGTGGACCTGGGCACCTGGTCTGGCATAATCTGCAGTAGGTAGGGAGGCTTGGCAGTTTTATGAAGTATACAAAAAGAATTTGGTTAAGATTTTAAACGTCAAAGATAAGCTATGTCCTGGAATTTAGCCCTAGTAGGACATCCATATTTGGCATCAGTCATCCATTTTTGCAGGACAATCCCATTTTTCAAAGAACATTAGCAATACAGAGCTTGCCAACATTGCACTATGTTTGTTTCAGGGGTGTGGCTTAATTTGTACTGGTTTTACATATAAGTGCTCAATTCTGATGAATAACCAGAAACAGGTACGTGACCATGGGTTATAAGTTTTGAGGGTCTTCTTTCACATTCCCCCCCTCATATTGGCTCTGATGGTGCTATAGCACACTGATACACACCAGTGTTTATTGGCTCTTATGAATGCTCTTGTAGAATGCTTGACAGCTATACAGTTTGACGGCTGTAGTATAGAAGATGTATTACTAAAGCAGCTGGAAAAGTGTAATTATTCTCTACTCATGGATTTGTGGTTAGCCGATGGAGACTTTATGATGTAGTCAATATCTGATTACAGTATGCCATACATTTATTTCGATTGACCGTTCCAATTTCTTCTTAAATATTTATCTATAATAAAGCTAATATGAGTCCAGATGTGTTTGTATTTTGGTTTATTAATGTGGCCCCAGAAAAGCCTTTAGTTCTGGCCTCTGTATAATCTCAGCATTACAGCACTGTGCAGTGTGCATTAAACTACAGTTTATATAGTTCTTTCCAAATAGTCATCCAGAAGCAGCTCTATACATTATGGACCATATTGACGGGGTGCATCATAGTGCATACTTTTTTCATCATTGGAAACTCAGCCTCTTGATATGCAAAATGCATTAGGTTTTCACTGGTGTGCCTACATAACCTATTGTACATTTAAAGGTGCAGGTCTACCCCTAGCTCTCGGGAGACACCTCCGCAAACTGTAAGTGTGGAAGCATATAAACGTCACACCAAAGTCTTACCTATTCCATTATATCAAACATTTGTTTTCTAAAATACGAAAATACCACTGGGTTTAGTCTCATGTCTGTCTTAAAGTAATCATAGTAGTGAGTTAATAGCATTGCTGCATATTCTATGTAAATACCTCCTAATGCCAGCCATATAATTTTATACATTAATGCTGTCAATCATGTGTTTTCCAGATACCTACATACTTTATAGCTCACCCCTACCTTTCTCCTGACCTATTCATGCCCTAGCACATGAATTAGGCAACTACTTACTGCTGTGTAACTGCACATCCCAGCAACTACTGTCACAAATTTTCTGTTATGGCATACTGAAACTGTGGCTGGGCATGCTGGGATGTGTAGTTCCCCAGCAGCTGCAGCAGTGCCACAAGTTGCCTTCCCCTGCCCTAGCAAAGTAACAGTTAGTAGGTCTTCGGATTCTCTTATCTCTTCAACATTCTGTTGATGTTCTTCTGGTTGGTAAATGATCCTAGAAGCGATGTGAAGGTGCTGGGTGGAAGTGCTACTGTTGTGGTCATAATGGCCAATATTTGGGGGCCCTAATCCTTTAAGAGGTTGCCTAAACGGTGTCCACTTCTTTTATGCATTGTAGCTGTAGATCAATGTTTCCAAAGTTCATTCCTTAGGGACCTCTAACAGTGCAATGTTTACAGACCTCCTCAGTATCACAAGTGAAATAATTAGAATCATGGGTGGATCCATTAGATAGTGTTAACCACTAATGAACACACCCCTGCACCAACTAGGAGACTGAAAACATGCACTGGTAGGGGGTCCCTTAGGACTGGAGTTGGGACACACTCCTGTCAATGACCTAGGGTTGACCATTGATGGCTCCGCCATCGATGGTCAATGGTTTATTATTGCACATGAGCAGTCAGCAGTTGGGCATGCGCAAAATGCAGCTGTGATTCACCATCGGGTTCAGCCATCAATATTATACCATTGGTGACTGGCCATCTATGGTGAAAACGCTTACCATCGGCATCTGATCGTCAGTTGTTGTTAAAACATCAATGGTTGATGGCCAGGCGCCCTAAGTTGATCTATTCTAGTAGTTCATCTGTTGTTATTTTTGTCATATATCCACAGAAAGAGTAATTTTATACTTTTTTAATGTTCCATCTTAGCACTGTTCTCTGTTGTTTTTAGCTCAATTTGCACATCCCTGGTGGAGAAAATAGGAGGTATAACACACCTCCATACAGCCGCTGGTTTAGCTAATATTTTTAGTGCCTGTGAGGTTATCTTTGTTTATTGTTATTCATAATGTGACTGGTTTATCTGTAGAAAACATGTTGCCATCTTCCTATCTCCTCTCTTGGCTGATAGTCTGATTTAACGAAGTTAAAATCTTGCTCTGTTTCTTTTCCTTCGGATAGTATAATGCTCTTTTTATTATAGATGTCTATGTGCTACATCGTATAATTTAGTACAAAATATTCATTCCTGCATAAGCAATCTTTAACGACAAATAGCATTTGTGTCCCTGCTGAAGACTTTATACTTCCTCAATTAAACTTGGCTCTTTATATATGAACACTCCTTGGTCAATATTTCTCATTGAGGTCTTAAATCATTCAGTTGGGTAAACTATAGTATAGTATTTGCACTGTCAAGTTGACTTTTGCTCTAGTTAAATATAATGATTTTATCTTTTATAAACCTTGTCTCTTTCCAGGGTATCATTACTGAACGTTGCACAATGATTTTTTATCGTAGGGGGGGGTCAATCCAATTAACCGCGAGTAAGTGTGGCTGTATGCCGCGTTTACGGTCCCTCTGAATTCGTGGATTTTTGTTTGCAGTTCCATAGCGCTGCATACATAAATGTGTGAATCCGGGGTGGGAACTGGCCGTGATGGGGGGCATGTTGCGGTGCTGTTGCCAGTGTTCCTACACTGTTGCGGCAACTCGACCCCTTTACGTCTAATTGGATTAATCCCTTAGTCTGATCAAGAAAACTTTCTTACTGGAGCAATTTTTTTTAAAAATAACCTATATCGGAACAGTATAGAAATAGACATTGCAATGTAAAATTACAAAAATTGTCAGAAATATGGAAAAACATAGTAACATGCATAACAATATATTTCTGACAAAAAAAACATATATACAATACTAAAAATAAAAAGAATAAACTTAATAACTAACAGCGAGAATAGTGGAGCATTTATAGAGGAGCAGCCGTATAATCTTTCAGTGTTAACATTTATATATAACGGTGATCAGTGACTTCACTCTCCATCTCCCTTTGACCCTTTAAGCCCCCACAGTGGTCATTGCATCTTCAGTAACTATGGAAAAGCTTAACAAACTTGATCACTCACCTGTCTCAAAACACAATGTATGGAACTTCAAACATAATAATGATGTACAAACATTGGATGATTATGGTCTTATGGGTCCTCCAGTAAAGATGACAGATGGCATTTCATATGCCTGGAGAAATTGAAACTATTTGCCTATGTCAGAATCCATTTAGTAGTAAGGGTTTAAAAGTATAAGGTGTGCCCACTTTTTATGTCCTGATTTGTGTAATCCTACATTTAAAGGGTGGAGTTTTGGGAGCTTGGTTGCTGGTTTAGAAAAATTATTTCCTGGTTGGGAGGTCTCTTACCTCTTTGGAAGTCCCCATTGTACCTTGTTATTGAGATTGTTAGCTTTATTGTTCTGCGAGCACAAACAGTAACAGCAACTGTCTTCTGTAGGTCTTGAAGTACTCTCCCCGACAGTACACGGGTTTAGGTTGATTCTATCATACTGGGGTCAGCGACAACATGGTATGGCTTTTTGCGTGTCATTAGCAGGGGATTTCGGATACCTTCAGCTGTTGCTTAGTATTGAGTTGTTGGAAATGGGCTGGCAGTTGGACCCATCAAAGCCTTGAGTTGTTGGTGATGACTTGACAGTTGGCCCTTTCATGAAACTATTTAGACAAGATGGCGAGACTATGTATAGGGCCTTTCTTTCTTCGCCACCCTCCTTTCAATAAATAATTAAATATAGCTGACCCTTTCCCCCCCAATATGTCTCTGTATTCTTATTGTAGATATGTTTTTTCCTCTATTTACCTGGTGTAGAAATGTAGGCTGACGTCAGCCGATCAGAAGTCTATATCTCTCTGCTGGGTTTGATTGAGGAGCCTCCATCTTCACAAGGTCATTCTGTATTTGTGGCTGTAAAATCGATATATCCCACAGAGCTACAGCCACTAGGTCAAACACCTATGCATGCTCTGGAACTGCCATCTTGATGGACTGAATATAAGCATCGGCATTCAGGTTTCCAATAGTAACCTGGGGAGACACACCAACAGCTAAATTAGCTATTTACGTTGTATCATGTATGCGTACTAGAAAACAAGAGCTGATGGCTAATAAATAAATCATACTTAGAAGAAATGTATTTGCAGGAAGTAATTTTCAATGAAATTACAGCAGGACACAGAATTTTCAGTATAGTAGGGGCTTAGGCTGGAGTTATTTGAGGGCCCCATAGCAAAATTTGTAAGGACCCCTATGTACTACCCAATAGTGACAAATGTATATAACACATGTAACTTTGACAAAAAAGACCTAAGCTCTGGGCTCCATAGCAGCTGCAACCCTTGCACCTATGGTAGTTATGCCTATGCAGTTAACGATAGTTTGGTTAATCAATTGGTTCAGATAATTGTATATGTATTAAACTATATATATATATATATATATATATATATATATATATATTTATTTATTTTTATTTTTTTGTTTTTGTTTTTTTTGCAATACAATTTTGTTTTTTGGACTAATATACCATCAAATATTATTTTTTGTGTCTTTAGATCGTGTATGGATAATTGTCACTTTGGATACTACCTTTTGGATAGATAATCAGTGTTGTACTTAAAGTTGATTAGCTATTCCTTTTACATGAATGTAAAACAGCCTCAATGTATATGCCATCCAAAAATATTTGCCCAATGGCGAAAACTGGGATAAGTTCCACTAGTAATAGGGATAGGAAAATGTGAGTTTGTATAATTTCTTCCTCTGTCTCTCACAATATCGGGCTCGTCCTTTCCATCCTTGCTAAATCCCGTCTGTGTATTAACTCTTGCCAAATGCAATATTGTTTATATTGAAAGTAGTATATCATTTTATATACACTATAATATTCCCATGACTGAGTTTCTTATATTGCTTTGTTTAATATTGCAATAAATAGAGTCCTTGTTCACTCGGGTACTTTGTGACCTCTGCTCCTTTGTGCTTGGAATTGAGGTCATGCATAACCCGCATGTACACTAATAATCTGTTATCTATTCATCAGCGCTGGTTCTCTGCCTTTTCTGTTATGAGCAAGTAAGTATTTCTGCACATATAAGTGAGGATTTGAGTGTACTGTAAAAGACAAGCTCTACTTGTTCCTAGTCAAGTGGTTTGAAGTGCTTTATCCAAACCTCCTGAACCCTCCTTTGAAACCAAAATTGCTTAGTTTTTTTTTTATTCAGTTGCCAAATACATAATAAATCACTTTGTTAGACCTCTTTAATAAAAACGCAGCAAATGAAATTGTTCTCATTGCAAATATAAAATTTACAGCAGGAATATATTTATACTTAATAAAGTATATCTTTGAAGCTTTCAGTATGTTCTGAAGACTGTAACAATATCTGAAAGGATCAAGTTAAAAGAATAAATCCACTATTTGGAAAGTACATTTTAGATTATAAATCTTAGATCCTTATGGATATTCCTGTAAAACAGAACCACTCTTGCCCCTTTTCTAGATATACTGTCCGGTATAGTGTGTATCATGTCTCTTCTTTCTTCACTGTCTACACAGTTTCCATATTAAGAACAGGTGTATGTGACCGTTCCCCCCATCGCCCCACCAATGACTTTGGATTTCTTACAGCCAGCGCTAGTAGCTTTTCAATCGGATGCTTTTAGCATCTAGGGTCAAATGTAATATTGTGCGATTTGCGGGAGATAATCACTAGATTTAAATCTGCAATTAGTTTAAAGACAAAACCAATCCGATTTTGCCTTTAAAGTAATTGGCGCTTTTAAATCTAGTGACTATCTAGCCGGAATCTCGCGAGCTCGCCCAAAAAACACCGGCTGTTACATTTGATTCCTAAATTATTTTTTTTTAAATGACGTATAGCCGTAACCAAATGGGTTCTTACTGGAACCGTTTGTAAACACTGGAGGAAGGGAAGCCACGAGTTATGTTACATTACAGATTATGTAGCATTGGATGCATTTTGTACCAAAAACACAGGCATAAGTTATGTCCCCATTTTTTGAACCTTCTAGAGCAGACGGATCCAGCTTGGCAGCAGTAGTATATGTGCCAGTTTTATGCCATGAAATGTGGCTTAGCAGTGGTATTAGTTAATGGTAAAATTATCATATACAATATAGGTCCAGATTTACCAACGAGTGATATTCTTGTTATCACTCGTTACTAATCTTAAATGGTGCTCCAACCAATCAGCTCCTAACTGTCATTTTTGCAAACACATGGAACTTAGGAGCTGATTGGTTGGAGCACTATTGAAAGCCGCACATCCACATGCTGACTAGGAAAATACAATACAATTACAACATTGTAATTACACCGTCGTTCCCCATCTCCTGCAGTGCCTACACTGAAAGATTAGTCGTTCAGTGTAGGCACCCTCCATCATCCCCGAACATGGCCAATCTGTCGTTATCGGCAAATTGCCCGGCTTGTTCAGGCGATAATTGATGTCGAAAACGACCAGCGGGAGCGCGCATCGATGGTCGTTTCCAACATTATAGTGCACTACGGGCCTAATTCAGACTCGCGAGCGAGCGCTGAGCGCTCGCAAGCGGGTCGATGGTGCCCTAATGCGCATGTGCACGACGGAGGGAGCTCCATCGTGCGCATGCGCGAGACCCGCATAGCGACAGCCAAGCTGTCGCTATGGGTCTCGTACTAAAGGGGGCGTTCTGTCGATGGTGAGGACATCACGAACCCCTTTGGTGGGCGTGCCGGGGGCGTGGTTGCCCAGACGGATGGGAACGCCTACCATCTGGGTCCAGCCCCACTGACATCACTAGTGATGTCAGTGGGAGTGCTTTTGGCTCTGATAGAGCCAAAAGCACTCCTGAGCTTGCGGCAGCGAGACCCTACCGCAGAGTCTCGTCGTAAGCCCGATGGTCGCGATGGTCATGACCATCGCGACCATCTTTTGGCCGCTCGCATAAGCTGTGGGTGGTCACCCACAGCTATGCGAACGGCCAGAAGGCCGCTCCATTTTTAGGTAGGAGGGCCCTGATTCAGAGCGAGCGCTCTGGTCAGAGTGTCCGGCTTTGAATCAGGCCCTATTTCCGTTCAATTAAAAACAGATAATCAATCTCCCAAATGGGTATAGGCTTACCTGTTTCAATTTTCACACAAAAAAAAGAGTGTGCTCACACCCAACTGTGTCAAGCAACTACACATAGTTTAATGATCCCTTGCTGGCAAAATGCCGACCGCTGGGATTCCGGTGGTCAGAATGCTGACGCCAGGAATCCGACACTTGTCAGAATCCCGGCGCCGGCAAGAATTTTATCCAAATTCACTACCATACAATTTTTAGCATGCAAAACATGAAATACTAACTTATTTAGGGGTTTGTCTGTCATGTGGATGTTGTTATTCATACTAATTTCAAACACTGAACTTTAATTTAGGTTCTTAAGAAAATGTATGGGGGTCAATCCAATTAGGTGCGAGTTTACAACTGTGAGTGTGTTTCATGAAACTTGCACACTTCGCACAAATGATCACTCCCGAGATACACTCAATCCAATAGAAATGCCAACTCGCGCTACTCACGGGGACGGTGTGCTAATTTTCTATATCATGTGACATGGGAGAAGGGTATACGAAAGTGGGGAAACCATCCTGGACCCCCAAAAAGTGACAATTTTGTTAGCAGAATCATACAGAAGGCTGTTAGTGGGCATAAGGAAAATACTGGAGGTTTTTAAATTGTGTTAAATTACTGATTTGTGCTTTTTAAAAAAAAATGCTAAACACCAAACATTTTTTGTTTAATTTCAAATGAATTAAACCAAAAATGCCAAAAAAGTAGAAAAAAAGGGTAGTTTTTTTTTTGTTTTGTAATTTGAGGCCACTAAATTTAAAAAAATGAAATAAAAAAGAATGATAAAAAGTAAATATTTTTAACTTTAAAAAAAAATTGGGAGTAATTTGAGGCCATTTTTTTAAAAACCCAAATATGACATGTAATTATTGGGCCAATTAAGATCATTGAAAACTTCTAAATGTCTAATTAGTTATTAGGGGGGCTGTCTAACAGGTTCTGCATTGTGTCCCGACATTTTTAGATAGAAATCAAGATTTCCCTATGATCTTACGCCCTCAGGGAGGTGCGCACAAAAAAAGCAGTGAGTTTCCTCTGAAGAACAAAATGCAAGTTTGGAATTAGATTGCAGCTGCACTTCGCAATGCGAGTCTGCCGTGAAAACTGAATTGACCCTTTATTCATTATATCACTGCATATAGGGCCTGATTCAGAAATGGACGCTGATGCTGACGCAGCTGTGAGTTTGTACGCAGCGGCTGTTTGAAAATATACACATATTGTAGCCACCTAGATTTGCATTGAGTTCCCCCGGCGACTTCACAATTCAAAGCGACTGCGTACAAAGACACAACATTGGTCACAGATCAGTCGATCAACGGCCTTCTGAGTAACCCTATGGTCCTGCAGAATTACCGCGGTAACTGAGACACTGGAGCAATTTTTACAGCGTACGGGATCGCAGTTGCAGGCGGTGACACACATCGAAAATGGTCGTCAGACTTGGGTGCCCCCACAAATGGTCTCTGCCTGTCAATCACTTTGCGAACTGATCCTTACTGCGAGTGACAACTAAAATTAAACTTGGCCGCATGCGCAGTGCGACTCAAACTCAAGCACAGGTTACCGATAATCGCTCAACAGTATAAACATCTGCAGTACGTCCATCTCTGAATCAGGTCTATAGTTGTTTTCTTTTATTTTGTTTTTGTTTGCATTACTGGACATTCCAGCAAGGATTGGGATTAGACTGGGGCAGACATTTGTAATGACATGGCTCATCCTAGATGGGACACACATTCATTATTTGCTTTCACATTAGCGTGTTTTAAAGCAGGTTAGACAGCATCAATAACCTTTGCAGTATACTAGCAACTCTCAAAAACGTACTAAAGTGTTTATCTCAAGCAAATGTGGAAGACTATAGGCAAAATTGGCTATGTGGCGAGTTCTAAACCCCTGCAGTTTGGTGGTGAGTTCTAAACCCCGGTGGTTTGATGGTGGTTTCTAAATGACAGTAAAATCTCCGCCTAGTAATTCTACCCCTAGCCCTGTTCTATTCTATTCTAAAATTTGCTTTGACAGCGGTTTTCGCCTTAGAATATCTGCGGATTGCAAAACCGCTGCCAAACCGGACGCAAACAGCCTCTAAACCGACAGGTTTTTCAAGTTAAAGAATAACATATTGATTAATACATTGAAGTTAATCTAAGTAGAATTTGTTCTAGCCAGAAATGCAAGAAAAATATTTAATCAACTATATGTAACATGTATACAGTGGTATATTTATCTGAAGCTGTTGAGAGGGCCATAACTAGAGTTGTGCAAGCCATGCTGCCGCCCAGTGTGCAGGGTATAAGGCATACTTACTGACATTCTGGCTGCCCCCTCCTGGAGTGGGCGTAGCGGGGGCATGTCGTAGCGGTCCTGTCATCGCGGTCCCACTCCCGCTTTATAATACCCTTATTACCAGCATTATAAAGCAGGGGGCGGGGTTGTAATGACGCGATTCAGCGCGAATCGCGTCATCACACCCCCGGTCCGCCCACTTTCATAAGCGGGCGCGGGGGCTGGGCGGCTATTCCGGAGGACTTTGTCTACTCTTGTGGGGTGCTGGGAGCGGCACACGATTTTCAGGAGGCTCCTGGCAGTCCCAAGAGAGTAGACAAGTGTGGTATAAGGGGCAGCACCACCGCTGCAACATGGCACCTGCATTTGGTTTGTAGGGTGCGCAGCCTGTAGAAACGCTGCACAGAGCATTCTTAGGACGGGTGTAGCAGGTATTATTGCATGGCCGGCGGTTCAAATTCCGACAGCGGCAGCCCGGCAAGGGTGAAGATCCCCATCATCCCTAACCTAATTCTACCCACTAACCCTCCCTTAGGGATGCCTAACCCTAACCTCCCCCTAAGTGCCTAACCCTAATCCCCCCTCTAAGTGACTGAACCTAACCCCCCCTTCCCCTGTGCCTAACCCTAACCACCCCTCGGGTGTGCCTAACCCTAGCCCCCCCCTTCCCCTAGCCTAAACTTAACCCTTCGGGGGTGCCTACCCCTATATCCCCCCGGGAGCCCTAAACCTAATCCCCCCCCCTAGCGGCTGTCCGCGCCCGGCTTGCCTTCATTCGGTATGCCGGGCGTCGGTCTTCCAGCGTATGGTTAATGACAGGCGTCAAGTTTTCGACGCCTGTCATTAGTACCACGCTGGGATTAGAAAGTCTGGAAGCCGGCGGCCGGCATTTAGACCGTCGGCTTCCAGACCACATCCGCTTAGGACACCCGAGCATTCCTCTTCTTCCGGGTCCCGGTGGCCCCTCCCCCCTCAATGTGACATGATGACATCACATATTTAGGTGGCAGCGCTGGTACATCCCTGGGTGTTGTGCATGGATATCAGTGGATTTGTAAGGCAAAAATTTGTCACGATAAGCTCTATATATGAGATGCTGTTAATTACCATGGGGCCTGATTCAGAGGTGGGCGCAGTGTCGATGTCGAATGCAGCGGAGTGATATTTGGCTACTGCGCCAAAGCCGGGTGGTGGCTCCAAAAACGCAGGAGTGTAGGGACCGTTTTCTGGACTTGCCCTAGTGAGCCTCTGCGAATTCCTACACTACTGCAGAAACCTCATCATCTTGCGAGATGAACATTCTGAGACAGAATAGGATTGGTCATATATTCAATGTGTGACCTATGCTCCTGATGTTTCACCTTTTGTGCATGAGCGGGGGAGGTGAGCCGGTGGAGGTGGGCGTCTTTGTGCACAAGACATCAGCTAAGTCCTTAGCATATTTTTGCAGAACCGCTGCGTACGAAATCGCAATTGCAAAGGGATCTCCGTATCAGGCCCTGATACTGTTCGGCAAGTGCTACACACTGCCTAATAGTCATTTCCACCTACAGTATGAGCATCAATGCATAGCATACCTCCCAATATGACCCTCTCCAGGAGGGCCACAATGCTCTGGTCCTGGACTTCCCTGGTAATGTATGATTGGTGGCGGCTCCAGAGGTGGGGCTGCAGCACAGTCCAAAATTCAAATAGGGGAGTCACACCAACTGCCAGTGAGTCCCAGCCAGTGATGTTTGGCAGCGTGTGAAATGACAGTTGGTGTGACTCCCCTATTGGAGAGGGTCATGTTGGGAGGTATGGCATAGTGAATTCTAATATACCATGGGGGAGACGTATCAAGCCTCCCAACGGGTGGAGAAGTTGCCAATAGCAACCAGCTACAAGCTATCATTCATCTTGTACATCCTATAAAATGATAGGTAGAAGCTGATTGGTTGCTATGGTCACCCTTTCCATTTATCCATTCTTTAGAAGGTTTAACACATCTCATACTGTACCATGGGCCTGATTCAGATCTGGAAGCAATGCCGATATTTACGCAGAACAAGGGATTCTTTAGCCAATGGGCACGTGTGTAAGCCGCACTGTGCACGCGCAGCGATGGAATCACACAGAGGATTCACTTGCAAAGTGAGAGACAGGTAGCCATGTTTTGGGGAGGTAACAGGGGGGGGGTGGCAAGAGAAACGCAGGCTTCTATGCTGTATATTAGCCACTGCGTTCTTGCTGGCAGCAGGAGAGCCCCCTCTGTGCCTGGAGACCCGCTATGTCTGCGAAAGCTTAGACTTCCTCAGAAGGCTGATGGCCGACCAATCTGCGTTCAATGTTTGCGGCATTGTGCGTGAGCGGCAGATGTGAGATGCTGTCAGTGTGCGTCTCTAAGCACTGGGCGGAGAATGAGTCATTAGCATATTCTCGCAATTGCGATCCGTGAGAGATGGCAGCTGCGATGGCATTTGCGCCTACATCTGTATAAGGACCCATGTCAGAAGTGACTTCTGTTAATTTCCACCACTACATTAATGGATTACTAAACTTAATATAATACAAACAGACAGTCTTCTTTGCATAAACTTTGTACATTGACTGACTTTATAAAATGCCTTTTTTTCCCCTCCATTTTCCGATAACCAATTCACTCCGATAGAATTCTAACCAGTAATAATAGAGATCATTTTGTAACTAAATTGAGTAGGCAGCAAATCAATATTTGTATTGTGATCAATGGACAACTGACTGCCATTAAGCTGTTAAGATGTTCAGACAGCGTTCAAAATATGTGCGTGCCTTGTTGGACCAGATCTTCCTAGTTTAGCCAGCCCTCATGTACAAAACACCATGTTGTGTGGTTCAGTTGACAAGTAGAGAGCAGGAGACACCGATATGGGATGGTGAGTACCCAAAATAATAAAAGGATTTATTTTTGCTCTTTACTTAGACTTCTCCCATTTTGAAATGTGAATGATTAAAGTTTATTGTTAAAAATTATTAAGTTTAATTATATATTTGTGCCTGTGATTAAGTAGTACCTGTCCGAGTTCTCCATAGAGGCTGCCATGTCGCCCCATTGTATGGTTAACACTCTGGTAAAGGTTTATGTTACAAAAGAGCTGGAGACTTCTGTGCAGGATTCACATTCCAAACATGATCTATCTTTCACATAACGCTGTCGTGTTTCAGTGTTTATAAATTCTGCCGCCTACACTCAATAGAAATGAAAATCTGCTTAGTTAGAAAAATCTACTTATATATCTCATGACGACAAGACCTCCATTATTGAATGTCTGAAAAAATACTTAGCAATAATAATTCAGATCATTGCATATGATCGATTTCATTCGCACCTTGTACTTGGGTGTGGTACAAAATGTCGACATTTACAATGACGACATGGCCTGGATCTCATCCGTCTCTTCTCCAGCGTCGCAGACAGCTTCCATGGATTGGCCGGGCACAGGACGGGTGCTACTCCTCCAGAGCAGGTCTAATTTTTCCTAAAAATCCATATTTTAAGGAAAAGTTGTCTACAACTGCTCTGGACTCCTTTGGACAGTCCCCCTAATGACTAATTATGCAATTAGAAGTTTCTAATTACTGTATCTTAATTAGTCTTTAACTACTCACCTAATGTAGCACTGTCCTCCTCATCTGCCTCTTCTCTAGAGTTACAGACAGCTTCCATGGAACAGCCGGCCATAGTACAGGTATTACCTAATACCCTGCACCTTCTCCCTGCACACTCCATCTACACTACACTAACCCCTTACCCTGCACCCTCTCCCTGCACACACAGGCCCTGATTCAGAGCCGGACGCTCTGACAGAGCGCTCGTTCTGAATCAGGGCCGGCCTTCTTGTTTTTTAGAGCGGCCTCCTGGCCGCTCGCATAGCTGTGGGTGACCACCCACAGCTATACCGAGCGGCCAGGAAGATGGTCGCAATGGTCAAGACCATCGTGACCATCGGGCTTGCGACGAGACTCTTGTGGTAGGGTCTCGTTGCCGCAAGCCCCAGAGAGATTTCGGCTCTGACAAAGACGAAATCTCTCCCACTGACATCACTCGTGATGTCAGTGGGGTCGTCCCCAAACGGAGGCGTTCACATGGGAACGCCTCCGTTTGGGCAGCCACTCCCCCGGCCCGCCCACAAAAGGGGGCGTGCTGTCACTCAACATCGACAGCACGCCCCCTTTGGTACGAGACCCGGAGCGATGGTTTGCCCGTCGCTATCCGGGGCTTGCGCATGCGCACGACGGAGCCAGCTCCGTCGTGTGCATGCGCACTGGGCCACCATCGACCCGCTTGCGAGCACATAGCGCTCGTGAGCGGGTCTGAATCAGGTTCACTACCTACACTACTCAACCCCTAACCCAGGCAGGAACTACTGTACATCTCCCGTAAGCCCCTTCCTCCTCCCAGCATCCTCCTCTGCAACTTGACCGACAAGAGGTGGGCTGACAGGGAGGGTGAGCGACCAGGGAGCAGCCGGAACACATCGGTGAGTGCCTGGAGGTCCGCGGCGCATCTTTTTTTTCTCCTCTGTGTGATTTTGCATCCCAAAAGATTTGCGACCGTTTTTTTATTGGATACTGTGGATATCAGGAGCGTGCATACCTGCGGTAATCCACACTGGAGCACGGGGTGCGCAAAGTTTTTTTGGACATAAAAAGTGTACCTCATGCAACAAAAGTAACACAATCAGACATTAAAATGGACTGTCAACATGTCCATGTTGACATTCTGTAAGCCGACATTCAGACCAGGTTAACATTCTGGTGTTGGCATTCTGAATGACTGTAGTCCTTGTATTTGTTAGGTGTGCTATAGTATTTATCCTTTCTAATTACCCAGTACGCAATAAATAATACCTGAAGCATCTTATCTACGCAGCTGGTACAAAACGTAACATTGATTATATGTCACCCCCATCCAACAAAAGTAAAATACTATAATGTACTGTATATGTTTGAATGCATTGACTATAGTAATAATATAATATATACAGTTTGTTTGATAAAGCTCAATATTGATCCTCTTTCTGTGCAGTGTTTTAAGCTTCTCTATCTTTGCCAACATCTTGAAAAACAATAACCTGCAGCCTCCTCCATTCTACGCAGTGACTGGTTAAACCTTTTGTGTATGTCTTTTTTTTACAGTAATATTTGCAATTAAATTCAGATGCTGGGTTGTATTATTAGGAGGGTAGTAGAAGAAATAGAACGTGCAGGGCGCCAACACCAATCTCCACCACACCATGTTATGTTTTTGCAGAGACACTTTTGGTCTGTTATACAGTGACATCTGCAAGATACCAGAACACTGCAGCCTGAACCCATATTACATACTCTGGGAGATTTATTATATAACCCTTGTATGATCTAACATCTAAAAAGAACATGTGAAGAATTCGCCCATAGTAACCAGTCAGCTTCTAGCAGGCCCAGACACATGCAATTGTACATAGGTCCAGGCCTGCACATTTTTTCCTTCTGTTCCATCAAGTAACCCACCCTAACATTTCAGGCTTGCCTACCCTCCCGATGTGGCCGGGAGCCTCCCGAATATCAGGTGCCGCTCCAGGCCCCCCGGAAAGGCAGGCAAGCCTCCTGACATTCCCGAACCCTCCCGACCTCCCCCCAGAATACACTAGAAATCTCCGCAGCAGGGGGGTCCTGCGTCATCATGGCCCCGCCCCCTCGTGGCCCCACCATTGTGAAGAGGGGGCGGGGCCACGATGAAATGATCATGCAGCTCCACCCCCAATGTGTCACAGCTGTCCGGACACGCCCCCCCCTGTTAGCCGACAATCAGCTCCCTCCCGGAAGGAGGGAGCTGATTGTCGGCAAGTATGGTTCAATGACATTCACTCATGTGAAATCCAAATAAAATAGACCCCACCCACAACCCATCCAACCCCTCACCCAAATGACCATTTTTTAGAAGAACTTCACGTAGTTAACATTTTTACCACCCATTTTAAAGTCCACAATTCATGACTGTCCTGCCAAAAATGGGACAGTTGGGGGGTAAGCAGTGACATGCTTTATTTTCTGATACCTGATTGAAACTGCAAAATGCTACAAACCTGCAACCAGGCACAAACAATTTAGCGTAATAAAACATTGATGTGATTTACTGGCATTGTTTGCATGAGATATTAGAATACTGCAATAGTTCTTTTCTTTTTGTACGGGCAGTAGAGGATGTACTGCTGCTGCAAAGGGTTCTGCCATAACAACATCCAAAAATGAGGGGTTGCTTGGACCAGCTTATTCTCAGGGAGGGCAGAGTAGAATCGCTGGTCACACCCCACCCCTAGTACCGTTCTGATCTTTATAAATAGTCGCTGCAGTCTGCCTGGATATAGTGCCCTCATAGAGCACAGCTGATGAATTTTGACCAGTCAGAGCCTGGTTCAGTTATGAATTAAAGGAATCAAAGACTGATTTCATGAAGTTTCTCTTCCTTTTTTTTTATATATAATATTTTGTTTGTTTTGCATTAAAAATGTGGCACTGCATCTATTAAGCACTGTAGGTGATATTAAAAGCATTTCTCAATTAAGAATTGCTTTTAGCAGTACCAGAGTGCACTTTAAATGAAATATTGATTTCTTTCATTGACCACGGTCACTACAAATTAATGATCTAGCTTTAATTACTCTACTGCTTAGTAAAACAACATTGCATTCAGACAGGAATTTCATGATCACAGTGAAATGTCTCAAACAAGTTACATCAAATCAACAAAACATTTCCGCAAACAATGGCTAATAAAAGACAAACAAACACAGACAGACAGACAGGGGGCGATTCAAATGTTCTGCCGGCTGCTTTTTTTTTTAAAACGCCCGACAGAGCAATTCATTTGTTGCTCTGTCAGGGCGCGATAGCCGCCGGCGTCGGCATTTCTGCACGCACTCAGGAGGGTACAACCAGAAATGTGTCTGAAACACCCTGGCTAGGGCGCGCTAACCGCAGATAGCGTGCCCTAACCAGAGATGAAGACGGGTTTAGGCATTTTACATGGCTAAACCTCGTCTCATAGTCGACGAAGAGGGCGATAATTAATGAGCGCCCAGAACAATTGAATAGCAAACCGGGCGCTCATTAATTATCACGGCCAAAAAAACATTTGAACCGCCCACACAGAGCGGGAGTACGGAAGATTGGGGAGTGACGGGGGAGGGGAAAAGGGTGGAGTACAACCATAGCAGACAGTAGGTGGACAATAAGAAAAATGGGACCATGACTGTGGGAGCCACCATGTGGAGACTCAAACACCCAAATTAACCCAGTACAGCATCCACAGTGATCTATAGTTATTTGAGTCTTTAAACTCCAACCACTAGAACCAAATGAAACAGTTTTCCTGAAACCCATCATCCATTAGGAGATCAGCAATGGACATATAATGGTCCAGTCTCGAACACCACTCAGAAATAGAGGGGGGCTGTGTGAACTGCCAATGAACAGGATTATTACTGCATTAGAAGCCTTTGGTGAAGTTATATTATTTGGGTGCACTCACCTACATGTTTATGAACCACCCTACTGTGGGGAGCAACAACATTCTATAAAGGGGGGAGGGGGTTCTTTATGATTGATGGGGTCATTGGATGCCCTATGCTACTGATAAAGACAACTATGGGGTGTATTTACTAAAGTGAGAGTTTTTAGAAATGGAGATGTTGCCCATAGCAACCAATCAGATTCTACTTAACATTTAACTAGCACCTTTTACAAGATAAAAGCTAGAATCTGATTGGTTTCTATGGGCAACATCTCCACTTCTAAAACCCCTCTCTTTAGTAAATATACCCCCTACGGCAGTCCACTATCCTCAATGCTTTTGGTGGTAGTCAAGGATTGCATTGTTTAGGCTTACTCTGATATATGCCCCTCCTTTCTTTGCCACCGTACAGGGTCACTATTGAATATGAATAAATGACCTGCAGACTTTTACAGTCAATATAAGCCTACGTGTCATTATCTATTCATTTGTGGTTTAGGTGACACACATACACACACACGGCAGTCATCAGCCATTAGGGGGTTTAAGACTAAAAAATTGGGTAAGGAGAAAAACAGAAATTGGGAAAGAGGGGGGTAGGGACAGAGAACACTTTCCAAACAGAGAAAATAAAACTAAGGGGTCTATTTACTAAGCCTTGTTAGGAGATAAAGTGAACGGAGGTAATGTGCCAGCCAATCAGCTCCCAACTGTCATTTTTCAAACACAGCCTGTGAGATGACAGTTGGGAGCTGATTGGTTGGCACCTTATCACTTTCTTAACATTTTTCATTCTGTCTCCTAGCACTGCTTAGTAAATAGACCCATTTGTCTTCATTAGAGCATTCTCTGTTTCAGCACCTCTCCTGCTGCACCGGCTCACAGGAGGTGAACCAATCAGCTTCTAACTGTTATTTATCTAGCACAGTCTTTGAAAGGACAGGTTGCATTGGGCAACTACTCAATTTTATTTCTCTCCAAGAGCGGGATGTACTAAGCATCGCATCCGCGATGCCGTACATACCACCCATTATCTGGTACATACCGGCGATAATAGCCCCGGTATGTACCCAGAAAATCACACGGTGCCGCGGGGGGAGCTGAGAAGGATCTGATTGGATCCCTTTCAGGGGGTGTCCCGAAAAGAAACCCATAGGCTTCTAAGCGGGACGAAGCTGCTTAGTACATATGAGAAATGCAGTAAGACCCTGAAAACAGCATTTTTGGGGGGTTTACCGCATTTCTGCCCTTAGTACATCCCACCTCAAGACTTGATAAATATCCCCCATGGTGTCACTTGGAGTAAGGAAAGAGCTGGGTAACAAGGTATTATTGTGGATTATCCTCATTTTAAAACAAATACAATAATTGTCTTCAACATGTATTTAGGAACATAGAGCTCCATTTATCAACGAGTTTATAGAGAATTTTCATTTGTTTCATGTGTATATGAAGCTCCTGCTATCTCACATGCCTTACAGCGCCGCTTTTCTGCTGCGTGGAGGCGATGCTGTTTCATTTACTGTCTCCCATTAGAGATCTATTGGATACCGTATTTAACAACACACAGTATTCTGAACTTACCGCTCGTTGTCTTATTTGTATTTCTCCCTGGTGCAGCTTCTTTTATATAGCGCTGACTGGCGCTAAGGTCCCTGCTGGAGTATGCGGCATCCGGCCCTTTTCCCAGATTGCACCTCGGCAACTGCCTCTCCTGGCGACTGTCTTTAGCCAGCGCATGCGCAGGAATACTGAACCCTCTGCTTGTGCGCCAGAATACTGGCCTCTCTGCTCGTGTGCCGGTAAATGGGTCCGCCGTCCAGCCGCCTTCATTCCTCCGCACAGACAGGTGCTGACAAACACAGCCAGAAGGTTCAATATCAGTAACGGCTCGCCGGCGAGCAGGTGGCTGGTAAAGAGCCCTAAGATGGAGATTTATTAAATTTTGGAGGGATATAAAGTGGAGAAGTTGCTCATAGCAACCGATGAACTTCTAACTGTGATTTATCTAGCACAGTCTGTAAAAAGACAGAAGCTGATTGGTTGGCAATTTATCTCTCTCCATTTTATCTGTCTCCAATATTTGATAACTCTCCTCCTAAGCATTGCGAGATAATTCATCACTCTGACGTAGTTAGTAATTACATCAAGCAGAAACATTTCAGTTTAGAGGAATGGGAGAGGAGGTGTGGCCGCATTGTGATGGGAGCATATCCGAATTAATGTGGGTTTATGGCCACTCCCCGTACAGTTCAAGTCTGCTGTTTATACCCCTCCACCTCCCCCCCCTACAACCACATATTCATCACTGGTATGCATAGACAAAATACCATCCAGAGGTCCTGCAGGGGGAGATGTATCAAACCTTAGAGAGAGATACAATGGAGAAGTTGCCCATAGCAACCAATAAGCTTCGTCATTTTATAGACTGTGCTAGATGAATGATAGCTAGAAGGTGGTTGGTTGCTATGGGCAACTTTACCATTTTACCTCCCTCCCCTAAGGTTTGATACATCTCCTCCACAGTATTGTTTCTCCCCACATATTCTCATAACAAATCAGGACAAATATGATTCCAGCACGCTGGACAAATCCAACTATCCCACTTCCTTCCCTTTTAATGCTGCACACACCATGCAAGGCATGCACAGCTCCCACTTACTGCTGCTACACTATGCAGAGCACTGGTGAATGAGACGCCCCACCCAACTGTTGCCCCATGGAAATGTCCTGCTGGGGCAGTTAGGAGCTATGAACACATTGAGGATCCGGGTAATGGCCCCCACACATCTGTGACTGATTGACAAAATTCCCTGATCCCCAGACGCCTGGGTTTGGGCATCGGGGAAATCCAACATGTTGTATTTTCCTGATTTATCGATCCCAACTACAAAATTATGGGGATCCGCAAATCTGTAATTTTTAACATGCAGCATTTCATTGAATCAGTGACGGATCGCCGATCATCGATGCCCGTCCGATCGGCATCGGGCGACTGAAGAATTGCGCTGCTGACGTTTGTCTGCCATTAGTCCAATAAGTAAGATGAGCATACGAATCGTACATCAGACATCAAGAACAATCCTCAGACTTAAGAGACTCTTTCATAAGCACTATAATTTATTAGACCCATTGGAAAATGCGCACCTGACTGTTCCATTTGTCCCTCCACATCATTAAAATGTGCAAGTGCTGTATTAATTCTGCTGCTTAATTAGCTTAAGCAACACATGCTTTGCTGGGGCTGCCTAGGCTTGCCGGAGATAGATGGCCTTTGTGAGCTGTAATCAGGGGAAATGCTTCACGTATAATCTTCATTAAATTAGACCATTCGAAAGCTTCAGCAGTTCATGTTTTTGCCCTATAATCAACTGTTAGTTCATGTCAACTAGCAACTTGGCGTGTCATCAGTGAGTTATAACAGACAATTTTTACACTACTCACTGGTAATAACTGTTAAAAATAATTAAAATGAAAGCCACTATAAGTATTGCTATTGCAGTATTAAAGACATGATTTATTTAATAGTCTGGAAACGTGTACGCCATTTGTCTACTTCCAGCCATAGAGGTAGTAGTGAGGTATATTAGTTGTATATTAGGAAACTTGTTGCATTGTTGGAATTTTGTTTCCATGAGTTTCTGAATATGTTTTTTTTCTGCTTGCTTCACTAAACATGTATTTTTCTTCATTGTGTTATGTTTTTGCTTAATGCCTGTAAAGTGGTCATTCTTCACAATAATGCTCCGCCTGCTTTTGGGAGCAATACAATACAATTCAGATACACCCGCACTCGCTCAGAAAACATAGGCATGCTGCTTATCATTTTAATCAGCAGAAGCTGCTATCTCTATGCATTGTTGTGTGAATAAGACGCACGAAAAGACGGTCGGTGCTGCCGAGTCACACTGAGCTCCCGCGTTATGCGTGGCGCGACTTGTAGCGCGCATGGGATAGATGTATGTGGGCACATCTGTACTTTCTTTTTCACATAGCTGTGTATGCTGCAAATAAGGTGTAACAAGGGTGATTACTGCTAGCTAATGTTTGCGTTCTGCTTGGTGTGCCACTAATGTAGGAACATGCCCAATGAGCTGTAGCCACTTCACTGCAGAGTTTGCTGAAGACATAATAGGATATTCATTAATTAGTGACAAAATCAACTAATGCACTACTTGCTCAAATAGACTATGGGACTTTCTGTTTGATTAATATATTAAATATTGTAGAACTTTTAATGTGCAATAAAATATCTTCAGTGGCATATAATAAGTGTGAAAATTCTTTTTTTTTTGCTGTTGTTTGTATGGGTGCAGATCATGTGGTCATGTAGTGTTGATACATAACGTTTTCATTTTTTTAAAAATATTAATTTGTGTTCAAAAACACGTTTTAAAGTATTGTTTGAAGGTTTTTTGTCATTGCATTTTAATAACCTAAACAAATAAACAAACACAAAAAAAGCACTTGAGGATGAAAGTGAAAAGCTGATTCTCAAATTCTCAAAGTTACATGAAATATAGAGAGACAATTTTGTAATCCTGAAATGACAAAAGAATACCCCTACTTAATGTAATCAATGGTTGCCAATAGAGATTCTCGAACCAGTCGTGTTTCGATTCTCAAACCTGTTCAATTAGTTCTAAATGTCTAAAATTCACTGGACTTTTTAAATTGTTAGAACCATCAAAATATTTTTATCAATTCGACCATGCTCTAGCCTCTTTTATAGTGTTCAAGTAATTTTTCCCAGATGCAAGCCGACTTGAATGGGTTTGTTTTTCGAACTTCAAACACAGATATGTTTACACTTTTAAAAAAGTAACTGTTTTTATCAATTAAAAATATTGTCTAGCAAATTTTATAAATATATTTAAAATATTACTTTATAATGTGACTGAACATTGATTGAAAAAATCAAGACTGTTTGTGAATTTTGAACAGCGGTCTCATTTAAATAAAAGTTGAAATACTATTTTATTAATAAAAAATATAGTTTCAAAAGTTTATTTTATTTTATGAAATACTACATTTTAATGTGATGAGCAAGCCTCAAATCCAAATGGCGAACCACGATGGTGAACTGTGAATGGCTGATGTTATTGCAAAATGGGAAGGGCAGCTATGGTAAACAGATGTAAATATATAAATGTATGTTTAGAGACACAAGCACACATATTGGCAGACATATTTTGTCAGACTTCTGGTGACAGATTAATATTACACATTATTTTCTGAGGTATATCGTACATCTCGTAGGCTTGTGCAAGTTTGCAGGCTGATGATGTTAATGACAGCTGCATTTTTGTGATGAACATAAATACAACCGAGCTTTCTATTTGTGCCTATCATCAGAAATGCATATTTGGGGTAAATTTACTAAAGTGAGAGTTTTTTGAAGTGAGTTTTAGAAGAGATGTTGCCCACAGCAACCAATCAGATTCTAGCTATTATCTTCTAGAACATTGTTGGCTAACCTTGACACTCCAGCTGTTGTGGAACTATATATCCCAGCATGCCCTGCCACAGTTTTAGCATGCCCTAATGGCAAAACTGTAGCAGTGCATGCTGGGTTATGTAGTTCCATAACAGCTGGAGTGTCAAGGTTAGCCAACACTGTTCTAGAAGATGCTAGTTAAATGTTAAGTAGAATCTGATTTGTTTCTATGGGAAACATCTCTTCTAAAACTTACTTCTAAAAACTCTCACTTTAGTAAATTTACCCCTTAGCTTATATACACTCATAGGTATATATACAAGCATAAATATATATATACTGAAAACTAAGTAAGGTAGAGATTGCTTCAAAAGTAAAGAAGGGTACAATGTAACCAGAAATTTAGGAGCCACTAAAATTACGACATCCATCCCCAACTATATCCCACATTAAAAATGTTTGGATGCAGTTGATAGGGACATATTCATGTTAGGTTAGTCAGGTGTTTCCATATAGTGTTTAGACCACACAGAAAGATACATCATTGACCAATGAACAGTGCTGATGCTAGCAATAGGTGGTCATCAAGGGTACCAGGGAGCACCGAAACTACTGAATGAGTAATATAATGTCATCATTCTGGGTCTTCATTTCCCGTCGGCAACCCCACAGAGAACGCCAGCTGCCATGAAGAAGAGGTGAGTTTCTTACCTGCAAAGCTGCTGTGTGCTGTTCTGCCATGTTAGTAGTGGTCTGGTGTGTGGCAGCACTCTCCTAAGAACAGAAGCTGGCACTCCACTCTAGGTAAAGAGTGGATGGTTGGGGCAGTGCGGCTATACTGGGGAAGATTACTGGACATACTTTTTAATTTTTTTATTTATTATTAAGCTGTGAAGTACTGCCATACTGCAGTTTAGTCATTTACGTTTTAAAAATTATTAGCATCTAATTAACATTACACTGTAGCTGCAAGATGTAATCAGCCAGTAGATTCCACTGTATGTCAATCAGCATACACCGTGTTTTATTTAATATATACTAATTATAGTAGCAAGTCTTTCAATTTGAGTTGGTTAGAAGCTAATATATTACCTATTTAACATCCTGTAAATGCCACTTTTAATTATTTACATTTCATTTGTCCCTTATTACCAAACACATTTATTTTTTTCAAGATAACAGTAGTTAATTATTCATACTTAGTGCAGATTACTGTTAGGTTGCCAGGGTTGTGACCTATCTCTACATCAACAAGTTTCTTAAGTCTGGTAATTACTGTATATGATGCAAAATCCAGACATTTTATAATTAGGCTCACAAGTCCTGTCTGTTGGCTCTGGGAATCATCATCAATACTGGTGTTGTCTGATTATGTAGAGGGTCAGACTGGGCAAAATGGATGTTATAACCACTAAGCACTCATTGGCTGAACCGGTTTAGGAAGAGTGTGTAATACAACAGAATCTATGGGACACATAAGTATTGACTACTACCTGAAGTACCCAGCGTTGCCCAGGTTTAAATCTTCAAGTTATTACGTTTTATTTTGTGATGTTGTCCAACTCCATCCTGTGGAAGGCCCAGGACAGGCTCACTGGGTCAAAGCTCTGTCCGGCGCACTCGGCCGTGAGGTCTGACCGGGACCCCAACTATTCCATTAGGCATCCCAGACCAATTGCTGCCCCTCTGTGAAGTTTTCATGCAAATCCAACCAGTGGAAGGCCCAGAACAGGCTCCCCAGGTCAAAGTTCAGCCCAGTGTACACCAACGGGAGGTCCGACCAGGACCTCAACCCCCTAGTACAGTGGTTCCCAAACTCTCTGCCGGGGCACCCTGGGGTACCTCGGGACATTTGCAGGGGTGCCTCAGGTTGGATGTCCAGCACAAAATCAAATTATTTATGGTCAATGCTGTGTGCTGCTCTGCCATGTTAGTAGTGGTCTGGAAGTGTGTAAATGTAATGTAGATATGTGGACAAACAGAAGTGCAAATCTGTCCAAGACCACATAGCTGATCTAAGGATAACAGGTAAGAACAATTTACTTAATAATTTTTTTCTCAATAACAAACTTTTGGCTTAGGGGTGCAATGAAAACAATGCTTAAACTCTAGGGCGCCGTGATTCAAAAAAGTTTGGGAACCACTGCCCTAGTATGTCTTCTGGGATCCAATGTTACCACTCTGTGAAGTTTCTGTTTCAGTGAAGTCGTCCAAATCCATCCTGTGGAAGGCCCTGAACAGGCTCCCTGGGTCAAAGTTCTGCCCGGTGCACTCCTCTATGAGATCCAATCGGGACCCCAACCACTCCATTATGCATCCCAGACCAATTTCCACCCCTCTGTGATATTTTCATCCAAATCCATCCAGTGGAAGGCCCAGAACAGGCTCCCCATTTCAAAGTTCTGCCCTGCGTCCTCGGGTCAAAGTTTTGCCCAGTGTACACCAACAGGAGGTCCGACCAGGACCTCAACCCCCTAGTATGTCTTATGGGATCCAAGGTTACCACTCCGTGAAGTTTCCATCCAAATTATGTGATGACTGAATCCATCCTGTGGAAGACCCAGAACAAGCTTCCTGGGTCAAAGTTCTTCCCAATGTACTCTGCAGTGAGGTGCGACCTAGACCACAACCACTCCATTAGGCATCCCAGACCAATTGCCACCCCTCTGTGAAATTTTCATCAAAATCCATCCAGTGGAATGCCCAGAACAGGCTCCCCGGGTAAAAGTTCTGCCCAGCGTACACCAATGGGAGGTCTGACTGGGACCCTAACCCCCCTAAAACATGGCCAGGATCCAACTGGACCACCTTGCATTGGTTTCATTCCAACTGGTGCAGGGTTGTCCTAATGCATAAACAGACAGGAAGACAAATAAACAAACAAACAGACCAATGAATTTTATATATAAGATACTTTGGTGCATTCAATTATATATTATGGATGGATGATGTCAAAGTTGCTTTTCCTGCTCAAATATTTTGAATAAACCTAGGACATAGTAAGGCCGTACAGTATTTCTGGGTTGATTGTGACATTTCATTGTGAGGTGCTGTGGACCAGGGCAGTAGAACTGGGATTCTTTCAGGTTGCAAATATGTCCCTCCAAGTCTTTTTGCTATTTTGCAGGTTACCTAAAAATTTTAATAGATAATGTTGGCTGACAGAAGGGCATTTGCCTTGGTTAAACCCATAGAAATGTAGGGCTGTGTATAAGTCAGACAGTGGGCACTACTAGATTATGTTAGCCAATGGTGTAGCAGGGTGTGCGTTTGTGTGTGTGGGGGGGTTAATTCGAGTTAGATATTCTAAATTAAAGACTGTCCCTGTCACTTCAGCCTCTTCTTCAAGACATCCCCTCCTTCTCTCCCTATTTCTCTTTTGTTTGTGCTGTTGTTGGCGGGAGAGAGCATCACATCAAAAATGATGCCATGCTAACAGTTATATAGTCTCCTTTGCAGACTGACTTAGGCCATACACGGAGGTCAGCATCACCATTTTGCTGAATGGGTCATCCCATACTTGCCTACTCTTTGTTGCTCCTCTCCAGAATAAGCCAGGAGAGGAGATGCAGCTAGCCACTTCGGGGGACAGGCCCGGCTCTCATGTCTTTATGCCACACCCCCCTTGCGAATTGCGGATAAATGAGGAAGGAGCTAGTCTCATCCCATGCATACGCACACAGGATTCCTGGTATTATCTACCCATTCGGCTAGAGAGTGGACGTGATGCAGGAGATCCACCCACTCTTCCGGGGGTGCAGGGGACTATCCCAAAAATTGTGAGTCTCCCGCTCCTAATTATAGAATAGGTCATTTTAGGTCATCCATTAGGCATAATAATAGGGAGTAGGCGGAAACCATTTGTCGGCACTGTTTCGGCGTATGGGTGGTCCCTGCTGGATTACATGGCCTCAGAGTGGTAGTCTGATCTGCTCGCTTTCTCCTTGCCACCATACTAGTTATAGTTACATTATTATCAATAAATTGATTACCAAATTTAACGCGGACTCCCCTTGTCCACGTATTTGTTTATTTATTAGACTTTAAGTTTGTATTACACTGTCTATCAGTGCATAGCCAGCATATGCCAATGTAATATTACACTAGCTATCAGGTGACCATTAGAACGAAAGCCACAGAATTGTATCACCTTGTAGCCAATCTGAGCATTTGGACAATTACAGGGCTTGCAAAAGGAAAATTAATGAATAGAGGAATATTAACAGCTCACTTGCTTGGTTATGTTTAAACTTCATTTGTATAATATCATATGTGTGTACATTATGTAGCACGCAGAAGTGACAGCAACTAAATCAATGAAATCCTCGCTAAAACCAGAAGCCATAGTATTTATTTTTCGGCTCTTGTTCTGGTGTCAGGCATTTGTAGACAAGATCTGGTAGTTCAGTGCAGCATTCTGATTGCATGACGTGTGTGTTACTCATTGTTTATGTTATGTCTTCACATTTTTCCAACCCGCGCCGAGGAACTCTCGCTTTGTCTTGACATTTGCCAGACCCCATTGGCTATTGTCTTATTTCGTTAACTCCACAGGGATTCATCGGGGGACTTTGTTGCCCGGCATGGGTTTTCGTAGGAACGGAAAGCGTTAACAGCCCTGTGTATAAATTGTCCACTATCAGATCGATTTCTTAAAAAATAAAATAAAAAATGATGAATTTAATAAAGACAGTTACTAATATAATATTGCTTACTAATATTAATGCTAATTTAGTTGTTCTTTCAATTCTACATATATATGTAACCTAAGCACACTAAACCATACATATCCATATATTGTGTGCATTTTTTCTTATCCTACAAATATTAACATATATCTAAGTATATTTTCCATAACAATCTACAAAAAAGAGAATCATTAATTTATCCACCTGTTCTCAATTGAAGAGGATCTTCACCACCTGCGGCAGGTTTGCACTTCACTGCTCCAGCACAGCTAAAGCTGATTATTATTTTCCCATCTCAGAATTGTTGACTAGTTGGCCACACAGGCAGAGGTTCCCAAACTCGGCCATCAAGGCACCCCAACAGTTCAGGTTCTAGAGATATCCATGCTTAACTACAGACCCTTAATTAGTACTTCAGTCAATTTGATGTAACCACCTGTTCTCAACCATGGATATCTCTGTCTAAGCAGAATTTGTTGGGGGAGCCTTGAGGACCACATTTGGGAACCTCTGCACACAAGGATCTGAGGACTGAGTTAAAGGTTTGATGGCCATTCCGACAACACACACATGAATCGTGGCTGTGTGCTCATTGGGCCACGTGTCTTGGTTACTTCCTGGTACACAGGGGAAGATGTATCATTTAGTGTAAAGAGTGGAAAAGTGGACAAATGGGGAAGTTGTCTATAGCAACCAATCAGCTTCTACTTACCATTTTATAGAATGTACTTGTCACAAGCGTGGAATTTAGGAGCTGTGTTCCCGGACTGGGCCTTGGATCTGTATTACTTGGCACAGACGCTCGCTGGAGGAGACTTGGCTTAATGAAGTTTCTCCGCATGAGAGGGTGCAGCGAACTGACAGGAGTTTGAGGAATGCGGCAGTAACGAGGTAGCTAGGAAGCTACGTAGAGCGGCTGGATAGCCGAGGGTAGACGTTGGTAGCTGAGTGGCTACGTGGAGCGGCTGGATAGCCGAGGGTAGACGTTGGTAGCTGAGTGGCTACGTGGAGCGGCTGGATAGCCGTGGTAGACGTTGGTAGCTGAGCGGCTACGTGGAGCGGCTGGTTTAGCCGTGGGTAGACGTTGGTAGCTGAGAGGCTACGTGGAGCGGCTGGTTAGCCGTGGGCAGACGTTGGTAGCTGAGTGGCTACGTGGAGCGGCTGGATAGCCGTGGGTAGACGTTGGTAGCTGAGTGGCTACGTGGAGCGGCTGGATAGCCGTGGGTAGACGTTGGTAGCTGAGCGGCTACGTGGAGCGGCTGGTTAGCCGTGGGTAGACGTTGGTAGCTGAGTGGCTACATGGAGCGGCTGGAGTGCAGTGGGAAGGCTTGCTTAGCTAAACTAAGAAACTAGTTGCACTGGCAACTTGTGTGAGCATTGGGGATCCTTTTATAGTGGACACTGGGAGCTGACAGGCTGAGAGAGAAGGAGAAGGCTCCTCATTGGTGGTAGTGGGGTCACATGGGCAATCCAAGATGGCCGCGCCCATGGACCGGAGGACAGCGCTTCCTGGAGGTAGTCAGCGGGGACCAGCGGTCAGCAGGAGCCGGCGTGGGAGCAGCACAGCAGCGGGACCCTCCAGAGGACAACAGCGGAGACTGCCTTGGGAGAAGAGGAAGGAGCGTACAGCGCGGGAGCCGGAAGACAGCGTGGGTCAGCGCCCGCACAGGTAAACGACGGGGTCTGATTCTGGGGTCTCCAGGCCGGCGTGTGACAGTACCCCCTTCTTCAAGAGTGGCCACCGGACACTTCCTTGGTTTATGAGGAAATTTCACATGGAACGCTTTGACCAGACGGGGTGCATGGACATCGGAGGCATTTATCCAGATTCGTTCCTCCGGACCATAATTCTTCCAGTCGATGAGGTATTGAAGACGGTTGTATCGACAACGGGAATCTAAGATTCTGTCAACTTCGAACTCCTCTCCCTGCTGTGTTTGAACACTAGAAGCTTTAGGCAGGACCTTCTGAAATCGGTTTAAGACTAGTGGTTTTAAAAGAGAAATATGGAAAGAACTTGGAATGCGAAGAAATGGAGGAAGCTTTAACTTGTAAGCCACAGGATTCAAGACTTTGATGATTGGGAATGGACCAATGAATCGCGGAGCAAATTTCATCGAGGGTACTCGGAGTCTTCGGTTTCGGGTAGAGAGCCAGACCATATCCCCAGGTCGGAAATTTGGAACCGCTCGTCTTTGGCGGTCAGCAAATCTCTTGTACCGGGCTGACGTTTTAGTCAGAGAGGAACGAACCTTTTCCCAGATGTTGGAGAACCGTTGAAGGACATTTTGGCCGCAGGCACATCTAATGTGGAAGAAGAGGGAAATCTGGCACTCGAGGATGTTGACCAAAAACTGTAAAAAAAGGAGTTGAGCTGGTGGACGTGTGATAATGATTATTGTGGGCAAATTCGGCCCAAGGAAGAAGTTCAATCCAGTCATCTTGGGAGGAGGAGACAAAAGTGCGCAGGAACTGTTCCAGGTCTTGATTGACCCTTTCGGTCTGACCGTTGGTCTGGGGATGATAAGCGGTAGAAAATTTGAGTTTTACCTGAAGGGCTGAGCAGAGTGACCTCCAGAACTTCGCTACGAACTGTACTCCCCTGTCGGAGATGATCTCTTGAGGAAGGCCGTGGAGCTTGAAGATCTCTTTTATAAAGCTCTGGGCGAGTAGAGGTGCAGACGGAAGCCCAGTAAGTGGTACGAAATGAGCCATTTTAGAAAAACGATCCACGATAACCCAAATTGTGTTGTGGCCCCGAGATGGAGGAAGATCAGAGATGAAATCCATAGATAGGTGAGTCCATGGCTTAGATGGAATTGCAAGAGGTTGGAGTTGACCGTGTGGAACCCGCCGAGGTATCTTGTGTTGGGCACATTTGATGCATAAAGACACATAAGACCTGACGTCCTTTTTCATCGAAGACCACCAATAGGACCGCTGGATAAATTCTAGGGTTTTATCCATACCCAGGTGACCAGAGAACCGGGAAGCATGAGCCCAATGCAGTAACCTCTTGCGGAGTTCCGGAGCGACGAAAGTCTTCCCAACCGGGGGTATAGAAGATAATTGGGTAGAGGCGAAGAAAGCTGAATTCAAGATTGGTTGGGGCTGTTCCATGGGTAGATCAGGGTTGCTCGTCATGGAACGGGAGAGTGCGTCGGCTTAGAGGTTTTGTGAACCGGGGCGATAGGAGACTTTGAAGTTAAATCTGGAGAAAAACATTGCCCACCGGGCTTGACGAGGGTTCAAGCAATTTGCAGATTTAAGATAAAGGAGGTTCTTATGGTCAGTAAAAATGGTAATGGGGTAATGAGCTCCTTCTAGAAGATATCGCCATTCTTCGAGGGCTAGTTTCATAGCGAGTAACTCTTGATCTCCAATGGTGTAGTTCTTCTCTGCGGGCAAAAACTTCTGGGAAAAGAAACCACAGGGATGAAGTTTTTCATCTTTAAATCGCTGGGAGAGCACTGCACCGACACCTTCAGAGGATGCGTCCACCTCCAGGATAAAGGGCCAGGTGGAGTCTGGTTGCTTTACGATGGGAGCGGAGATGAAGGCTTGCTTAAGAAGTTGAAATGCAGAGGTAGCTTCGACGGGCCATATAGTTGGATCTGCTCCCTTGCGGGTGAGGGCTGTAATCGGAGCTACCAGAGTCGAGAAACCTTTTACAAACTTGCGATAGTAGTTGGCAAATCCTAGGAATCTTTGTATGGATTTTAAGGAAGAAGGAAGAGACCAATCAAGAATGGCTTGTAGTTTTGACGAATCCATTTGAAGGCCTGTTCCGGAGATAATGTATCCCAGGAATGGTACACTTGAGACCTCAAACAGACACTTCTCTAATTTGCAAAACAGTTGATTGGACCGCAACCTCAGAAGGACTTGTTTGACCTGGTCTCGATGAGTTTGGAGGTCTTGAGAAAAAATCAAAATGTCGTCTAAGTAAGCGACCACACACTTGTACAAGAGGTCCCGGAAGATTTAATTGACGAAAAACTGGAAGACGGCTGGAGCATTACAGAGGCCGAAGGGCATAACGAGATACTCGTAGTGCCCATCCCTGGTGTTGAAGGCCGTTTTCCATTCATCGCCTGGACGGATACGAATTAAATTATAGGCTCCTCTTAGGTCGAGTTTAGAAAAAACTGTGGCTCCCTTGACTCTATCAAATAACTCTGTAATGAGAGGAAGAGGGTAGCGATTCTTAATAGTTATTTCATTAAGACCCCGGTAGTCAATACACGGGCGCAAGCCACTATCTTTCTTTTTTACGAAGAAAAATCCAGCCCCTGCTGGAGACGTGGAAGGTCGAATGAAGCCTTTATTTAAGTTTTCTGTAATGTATTCCGACATGGCCTGAGTCTCAGGGAGAGATAAAGGGTAGGTTCGGCCTCTAGGAGGATTCTTCCCGGGAATCAGATCTATGGGACAGTCCCAATCACGATGGGGAGGTAACAGGTCTGCGCTCTGTTTGCTAAAGACGTCCTGAAACCCATCGTAGGCTTTGGGCAGGTCTGTAGAATCCCGTACAACGGAAGATCTGATAGGTATTACCCGCTGAAGGCAACCTTTGAAGCAATTGGAACCCCAGGAGATTATTTGCATGGTGGTCCAATCGATTTGAGGTGAATGTCTCTGTAGCCAGGGTAATCCGAGGACTAAAGAATGACAGGCTTTGGGAATCACTAGGAAGGATAGCTGTTCGGAGTGGAGCACCCCAATGGTAAGTTTAAGTGGTGTTGTACGATGGGTGATGGTTCCACTAGAAATGTGACTACCATCGATGGCGGTTAAAGTGATGACTCGAGGCAACGCTTCCATGGGGATTTGATGCTTCTGGACAAATTCAGTAGTGACAAAGTTCTCTGCCGCTCCGGAATCCAGGAGAGCTAATACAGCTTTGGAACCTCGAGGACACTTTAAATGAGCCTGGATGGTGGAATCAGACTTCCTTTGTGATTCAATGGCAACTCCTAACTTAACCTCTCTTTCATAAGTTAGGAGGAGGCGTTTCCCGGACGAATGGGACAAGTTTTAACTAAATGTTGAGGAGATCCGCAGTACATACAGAGGTTCTGCCTCTGCCTTTTCTGCCGCTCCTCAGCCGATAAATGAGAGCGGTTGACCTGCATGGGTTCTTCGCCCAGAGGAGGAGAGGGTAAGCGGGAAACTGGACGTGGCCTTCCACGATCAAATCTGCCTCTTTCCAAGGCACGCTCCCTGTGACGGAGATCCACCTTGTTGCAGAGAGAGATTAACCCATCCAAACTGGTTGGAAGGTCACGGGAAGCTAGGTCGTCTTTGAGCCTTTCAGAAAGGCCACTCCAGAAGGCAGCGATGAGGGCATCCTCGTTCCAATTGAGTTCTGAAGCCAGAGTCTGGAACTGGACTACGTATTGGCCAACGGTCCTGCTGCCCTGACGGAGGCGTAGAATATCAGCTGATGTGGAAGTGGTTCTTCCGGGTTCATCAAAGATTTTGCGAAATGTAGCAACAAATTCGGGGTAGTTGGAGAGCAGGGGATCCGACTTCTCCCAAAGGGGCGAGACCCAATCGAGTGCTTGGCCAGAGAGTAGAGAGATGATATATGCCACCCTGGTTCTGGCCGTCGGAAAGTTGGCGGATTGTAGCTCGAATTGGATTTCGCATTGGTTTAAAAAACCCCTGCATAATTTGGGGTTGCCATCGAACTTGCTCGGAGGGGAAAGCTGAAGACGAGCAGGAGGTAGAACCGGAGGAGCAGGTGACACCACAGGAGGAGAGACGGCTTGGGAGCCAGCGGGAGCGGGATGAGCCAGTAAGGACTGAATGTTGTCCAGGCGTGACGACATATCTTGGATAAATTGGATCAGCTGAGCCTGAGAGGTCTCCTGTCTTTCCAGACGGGATAGTACAACCTGCGAGGCTTCTATCCCAGATCCTTGACCACTTGCCGAGTCCATCTGGCCAGTGCAAACTGTCACAAGCGTGGAATTTAGGAGCTGTGTTCCCGGACTGGGCCTTGGATCTGTATTACTTGGCGCAGACGCTCGCTGGAGGAGACTTGGCTTAATGAAGTTTCTCCGCATGAGAGGGTGCAGCGAACTGACAGGAGTTTGAGGAATGCGGCAGTAACAAGGTAGCTAGGAAGCTACGTGGAGCGGCTGGATAGCCGAGGGTAGACGTTGGTAGCTGAGTGGCTACGTGGAGCGGCTGGATAGCCGAGGGTAGATGTTGGTAGCTGAGTGGCTATGTGGAGCGGCTGGATAGCCGTGGGTAGACGTTGGTAGCTGAGCGGCTACGTGGAGCGGCTGGTTTAGCCGTGGGTAGACATTGGTAGCTGAGCGGCTACGTGGAGCGGCTGGTTAGCCGTGGGTAGACGTTGGTAGCTGAGTGGCTACGTGGAGCGGCTGGATAGCCGTGGGTAGACGTTGGTAGCTGAGTGGCTACGTGGAGCGGCTGGATAGCCGTGGGTAGACGTTGGTAGCTGAGCGGCTACGTGGAGCGGCTGGTTAGCCGTGGGTAGACGTTGGTAGCTGAGTGGCTACGTGGAGTGGCTGGAGCGCAGTGGGAAGGCTTGCTTAGCTAAACTAAGAAACTAGTTGCACTGGCAACTTGTGTGAGCATTGGGGATCCTTTTATAGTGGACACTGGGAGCTGACAGGCTGAGAGAGAAGGAGAAGGCTCCTCATTGGTGGTAGTGGGGTCACATGGACAATCCAAGATGGCCACGCCCATGGACCGGAGGACAGCGCTTCCTGGAGGTAGTCAGCGGGGACCAGCGGTCAGCAGGAGCCGGCGTGGGAGCAGCACAGCAGCGGGACCCTCCAGAGGACAACAGCGGAGACTGCCTTGGGAGAAGAGGAAGGAGCGTACAGCGCGGGAGCCGGAAGACAGCGCGGGTCAGCGCCCACACAGGTAAACGACGGGGTCTGATTCTGGGGTCTCCAGGCCGGCGTGTGACAGTACTTGACAAATGCGAGAGAGAAGCTGTTTGACTGTTTGACCCACCTCCCCCACACTGTGGTTTGTTAGTGTGGGTGGAAAATGAACATGCCCACGGGGTGATAGTCTTCATTTCCCAACCGGGCATGTCAGCGACCTCCATTATTCATACTGAAACACCCTAGTGACTGATTGCAACTATGGTTTAAAGGCCATCAGCTTGTCCACATGCAACTTGGTTTTGAGTACTTATTAATACTCATAAGTGTTACTATATCATTTAGCTTTGTCTACGTATAAACATCAACATTTTACATACACTGTACTCTAAAGGGGGAATTCAATTATTCAAATGATCGTTCTGCGCAGAGAATGGATATTAAATTAATTAACCTTTTTCCCCATGCAGTCAACCACAGGGGTAACATGCGCTAACCCATTGATTCTGCATAAATTGGAAACCAGAAGGGCTGTTTAACGCGCAAGGAGGCTAAATGAATGTGGACACATCTGTATGTTATTTATTTTACAGGATCCGGCAATTATTATCAGAAATTTGTATACATTTTCTTTCAGAAAATGTAATTAGTTAGTAAGACTTGTTTTTGGTTATGTAGGAAGGGTCTGTTTTTCCATTTTGGAAATGGAATCTGATTTCTACTTATAGCTTTTCCACTGGTTTTGCAGAGACACCTCTTTGCCTAGACAACTTTGACATAGATTACACTAAGTAGTGGGATTCGTAACCAGTGCTGACCCTGGTGACATCACAGTTATTACAGCTGCCACCAGTAATCAGAGTTTACTATGAACACAGCTGTTAGATTACAGAAACATTGCTGACAGCTGACAAGTCCTAGTATGCAGGATACATTTCAACAGGGCAATGTGTAATAGAAAAAATAATGTAAAATTGTTATTGTGCAGAAGACCAGCAGGGCTGTGATTCTAAAGAAGTAGATCAGCATCCAATACTTTGTTTATGGATTTGTATAACTTATTGAAGAAGTCTGTTATAGGTGGCAAAGTGGAGAGCATTGCTGTCTCACAGCAGCGGGTCATGACTTCTATTCTGTGCGAGGTACTATCTGTATTGAGTTTTCATGTTCTTAAAATCAAAACAAGGCAGAGATTGGCGTGTATGGTTTAATATTCTATGAACATAGCTCTGTAATATAATTGGTGCTATAAGCGATAATAATGTCATCACAAACTGCGTGTGATAACGCTGGACCTGTTCTGCCCATGCCCACTGCCGCCTCGGCGCATGCCCAGCCCACCCACCATCGGACTTGTACAGTGATGTTTCTCCAACTTTTTTAAGCTTGATTGGACAGGATAAGCCAGACTTTCTGATGATTGTCATTTTATGTTATTTGTTTGTCATCAATACCCGGAAAGTGATAAGTAATATGTTGGCGTTTTATAAGTAGTAAAACTATTGTACACCCTAAATTAGTTTTCTATAAACAAATTCATTTGATCAAAAACTGTGAACGATGATCTGTAAAAGGCGATGAACATGGAAATTAAAAAGTTTGCAATTAATTTAAAGTGATGCAAAGGAAAAAAAAGTCATAGCTCAGTAAATTCATGGCAGGTGTGATGCTGAGGAATAATTGTTGTGATGCAGATTACATTATACATATACTTTTTTTTATGGAGAGAGAGAGAGCAACCTATCAGGTTCTAGGTATTATCTTCTAGAAGGTGCTAGATAAATGTTAAATAGAATCTGATTGGTTGCAATATGGGCAATATCTCCACTTAGTAAATCATACTTGCCGACATTCAGCTCCCTCCTTCCGGGAGGGGGCTGAATGTCAGCTTACAGCGGGGGGCGTGGCCGCACGTTAATGTTGTTGCGGGGGCGTGGCCGCAAGATCGCGTCATCGCGGCTCCGCCCCCTCTTCACAATGCCATAGAAAACGGCATTGTAAAGTGGGGGGCGGGTCCACGATGATGCGATTCAGCGCGAATCGCGTCACCGGGCCCCCCTCTGCAGGGGTTTTGCTAGTAACTCTGCGGGGGGGTAGGGAGAGATGGCGGCTTGTGGGAGGCTTGCCTGCCTTCCCGGGTGGCCGGGAGCGGCACCCGATAATCGGGAGGCTCCCAGCCAAATCGGGAGGGTAGGCAAGCTTGTAGTAAATACACCCACACTATAGTAAATACACCCATACTGTATGTCTCTCTCTCTCTCTCTCTCTCTCTCTCTCCGTTCTACTGTCTCATTCTTCCTCTTTCTATAACGCTCCCTCCTCCCTCAGGAGTGTCTGCATTAGTATGTGATGGGAAAGTATGGGAAGGGGACCAGGGGAGGTGTCATTCGGGATGCTGTCTGTGACAGCTGTCAGGTGTTTGGAGACTGTAGATGTGTGTTATTCCATACTCAGGGATGTAGAAAGCCTTGCTGGACCCTGAACATTTTGGGGGCGTGACCCAACGTAAGTAGGTGTGACCACGCCTCCTTTAAAAAAAATATTTGGTGTGCCAAGGGGGGGCACAATTAGTATCAGAGGAGACTGTTGCTGATCTGCGGCAGTAGCGTGTGCTGGGCTGAGGAGATACAGGCTGTTTCTAGTGACAGGTAAGGGAGGAGGAGGGGGCAGACAGACCCGGGCCTCTACCAGGCCCCTCCATCAAGCATGGGCCCAGGTAATTAATTCCCCTCCCCTGGCAGTGGCCATACTGTAACTCTCATTGACAGCGGTGGGGGTGGTCAGTCCAGTTCTACTTACATATAGTCCCCGAGTGCCATCCTTTTTATATCTTTTCTTTTTTCTTTGTGTTTCTCTAATGTTACAGTGCTAATGCTTAGTTCAGTAAAACAGCAGGCTTGATCTTGTCTACAACTCTTTACAGAATTGAATAAAGTGTCTTCCAGGCTGGGTAGACTGTCTCTGAGGATGTTATGCTTTTACCAACTGTGTTTTGTCTGTGTTGCTTCTCGCTGAGTTAGCATTTACTGTCGGTTCACAATTTATTTTTGTAAAGGTTTTAAACCGAGCTGGTCTAGGAAGAGGAAAAGTCAGTAATATATCCATATATTCTATCTTATTAAAATATAATAATTATATATATTTATACAAATGTGTCCTCATACATCTAGCCTAAATACGCCGTGCACCAGATTGTCCAGTGTGTATGGATCGCCCAATATGTCGGCCCGTCGGCGCTGGGGCCGTGGGTCGCATCGATTTGTACCCAGATTAAATGCACACAGATATACAAGTGTCATATATCAAATTAATCAGCACATCCTGCTGGTGATCATAGTCACATTGCATTGTGTTCTAGTCTCATTGCAGGCTGATTTCACACACTCCTCACAAATAGCACAACATGAAGGTAACAGCAGATGCCCAAAAGTTTTAGTTACTTATTATTATGTATTAGTTACATACACTTGCAAATATATGGCAGTATGTGTATGGTAGTGTTTATCCAAGACTTCTACTTGTTGACAGCAGTTGGTATTTATCTGTTTATTTTTATTTTTTTAGATAATGCATCTCTTCTGGCACCTGTTGTTACTTATATAAGTAATTTTTTTGTATAATTATATCTTGTCAGTGGCATAACCATCAATCATGTGCAGAGGCGTAACTAGGGTTTTTGGAGCCAAGGGCAAATTGAAAAATGGGTAATGTGCCTGGGATTCATATATCATTTTTATATACTACCGTTATGTGCTTTTGTGGGTATGCCCGGAGGCCAGCCAGCTTTGCTCACTATCCCAGGAATGTCTGAGAGACTCAAAAATTTCAGGGAGTTCTACTTGACTTCCAGGAACCCTGCTGGATTATACCCACTGGAGCTTGATGATGGGAATCACACTGTATCATGTAATCATGGCCCGTCCCCACTGAATCACCACATAATGCCATTGGGGTGGAGCCCAGAGGGAAGATTCCCCAAAAAATCGTCAAGTATGGAGCCTGTACATGCACAGCGATGCACTTTTTAGGATTTTAGTTCCACTGTGATAATTGTTTTAATTCTTAACAGTTATCACAGGGAAATTGAAAGTCTAAATACCGATGTGTCTCCTTACACAGTGGCTCAAGTCACGCCGAACAGAGGCGGAAGTTCCAGAGGCAGTAGAGTTACTGGCCTCCAGACGCCTGCTGTCTGAGGGGCACCAGGAGCACACAGATAAATCCATCTATTACCGTTGCCAGTTATGGTAGGATCTATTTGTGGGTTCCGGCAAGCTGCTGTTTCCTCTTAAGGCAACACCGGTGCCAGTGGTTATTTATTTAATTTTTTTTGCAAGTATTAATACACAAAAAAATCTGTTGCACCAATCACCAGCGGTGCCTGAAGATATGCGACGTGGCAGTCAGAGGACCGCATCATATAGAGGAGCAGGCAGGCGCAGCCAGAAGACCCAGAAGAAGGTAAGTGGATCTGGAGGGATGCAGAGGCAGGAGCTGGAGAGACACTGCAAGGCTGGCAGAAGAAACAGTGGTTGCTGACTGGAGAGACAGCGGGGCTGGCTGGGGAGACACTGGGGGCTGACTGGAGGGACATAGGGGGCTGGCTGAAGAGACAGTGGGGGCTGACTGGAAAGACAGAAGTGCTGGCTGGAGAGACCAAAGGGGGCTGGCTGGAGAGACAGAAGGAGACTGGCTGGAGAGACAGTGGAGTGCTGGCTGGATATACAGTGGGGTTGTGGCTGGAAAGATAGAGGGAAGCTGGCTGGAGAGACGTGGGGCTGTCTAGAGAGGCAGAAGGAGCCTGACTGGAGGGTCATTCCATGGTAGCTCACATTACAAAGTGACATAGCAAGTTATTTGCATGGATATCAACAGCAAAAGGAATTTATGTGAAATTAATTTCATTTACTGAGAAAATAATAAGACAGATCATGCTTTAAAAAACTGTATACAGGAATTTCTAATTGTTTGCTAACGACAAAACTACAAGCTACACAGACCACTAGGGCTTGTGGCACTTGTACATCTGTGTGCAACTGACTCTGAATCTGCGTAAATAGATTTTCGATGCAAGCAACCGCGCCTTTTCATCACACCACTTTCTGTTGTATTTTATCTACTTTTTTGTATGTGTGTTGTACCAATTCCTGTGCAATTAAAGTAGCAGCCTAGCGTCTCCAGTACACTGTGAGAGGCTTTTCACTGCTCCTGCGATGCGACTAAGATGTAAAATTTAGAGAAAAGTATAGCACGCTGCTTGTCTTGGCTGTCTCGCTCCATATATTGTAAAGATGCTCAGTTTATAAGGACACCTCTGTAGGCTTCACTGCGCATATAGGAGAACGGGCACTTTAGGAGTAGATGGGCCGTACATAACCGAGTAAAACCAAACCGCTCATCTCTACAGTTTATTGCAGTAAGGCCCCCATTTACTAACGAGTTTTATCACCAAAATGAGTATGATAAATGGTGCTCCAGCCAATCAGCTCCCATCTGTCATTTTTCTAACAGTTGACAGTTGGGAGCTGATTGGCTGGAGCACCATTTATCATACACAGTGACATTTACCACTCGTTTTGTTGATAAAACTCGTTAGTAAATGAGGCCCTAAATCTTTATTGGAGAACGCATAAGGGCTCTAATAAAAATTACAGGACAACCAACAGCAAAATACCTTAAACAAAGAGAATAATAATATATTATTGGTAAAATTGTCTGTAACTTAT
Source organism: Taudactylus pleione (assembly GCA_031769625.1). NCBI lineage: Eukaryota > Metazoa > Chordata > Amphibia > Anura > Myobatrachidae > Taudactylus > Taudactylus pleione. The sequence goes on from JAUIMM010000113.1 coordinate 7,646,509, forward strand.
GTCCTGCTATGAAAGCCAAGCTATTTACAGTATAAATGGGCTGCCGGGCTGGTAATTACACCCCTATATTTTATTCTCTGCTAGAAAATAGATTTCATTCCCTTTCTACTGTATAATGAGATTTTTTGGAGACAAAAAGAGTCTGAGCAGCAATGCCGCCTGTAATTAGCTTACTGTATGCTTTCGAGCACTGAATGAGTTGTTAATACTCTTGTACTGAACCTATTTCCTATGATGCTGGTATTTCCATAAATAAACAGACAAAACACGCCAGGACTGCAAATGAGGCGCTTCATTAAAGTAATAAAAAGGATGACCTTTGTGATTTTATTTTACCAGCGTGCACTGTGAGATGCGTTTTCTAAGGATGTCAACGTGTAAACCTGTCTATTGTAGATTCTCATACTAACTTGTCCATTATGAACCTGGTCACAGATTGACGCACCGGCTTTACATTTAAATCTGCAATTTTCGGATGTGTCCCATGATCAGGATGATTCGCTGGGGGTTGGGAGTTGTTTTCACAGTGTGCACTACAAACCCATTTCACAATGGCCAGGCCCCTTTCCCAACGATAAGACCTCCGTTGTTGAGATTTACGGCACATGGCCACAAAGACAGTAGCACACTTTTGCACATACGGAGATTCCAATGCACTTGCATGTGCTTGTTAGTGCATAAGCGGGGGAGGGAGGGAATGGGCATGCTTAGCGACATTCTAAATCCCCTGTTGAGAAATAAAGGATTGTACACTTAGGCGCTGAGGCTGATAGAGACATGCATAAAAAACCAGGATGGTGGATCAAAGGTTTACATAAAGTGATATCCCACTTCCTTAGCGTATTGAGCTCAGATTCTTACTCAAAAATAATAATGTCCCATAGAGTTCCACATTAGGGAAAACACGATATCCTTCCGTTTTCCAAATATCTGAAGCTGTCCAGGTGGTCAATAACTTTCAAAGGAGTAACTGCATGGGCTCACAAACAGAAAGAAAAGACCATAGTGCAGACAAACCTCCAGATAAAAAAGGTTTAATTATAACATTGCACTCACATTTAATAAAAACAAATACTATAGGTATATCACCATATGATGGTCTCTCTGGTAGATCAATGGATGGGCTTGAACATGTCCTTAATCCTCCTTTGGAAAGGGAGATTAATCATAGGTACGAAGTGGTTCCGGTTACCATAAGTCCTATGAAAAGGCTTCAACAAGTTCCAGCTGGTTCCAAAACGACTACCATGTCCAAAAAGGTGTAATAGACTAAGTCCAGTAACTTGCTTAATGCATTTCGAACCTCCTGGGTTCTTCATTGGAAAAAGGCCACAATTCGCAGGTCCAAGAGCAGGGGGCGGAGCTAAATGACGCAATTCACGTCATTTTAGCTCCTCCCACTACTCGCGGACCCGAAAATTCCCCTTAAAATCTCCCCATCTTGCCCATTTCACTAGGAAGTGGGCAGAATGCGGGAGATATGCCTACTCTTACGGGGATGCAGGGGGTTACCCGAAAAATCGTGAGCCTCCCGTGGCTTATTTTTTTGCATAACTATTTTTATTCCTATGTCAGAAGTTTTATATCTACTGTAGAAGTTTTGTTTTTATTCAAGTCAAACTGAATAGTGAATACATTTCTCGCTGTCAAAGCAAATGGTAACAAATGTTTCTTGTGTTTATGACCCAGTTGGTTGTTAATGTATCTTGGTATACAGGACCGGCCTGGCCATCTGGCATTACTGGCAAATGCCAGAAAGGTTGATGGCCCGGTCCAGCCCCAGCTTGGTCTCATTCGTGCTTTGTTTATTATTAAAACTCTTATATTATAAAAAGTAATGTTTTTATTAGAAATTTCCTGTCTACCTTTATGAAGGCATTCAGCCTTTTGACTCCTCAATGACTTCAGTTATCCTTATGTTTTGCAGTAGGGACACATTGTGCAGGATGCACTCTTGTGTTTTTTGCTGTCAAACCTCTGAAAATTAAGTTTTCGGAGGTTTGGCCACTCACTGCATACACACCAATCCCCGGAATGCGATACATGGTGTTGCCCAATAGATGTCTATGGATCCCTCCCAGCACCCCCTGTGTGGCGTACGTCACTCAAAGCATGCACAGAAGGATTTCTGTTTCATAGACACGGAAGTCTTTCTATTGCAAAGAACAGCTCTTACCAGGAGAGCTGTCCTTTATGATATTATTCATGCATACTGCCATTCAGGGGCATTTTAAGAGAGGAGGGGGCCCGTGTGCAGCCTCCGTTTGGGCCCCCTCCTCTCTGTCGGCGGATCAGCGCGGCACTGAGCACTGTAGATTCTGGCTTCATGCCCGAATCTACAACGCATGCGCGGGTCTCCGGGAAAATGGCGCCCGTTCATTCTTTCCCGGGGGACATCTTTTCTACGCATGCGCAGATCACTGGGAAAATGGTCGCTGCCATTTTCCCAGTGAGTGTGCGGCCATTTTCCCAGTGAGTGTTTGCTGCTCTGCAGCGCCGGTCTGGCTCTGCGGAGCAGCACTTCGGGAATCGGCGGAGAGGTAAGTATGATTACCTGTGGGTGCAGTGGGTGCGGTGTGAGCCCTCCAGGACCCAGGGGCCCGTGTGCACCACACACCTTGCACCCATTGTAAAGACGCCTATGCTGCCATTATTTGCGCCGGTATGTATGCAATGAGTGGTGGAATACATCACATGCAAATTGTGATGCTTGATTCCCATTATCCCTTGTGGAATACAGAATTGATGGTAGAATATGTTGCTGTAAACTCCTGTCATTATGTAATATCTTAAATCCGTGCGTTCTGAGGTCATCACTTCAGTGTTCATTAGAAAAACGTGTGTATTACTTTATAGTGAAAAATGCTCCCTCTATTCTAACGTGTCCTAGTTTTCCTAGGACAGTCCCCAAAAATCTTTAAACCATAATAATAATAATTTGTAATTAAATAAATCTCCCAATGCTCCAAATTTGCAGGACATGTGGAGTTACGCTATTATGGCTTTACATTTTTGTCTTCATTTTTTCATTAGAATGATCTAGCTCTGTCCTTATAATGTTACTGCCTCACAGCACTGAGGTCATGGGTTCGATTCCCACCATGGCCCTACCTGTGTGGAGTTTGTATATTCTCCCTGTGCTTGCGTGGGTTTCCTCCGGGTACTCCGGTTTCCTCCCACACTCCAAAAATATACTGGTAGGTTAATTGGCTCCCAACACAAATTACCCCTAGTGTGTATGTGTGTGCGTGTACATTTGGTAGGGAATATAGATTGTAAGCTCCACTGGGGCACTGATGTGAATGTCCAGATCTTCTCTGTAAAGCGCTGCGGAATATGTGTGCGCTATATAAATAACTGGTAATAAAAAAAATAATAATAAATATTACAGAGTTTACAAGTAAGCTCAGATTTCTGTGACCTGAGAGTAGCAATCTGCCCGCAGACTTGTGCCTTTATATGGTCACTGATCCCCCTAGTGACTTCTAATGTTCTTATAATTTATAACAGTGAGAACATTATTCCATATATAATTGCTGCTGTTATAAATCTGTATTTGAACCTGCTTTGGCACTGGCTTCTATATCATTAGCCAACATCAGTTCAATCTCTGACACTCACTGGGTTTCCCATATGAATTTCATCACTTTTTTTCTACCAAACATTGTCCTGGAATAACCCATGAAAATAGTCTATCTGGCATAAATAAAGAACAGGCAAAAGTTATTCATCTTTATAAATATGTTGTGCACTTGATTGTATAAATTTGATATCTTCATGAGATAGTTTATCATTATACACCTAAGAATGTACTGCAAGAAAAATGTGCATAGTATTATTTTAAAGTTGAACTAACTGTGTGTTGAGTCAGGGAATAATTTACATTGGCACACAATGCATTTCCTAGTTGGATATAAATCGCGGTGCGCACGTCAAAGCGCTGGAGTTTTATTTTTAACTGTGACATCTGGCGGCTCTTTTTGTTTTCTTTTGTGTGTGTGTTATTTTTTTGTTAGTTCTGATGTTTGTAGTAAAGTTTGGTCATATTTCACCTAATGACTTGTCTGTGTTTTCCATCTACACTTGGTTTTGTGGCGTTTCAGCTTGATTTCATTCTATCGGAGGTACTAAACCGGCAGCAGAGGATACATTTAATGGGAATACTAGAGGACCTATTTATCATCGGCCCCTGATGATTAAGTATCCACCTCTCCGCAGGGGATTCTTATCACCAGAGCAATTCAGCATTGCTACGGTGCTCCGAAAAGCAGCTGACCCCGTGATAAGTAACAGTGCTACTTCAAACCCTAGCGAGGCAGTGAGGACACGGCAGAGGGATCCAAGACCTTTTCGAAAACCTGGACTTCCTTCCCATAAGAAGGAGCGGAACTCTCGAGAACCAGCGCCATATTCTCCCAAGCAAACTCCGCAAACTTTACATTTTCGACGTTTGCTGAATATTAGGCAAATTTGCAGAAACTAGCATTTCCGCATGGGCAACGGGCCAATAAGTAATGATGAATAGGTCTCTAAGCCAGTTGAATTTGTGGGGGCCAGGTTCTTTATTGAAAAGTACAAACATAATGCAGCAGAATAAATACAGAAATGAATGCACTGGTTTGTTGAGGTGAGGGATGTTCCCTGTAAATGAAGGTATTGCAGACTGGACTCTTGTATGGTCATTATGTTTGCTTAGTTCCGATTTTTACAGTATATTTCAGATTTTTGTCACTCTAAAGCAGGGTAAGCTGCCTCCAGATGCTGTGAAACTGCTGTAGCTGGAGGGCCATTTATTGCCCACCACTGTTCTAATGGATAATTGTATTAGTAAGTGGAGAAGAAACACACTGGAGAAGGAACCATTGGTCCCTATGAAAAACAATAATTCTATCCACATACATCTATCCTCTGTGCACTACAAGTCGTGCTACACATAATGCGGGAGCGCCAAGCATATTTTCATGCGACTTTTTACCTTCAAATGGGTTTTATTCACACATGGATATTTAGCACAAGCAGCTTCTGCTGATTAAAATGATATGCGGCATGCCTGTGTTCTGTGTGCGACTGCGGGTGTATCTGCATACGAAACTCTACGTTATAGTGTTACAGCCGCCGACAAAGTATTTATTGTGAAGTATTTTAAACTTCGCACGCGGTCGGAGCAGGCGGGTTTTTATGGAATTTAAAATTGTGTTTGTACGACACGAATTTACGTGTCCTGGAAAAAAAATTGCTTCCTATCATTTTCAACGGTTTTTATTTTTTTTCACCAAAAATTGTGCATTTGTTTTTTGCCAAAGTGTGCAACTTACAGTTTTTTTGGGGGGTAATTTATCATTAGGGGAGGGGTGTCCAAATGGTTCTGAAAGAAATCCCCAAATTTTTAGCAAAAAATAGGGATTTTGCCAATTTTTTTCACCTGGTCTGGGATGGAGATAACTTATCTCCAGTTTTTTTTCGCCAATTGCGTTTTCGCCTGTTTTTTTGCGAAAATATTGCCCTTTTTTTGCGAAAAATGGCCGTTTTCGCCACTGATTGAATACGGCCCTTTGAGCGAGAAAACAATGATGCTAGTGGGGATTATGTACTGGCTATAAATGTATTTTTATACAGTTTTTTTGTTTTTTTTGATGTGCCTGTTTTTTTTACTGCAAATCTCGCTAACTCTAAATTAATATCCTTGTTTTATACATTTGCAGGTGTGGTTGCAAAAATACGGCTACCTTCCACCAACAGACCCCAGAATGTCAGTTCTGCGCACTGCAGAAACCATGCAATCAGCTATAGCTGCTATGCAGCAATTTTACGGCATTAACATTACAAGAAAAGTGGATGAATACACAATTGAGTAAGTAAACTTTATTAAATGCTTTTAGTATATCTAATAATAAGCGAGAAAGTGTGTGCGTGTGTCTCCTTTAAGCACGGCCAGAGTTTTGTACCTAGCTCCACCAAATATGGCATGTTGGTGTAGTTTGACCAGGATTAGGGTTTTGGTTATGTTTGAAGTTTGTCAGGGCCATGGAGGTCTATATGGTGCCCACCAAGTAGACCGTGGAATTTCTGATTTGAAATTTTTGTTTAAGCAAGTTTGCTCAGAATGTCTTCCAGTGCCTAAAACTACACTGATCTGAAGGCACAGGCTGATATGGGTTCAAGTGAATAGATAGTAAAAAGGTTGACAATGTCTAGATAGACAACAGATCTTAGAGACAATTGGTTGACAAGAACAAGAGGTCGACAGGGAGACAAGGTCGACATGTATGAAGGTTGACAGGTAGAAAAGGTCGAAACAAACATGGTCGACACCTTTTTTTTTTTTTAAGGTTAGGCACAGTTAGGGTTAGACACCAGGAGGGAGCGTTCGGGTTAGGCACCAAGGGGAGGCTTAGGGTGAAGGTTAGGGTTAGAAAAATAAAACAAAAATGTGTCGACCATTTTTGTATCGACCATTTTTGTTTGTTCTTTTGACCATGTCGACATTTTGTACCAGCAACCTTCATACATGTAGACCTTTACTGTGTCGACCTTTGTCCCCATCGACCTTTTGCCTGTCTAACAATTGTTATCTATCTAAAAATTGTCTATCTAATTCCTGGCTATCTTTTATACCAAACCCGACTGATATGTACCAGTGGGGGGCAGGCAGAGCTCCAACAGAAGAGCAGTGAGTCAGTGGATCAACTGTCACACTGCACCAGCACTGACAGTTTGTAATTTCATATACCATGATCTCCAATGTTGGTTTGCAATCTAAAAATTAAGGCTGCAGATGTACTTCAAGGTCCATTCTTCAACCCGAGCAATGCCGGGTTTCCCAGCTACTGTAGTTGTAAAATAGACATTTGCTAATTTTCATTAGTATTATGCTGGGCTGCTGGAGGCAGTTAGAGATAGCTGCACATTAGCTTAGATCTATGCCCAACCACCCACATTTTCCTATTCTCACAAATATAAAGCATTGATAATCTGTGAAGACCGTTGGTAGATTACTATTAGTGCCAACTGCCATCTCTAATCAGCTACTCAACCCACTGAATCACCTTCCCTTCAGTGTCACCATATCTTATGCTCTCCCCTGCACCAAAACCCATACTCACACAATGACACCTGAATACTATCGACCAGGTTTACCCTTCCTCTTTACCATACCTACTCTCTCTTATAAATACGCTATCCCAGCCTGATCTGGCTGTCTCTTTCTACAGATGTGACCTATCTTACTGTTGCATCAGTGGCGCCAAATATCACGTCTCGGCACGCCAGGTTTGGTGCTTATTGGCAGCGTCGAGCGTCTTTCTTGCTCAAAATGTGCATCTTACTCGCATAAATAAAACAACTGTGAGCGACAAAACTACTGTGCTAGCATACACTGATCAATGTGATGTGCGACTTTTGTAGATCTGTGTGCGACAGTCTGAATCTGTGTAAATAGGGTTTTAAAGCAATGCCTGCAGGTATTCTCCACATGTACCAACCAAATCCTTTCCCATTACATTTTGAAGGCCTAGCATGTCTAGTACATTGTAAGTAGCTTTTCACTCTATCTGCATTGTGACTATGATGCAAATTTAAAGACAGATGTAGTACGTTGCTCATCTCGGAGCGTCTTACACCATTTGGCGTGTGGACTACCAGTAAATGAGGACACATCTGTACTATACTTGACAAACTTTTCACTGCCTCCTCCGGGTGGTGGCAACCAGGTTGGCACTTTTGCGGGACGGGGCTCGGTGGGCGTGCCTGGGGGCATAGCGGTGTGATCATCTCTTCGTAGCCCCGCTTTCAGCTATGCAATGCCATGATTATCTGGATTGTGGAGCTGTAGAGGAGCCACGATGACGCGATTCAACGTGAACTGCGTCATCGACTGTCTGTGCCATACACTTCACTGGGGAAGTGGGCGGCCGGGTGGCCCAGGTCTCCGGGAGACTTGTCCACCTTTCCTGGTGGTCAGGAGTGCCACCAGATTTTAGAGACCTTCCCTGCCATTCTGGGTGGGTAGACAAGTATGATCTAAACAACACACTCACATCAGCCCTAGACAATGGAACTCTATCCTCACATACAGTCTCCTGTTATCCAATTCAAAACCATAGCACACCAAATAGACAACCTGTCTCCTTTTTCCTTGCCTGTTCAACCTTTCTCTCTCTCTACTAACACATCCTATTTTAAATATGTGCTCATCTCGCTAATTCTAAATAATTAATCTGTTGACCTAGATTCTGTCTCCAACTGCCACCCTATTCCTTTCCTTCCCTTTGACTCTAAATTACTTGAGCGATGAATGATTCGTCTACAGTCAACTATCTCACTTTCCCTCTTCTTATTTCTCAACATTCCATTGAGAATGCCCTCAAAAAGTTATCAGTGATCTACTCACAACAAATTCTAAGGCTCACATCTCTATACTCAACCTCCATTAGCACCTTACGATGACAACATTCAAATCGTCCTCTCGTCCTCTGACCTCTCACCTTCTGTATAATAAGCATGTAAAATACGAGTACTAATATAATAAAAGTGCCACCTGCTTCCAGATCCTATGTAATCCGTCCTCCCTGAGATTTGTCCGTGCACACACAACTTGCTGTCCAGCTTCTCAGCCATGCGCAGCACATGACGGGCTACTCTGTCAGGTGCATACACGACAGTCAGTCTGAGCATGTGCATGACTGATTAACATGGCAGGGACCTGGCTGTGTCTGGTAGGCTTCGGCAAAGCCGGAAAGGCTACTGCTGGGTCTCCATTGTCGGCAAAGATGGTAAGAGAGATGCACTGACAAACAGCGGTAATCCTAGATTACCGCTGTTTATTAAATACAGAAAGGATGACTTAACCCCTTTAGGGAGTGCTAATGAGGTTATGCATTGTTGTTAAATGGGTCCTTAAATACAAAATGCACCAAATCATTCAATCCACAGTAAGATAGAGTGAGAGATGACCACAAGTCAGGAAGAGGATGTTACCCAACAGAGTGTGGGAGCACTGGAGAAGCTCATAAATAAGTGGCTGGAGAGTAAAGTTAAGTTATTTGAATATTATAATTTATTGGCCCATCCCACCAAAGTAAGGCAGTTCGGACTACACAAGCTCACGATAGTTGCTTACTATCCTAGAATGCAGGGCCGCCATCAGGAGGTGATTGCCGGCACAATAGTCCCGGGCCCGGACACTTGGCATAAAGGAGGGGGCCCATCCGCTCCTACAGCCCGCTACTATCCCCTTAAGTGAAAGGGGGACCCGCTTTGACCGCACACCGTGTTGTTTACCTGCGCAACACCTGATTGATTTACAGGGGACAAGGAAGCCCACCGCTCCTTCCGCCCACTCACTTGTCCAATAAAGTTTTTTTATTTTTTGAGTCACCGTGTGTGATGTCATACGCACCAGCCAGCCAACCAGCCCGGGAGAATAAGGAGCCTCCTTCAATGAGGTAAGTCATAAGACTTGCAGCAGCAGCCAGCATGTCATGCGGATGCGGGGAGTGGGGTCTGCCTGGCTAGGCCTGGAGAAGGAGAGTGTACAGGTAGGAGAGTAAGATAGTGAGCTGGGCCATCTGTGAGAGAAAGTGGGTACATAGTAGAAAAAGGAAGAGAAAGTGTGGTGGTGCTTGGGTGGCCCTGCCTATTTGGGGCCCCAAAATTTCTGATGGCAGCCCTGCCAGAATGCCTGGGAGACTCCTAGATTATTGGAGACCTAACACTCATGTGGGTACAGATATCTTCCTCTGCATGTGGAGTTGGTGGAGATGTGTCTTAATGACGTTAACTACATCAGCCAAACCCACCCACCCCAGTGATCACTGAGGACCTAATTCAGAGATGTACACAAGAGATGTGTACGACTCTGAATCGCATGTAGCTGCTCATATTTACGTATGCTGGGACGCATTCTCAGTGTGAAACATTTGCAAGATCTGTTCGCAAAACGGACGTGTGTGCGCATGTTTACTTAAATATAAAAGTTCAGTTATTTCAATATATTATTCAGCTCAGTAATAAAACAGCATTTGATATATAGTAATTCCAAATACTGTAGTGGCCTTTATTAAACCCAGTTTCTTACCTCTTCTATTTTGACAGGAGGTTCAGCCTCATTTATCAAATCTGACAAGTTTCTTAAAATTGGCAAAATGTTATTTGTCAACGGTAAAACCCAACATGTGAATTTAACACCAAGCAGTGCAATTCTACGGAAGCAAGGAGATCAGCCACCAAATGAACATATTATAGAAACATGATTTACAAACAGTCCAGGAAGCCAGAGATAATAAGGCAATTCCTAGTCAGGTGATAAACTATCTAATTATGGGTTTTTAAATCATCAGCACAAGTTATTGTATATAATACAATGTGGGTATCAGATACTTGATAAATACTTTTGTTTATTTTATATTGAAAAGATTTTTCTACTTGTGATCTAATTATCCGCATCCCTCTTTCCTTCAATATGTCACTAATTAGCATTTTGTTATCATTAACCCTTTACTGCTTGGGACATGTCTGTCTAATTCCAAAATGAATATGTACTGGTTGCCATTTCTTTATTAGACCATCTATTAATACTGTTATATTTGTTTGCCCATCTTGCGGGCTTGGTTCTAAATTGCACGCCAAGCGGCTGCAAGGGGGCGGCCGCGCCAGCCAGATTTAATTCCTTTGCTAATGCTGGCATCTATACAGCTATGTGCATACTGTATATTCGCACTGCTCACTATTTATCTGTCTGCCACCACAACCTCATCATTAGGACCAGCACTTACACCTACCCCATGCTTGGTGCCAAGGTTCCATCATACACAGGTGTCCCTACGTAATAAGCACACCTCATAATAGCACGGAAATCTGTCTATATGTCCACAACATTCCCGTGGCACTCCCACAAGACTAATGTCATGATGAGTTCGCAAGGTAGCCATCCAGTTATCACCCCGAATCGCTGATTTCATGGACAGGGAGAACCGATGACGTGTGTGCGCGTGTGGTGCAGTGCATGCGTAGTTTGTTAATAAACGCTAGATGTCTCTGCTTTTGTACTCGCCTGTGTGAATATACTTCCTTTTTTTCCTGGTTCAGTGGAATTATTCCTATATTTAGGTCTTTAGGATAGTGCTGGCTAGATCCTCCCCATCAAACACACACAGTGGGGCATCCATTTTGTGCGCTAGGCCAGTACGCAGCCTTATCAGTTCATTGAGAACCAGAAACATCAGTGACCATGAGACCTGACTTCAACTGACAGGCTACATTCTTGTGGAAATTAGCTCGGCACATACAGTAAATGGATGTCTCCACAGACATGACAGGTCCACTTTCACAGATTCCGTTCTAGCTTTAATCTGTTAACCTTTATCACTTATGCCTGTATATATGGCAATCCCAGTGTAAAGTGCTACTTACAAACATTTCCACAGGGGATTCAGCCTTTGCTCTCTATCCTCAGATCCAGACTGCGGTCTAGCACCTCTCTCACATTTTCACTTTCATTTTACCTTAATATATCCACTCTGCCATAAAGTCTTCTGAATCCCTTAATGTTTGAAAATCCACTTCTAAGCCTTAATCTATTCAATTCAGCATACATACAAGTGCAATATTATGCATTTATTCTAGGAAATGTTCTAATAGCATATAATAATAATTTCCAGATCCACAGTATTCATTTGTGCAATCAACTTATAATTACACTCTAACGTCCTGTACTGTAGTCATGAGCATATTGTTGTATTTGGAGTGCTCTGCGCTGCCTTATATCCATATAGCAGCAGAGCCGATGGTCTCTAGGACCCGCCACGGCTCAGCAGGAGGCCTGACCTCCAACATGCTTAGACTGGACCTGTGCTCCAAGACTCCCAGCCATAAGAGCCACATACAGCTCCACGAGTACCGCATGTTCCCTATACCACCACCGCTACTAAGAAACATAGCGCCACTAACCACCGGGGCATACACCATCCTGCCACACGGCGCACTACAGCGCCCAGCAAATACCCTTACGCTTCAGGCTGCTCCAGCATTGTTCATATACCTGTTCAGCCCTATGTCTCAATGCCACTCTCTGTTTCTACCTGGATAAATAAACCTGAATCCTGGTTTAAGTGTACCATGTGTGGACTAACCACCACCAATACCTCTGCTGCGCAACTCACTTAAAATCCTATAGACCCAGGGCCCAGTGTACTCCCAGTGTACTGTCTGTGGTTGTATTATATGTTATATTTAAATCACACCATCTATCAAGTTATGGACCCCAGTGTCCTTCCCTGGTCATTGTGTCAGTGGGTAGCGTGCCCGGGCACACTCCGTTATCCATCCTCTGCTAATAAATATAATTAAGCTTGAATATAACACAGGCTCCCTGAGTTTTTGTATCTTAATATAAGGGGCAGACCAGATGGGCCAAGTGGATCTTATCTGCCGTCAAAATCTATTTTTCTGTGTTAATATGGACAATGACCTGACCACATGTGATGTAATATCCAAATTTAAATATTTTGCATTCATTAGATTAATATTATGTTGACTTATATTTTAGCTGTGACTCCCTCTCTGCACCTATAGTCTACAACTCCTTGCTAAATTCAAAATTGAATTTATCAGTTTAAGGGTTTGATGTATTAAGCAATGAAACGAGTATAGAAGTGGACCAGTGCAGAAGTTTCCCACAGCAACCAATCAGCTTCAAGTTAGCATTTATCAAGAACATGCTATAAAATAGGTAGAAGCTGGTTGCTGTGGGAAACTTCTCCACTGGTCCATTCGTCAATATTTTCAATTCTTGATACATCGACTCCTAAATGTTTATTATTTTTAAACAACCCTAGTGCCAGTATGATGAGGATATGCAGCAAGAACATATTCATTGCAATGTGCCAGTATCCCATCAACCCAAAGTCACTTTATATTGTCCCTGTCTAACGTTCCTACGAATGTATACTAGTAAGAAGGGGTGGCTCTAGACTTCTCCATCCTTGATCAGGAGTGTCCAACCGTAAACTCTATTATAATCCACTCAAGGTGAAATACCGTGCATTGGTGCTTTTCTTACCGGTTACTACGTCATAAACTCTCTATCGTCAGATGACAGATGTAATCATAAACTTCTTAACTAATACTTAACTAAAATAAAGACATGAGACCAAGATATGCCGTTCAGTTTTATTTATTACAGTAGAAGTATGCTGGCAGAAGATAGAACCGCAAGCAATCCGCGACCAGTTTTCTTAGGCAAAAGGACGTCACAACCTACAAGGCTCAGCTACCCCAATATCAGGGGCAAATGTGATATTAAAACTTGTAAGGGCTATCTATCCCTTTCTAAGCAAGTGAGACGGTATAAAACACCCATACAAATGCACTATTCAGGCCCGCTTGTTTAAGAGATGCCTCTGATCCCAGTAGGGTTAAATCAGCCTAACCAGTGCATTGAAGGGGAGTGCACCGCCCATACTGCTTCAAGATGGACGCCATATTGCTGGTCTGAAATAAAGCTGACACAAGAGGGAACGGAGGGTAGGAGATCAGCAGCAAAGGGACAGAATCCTACAACCAGCATCCACACACCCCCTTAACCACTTGCCTGGCATGGTCGCATCATTTTCGACCACACCAGGCTGGGCTTTCCCTACATGTTCGCATCTGGTGCGACCAGTCAGAAAAGCTCAGTGGGTGGCTGCTGGAAGATGATCTTCTAGCAGCCGCCTATATCAGAGAGACCTCTGCACTCTTCATTAATTCCCATGTGCCCACTCGATCAGGCAAACCAATAGCGTGCTGGTGGCGCTGTCATCCTCTCCCACCCCCCGCCCCTGTAAGCGGCAGCCCGGTGACGGCCCACCTTTGGCTGCAAAGTGGAAGGAGCAGCCGCCAGGCACACAAGCAAACAGGATGGTCCTCCTCTCCCTCCTCCAACCCTGCAAGAGTCAGTCTGGGAAAATGGGAGCAAGCTCCACCCCTCAATGTATACCCTGCCATCAGCAGGACCTATAAGCAGTAGAGCCCTGGCCTCATTATAAATATACTGTATATATTTATGCTTATGTGTATATGTCTGTGCATATATATACATGTATATATATATGCATATATAGATGGCAGCCCCCCAACTTATGTTAAGGAAACATCGGCAGCTGTGGTCTCAACCAATCAATGTTTCTTTCAATGGTTGAACCCATCGGCCATTGATGGTACAGTCAATTGCCACCACTACAATATACCATAAAAATTTATATTTTTATGGTATACAGTATCTAAAAAATCGTTTTAGATAAGTTTTATAAAAATGTTCTTGACCCTATCTAAGCATTTTTTTAAACAAATATTAGCCAGTTAAGTGGTTAAAACACGCCCTTCAAACTAAGCAAACTTATCCCCTCCATCCCTAAACCCCCTGTCACTCAAGAACAAACACACCCATAACTTTAAAAACCCCATCTATCCCTGACTAGAGATTTATATGCCCTTGATTCTATGTAAACCTCCATTATCTTTGCTACACCAGGTCAGTGGCTATTTCAGTGCTAGCCCCAAACAAAGCAGTCTAGATATATGGACAACTATGTGATATAACCAGGATGAACTATCACAAAGGCAGCCGCAGCATTTACTATTTATCTACCTAGCTATGGCTTGTCCTACTTGCTTCACCATTCGTCCATGTTTCTCTGAGACTGGAAATCAGAGTCAGTATGCTTCAAGGCTGGAGATTTCCAGAATTTTGCTTCTATTCCTAACATAAAGCAGAGAGGGCTCCCTCTGTACTGCAAATGTAGGACTCCAGGATCAACAGGACGAGGATGCTGAATAGTATTGTTTGCTTTATTTCCTTCATTAGCAAGCCCAGATTTTCACACAGGGGTTTAAACAGCATTTAATACAGATACAGATGACAGAGGACTATCCCTATCAATCATACCTGCCTGCGCATAAATAAGTCCTGTGGGTGGAGTCATCATTATTAACCCATTACAAACCTCTTTTATGGAGACATTGGGTCGATGCGGAGTTGGACTCAAATTGGTTTTGCGGATGTATATTTTCACACTGCACATGCTCCAGAACTAAAGCGTATACAAGCTACAGTAGGGAGGTGCAGAGTTCTCCGCAGCTCAGACGCCCTTCCCTAAGCAACTGAAGGGGCGTAACTGGGTGGTAATTGAGCATTTGCACATAGCCTAAGTACAAGTGTGGGCTACGCTGTGCATATGCTTAACTATGCGGTCATGTTCCCCCACCACCACACTTCTGTGGACTTATATCGATCCGCCCAGTGGTGTAACTATAAATTTTGCTCCTCCCTGCCAAAATGTTTCTGTCGCGCCCCCTCCCCCACGGCATTTTGGTAAAATAATTACAGGGTCATTATACGCAATTTGGCTCCCAAGTGCAGAAGTTAAAAATTTTCTCCCACCTTCCCTAGACAGTTTACAATATTTTTCCTACTTGTAGTAATGCCCCTTACACATTATGCCACACACCGTAATGCCCCTTACACATTATTCCACACACCGTAATGCCCATTACACATTATGCCACACACTGTAATGCTTATTACCAAAGTGCCACTTACATATTTGCCCCCTGACACCATTTTATGCCCCACAGTAAGGCTTCTAATTACTTTTATATTACCTGCTCGTCAGAGGTCTCATGCTCGTTGTCAGGGGTTTTATGCTCATTACCAGGGGTTTCATGCTAGATGCCCGGGGTCTCTGGGTGTCATGCTGGTTGCCAGGGGTTTCATGCTTGTTGTCAGGTGTTTCATACCAGTTGCCAGGGGCTCCATGCTCATTGCCAGGGGTTTTACGTTCGTTGCCAGGGGTATAATATATATATATATATATATATATATATATATATTTGGGAGTGTATGTAAATGGGGGCGCCAGTGCTACTTTGAAATCACAGAGCGTCCCTGCTAGTCACAGAGCACCGCTCCTAGTCACAGGGTATCCCTTCTAATTCACAGCACATCCCTGCTAGCCACAGGGCATCCCTCCCAGTCTATAAAGCATCCTATACCGCCAGCATCCCTCACACTGCATTTATATGTATAGTACACCATGTATCACAGAGCACCAATCATCATCACCATAACGGGCATCCTGCACAGATCATCCCTCCCGTACACAGACAGAGCACAAAAGCAGAGCATTGCTCCAGTACACAGAGATAGAATATTGCAGCCTGCACACAGCAGCATCTGGTACACAGCCAGTATCCTGAGTGGCCTGGGAGAGAGAGAGAACCAGTATGAGTACCTGTCAGACAGCAGGAAGTGGCTGTACTTCTCCATCTCCTCGGCACAGTGCAGCACACGCCGGGGCCCCTGGGTGCAGGGCCGGTGCAAGGTTTCTTGGTACTCTAGACATTTCTTCAACCTTGCACCCCCCTTCCTCTTGGATAGCTACACAAGCCCTTATGCAGTGCCCCTTATACAGTGCCCCCAGTATTGGTCCCCCTATGCAGTGCCCCAGGTAGTGGTCCCCCTATGCAGTGCCCCTTATATAATGCCCCCAGTAGTAGTCCCCCTTATATAGTGACCCCAGTACTAACCCCCCAGCAGTGCCTCCAGTAGTATTCCTCCCCCAGCAAAGCCCTCAGTAGTAGTCTCCTCCCAGCAATGCCCCCAGTAGTACTCCCCCACATATGCAGTTCCCCCAGCAGTAATCCCCACCTATGCAATGCCCTCAGTAGTGGTCCCACCAGTGCCTCCAGTAGTAGTCCGCCCAGCAGTGCCCTCAGTAGTAGTCCGCCCAGCAGTGCGCTCAGTAGTCCCCTCAGCAGTGCCCCCAGTAGTAGTCCCCCCCCAAAGGTGCCTCCATTAGTAGTCCTCCCCCAGCAATGCCCGCAGTAGTCCCCCACCTATGCAGTGCCCCCAGCAGTAATCTCCACCTATGCAGTGCCCCCAGCAGTAAGCCCCACCTATGCAGTGCCCTCAGTAGTGGTCCCACCAGTGTAGTGCCTCCAGTAGTTGACCCACCAGTGCAGTGCCTCCAGTAGTAGTCCCCCCAGCAGTGCCCCCAGTAGTAGTCCCCCCTAGCAATCCCCCTTGTAGTAGTCCCCCCCCAGCAATGCCCCCAGTAGTAGTCCCCGCAGCAGTGGTAGTCCCACCCCAGCAGTGCCCCCAGTAGTAATCCCCCTCTATACAGTCCCTGTAGTAGTAGTAGTAAACGCCCCGCCCCCCCCCACCCACCAGACAGACACACAAAAAAATCCACTTACCTTGATCCACGCTCCGGCATCTGCTACTCTGTCCGGCCCGCTCTGCATGATAGGAGCGACGTCTCTCCCATCACCCACTGTGGAAACCGGAGGAGCCCGGCTCTGGCAGTGGGCGCAAGGCACTCTGTGTGACTCTCTTCAGCTGCTAAAACAAACACACAGCTGCCGGCGCCGGCGACTGTGTGTTTGTTATACCAGCGGTGTAGTGCGGACTGCAGTATGACCTCTAGCATATGTCTCCTCCTAGGCGGCGGCCATTTTTGGAGGGCCGTTTTCAGCAGATTTCTTGCGGACGGCTAGTCCGCATGGAATCTGCAGCCACCACGCCCCACAAGCCTCCGCACCCCCAAGCCACTGCGGGGTTTGTGGGGGCGGTAGTTACGCCACTGGATCCGCCCCATCTGGATTCTCTCAATATTCTGAGCTATGCCAGACCCTCCAACATGACCCCTCCCATCAGGTACAAAATGCTCTGCTCCTGGATTTCCCACCTAATTTATTATTGCAGACACCTGTGCTGAAACACCTTTCTCATCAGTTAATTAGTTCAACACAGGTGTCTGCAATCATAAATAGGTGGGAAATCCAGGAGCAGAGCATTTTGTACCTGATGGGAGGGGTGTAATGTTGGAGGGTAGGCTATGCTACTGTTTCTAGTGTCAGGTAATACAGACCTTATTCATTTGACTAGCGAACATTTTCATGCTCCATATATATATATATATATATATATATATTTACTGCAATTTACATAATTATACTAAGCTTACTCAGTAATTTAAATTTTAACAATTCCTAACAATTAATCTGCGTGTGATTAAAGTGTCATCTGTCTAAAATATTCTAATTTATTGTAATGAGCTATTGTAATGAAATGTAATAGTGCTTTGTTTTATTTTTTCCTTCTGCTTCCATCGTTTGATGTAGTAAAATCACAATGAGGTGAGGACTCCTCTATATTGTATCTTCATCATGCATGTCAGTAGCTTGGATTGTTGTCTTGTTACAATCGGACTACTTTTAAGATCATCCCACCAGACAGTAGAGCTCATTTAGTTGCACATTGCGCCTGGGTACAAAATTTGCAGGAAATCGGAACAACCAATCAGACACTAGCTTACATTCTTGAACTTGCACCAGACATGTGAAAGCTAATTGCTGATTTCCTTAAATTTAGTTGGAAGATATGCACAGTATTACTTCTGTATATGAGTATATTTTATATTTTATCCAAACGTCCGCAGAAATTCTACACCCATCTGTGAAACAGAAAGAACAATGGGCCTGATTCAGACCCGTTCGCGAGCGCTGAGCGCTAGCAAGCGGGTCGATGTTGCCCAAGTGCGCATGCGCACGACGGAGGAGGCTCCGTCGTGCGCATGCGCGAGTCCCGAATAACGACGGCCAAGCCGTCGTTATGGGTCTCGCACCAAAGGGGGCGTGCTGTCGATGGTGATTGACAGCACGGCCCCTTTGGTGGGCGTGCCGGGGGCGTGGCTGCCCTGACGGAGGCCTTCACATGGGAACGCCTACCGTCTGGGGCCGGCCCCACTGACATCTCTAGTGATGTCAGTGGGAGTGCTTTTGGCTCTGATAGAGCCAAAAGCACTCCAGGGCTTGCGACAGTGAGACATTACCGCAGGGTCTCATCGCAAGCCCGATGGTCTTGACCATCGCGACCATCATTTTGGCTGCTCGCTATAGCTGTGGGTGGTCACCCACAGCTATGCGAGCGGCCAGGAGGCCGCTCCAAAAAGGAGGAGGGACGGCCCTGATTCTGGCTCTGAATCAGGGCCAATGTTCCTTATTTACAGATGTGTTCTTGCTCATCTATCCCTAATATGCCATGCAGCACGATATGCCTGGCGTGAGTGAGCCTTCATGTCCTATTCAGCTCTGCTAGCGTTGGCCGTTTTTTTGTGCCGAAAATGCGTGAGCACACATCTGTATTGTCAAAATTAACTCCCCTGATCTTTGCTATACAATATAAATGTAAAATGATGCATTAATACACAAATAGTAAGTGATGAATTATAATGACATACTGTAACAGACAATTCTGAACATTCACGATTGGAAAATCTAGATAAAATAATCCAGATCCCTGCTCCACCTATGCCCATTTCCAGTGACATTGGTAGATCAGGGCAGATGCGCATCTTTTGACATCATGAAAAATCAAAACTATTGTAGATACTGTAATATGCAAGCAACATTAATATATAAAGTCTATGTATTATATGCCATATAGGATTATTTAACTTTTTGTAAATTCTAATATCATCAAACTTATTAGACTTTGCAGTATGGATAGTTTTTTCACTAGGTTTTGTCTTTATGAAATGTTTTATTTACAAGCAAGATTCCACCCTATATCTCAGTCTACTTTTTTGTTCTACTCTGTCTCAAATTTTACTTAATAGTCAAAGGTATTAAATATACAAAAAAAATAAAAAAAATCAGGACAATGGGCCTGTTTCATTGTTGATCACGATTCTGCTTATACGCACGTACCGCAGTTGCTAATATCCAGGGCCGGCTCTAGGGGTGTTCAACCAGTGCGGTCGAACAGGGGCGCCACCCATAGAGGGCGCACCGCTCACCAACATCCCGATTTCGAAGTGCCCACGGTTGGTCAAATCGGGAGGTTGGGGACCCCCACCGCCGTAGCTGTGCGGCGGTACCGGAGTTTGAATGGATGCTGCACACATGTGCGCAGCATCCATTCAGTAACGGGAGAGGGCTGGGGGAAGCCCAGCTAGTGAGGCTCCCCCCAGCCTGACATTATTTGGAGGCGTGCCATGCGGGCACGCCTCAAAATAAAGTCATGTAGGGGGCGTGGCCTATGGTAATTAGATCACGCCCCCATTTTCAGTCGCACGCGGGTTCGCCACGAGCGCGATGTTTGAGCGCACTGTAAAGAGCCGACACAGGGTGCTCCAACCCCTGGAGCCGGCCCTGCAAATATCATCAGACCCATATGCACACTTGCACAAGCCCTGACCTTACGTTATCACTGCTTTGGCTGCTTATAGACCCTGCAACGGCATTGAAATGCATTGGCACACCTGTGTTCGCCCAACCACTTCCTGTCAATCACTCTGCTCTGGGTCTGCGTAGCCTCTGCAATCGCAATTCCGAACGCAATTGCTAGTTCGCGCACTGCTATGCATACGCATGCGCAAGACGCAAAAAATCATACCGATTGCGTGCGTATTTGCATCTGTGTTCCTGGCTGAATCAGGCCCAATGTACAATGTTAAGCCACAGTCTACTTGTATTATTTAAGGTCTCACCCTAAAAATGATTTTTAAGAACAATTTTGCCCCCTAAATGTCCCTGACCACCTCCTATGAGGCCTACCTATGCCGCCCCATGATTGCACAGTTAACTGTTGTATTTATATTTTTCAGCTGGATGAAGAAGCCACGATGTGGTGTGCCTGACCAAGCCGGTAGATCCAGATTTAACATTCGCCGAAAACGTTACGCCTTAACAGGGCAGAGGTGGCATCACAAGCATATCACATATAGGTAAAAAGAATGTTTGGTTTTTTTTACAATATGTTATTTCTTCTTGAGTACAAAAGGCTTTAATTGAACAATGAAATGTACGTTCTACTCTATATTTTATGCTGCACTTCACGTTTTTTATGTTGAAGCAAAAGTGATTCAATCCAGATTACTGAGCTGCAAACTGACTTGTTTGTTTGTGCTCAAATAGAAAACTAAATAAAAAATGTGAACATAGACACATGCGCTCAAGCAGCCAAGAGATCCTCAAAGGTGTCGAAGTGTCACCTCACACTCCCCAACTTATGAACACAGAAAAAATATCACCAAAAAAATCCGGCGGCGCTAAATATTAAACAGATGACAATGGTCTCTTCTTTCTCTGGATATTTTTCAACCTTCTCCTTTTACCCAAGTCTCTCCATAAAGAAAAAAGAAACAGAAAACAATAGTGTAATATTGTCTGATGATTTTAAATAAAAACTTGGATTAAGGATCTCCTACCAGAGAGAGTGGTCTACATTCAAGTAGTCATTCGGGCATATAAGGTTTGGGCAGCTTATGTCATATCCTGTCCCGTTTATGCAACTTTTTATCCTTTTCACCGTCACTCAAAAGGTCATCCATCCAGAAAATATGTAAATAAATATAATAATCGATAGTATAATACCGTTTTATTTACATAAGACAACACTAAAAAACATATAAAATGAAGAGGTGGACACTCACCAGATAGTGTTGGCTACCAGATGGAGTAGTAGACAAAGAACGTAAGTATTATCAAGCACCAGGCGTCCCTAGGCAACAAAACTGGTCCCACCTTTGGATAGAGTCCTAAGGTCACCTTCACCTCCATCCTCCTTTTCTGCCAATGCGTTTCGATATATATGAATGTATATCTTCCTCAAGGCATGTTAGGAGGTGAACTGCATACTGTTTATTTATACCCCTATCAATCAAGTACAAATCATCCCTAATACCAGACATAGATAAACTAATCTTTCCTATCTCTATACAAAAAACAAATGTCCAGTCCCTTTGTGCCGTTTCATTGTTTATCGTTCACCACGTCTTCCCGCTTTCTTCCTCCTTTCCGTCAGACATACGCACGTGACTTGGAAGGAGGTTCCTCCTTCCGAGTGTCCAATCATCAGATGGTCACGTGCTACTTCCGTCGGAAGTGGCGTATGTGTCTCACAAGGTTTTTCCGAGCGTGTCATGGTCCGTACCGGAAGTAGGTAAACACGTGTGTCCGGCGGAATGGAGAGGTCCGACCTTTAAACAGTCCCTCCGTGTATCATCTTAGTGAATACGCCTAGCACATCCACTCTCAGATAACTTCCCAGCACTAGTGTCATATTCTTTTTTTCTGAAAGCGGGGATATTCCATTTCACCATTTAAAAGATCTTTCATGACAAACGGCAGCCATTTTGTTGTAGACTGCACTGTGTAGTAGCACTAGCAAATGGATATAAAAATACAAATCAATATTCATAATAGAAATACAATTAAAAACTCATAACAAATCAACAATAAATAATGTATAAGGTGAAAGAGAGATAAAACCATAAAAGATCATCATAAAAAAGAATATAAAATCATAAAAACCACTTCACCTCAAAATCTTTATTGAGGCCCGACAGTATAAGTGTCTTAAAACTATATATAAAATGTATTTCTTTTCTGGCCAGTGTTTTAAATGGTGAAATTGAATATCCCCATGCTATGGGCAACATCTCCACTTAACCCATTAACCTTATATCGGATGAGGTGTGTCAGATGAGGTGTGTCATGTGTGCAAACCACTTACCCTAAACTAAAAGTAAATAAAGACACTGAGACTTAGATTTGGCAGAAACTGATGGCTATTTAGTAAAGCAATAATTATTTATTTAATTATTATTATTTATTTAATTTAAGGAGAGGCTTTGGCCCACACTTCTACCCCTTTATATAAACATCCCTATAAAACACGCCCCCGCCCAGCTATAGGCTACCTAACCAAGTGATCTGCATACAGTACATGCCATCTCCCATCCTAGAGGTTTAAACCACCTCTTCTCTTATACTAATCATTAAGTTTCTCTACAAATAACCTCCACACAGCAAGTGCCCTGGTCTGGGTTCAGTATTTTTTGGTTCACATTCTCATACAAAGTTTGTTGCTCATATTCAACATGTGCATTAGAGGTTTGTGTACGTGGTTCGTTATTTGTGTTAAATTTGCGTGTAAAAAAAATGAACCGTTAGAAACACTATTTAAAGTGTATGTTTCATTTATATTAGAAAAGTATTTCAGCAGTTTCCTAACTGTGTTCATAGTTCACAGGTCATGGTTTCCAGGCAGGTTCGAAGTATTAAAGTGCGCAATGACACTTAATTTGGCTTGAATGTGCGCCAACTGGTTTCCTCCATGTGCAAGCCGCCTTGACTCTGTTAAACTCAAACTGGAACATGGTTGAACCACATTTTTTAATACGGTCAAATCTGTTCAACTTTAAAAAAAAATAAATTTAAAATTCAATACATTTCAGCATATTTCAAAATTTTAGAACCAAGCATAGCTCCCAGCATAGGGTAACAGTGATCAAGAGTATCCCAGGGCAGCAGTCACAGGGATGGGCAGACAGAAATTGGCAGGACAAAGTGGATAATAATATATGTAAAATATGATTATGATATAACGTCGATAACAGAAGACATACTAGTTTTAGTGTTCAAAAGTCTTTGCTATGAACAAGCTTCTATCTCCTGTCTCTTTACTACATCAACCCCGCAGCTTAATGTCAGCAAATTGGCTAATAAATATGCTGTGATGATAAAACTTTAAGCAGAATGGCTGAAAGACTGTCTGTTCTTATATAAATCTTTATACAGTGAACTCTAAACTGTGTAATAATCATGTGTATGGATGTAGAGATAATTTTTTTCATCTGAATTTAATGATTTGAAACCTCAATAACAGAATTCAAACTGTTACTTAAATATTTTTTAAGCAACAGTTCCGATCCATTTGTCAATTTCTATTGAAATATGCCCGAAGCCCCAATAAAAATGTTTGTAAATTTGTCCGTTTTTGAAGGAATGATTATATCTCGGTGGTGAAGACTCCGGGGTGTGTGGTGGGACGACAAGTCAACCAATCAGCTTCTACCATTCATTTCATAGACAGTACTTGATAAATACTATCTAGAAGTTGATCAGCTGCTATAAGTTCCAGTTCATATGATGATACCCTAATACTCTAACTGTGCCCAAGATCTAATTACTGATTGGCTAGTGACTGTACATTGCTATGGGGACATTCTTATAATGCTGGAATAATTGTATTTTTCTGCTGCATAAATAATCTTTTGAAACAGCAACATTTGGACAAGTACAAATTATGTAAATGTAACTGTAATGGAGCATACACACGGTCAGATCTGTCAGATGAACGATTTGAACGATATTTACCAAAGATTAGAACGATTGAACGATTTTTGACTGCATTAAAATGAATGGAAATCATCCAAGTCTGACTGCAAACACATCAGATGTCAGATATCGTTATCTGACCATCGGGAATGCGCATCTTTCAGATCGTTCATCTGACAGATCTTTTAAATCTTTTAAACAACGATTTTTTAAATCGTTATCGTTCAGATCTGAAGGAAAAATCTGACCATGTGTATGCACCTTAACAGTCCCTACTTATCTCTACAGGCTTAAAGGAAATATATTTTTTTTTGGGGGGGAGGGGGGAATAATCTGTATAACAGGTTGTCAAAAGGAAATTACAAATTCCATTATTGTCTCAATGGAAAGTCTCAAAACATATTGGGTGTGAATTACTATTTTGGTGTTTGCCTTCAAGGCCAAAACGGGTGCTTTTACTGTAATGAGATTTTTATAGCTTGGATGTGGATTTTAAGACAGTGCCTTTAAAAAAAATTGATTGACGCTTTTAAGGTAATTGCATTGAATAAAAGTTAGGCATTTCAAGGGAAGTGTTACTGTACTGGCAATTTATATTGCTGTTCTTAAATGATCAGATTGTGGTTCGGAAGCTTGATTACTTGATCTTTGTGGAAAATCCGGGACGGGGTGAATATTTAGGAGAAAAATACCCAAATTGTACTTGTAAATGACCTACCGTATTAAAGATAATTGGTAATGGCTTAATGGACAATTTTGTAGAAAGGTGACCATGATGAGTCAGCAACTCTAAAGACTTTCAGGATAATTAGGGATCCGCCCTATTATCTGTCTTAAAGCCTTGCCCAAAAGATCTAGTTGGTTGCAGCTTATAAAGGCTGAGTGAGTATGTTAATGAACACATAGAAATGTTAGATAGTGATGGTAGACTAACAGGAATAATCCCATGTCTAGACGTTCTTCCAAAATAAAAGGGGCCATCGACTATTTCTACCAAACCTTTAGCCTCTGTTTATTGACCACAAGACCTCTCAGAACTTGCTATTCTACAGCTGCGGCCATTGCTGTTCATTGTGACACAGCTAAATAAACTTTTACTTTTATTAAAGCGCTTACTTTCGGGTTGGGTATGATATGCCCCCCCCGGTGGTGCCTAACTTTAAACCCCCTTCCCGCACCCTAAACCTAACCCTCCCCGGGGCGGGTGCCGAACCCTAACCTCCCCCCGATGGTGCCTAACCCTAACCTCCCCCCTCACCGTAGCCTATACTTACCCGTCTTCTTACCTTCAGGATGGTGGGTGTCGGGTTGCCAACATTGGTATCCTGATCCCCTTCATGATATCGTCGGCGGCATTATTCCAGGCGGATCCCATCCAGTGGGATATTCAACGTATCCCCTTCCCCTTTCATCTCTTCATATTTCTATGTCATTTTCAGATATTTTGTGTTAAGGCTCTCAATTTGTGGGTTGGCCCAATACTAATGATCCTGCTTTGCCAAAAGAGACTCCAGAAAATCTGCATTTTCTCTTGGATTCCCAGGAGTGTAAACCAACCTCCAGGATCCCCTCCAAGGATCTCCTGGTGGCAAGTATGAGCCAGTGACATCACTGACTTGTCAGCTAGTATCAGCTAGTGACATCACTGAGTTGTCAGCAAGTAACAACTAGTGACTTTGTCTTGAGAATTCTATAATTGTGAATTGTGAAGAGTAGATAAAATCAGTTTTAAATTGTACTGTTTATATTCTGTATGCCTGTGACCCTCCTGAAAATATGTAGCATGTTTTCCAAGGAGATTCTATATAAACAAATAACCTTCACTCCTAAAAAATATATATATATATATATATATATATATCTATCTATCTATATATATATATATATATATATATATATATATATATGACGCATTTCTCCGGAAGGATTCAAGGTGCTTTACAGAAATCATAAACATAAAAAACAGGGGTAGATTTGCAGAAAATGCTAAGTAATAACACATTATACAGAGGTTTAGATTTGCAAGAAACACCGAAAACAGTGAACATACAGGATTGAAGCAGCCATTTTGGATCAAAGATTATTTATCCTACCCACGAAAGTACAAGGTGAGGCAGCCATCTTGGGTGCACTACATAGGTTACACTGGGCAGAATAGGCAATGTATGGAAGAGATGACACGTAATGGATAAGCTACAGAGTACTAAAGTATGATACAGTAATTTAAAAAAAAATTACCAGATCCATGCATTGTTTATTCTACCCACGAGTGTAACAGGTGAGGCAGCCATCTTGGGCGCTCTATGTAGGTTACTATGTTTGAGATATGCAATAAATAGAAGTAAGAAATATACGGGTACATAAAAATGTCTAACATGTCACGCACAGCATGAACATGTGTTACAGCTGATGCAGTGATTACAATTGTATCTGCAACATCATCCCACAGAGGAATAAGCACATTTAGTAAATCTAGTAATAACGCTTGCTGTGTGTGGCATTTTACTAAACAGAAGACTAAATTCTTTGACTTGCAATTTACCACACTGATTCATATCTACATATTTATGATATTGGATCATTTCATTTAAAAAAAAAAGTTGCCAAACTTTGTAGATCAGCATCTGTAATAATATTTAAAATCCACCACTAGGGCTTGTTCACACCTATCAGCATTTATTGCACTTTTCACATGTTAATAAAAGCATGAGAATAAAGAAGAGTCAATTTGCCATTGCTATGATGGCGTTCTCATGTGTTAACCAGTGCGGCAAGTACAATGAAATGTATTGGAAAAAGTGCAACACATCAAAAGATCATAGAGGACATGTTACCAAATCCATCACTAAAATCTATCTAAAGTGCACGTTAGTTTACACATGTGTTTATTTTCTCAGTGCATATGTGTAAATAAGACCTAGCATCTGTATGCACTGTCAAAGGCCTGGCTGTCGTATACAACACTTTGACTCGATGTCTACACAAATTGTTAACATAAATGACTATTGTATACAGGGTGGCATCTTTGTATAATTTCCAAAAACTATGGACCTCATTCAGACCCGGTCGCAAGCGCTGAGCGCTCGCACCCGGGTCGACGTTTAGGCCCTGCGCACGCACGCTCCGGAGCTCACTACAAAAGGGCCGGCTGTCGATGTTGATCGACAGCTCGGCCCGTTTTCTAGGCGTGGCGGGGGGTTGGTTTCACAAACGGAGGCGATCCTTAAGGAACGCCTGCCTTTTGTGGGCGGCTGCACTGACATCAGCAGTGATGTCAGTGGGGAGCTTCCTGCTCGATCAGAGCAGGAAGCTCCCTGGGGCTTGCGGTTGCCGAGACCCAACCTTAGGGTCTCGTCGCAAGCCCCGTTGGTCGCGATGGTCTATGTGTCATATTAAGTACATCCAGGTGGCATACAGTCAGCAGACATAAATGGTGGATTTATTGTTTCTGTGTACAAACATTTGTATTTTATGGTGCTGTCCATTTGGTGTTCTTGATACTCACTGATTGCTGTATCCTTTCAAAGTTCTCCAAAGTGTCTCTGTCGAAAAGTTGATTAATGGCAAGATTACTTGCTATAGTCCTGTAGATAGACATTAAAGTGGTAAAAGTGACTTCAGGAACCTTCAATTGGATTATTGATGGGACGGCTACTGGGGAATATCTCCCTTCCTCCACAATTACAATTTAAAACTGTTAGGTGCCTGTTAACAATATACAGTATAGACACCACTCAATCGGTGAACCTTCTGACCGATGCTGCTGAAGGGGGAGAAGAGAGCAATGACCCTGATTCCGATTTGTACGCAAACCCGATGGTTGTGGGTCTGCGCAGGCGCAGGACCTGTTCTGCACATGTGCAGAATGGGTCCTTCATGATCGCTTGCAGTCCCCCCTTAGCCACAGCGTGACTGATATGCTGCAGCGTTTGGGGAGCAGATAGTTGGTGGCGACCAAGACTATTCTACAAAACGAGGGCGAGTAGCTCCCATTTTGTAGGCGTGCTGAGCCCAGGGTCTGCGCCGGCGGAGGATTTCCGATGGCCAGGCTGAGTAAGCTTCAGCTTATGCAGAATGGCTGATGGCATCAACGGTCACAAGGGTAATCCAAAGCAGTCTCTACGGACGCTGCACTTGGATCACACAAGCATGCAAGCTTTGCATTTTACTGGTACCGTATTGTACAGTATAGCGGTTTCCCTGCAGATGTGCAATACCGTAGAAATCGGAATCAGGCCCAATATGTGGTGGGGGCCAGTAGGGTTTTACAAATGTAAGGGTTTCAGAGAGGAGGATCAACAAGTACGGCATACTGAGAAATGGGGGGCACCAGCCATTTTAGGATTTCAGTTATCTCTCAAAGGGGTCTATTTACTTAGCAGTGTTAGGAGACAGAGTGAAAAGTGATAAGAAAGTGATAAGGTGCCAGCCAATCAGCTCCCAACTGTCATCTCACAGGCTGTGTTTCAAAAATGACTGTTGGGAGCTGATTGGTATCACTTTTCACTCTGTCTCCTAATACTGCTTAGTAAATAGACCCCAAAATCTCTGTGCTCGCTCAGATTAAAATCCCTGGATTAACTATTGCATGGAATCTAATCTTTTCATTTACATGCCGCCTATATCAGTATCAAGTACCCAATATCATCTGATATATTATCAGTTTCATGAGTAATGTTAGTCTCTTTTTTCTAGTAATAAACATATTTGAGATATACAGCACTGGTCACTTATGAATGTGTTCAGTCACTTATGTAAACCACAACAATATATTATGAGCATTTAATATGAACGCCGGTAAGTGGCCTGATGCACTTGTTCGCAGTTTGGCAGAAGTTGCTCCCAAATTGTGTGACGCATCAAAATGCTTATATTTGCCCTTGTACGCTTCTTGCAGTGTACCTGCCCCCTGTGCATATGCTTGGTCTGATGCTCATCAACACCATAATCCCTATAAAAGGTATACATTTGCATGCAAACATATTTACGCTTCCGGACAATTGCGGCCTCTCGTAACTATGCCTACATGAGAACCTCCCGTTATAGTCCACTAGCTACGTCTCTGCAATCCCAAGTGGTGATATGACTGAACATAAAACTCTGCGTCGCACGTGCTTATGTACACTTGGTTCTGAAGGATGTGCAGTGTGAAAACACCTAAATTATGCTCCGCAAACAGGTGTGAGTTTAGCTCTGCATTTCCTAAATGTGTAGGAAATATAAGAAATGACTGAGTGGGGGTTCAGTCAATAGAAGCGTCATACTGTCAGTGCCTTCTAGTTTATGCACAGTCAGTACTGAGGTATCTACAATTCACAGACTCAGGCGGTGATTCTTTCTGTGGTTACAAATGAACAAACCACGTCTAGAAAGCAGACAAACTGCAAAGAGATTAATGAAATAACCCAAAGGGAAACTTCTGGGGAAAAAGAGAAGCAGACAATGAAATCTATATTTGACTAGAAGCGATTCATTTATTTCAATAAGCCATACTGTGAGCTGCAGAAAGACCTTATTTCAGCGAAGCTTTGATTGATGCCAGCTGGAATGAAAAGATTCAGGTGTAACAAATCATAGAGGATTGTAAGCTTTCTATTTTTATGAGACCCTGACAAATTATGTAGTATACCTTAATTAACTGATTAGGATGGCTTGTGTGTTTGGGAACCCGCATCTCTCTGAATGGATTTTGGAATGCAGTCTTTTGTTCTGTATCATCTGTGTGGCCTTTAATCTCTTGTTTGCGTTCCTTTCCGCTGGGAAAGCATTGCATGTACATTTTGTTACAGACTTACAGACCTCTTTATTAAAATTATTTCCTATAGTGACAATGGTATGCGGTCAGGAAGCCGGTGGTCGAAATGCTGACCGCCGGCTTCCCGACTGTCAAATCCCGGCATGTGGCTAATGATAGGCCTACCATTATCCACCTGCCGAAATCCTGACGCCCGGCATACCGAACGAAGGTAAGCCGGATGTCGGGGGAGGGTTAGGGTTAAGCACCCCCGGGGGGAGGTAAGAATCAGTCCCCCCTCCTCCCGGGACGGTTAGGTTTAGGGTGCGGGGAGGGGGAGGTTAGGGTTAGGCCCCCCTAAGGGAGGGTTAGGGTTAGGTGGGGGGAGGTTAGGGATATTATAGTTACTTACCTTCTCGGGATCTTCACACTTCTGCTTTCCGATGTCGGTATTACATCCGCCGGGCTCACGTCTGGCGCTATGTCATACCGATTCCAGTGACAATAACTGATACAATGGGCCTGATTCAGAGACACTAATGTGTCTTTTTCCGCAGTGTCTTTATGCTAATCCGCCGCTGTGTGCATTGAGACTTACCATCAGCTGCACATTGGTCGCACCATGGAACATTGCACCGGTCCTGTGGAGGAGAGGATTATAGGTCTAAACATGGATGCTGAAATCACTGCAACTGCGGCAAAAGTCGCAGTCGTTGGCCACGACATGCCCGCGCTGTTACCACCTAGAAACGCCCACTGAAATTGTCTCTCTCTTTATCTGAATTCGTTCTGATGCTTTCTGCTGTAACCATCTGGATGCATGCGCAGTGCGGCATAGATTTAGTGCGTACCGTTGAATCCGGCCCAATGTCTTATGACGCTGTAGTAAAAATTAAAACTGTCATCCATGTTTCTTTGGAAAAAAATTAATTGTTATTGCAATATGACTGATGCATTATTTTAAGGAAGTTCAGTAGATATTTATATCCCATAGATTAGAGCAGAGTTTTCCTAACCCCGTCTTTACAGTCCAGGTTTTAAGGATATACATGCTTGAGTCCATATGGTTAAATCAGGGGTGGCCAAACTCGGTCCTCGAGATCTACCAACAGTTCACGGTTTCCAGGTCTCCTCACAGAATCGCAAGTGAAATAATTAGTTCCCATCTGTGGATCTTTCAAAATGTGTCAGTGAGTAATGACTACACCTGTGCTCCTGCTGGGTGACCTGCAAAAACGTGAGCTGTTGGTAGATCTCGAGGACCGAGTTTGGCCACCCCTGGGTTAAATCAAATTGACTGAAATAATAATTAAGTCACCTGTGCTTAAACAAAGATATCTTTAAGATGTGGGCTGTAATGGCGGAGTTTGGGTACCTCTGGATTAGAGAGTTTAATTGGTGTATACAGCTCTAACCACAAGATGGGATTTCCAATTGCCTAGCAACCCCCTTCCCCTTACACAGGATTTACATATTACATTGTTGCACTCCCATTGCTAGTACAGTACCAGCGCTTCCATTGCTTCCTTTTTGGAGGGCAGTGTAGTTTGTAGGCTGTTACAGGTTAGGATGTATATATAATGTTTGTTATATATACTGTATAAAGACTATAAATATTTTAATTAAATGTAAAGTTGTAATCCTCCATATCAGAAACCAACACTTGCCTTTTAAATACCATTGGAGCTCACTGGTAAAGAAATCAAGGGGTTTAACCCCACCAAAAAAATATCTTTACAGGTACCTTAGGGTGAAACACTTAAGCCGGCCATACACGGTTCGATATGCACTAGTCGACGCGATGGGGGATCCGACACTGGTCGACGGTGCAATCGGTTGGTTGACTGCACGATATGCCGGCTCCCCACTCCCCCACCCGCATAGCGCTGCATGGGATCACACATCGCATCCCTAGATCGACTGAACCTGCAGTAAGATCTGGGGGTGCGGTGTACGACCCCACAGGTGTGCTCTCTGGACCTGATTCAGACCCGCTCGCTAGATGTGGCTGCTCGCTCCCAGCGTATGGTAATTCAGTGACGTCAAGGCAGCTGCTCGCACACAAGGCATAAGCACTCCCACTATGTCTTGGAGAGCGATCACTTTGTGTTTATAGATGCCCACCAGCCTGCCTTTAGCCGCCCACTAGCGTACGTCATCTCCAGGAAGTTATACAACCATCGGTACATCGGGAACCATCGGAACAGACCGCAGCGCTTGCGGTTGACTGTACCCTACCGCAAGCACTGCGAGCAGTTCAGTGGAAAAAATCAACCAAGTGACATGTACTATGACGCTGCCTACTAATTAGGCACGCCTCTGAAACGGCGTTGAAACACTGGCACGCCTGCGTCTGCAACTCCACTCCCCCGTTACTACTGCCCTGCCCCTGTAACCACCCACAAACGGCCTCTCCTGTCACTCATTCCACTGAGCTGTCATGGTAGGGTGAGCAAGCACATTCCGATAGCTTGTACTAGTTTGCATACGCGCACTGCGAACTACACGCATGCGTACATTAGCGAACATTATCTGCAACGAGCGGCCGCTTGCTTGCGTGCCGGTCTGAATCAGGTCCTCTGTCTGATATCATGCCCATACACGGTGCGATATAGCAGCCAAATCGTACCAATCCACCAGATCGGCTGATTTATCGCACCGTGTATGGGCCGCTATAGAGAGAGAAAAATTCTAAACAACACAATTTAACTATGCAAATTGGCAATACAAAAAGACACAAGCCATGATGGAAAAAACACTGGCACATAAGGATTCTATTTATCAAATTGGCCTGGAAAGACGAATTTTCTATCATCACATTTGCAGCAATAGAAAATATTTTTTAAACGATTTATAAAAAACCTTTGCCGTCGCAGCTAAGTGATGTGCAAATCCTTAGCGGGGAATCGGTATGTAATTATGCCAAATCTATGCCCGGCGGATGAAATACCGATACCGGAAGGCCAAAGCATGAAGACCCGACTGGGGCAGCTATGTGCCCTAACGCTCCCCTCTCCTCCTCCTAACCCTCCCTTAGTGGTGCCTAACCCTAAAACTCCTGGGGTGGTGTTTAACCCTAAGACCCTCCGGGGGTGCCTAAACCTAACCCCTCCTCCCCGCACCCTAAACCTAACCCTTCCAGGGTGGTGCCTAACCCTAACCTACCCCCGGTATTGCCTAACCCCCCTCCCCCTAGTCTAACCCTTCCTGGAGGGTGTCTAACCCTAAGTCCCCATGGGGGTGCCTAAACCTAACCCCCCCACCTCCCGCGGCTACATGCTACGATTCCCCGCCTACCTTCGTTCGGAATGCCGGCCGACGGGATTTTCGGCGTCTAGCTAAAGATAGGATTTAGACACCTACTGTACCAGGTTGGGCTTCCAGTATCGGGATTCCGTCAGCCGGCATTCCGGACACCGGTAATTGAACTGCATCCCCTTAGGGGCACTAGCTGGCCATGGTAAGCAGTTACTTACAGTATCGTTGGGCAGTCGGGGTCCATTCTATGCATGTGTGACCCAACATTACTGCATAACACATGCGCACTGCATTGACACTTGGGCTTTGTTCACTCCTTACTATAAGAGGGGTATTTGTTCATCTGCCAATAATGGGATTTTGGTACCTACCGGTAAATCCTTTTCTCTGATTCCACAGGAGACACTGGAGGTGCTTATGCTGGGGTATAGAGGCGTGGATAACTGGAGCCGGCACTTTAAATAATTTAGAAGTGTGAAGCTCCTCCCCCTCTATGCCCCATCAGCCCTTTAGAAAATGAAGACCGAGAGGAGATGGAGAACAAGCGGAGTAAGAAAAGGAGAGAAGAACACACAATAACTGTATCATACAACATACGGAATAAGCCGAACAGGCAGGCAAAGAGCGCAGAGGTGGGCGCCCAGTGTCCCCTGTGGAATCAGAGAAAAGGATTTACCGGTACGTACCAAAATCCCATTTTCTCTTTCATCCACTAGGGGACACTGGAGGTGCTTACACTGGGGACGTCCCAAAGTTTTCCCCCACGGGCGGGAGCGCTCTGAGGCACCTGCAGAACTAGGCGGCCAAACCGGGATGCCGAAGAAAAACATATCAAATTTGTAAAACTTGACAAACGTGTGAACTGAAGACCAAATGGCCGCACAGCACAATTGTGACGTGGAGGCTCCTCTACCGGCCGCCCATGACGCACCCACAGGACGAAGGAGGCAGACGATCGGCACTAACATAAGCCAGATGAATAGTCAGCTGAATCCCACGTGCCAAAGTCTGCTTATACGACGGACAACCCCTCCAAACAGCATCATAGAGGACAAAAAGCGACTCAAACTTAAGGAGGGACGCTGTCCTGGCAACATAGGTGCAGAGAGCCGTAACCACATCCAAGGCAGAAGAACCACCAGAGTCCTCCACCAACGACGGTACCAGGAAGGAAAGCGGCTACAGTCCGGAGTTCCGTCCTATCAGCATGAAACACAAGGTAAGGTGCTTATCAGACATAGCCCCCATTCTGAAACTCTACAAGTCGAAGCAAAAGCCAGAAGGAGGACCGTCTTTCAAGACAGGTACTTAAGATCAACATCCTCCAAAGGTTCAAACATGGGCGACTTAAGAAACAGAAGCACTAAGTTTAGATCCCAGGGAGCTATTGGAGGTACGAAAGGGTGCTGCGCGCACAAGACCCCTTAAAGAATGTCAGCATCTCAGGAAAGAAGGCCAATTTCCTTTGAAAGGAAAATGGAAAGGTCAGAGACTTGCACCTTTAAGGTTCCTAGACGAAGGTCAGAATCCAGACCTGTCTAAAGGAAAAGCAGAAACCGTGGATAAACGAAAAGTCCTAGACAGAAGACCCCGACTGGAACACCATGATATAAGCACGCCAGAAGCGATGATCATGCGCAGCCGAAACTGGCTTCCTGGCACGTATCATGGTGGGAATAACCGCGTCTGGGATGCCACTGCGTCTTAGGATATCGGTTTAAAGAGCCACCCCGTTAAACGCAGTTGCGCTAAGTTGGGGTGTATGAAAAAACCCCGCTGTAGAAGATCCGGGCGCATAGGAAAGGACCACGGATCTTCTGTCAATAGAGACCGAAGGTCCGAGAACCAAATTTTTCGAGGCCAGTTCTGAGCCACGAGAATTACAGAGGCTGTCTCTTGTTTATCCCTTTTTAGAAGACAAGGAAGACGCGGAATCGGAGAAAAAAGTAAACAAAGTCGTAGATCCACTGACTTGTAAGAGCGGCTACTGCTTCCGCCTGCGGATCTCGAGTTCTTGACACGTATACTGGGAACAATTCAGTCGTGACACCATGAGGTTCACCTGAGGACATCCCCATCGACGTATCAGCGCGCTGAACACGTCTGGATGAAGCTTCCATTCTGGATATCCTGTCGACTTAGGTAATCTGCTTCCCAGTTGTCCACACCCGGGATGAATACCGCCGACAGGATTACTTACTGGTTCTCGGCCCACCGGAGGATCTGAGTTACTTCTCGCATAGCCATGCGACTCCGAGTTCCTCGTTGGCCGTTGATGAAAACGACTGCCGTCGCGCTGTCAGACTGAACTCTTCCCGGATGAGCCCTTTAGAAACTCTGTTGCCTCTATCAGAGCATTGTTCGCTCTGAGTTCCAACGCATTTATGGCCCACTTCTGTTCTAGAGGGGACCCTTGAACCTGAAAGTGGTAATCGAGGACTACTGCTCTCCATCCTCGGAGGCTGGCATCCGTAGTTACGGTGATCCAGTTCCACACTCCGAATCTCCGGCCCGCTAAAAGATTGGTGAATTGCGTCCACCAGAGAAGGCCACTCTGGTAACTGGCTCAGACGGATCTGTCGCTGTAGAAGCAGATGAGACCCTGACCCCTGGAGTGAAACCAGCCGAACTGTAGTGCTTCGAAAGCAGCTACCATCTTTCCTAAGAGACGCAGACAAAGAAGCATTGACACCTTCTTTGGTCTGAGGACCAGCTGGACTAACCACCGGATATCCCTGGCCTTGTCTGTTGGAAGAAAATAAATAAATAAAAATCCTCTGTGACTGATCTGATAGAAGAGATACTGATGGAGCCTTGAGCAACAGATCGTCCAAATAATGGATTATGTTCCCTCCTGATGACCGAAGGAGAGCGATCATGACTGCTATGAGTTTGGTGAATATGCGGGGAGCCGAGGATAATCCGAACGGCAATGCCCGAAACTGGTAATGATCTTTCAATATGGCAAAATGCAGAAAAGCTTGGTGTGGTTCCCATGGGAACATGGCGATAAGCATCCTTGATATCCAGGGATAATAGGAACTCCCCTGGTTCCAAGCTCGCAACAACGGACTGCAGAAATTCCATTTTGAAACGATGCATCTTTAGATACAGGTTGAAGAACTTCAGGTTCAAGATGGGCATGACCGCACCCTCCGGTCTGGGCACTGCAAAACAGGCTTGAGTAAAACCCCATACCTCGCTGATGCTCCGGAACCGGAACTTTGCGTCCGCCTGCAACCACAGAGCTCTGCATCCTGAAATAGCAGATGCAGATATGCAATCACTAATCTGACTAATATCCTTTGAAGCTTCTCCCAAGTAAACTACAGACTCACGGATGTGTTCTACTAATAGACGTAATTCTGGTCTGGAATTACCCGAGTCCAAACCTGAAATCAGCTGGTCAGCCCAGCAAACCACAGCCTTGTTAACACCG
Organism: Taudactylus pleione; assembly: GCA_031769625.1. Lineage (NCBI taxonomy): Eukaryota > Metazoa > Chordata > Amphibia > Anura > Myobatrachidae > Taudactylus > Taudactylus pleione. The sequence continues at coordinate 7,683,102 of JAUIMM010000113.1, forward strand.
GCGGTAACAAGGGTAGGACTAAGTTGAGCTCCCGTTGCAGTATATATATAGATCTTAGTGTTGTCTCCAACTTACGATCCGAAGTGTCCTTTAAAACAGTAGCTCCCGCCACCGGAAGTGCTGTTTTCTTAGTGAGACGGGAAACAGACGCAGCTACAGGGGGAGGTGTTTCCCACTTCTCCATCATGGATGATGGAAAAGGGAAGCTAGACGGAAAACTACGCCTAGATGCAGAACAGGTGCTTTACCCTCTGCACCATCTCTGGATACACATTAAATAGTCAGTGGATGTGGGATCTGAACCCAGGTCTTGAAATTTTGAATTGTTTCCAGGCCACTGATAATTTCTTGTAAAACTTCCTCCAATTCACCCTCTACGGTATCCTCTGTGGCGAGGAATTCTTCGTCCGACTTCTCTGACTGGAAAACAGTCATTAGAATACGCTTTTGAGACGGGCTTTGGTAGGAAGTGGAGTGTGTAGGCACCGCTGTACCCATCACCTGAACCAGGGTGTCTAGAGACTTGGTAAAGTCAGCTACCCAGGGAGGTTGAGACCTGCGCGCCTCAGCCAACTCCGATGTTAAATTTGACATAACTCCTACCATGTCAGTGGCCCATGGCGGAGCAGGATAGCTAGTAATTGCCATCTGTGAATCCGTTGTTATATAAGCATCACATAACGTGGACCCAGTGGCATGTGGCTTGGTCTGTTTGTTGTTACACTTGGAACAGACAAACAGCCTTTGAGAAGCCTTGGTTCTGTTGGACATGGTACACACAGTCACCCAGAGAAAACACAGCATAACACAGAAAAGACACAGACATATAAAAACAAGAAGGATGTGGGACACAGAGGAGGAGAAACCCCCCTCCCACAGATCAGATTCCCCTGCACCTACACCCCAGTTACTTACAGCCTTTTTATCATGGATGTAATCAGGGGGTGTACTTGTCCTGCAGCACAGGAATGGCAGCAGAGGAATCCAGCCTTCTGTGTCTCTTACACTGCAATCTCCTGTTAGAGATGCAGTATGAGCTGTTGTGTAATGAAGAACGGCAGCCCCGCTGTTATACAGCCGCTTGCCGTGTAGGGGAGAGAGACCCGCGCTGCCTTTAAGCTCCGCCCCCCTTCTTTATGCCCTAAAGGGCGAACAACCTCCTTACAATATGGCTTCTGAGGCCATTAACCTTCCCCCCCCCGTGCGCACAGCGGGCCGCTTACCGCCTCTCTGCCCCGCGTGTAACAGCGGGGAGAGGGAGAGCCAGGCGGGAGGAGGGAGAGCAGGCGCCTGGCTGCACTTGTAGAGCACTAAACAGTGGGGAGAGGATGAGCTCGCAGAGAGGAAGGAGAGCAGGTGGCCGCGCTTGTAGCGCACTTATCACCTGCCCCGCGCTACTGTTACAGCAGGGAGAGGGTGAGCCCGGCGGGAGGAAGGAGAGCAGGTGGCCGCGCTTGTAGCGCATTTATCACCTGCCCCGCGCTACTGTTAATGTCCTCCCCCTCATAATGAGCTGCCCCGCACCAGGGTGAGCCAGGTGCCGCGCTTACCAGCGGGAGGAGGGAGAGCAGTGGAGCCGCGTGTAGCGCTCTGCATTAGCTGCCCAGCATACTATGTAAAACCGCTGGGCAACGGTGGGGCTGGGAGCCGGGGGATGCGCAGGTGGTTACTCACTGCGTTGTCCCCGATAGAAGTCTCTCTGCAGCTTCAGCACTTCTCTCTTCCTTGTTGAGAATGTGCTGTGGCGGTAAGGAGCTGTCAGTGCTTTTCATATAAGCGCTGTGCACTCCTTCCTGCCTCCTATAAGGCAGGGCACCAGGTACCCGGACCCCACCTTTAAAGAGGTGGCAAAGGGTACCTAAAAGTGTCAAAAGATGTAAAAATAAAGAAACCTAAATAAATAAAATATATGTATTGCTGGAGCACAGCAGATTGTGACCAGCTCCATAGGCACATTTTCTAAACTGGGGGCTGATGGGGCATAGAGGGGGAGGAGCTTCACACTTCTAAATTATTTAAAGTGCCGGCTCCAGTTATCCACGCCTCTATACCCCAGCGTAAGCACCTCCAGTGTCCCCTAGTGGATGAAAGAGAAATCTAGTTTTGACCCCAATGCTATACTTGACAAACGCAGCCACCTCTGGTTGCCCATAATAAATAGTGAAAAGATGTTTTCTCCAGAGGTTTTTTGCACAGTTTAATAAATAGACTCCTTAGTCCTTGTAAAATATAGCAATATAGCGATGGAAAGAGATTGACAGACTTCAGAGCCGCACACTAGCCGCTTTGCAAATCCATCTATCTAAAATGCTAATGCAGCAGGACGTGCCTGTAGGAAACACACACCTCCTTGCTGCATCTGCGAGCCCAGCGCTGCAACCAACGTCACAGCCTGGGATCACCATTGCTTCTTTGGCCAGGCTGCATAAGCTGAAGTTTACCAAAGCCTGGTCACCGACGCAGACCCTGGCCTCATCCCTCCTGGAAACCGGGGAACGGTGGCCAGCTGCAATCATGTCAGTCACGCGAGCGAGGTCTCATGACCCATTCTGCACACGCCCAGATCCCAAAATATAGGGTTAGAGAACATCTCTGAATCAGGCCCCGACTCTGATGAGCCCCAATAAAGGCTTCTTTACTTTTAGAAGAACTTTTGTTCTAGTGCTATTCTTTGCTCTTTCTAGCTAATTTGTGTCATGCATCAGTGTGGTGGATATTATGGGCCTGATTCAGTAAGGATCACTATTGCGATCGCAGCTGCGTAATCGCACGCAGATCCCCTGCGAAAATATGCCAATGATTGCAATCACAATGCCATCGCAGCCTAACATAAGGATGCCCAACATCCCCTTACGCACATCTGTAATACTTAGCTAAATAGCTAAACCATCTGTATCATCGGTCCCTCTTGCAGAATTACAGGAGCCCTGACCTTACTTAGAGTTGCTAACTTCATTGCATGCAGTGAGAGCACAGGCTGCGGATGGCATCGCAATGGCTAATTTATGCGCGCCCATGCAACCACATGCACTGACAAACATGTGTTTCTCCGACCACCCCGTCACCACCCCAAGCGGTGCTTCCTGTCAATCACTGTGCGATGGGTCTGCGTAGTCACTGCGATTGCTGTCCAGATCGCAGTGGAGTCTTTGTGCACTGCGATGCATACGCATGTGCCGACTGCTTGCATATTCGCAATAGCGATCCTTACTGAATTAGGCCCTATATCAGTAATTGTAGATGGGATATCATGATTTAATTCTTCTAACTAAAATGTTCAACTGGCTTTCCGCACGTTCTTTTAGTCCCTATTCTCAGATTAACTCTCTGCTGTCTAACTTCGATTTTAGGGCCGGACACTAAGATGCGAACGCACGCTATGGCCGATAATCGCACGTTTCTGCATGCGTATGCGGCAATATGCACTTACACGAGTCACTCATTGCGCACGGGAATTGTGCGCTCGTAGTACACAGACTGGACGCTAATTTGAGTGACAGATAGCGCCGTTTGTGGGTGGTAACAGGGGAAGGTGCTTGTGAATGGGGGAGTGGATGTGCGAACGCAGGCGTGTCTGGGCATCTACACAGCATTTAAGGGGTGTGCATAGTTAGCAAAGAAGCGTCATTGTACACATCACTTGGTTGTATTTTAGACAGCACTGATAGCAGTGCTTGCGGTGGAGTAGGGTCTACCTCAAGCGCTGCATGCAGCTCCGATGGCTCTCGATGTTACCGATTAATCACACACTTCCTAGAGATGACGTGTGTTAAGAAAGAAAGGTGGGCGTCTTTATACCGACGTGCGTTTGCTCTACCGTCGCTCTCTAAGACATAGAGGGCATCCTTCCACCAGACAGTGCGATCGCGGCATTTGCATACCCGGCCCCTTTTAGCTGCGTGAGAGCGCAGCTTAGCGTCCGGGTCTGAATGAGCTCCTTAGATTATAAACTCAATTGGAGTATTTCCAATACTGTAATACTTAGGAATGCTTTCATTTACTTTTTCTCTATGTCCCTGAGTGGAAAAATACTCTGTTCGGCTCTCTCTTTGGGCTTTAGAATATCTTCCACAACTCGCCGACATAAAAAAAAAAGTGTTTGAAAGATTTAGGTAGAACATTACGCTGGGGATAGATCCTCATCACCCTCATTGGGACTGACAGACAAAGGATATGAGATATGCTGAGATCAATAAGCTGAATAAACCACAGATAGACAGACTATCCATTGATTCTGGTAGCCTGATGAGATTGATCATGCCGGCTAACTAGATATTTTTATTTTTGTGTGTGTGTAGAATAATAAAAACACCAGGACTGTCCACCTAGAAATTAAAGTATTACTATATTTTTTATTTAACCATTGGGTTTGAATAATGGAGTCGTTTTCTGGCAGTTGTGTGTGATTTACTATGACAAACTGCTAAAAATAAAAAATACTGACCTAAAGTACTATATGAATCTCAAACTCAAGGACACATGACAGTTTTGCCTTATGGAAAGGACAGGGGAGTATCAATGTACAGTTTGTCAACTATTTGTAGTAGAGATGAGTGGTTTGGTTTTGGATCGGATCTTCCTGCCATGTTCGGACCTCAGAACTAGGCAAAACGACATATTTCATGGACAAAGTCATTTTGCCTTGTTCTGACCTCCGAACTTGGCTGAAAGATCGAGCCAAAACAGAACCGCTCATCTCTACTTTTTTGGCTAGAGACACGTGGACCAGCCTAGAAAAGTGTTGGCATTGGAGGCAAGAACACCACTTGAACATACTAATTTTTTATACCCAGGAGAAAATATAAACTGTTTCTTTGATTGAGCCTTACTTAGGGTGTGCTGTATAAATCTTATTGCCCTTTTCTTCTGGAATTTCGAGTAGATTACGCCACCCTCCTGGATCCTGCCTGTCAGTCTAGTAAAGAGGACAAGATGGGTTATTGATGACATAATAAGTGTCATCAGGTCCCACCGGTGTGTGGGACCTGATGATGGTGATGGTGTGATTTGAGACATTGCGCCCGCATGTTGCCCTTTTGTACACAAAATAGTGCCTTAATGAAGTGTCTGGCCAGTGTTATTGACAATACTTTAAATACAGAAGGAAATACAACGTTAAAGGTCTACTTAATTTAATTAAATAAAAACATCTGTTGTCTTCCCCCTTTACCTGCACTGATAATAGTAATAGCATTTGTGGGAGGGGTGGGAGGGGTCAAGATGCACTCAGCCAATCAGAAGCGGCAGCCGAGTGTCGTCATCATGAGTGTATATTTTGTACCAGGGGTTACCACTTGCAAGAAATAAGCTTCCTGTATATGTATATTTCTTGTGGTCTACATGGGACACATTATATACGCCCCTTACTGTACTTGGCTGATTGCTCGCCCACTCCATTGTGTGTTCTGCCTCCCGAGGAGGCATATGCACAGAATGCATCTAGAATCTACACACTGTTGGCACAGAAGCAGAAGCTTGTATAACATGTATTACTGTAGTGTATGCAACATTTCCAGTAGTATGCTGCAATGGAAAAACCCAATGTATTTACTATGCCAGTATACAATATAGTATATAGGTACAAGTTTGTGCAGGAAATTGTAATCTAGGTTCAGGAAAATTGGCCCATTTAAATTCATTAGTTATTGAGTGGTTGAAAAATTCCATGAGAGTTTAAAAATAGTGAATGTAAAATAGAGCTTTTACTATATAAATATGAGATAAGGCTCTCCAGACTTTCTTGGGGGGATGTATCAAACCTTTCACAGAGATAAAGTGGAGAAGTTGCCCATAGCAACCAATCAGCTTCTAACTGTCATTTCATAGACTGTGCTCTTTATCTCTCTCCAAAGCTTGATACATCTCACCTTCTGTGTGAAATGCTATTGAGAAGAACTGTAGCGAAACACATGGTTTATTCCTCATCTTTTTATATATTGTACTTTATAAATCATAGTTAGAATCTAATTGGTTTCTATGGCAACACCACTTGTTCTCTTTAGAAGTTTTGATACATCTCCATCTCAATAAAATAGCGTCAATCTACATTATGCGATTGCCTACAATTATAAATATCTTCAAGGTATGACATCCTGTACCCAGGTCTGTAATTACTATAAAATTATTTTATCACAGTTCCATGGTTTAACTATAATGCAACAATGTGGTCATGTGTTTTGTTTCCTAGTATAAAGAACGTCACTCCAAAAGTGGGAGAAACGGAAACACGTAAAGCCATTCGCCGTGCCTTTGATGTTTGGCAGAATGTAACGCCATTGACATTCGAAGAAGTCCCCTACAATGAATTAGAAAATGGCAAACGGGAAGTGGACATTACCATTATCTTTGCATCTGGTTTCCATGGAGATAGCTCACCGTTTGATGGTGAGGGTGGTTTTCTGGCACATGCCTATTTCCCAGGACCTGGAATTGGAGGAGATACACATTTTGATTCTGATGAACCATGGACCTTAGGAAATCCCAACCATGATGGTAAGTTCTACCTGTTGCCCATAATTTCAGGTGGTTAAAATGTTAAAAGTTTAACAGCTTCACAATCTATAGAATTAAACTCAACCAAAAGGTCCTTATGTATGTCCAGGAGAGGATAATTCAACTGAGAAAATACCCTGTGGGGGTCACCAGGAATTTGTGGTCACATCTCTTGTACCCCAAGGCACTATACAATCTGAGATTGTTTTAATCTTGTCTTCAAATTTAACGAGGATCAAGGCGTTGTTTATTTTTCAACTTCTCCTTGCTACAATGCATACTTGCTGACTTTCTGGTTGCCCCCTCCGAGTTGGGCAACCACGCCTGGGCGTCGTGGCGCAGCATAGTTGTTGGTATGGAGAGCGTGCAAAAGGATGATCGCAGTTTTTTTGGTGGGGCCCTGACCCCCACTATACAATGCCAAGATTACCGGCATTGTAAAGCTGTGGGGGCGGGGCTATGATGATGTGATTTAGCGTGAATCTCATCATTGTCCACTCGGACCGCTTACATGGGAAGTGGACAGCGCCGGCCGACACGGATCAGCTTCTGGGAGACTTGAATGCTCTTCCGGCGGCCTGGAGCAGTACCCGAGATTCGGGAGCCTCCCGACCATTCTGGGAGAGTAGAGTAGGCAAGTACTCTATGCTATAATGCCTGGATAATAATGTGAATTTGCTACAGTTGGTCTTACTGTATCTCTCATTGCAACAATCGTCTCTAAGGCATGAAACCTAAAAGGAAGGAAAAAAAACAAAACAAAAAAGTTGCCACAAATTAAAATTTTTGCTAATGGTGGACCAAAATGTGTATACAAATTAAGCTAGATGTATGTAAAAATAATGCTGGCTATTTTTATTGGATTTTTATTCTATACCATAAGCCTTTCTCTTATTGAACCTGTAGGTTATCATTATTCACACTTACATATATTAGATAAGTAGAAGTCATTAATGTCTGTGGGCCTAATTCAGCAGCAAACGCAATAGCGATTACGCATGCAGTCGATCGATTGTTTGCCATCGCGCATGCGTACAAGCCACACTGCACCTGCGCAGCGATCACATTGCGATTACGGACACACAAAGGAATCCATCACAATTTAAGTGACAGGCTGTCAATGTTTGGGTGTGGTGACAGGGTAGTGGTTGGAGAAACACAGGCGTGCCTGTCCGTTTGAACGCCATTTCATGGGCGTGTATAAATTAGCCACTGCGATTGCAGCCTGAGAGTCCTCTGCTTGCGAGGAGACTTGCAGTTCCTGCGGCTGGTCAGAACTGCTGTAATTGTGCGTGGCGGGCCGATGTGCGTTGTATACACAGAAGTGCGAGGTTGAACGTATATGAGAAAGCAGCAGTGGGCGGCTCTATGCTGGCTGAGCTGTGGCAGGCATTAGCATATTTTTTTTCGCAGCTACGTTGCGTGTGCTTTCGCAGCTGCGATCGCAATTGCGATCTGTACTGAATGAGGCCCTGTGTATGTTAATTCTGTTACACTGTCCTGAGTACACAAACATGAAGAGGTCTATCTGTAATGGTAAAGTTTGTATTGCTAGATAAATACATAAATACACTATGTCACTGCATATGTAAGTATTGGATTGTAAACTGGTTACAAAAATGTATCAAGAATGTCAGATAAGACTGACATTTAATTTTCTGAATTGTAAGGAGTAAAAAAAGGAACACTTCATAATATCGTTTTACATTTTTCCCAAGCATCTGTCATGCAGCATATTAAAATTAAATTACATGTTTGATAGTTCCTGTTCAATAAATCATCCACCAACTGAATAATTTGAGATAATATAAAGAGTATAACCATTAGTAGATGTAACTTTATACTATTTTGTATTCTTTTGTGTTGTTGTTATTCAAATCTATGTTGCAGGATTCAGTGATGGAGCTTTCAGCAGGAATCCCATTAAAAATGTATTTTGGAGTTTGTTTGTTCTTTAAGATAAATCAGTGTTGCAGGCTGTAAGAAGGTTGTTGGTGTTTACCATTTTTTTCTTTTATCTTGCTATTTTCGTTATCTTGCTATTCAGTATTTATTTTGTACAGTGTCATGGATTACTAGGTAATCAGTCACATGGCACATTGTGCAGTGAGCAGAGAGGCTTTGGAATAGATTTATGATATATGACCTCCGTCTGCACTGTAACATTCTTTGCAACCTTCCCCCCGGCGCTGATAATGCTGGCGGTTAAAATGCCAACGGTGGAAATCCCGATGCACGCAGGTAAGTATTCTAGCCCTACACCTAACCCACCTTTCCAGCAGCCTATCTCTAACTCTCCTTTCCTGCAGCCGTACCCAATCCGTCCTCTCCCCCCCCGCCGCAGCCTAACCCTCCCCTCCCGCAGCTTAACCCTCCCCATAGTGCCTAACCCTAATACTCACCGTCAGGATCGCGGTCATCAGAATTCTGACTGCTGTCGGAATTCCGTCGCCGGGATTTTGTTTGCTGACATTGTCTGCGCCGGGATGGTGACTACATCCCGTCTGATCCTACAGTAGTTATTACTGGTCAGGAGCAGACCCGCCGAGAGCCGCGGCGGGCTCGGGTAAAGGGGGCGTGGCCTAATCGAGGGAGGCGTGACCACGCCCCCTTTGAGGAAAGTGCCCCAAAGCGGCGCTGCGCACTGGCGAGGGCGGAGCTCTGAGCCCCACTCAGCCCAGCGCATAACCAGTGGGGAGCGCGATCAGCTTGATCGCTCCCCCACCCCACAGGCATAGGAGACTGCTGTGGCTGCTTCTTAGGAGCCGCGAGCTGTCTCCTAGTGCAGCCCAGCACACAGCAGCGTGTGCTGGGCTGCTGTGATGAAAGAGGGGGGGAGCGGTACCGGACCGCTCCTCCAGCAAGCCCGGGCCCGGGTAATTTGTACCCACTCCCCCCCTCTCGGCACCCCTGGTCGGGAGAGGAGGGCAGATAGCGCTGGCCAGATAGGCTACTTAGTTACTGGAAGGAAAAATGAGGGAACCTATTTAGTTTTAGAAAATTCGCAAAAAATAAGTGTTAACAATAATGTAATAACACCATGGGCCAAATGTAATAGGGTGAGAATTTAGAAAATATGAGAGAAAACTCTCACATTTTTAAACACAGCCAATGATATAAAGTCACAGAACATGGAAACTTGCATGTTTTTCAGACTCAAAAAACTCTCATGATTTAAACTCTCATCCAGGTGTTTCCTGTTTTGAAAATAAAACTTGATCAATGTATTAGTGTGAGAGTTTTACTGCTAAACATTTTCTAAACTCTCACCATAGGCGAAACTAGAGATCTGGTAATGGGTGGTCCCAGTTTTAGCACCATGTCAGATATTGGGAAAAAACCACCAGTGGCGCCCTTACCCATGGTGTGACCTGGAGTAAGAAGGTATGTTGTGTGCGCGGCGTAGCCGCGCGCCACAAAAAAAATGGGCGTGGCCTCTTGATCAGGGGGCATGGTCACTTGAGAAGGGGGAATGGCCTCGCAGCCCGAACCCCAGTGGTCTGGTGTGTGTCTAAGAAGTACGGGTGAGCACTATGCAGTGACGGCTCCCTCACACTGTCAGGAGCCGAGTGCTGCATTTGATGCTACAGTGCAGCACCCGGCTCCTGTCACCTTGTTGTCACCCCTAGGCGGGTTTTTGGGACCCCAGTAATTTTGAAAGTCTTTTCTTACCTATATGGTGGTTTCTCTGCAACGGGGAACCTCTGAGGAATTTGAGCCTCACTGGGCAGCGTCTTCACCCGGTATTCACTATTCATGTAGGAAATAACATTGACTGGAAGATGCCTGTTTATGTAGAAATATAACCCATGTCATCATCATAACCAGATAATGTATACTGTAGTAACAGAAGCTTTTGTGCATGAAAAATGTGAATTTCCCTGATCAAACTTCTGTGTCTCTCCAGGCTCTCCTTAGTTACTCCAGACCTCCCAATGTCTCCATCCCTAGGCCCCCCTGTGGTTCTCCAGGCTCTCTGTGTCTCTTTATCTCCAGGCCTCCATGTCTGTCTATCTCCTGGCCCCCTGGTCTCTTTCCATCCCCGGGACCCCCTGCGTCTCTCCATCCTCAGGCCCACCTGTGGCTCTCAGCCTTATTCCACCAGCCCCAGTGTGCATCTCTCAGCCCCATTCCCCCAGGCCCAGTGTGCGCCTCTCAGCCCCAGTGTGCATCTCTCTGCCCCAGTGTGTCTCTAAGCCCCATTTCCCCGACCCCAGTGTGCGTCTCTCTGCCCCAGTGTGTCTCTCAGCCCCATTCCCCTGGCCCCAGTGTGTCTCTAAGCCCCATTTCTATGGCCCCAGTGTGCATCTCTCAGCCCCATTCCCCTGGCCCCAGTGTGCATCTCTCAGCCCCATTGACCCAACCCCAGTGTGCGTCTCTCAGCCCCATTTCCCCGACCCCAGTGTGCGTCTCTCAGCCCCATTTCCCCGACCCCAGTGTGCGTCTCTCAGCCCCAGTGTGCGTCTCTCAGCCCCAGTGTGTGTATCTCTGCCCCATTCCCCCAGCCACAGTGTGCGTCAGCGTCATTACCCAGCCCGTATCACCCCAGCCCTGTGTTAACTCCAACCCCCCCAGCCCTTTGCAGTTCAGCTCCAAACCCCCACAGCCCTGTGCAGTCAGCTCCAACCATACCCCCCAGCCCACTGTGCAGTCAGCTCCAATCCCCCACTCCCACTCAGACCTGTGCAGTCAGCTCCAATCCCCCCAGCCCTGTGCAGTCAGCTCCAATCCCCCCCAGCCCTGTGCAGTTAACTCCAACCTTCCTCCCCAGCTCCCCTGTGCAGTCAGCTCCAATCCCCCATCAGCACTGTGCACAGCTCCAATCCCCCCTCCCCCCTCAGCACTGTGCACAGCTCAAAACCCCCTTTCCCCCCTCAGCACTGTCCACAGGTACAATCCCCCCCCCTTCCTCCCTGCAGTCGCCGCCAGCACTTACCCCCTGTTCCTCTGTTTTGCTGCTTGTTGCGGGAAGAGCTGTTGCCGAGCATGTGCAGCAGCTCCCCCGGTGCCCATCTTTTTTTTTTTTTTAAGTGAACTGGACTAATGGGTGGTCCTGTGCACCCCCGGACCACCCCCCAGTTTCGCCTATGACTCTCACCCTTTTACATTTGGCCCCATATGTTTTTAACAGTGACAGGTCCACTTTAAAGCTACATTATAATTAAACATTATTGAAAATTATGGCAGAATATCTTGGTGCATCAATACAAAACTAACACGTTTTGCACTGCAGATTCAGTTCTACCTCTTTACAGACGACCATCCCGTTTGGAGTCTTATTTATCTGTGTATACTAACTATTAACTTGTAACTTGTTTATAGCAACTGTCACACTTAGGGCTTTATTTATCAGAATCTGTATCTAATGGTGCATTCACAAGGTCAGATTTGTCAGTTCAACGATGAACGATTAAACGATTTTTACAACGATTTGAACAATTTCTTCAGCGATGAACAATTGAACGATTTCTGACAGTATTAAAATGAATTAAATCGTCCAAACCTGTCTGCAAACACAGTCGATGTCAGATATCGTTATCTGACATGCGGGCATGCGTATCGTTGGTCGATGCATGCCCTACATGTCAAAGATATGAACGTTTGAACGATTTTTACAATCGTTATCGTTCATATCTGATAAGAAATCTGACCGTGTGTGTGCACCATAAGATGCGGATGTGATCTGAAAAAATAACCAGGATTCGCAATACGATATTTGAATGCAGTGCAAGAATGTATCAAATATTTCATAAAGGATCACAGCTTGCGAGAAAGCTTTGTCCATGAGAATCCACTTTTCAGGGTGTTATTTGCAAAAAAATACCCTGACAGTGTGACCACACATGCCAGGGCATGGAAGGCTGAGTTAGTGTAGGTTAGACGCCATACCAGGTGGCGTTGTTATTGCAGGGCTCCCTTCCGGTATTTTGTAACAGTTTCAAGTATGGGAAATGCAATTTGCTTACTAAATAAATGCGATAATTAGGGCTTGGAGTAGAATTTAGCGAATTCTCCTCCAATTGCCCTTTTGTACATTTAGGTGATACTACTAATAATAATGTTCACATTATTTTAGTAAAAAAAAAAAAAGATTGATAAATAAGGCCCTTAATATTCACTCTGAGCAGTGCCCAGGCGTTATTCTTTTCCATTTGTGGTCACCACGACCCTAGCAGCCCGTGGCCGTCCTGTTACCTTGTTTGGGTTTTTGGTCTCCACCTATAAGCTACCTCTCACAGTACAATATAAGCTATCTTCCTTTAGTAAGACACTGGTGTTCTCACTGGTAACTCAGCAGCTCAGTAAATAATTGGTGGAAAGCAAACGCTGGCAACTTATGTACCAGCTTGGTGTTTCCTAGCTGTACATTCTCAATGTTAACCTAAGTGGGTAGTGTGTCAGGTCCAAGTGGCTATTATATTACAGAATACGGTAAGGACTGTTTCCTTGCATTACCAAACAAGAACTGCTGAACAAGAAATCTCTCCGACCTACCATCATCACCATATTTTGCACCGTGTTTTGCTTTGGAAGTTCAGGAAATCTGACCCTTCCCTTCTTTCCCTTTAACGCAATATATTCTAAACATTGTATCTGACTGATGTAATATATAGGGACAACAATCCTGCGTAAATATAAGCTGCAATAAAGGTTTCAAAATATTTATTTTCTGCTTCTATTTTTAAGTCTTGATGGCTGAAAAGTGACATTCTATTTTGCACATGGATAAATGGTTCTTTGTCTACTTTCTAAATGCAAAACTACTTGGCATTGTTTTTCAGATGTTTACTTCAATGAACCTTTTGATAGATAGTAACAAATGTGCAGGAAATGATACCACAATTAGCGCTTTGTGCTAGAAACTCTTCTCAGCTTGTTTTTGCAATAACAAATACAAGTGGTTGTTCTATATGCTGAAAATAGAAGTGCTGTAGGGTGAATGCAATTTTGTACTCTTCAGGCTAATACTTTAATGTGGGTCTCTGAACTGGAGCATTCACAGAGGGGTAACCATCCTAAGTACTCTATATGTATAAGTAATGTTCTAGAACAGGGGTGGGGAACCTTTTTCTTTCCGAGGGCCATTTTGATATATATAACATTATTTGCAGGCCCGGTGCAGGCCACGCCCCTCCATGTGATGTCACACAGGGGCGGGGAAACAATCGCCGGTGATTACAGCAATGCCTGGAGCATCCTGAGGATGCTTCGGGGAGCTGTAAGGGCAGCGGTGTGACCGTCTGAAGCATCCTAAGGATGCTCCAGGCGGCATTGCTGCATAGATTCTGGCCGCAGGGTACCATTCTAGGCACCCTGCTATCCAGATGAGACTACCATAAAAAAAGCTCAGTGGGCCAGACCAAATGATTCCGCGGGCCTTCCGCGGTTCCCCATCCCTGTTCTAGAATAAGGACAGGATGGCTGTGACATGGGCAATGTAGAGGTTGGGATCTGCATGGAATGTTGTGTGTTCTGTGCTATGCAGCTCTCATAGGGTTGGTTTACGGGATCCCGGCGGTCGGAATGGCGACGGCCAGTATATCAACAGCGGCATCCCGATAGAATCCCCTATCACTCCCCCCCACTCTCACAGCCTAACCCTAACACTCACCTAGTGCCTAATCCTAACCCTAATACTTACCGTTGGGATTCCGACCACTGTCAGGATTTCAGTGCCGGTATTATGAGCTCCAGCAACCCGACCGCCAGCATCCCGACCGCCGGGATGTCAACTACATTCCCCAGTGCATATTACAGCCTCACACTGGCTGATGAAGAGTTACCCTGGTAACACACTACACCGTCGGACTCATCGATCAACGGACCCACAGACAGAGTGGCCGATTTTGGTAAGCACCAATTGGTACACACAGGCAGATGTACCAGAATATCTGCTTTAAGCTGGGTACACACTATGTGAAATATCGTTCGTACAGCCAACGAACGATATATCACTAAGGGCATCTGTCCGTGTGTACAGCCGATATGTCTGTGAACGATGTCCTTCACAGACATCTCGCATCGGCCCTGCACGATGGCAGATGCCAATATATCTTGTAGATATATCAGTAAATCTGCCTGTATGTACGGCCGACCCACCAACCGGCCCACACCCTGGCCGGCCACAGTACCTGCCGACACTGACATCACAACTGTCTGCGTATAAGTCCCTGTCTGGATGTATGGCCTGTCGTTACACCTATACAGGCATTGGCTGACATAAGTATCAGATGCATGCAAATCTGCATAAGTACATACTGCAGTAGGACTCTTCATTAGGCCCTAAGATTGCATTATATACTGGGCAAATGAGCTGGTGCTGGTAGGTTTGAGAAGCCCCATTGCAGCTATTGTCCCGAAGCCAAGGAATCTGTATGACTACACACTGGTGCAGAGTAAGCACTATGGGTCTGATTCACTACGGAACGCAACTGCGAATGCAATAGCGATTAGATCAACTGCGATAGTATTCTAATCCATTGTGATCGCAATGCCGCTGCAGCACTACACAAGGACACCCACTTTACCTTACACACATCCGTAATGTTTAACAAGACTGCGAGACCATCGGTACAATCGAGTACCAACACAGCCTCACGCACACTGGCACAAGCCCTGACCTTACTCAGAAATTGCTAACTACTACGCATGCTATCGGGCCTCAGGGATAATTTATGCATGCCCCTGCAATGGCGTTTTAAACACACTGGCACGCTTGCGTTCGGCCGACCACCCCCCGTCACCACCCACAAGCGGCACTTCCAGTCAATCACTCTGTGATGAGTCTGCGTAGCTGCTGCGATCGCAGTCCCGATCGCAGTGGCTGGTTCGCGTTATGTGCTATAATGTAGGCCTAGTACAGTAAAGGCGTGCTTATGTAAATGCAGACCTGCAGAAACACGCATGTACGCCTGCTAGGTGGCTCTTCTTGTGCTGCAAGGAAGGTGCAAATACACATTACCGATGCCATCATAAACTAGGCACATATGCCGCTGATGTGGGGCGTGCGCCTCTTGACCCATGTTCATCTTGTGAAAATAACAGTGGCCAAGCTAATGTCACACTCTCTTGACTGGTTACAGTCTAATGCATTTTAATTGCTTTACTTCCATTATGTGCTATTTTGCTCCCAGTAGAATGAAGACTCAAAATCATTTTTCCCTTAACAACGAACACATTTTATGTTGATGAAACATAGCAAGTACAGTTTAATTACTTGATTGCCAATCATCTGAAAACTTGTAATTACCCTGAGGTTTTAAGGACCGTTTTCTTTCTATTACAAGCACTCCAGTTCATTCACCTGGGCATATGTGTCTATCTCTGTACTTCAACTGCCAATTTCATCTTCAGCTTATTTTCCCAGTACGTTAAAGTTCATTTTCATATTGAGGACAATAAAAAAAAATATATATATACTCACAGCATTTTAAATGGCCAGTGAAGACGTAAAGGGACATAGCGCCTGATTCAGCAGCGCATGCAATTGCAATTACGTATGCAGATCGATCGATAGTACTGCGGTTATGGATGGACTGAGGAATCCATTGCAAAATGAGTGACCGGCTGTGAGCGTTTGGGGGTGGTTACGGGGGAGTGGTTGGAAAAACGCAGGCGTGCCTGTCTACTTGAACACTGTTTCATGGGCGTGCATAAATTAGCCACAGCGATTGCATACACAGCTTGAAAGCCCACTGCGAGCGGAGACTTGCAGTGTATGCGGCAGGTTGGACCTGCTGTAAATATTGCGTGACTTGCCGATGTGCCTCGATGGTACCGATGTTGACGCAGGTAAGCGACTTTGTACGCATGTGAGAAGGCAGCAAGGAGCGTCTTCATGCCGGATGTGCTTTGGCAGGCATTAGCATATTTTTTCCTTCATCCACAGGGGACTCTGGAGTCAAGACTGTGGAGTATAGATGGGCGCAGAGTGGAGCCGGCTGGTTCTCTAAAATACGTGGCTGTAGGTTGAGCAGAGGTCCCGTCGCGGCTGGCTCCGGGTCCCCCACAGTGTCCCCGCTACAAGTCGAAGAGTACAGGCACTGCATCTAATACCTGTCATTGGAATACAGCGGGACAGATATGGTAGGAGCTGCCTCCGTAACGGTCATCTCAGTAGAGGCGGCCATTTGATTAGGGGGCTGAGCTACTACCTGACATTGAGAATAGAGCGCGTTACAGCTCCTGTGTTTTCACAGCTACTGGCCGCCATTATAGGACAGCTACAGACACCCTGCAGCAGCTCCTTCTGAAACATCTATATCAACCTCTCCTGCCTATTCAGGGGACAGTGAGTTGTTGGGGGTATTGCCTGGGTGCCATTATTGAGGGTTGGTGACACTCCTCCCTCTCTATTGCTGTGCATTTTCCTCTCTATATATCTTCCCTCTCTCTTTCACTGTGTGTCTGAGTGTAAGGAAATACTGCTATCTGTATGTGTACAAGTATGACAGGCAGAAGTAATGCTTCTAAGGCTTCTCAGAAGTTGTTCGCCTGTAGAAAGTGTAATTTTAAATTCACACAGGCTCAGGAAGGGGCTCTTTTATATGAGTCATGCAACTCTGGGGAACCCACTCCAAGGGGTCTATCTAGGTCCAGGTACCCTCCCCTCCTTGGTCCATGCTAGCATGGGTCATCTGAAATCTAACTGCAGAACTAGCTGAGTCCCGCACTGAACGGGAGGCTTCTTGAGAAATTGCTGAGCCGTACTGGGCTCAGGCCTTAGCGTGTTCTATGGAAAGTTTAGTTCAGGTGGTGGGTTCTGGTTCACAGGTCCAGGCGGCGCTACTACAACCTCCGACCAGGAAGAGAGCTGTACTGGTGATACTGCAGTCTGATGAGTCGGAGGACGACCGAGTTTCTGATAGAGGAAGGTGATCTCCTTCAGGATTCAGAGGAAGAGATGCTTCCAGAGGAGGATCCTCAGGAGTTGGAGTGTCCTCAGGGGCTAGATGCTGTCATTCTGGCTGTACTTAAAATTTTGGATGAAGAGTCTCCGTCTCTGACATCTCTTTTTGCTAAACAGCAAAGATCTGCTTTAACATTTCCTATCTCAAAGGAACTTGATGATCAGTTGGCTGTGGCGTGGAAACATCCAGACAAGAAGTTCCAGATGTCTAAGCGTCTTCTTTCATCCTACCCTTTTCCTATAGATAATAGGACTCGATGGGAATCTTCTCCTTCAGTGGACTCCTCTGTGTCCCGTCTCTCCAAAAAGACTACCCTTCCAGTAGTCATATCATTAAAAGAGCCTGCTGACCGTAAGTTGGAACCAACTTTAAAATCCATTTACACCGTAGCTGAGATTCTCCTTTGTCCAACCTTGGTAGGATCCTGGGTCAATAAGGCCATTGAACGATGGGCTGAAGAGTTAGCTAGAGGTTTGCATTCCGGAACGTCAAGATCAGAACTCCTTACTCTAGCGGAACATATTAGAGAATCATCCATCTATCTTGGTGAGGCTTCCAGGGATGTCGCCTTACTTGGGTCCGGATTTCAAGAGGGCGGTGGAAGCATTACCTTTCGCCAGGGATATTCTTTTCGGATCCGAGTTGGATAAGTGGATCTCTCAGGCCACAAGAGACAAATCCACTTTTCTACCGTCCTTTTCCTCGGCAGCCCCATTGCCACGAAGGACTTATTCTGCAACTTCCTTTCACTCCTTTCAGGTTCCCACTAAGTTCCGAGGTCGTGCAAGAGGCTCCTCTGTAGCTTCACAAGGAACAAGAGGTAGTGGAGGTGCAGCTGTCCCCCCTCGCCATCAGAACACAAAACCGGTTGACAAGCCAGTGGCATGACAGGCTACCAGCCCACCTGGGGGCTCCCATGGTGGGAGATCATCTTTCTCTCTTCAAGGAAATGTGGCTTCAAACTTGTTTCGATGCCTGGGTGTCACAAGGTTACTGTATAGATTTCTCGATCCATCCTCCTCATCGTTTCTTCACTACCGGACTTCCAACCTCGGAAATGAAGAGAAGGGTGTTACAGCAGGCTATCACAAGGCTCCTAGAGTCAGAAGTGGTGATTCCGGTTCCAAGACACCAGAGGAATCACGGCTTCTATTCAAATCTTTTTGTGGTCCCGAAGACGGATGGCTCGGTTCACCCTATTCTGAATTTGAAGTCGTTAAAACCTCACTTGACGTTCTTCAGGTTCAAGATGGAATCTCTGCACTCGGTAATAGCAAGTCTGGAGCCAGGGGAATACCTGGTGTCTTTGGATATCAAAGACGCTTATTTACACATTCCCATCTGGGAGCCACATCAAGCGTTTCTCAGATTTGCCATTCAGGATGCACACTGTCAGTTTCAGGCTCTACCGTTCGGACTATCCTCGGCCCCCAGAGTATTCACAAAGGTCATGGCCACCATGGCGGCTCTTCTTCGTCTTCAAGGGGTAACTTTAATCCCGTATCTGGGTGATCTTCTGCTCAAGGCTCCGTCACCAGACCACCTTCTTCTGGATGTATCTACCACTTATCACCTTCTGCTTCAGCACGGCTGGATTATAAACTTTCCAAAGTTGCAGTTGGTTCCTTCATAGTGTCTCTTATTCCTGGGGATGATTCTAGACACCGCCCTTTGGAAGGTGTTTCTTCCAAAAGATAAAGCTGTGGCAATCAAGGAATTAGTCACACTTGTCCTTCAACCCCGGAGAGTCTCTGTGCATTTTTGTATCAGACTACTTGGCAAGATGGTAGCAGCCTTCGAGGCCTTAGATTTCGGTCGTTTTTACTCTAGGACCTTCCGACTAGACCTACTGTACTAATGGTTGGGATCTCATGTCCACATGCACCACTTGGTGTGCATGTCTACAGAGATGCGAATTTCCCTGCTTTGGTGGCTACACTCAAACCACCTCCTAGCCGGAAGGTGTTTCAGTCTGTGGGACTGGGTTATTCTGACGATGGACGCCAGTCTCAAAGGCTGGAGAGCAGTGGTTTTGGACCATCATTACCAGGGCCTTTGGACGGTTCAGGAGGCTCTCCTTCCGATAAATGTTCTGGATCTCAGGGCAGTTTATAACACCCTTCGAGACTCCTTTCCTCTTCTACGAGGGCTGGCAATTCGAGTACAATCAGACAACGCAACCGTGGTGGCTTACATCAATCGACAGAGAGGAACTCGCAGCCGGGGAGCCATGAGAGAAGTATCCCGCATTCTCTGTTGGGCAGAAAGGCACGCCGCGGCGCTGTCAGCCATATTCATTCCGGGTGTTGACAACAGGGAAGTGGATTACCTAAGTCGCCTGGTTCTTCATCCAGGAGAATGGGCTCTTCATCCTCAGGTTTTCCAGGAACTGATTCAGCGATGGGGCAGGCCCCAGATCGATCTCATGGCGTACAGACAGAACCATCATCTTCCTTTTTATTGCTCCCATACTCGGGATCCACAGGCGTTGGTGGTGGACGCGCTGACGGCTCCGTGGCCATTCCAGTTTGTTTATCTGTTTGCACCTTTTCCTCTTCTGCCTCGAGTTCTCAAGCGCATCAAGCGGGAGAAGGTCAGGGTCATTCTAGTCACCCCAAATTGGCTCACAGGGCCTGGTTCTCAGACATACAAATGCTTCTCGCAGCAGATCCTTGGCCGCTGCCTCTTCATCCGGACCTTCTTAAAACAGGGTCCTTTTATCTATCCCACCTTGCACAGACTGCATTTGACGGCGTGACTTTTGAAACCACAATCTTGAAACGGAAGGGTATTCCACGAGCGGTTATCCCTACTATGATCCGGGCTCGGAAACCTGTGACTGTCCCATTATTACCAAATTTGGAAGGTCTATGTGGCATGGTGTGAAAGTCAGGGGTTTCATACCCCTTCTTTTCGTTCGGACCGTCTTTTGGGTTTCCTGCAGACAGGTCTGGATGCGGACCTTCGCTTGGGATCATTGAAAGTTCAGGTTTCGGCTCTTTCTGTTTTCTTCCAATGCAAATCTGCATTGTTTTCCCGAGGTTCAGACCTTTTTACAAGGAGTCCTTTGCATTCAACCACCCTTTGTTCCTCCGATGGCCCCTTGGGATCTTAACTTAGTTCTTTCTTTCCTTCAGTCTATTGAACCTTTGGAGACTGTTGATTTAAAATTTCTTTCTTGGAAGCAGGTTCTGTTGCTTGCCTTGACATCAGCTAGGGGAGTCTCAAAGCTTGGAGTGCTGTCATGCTGCTCTCATTATTTTCCATGAGGATCGGGCAGTCCTTCGTACTCGCCCTGCCTTCTTGCCTAAGGTGGTTTCTTCTTTTCATATGAACCAGCCTATTGTGGTCCCTGTGTTGCACGAGGACCTTCCATCCTCTCGTTCCTTGGATGTAGTGCGTGCCTTACGTATCTGTGTAGACCGAACTGCTTCATTGCGCAAGTCTGATTCCTTGTTTGTTCTGTATGAGGCGGCTAAACGAGGATGGCCTTTTTCTAAGCTTCTAAACAGGTTCTGGCACGTTGGATAAGATTGACTATTTTTCAAGCTTATTTAGCAGCATCCCGGTCCCCTCCTGCTCCTATTTCAGCGCATTCTACGCGTTCTGTTGGGCCTTCTTGGGCGGCTGCCCGAGGAGTTTCTGTCTCTCAGCTCTGCCGAGTGGCCACTTGGTCAGGGACTCATACCTTTCTTCGGTTCTACCGGCTTGACCTCAGTTTGGCCGTTCAGTTTTGCAGGTGTCACAGCGCTCTCCCTCATGTCTGGGTGGCTTTGGGACGTCCCAACAGTCTTGACTCCAGTGTCCCCTGTGGATGAAGGAGAAAACAGGATTTTAGTACTCTCCGTTAAATCTGTTTCTCTGATTTCACAGGGGACACTGGACCCCCCCCCCTGCGCTGCTGTTCTGTTATTTTTGTTGTAGATGTGACTGCTGTGTTCTTGCAGATTGTTACTGTTACTATCTTTTCTTCTGCTTGTTATGTTCTTCCTCCTTCTCTAGAGGTTCTTCCTCTCCGTCTCCTCTCGGCTCTTCTATACTAAGGAGATGAGGGGCATAGAGGGGGAGGAGCCAGTCACATTTATAAATTCTTAAAGTGCCGGCTCCACTCTGCACCCGTCTAAACCCCACAGCCTTGACTCCAGTGTCCCTTGTGGAATCAGATAAACAGATTTAACGGTGAGTACCAAAATCCTGTTTTAGCAGCTGCGTTCCTTGCGACATCGCATTAGCGATCCTTACTGAATCAGGCCCATAGTATTGAAAACATAGTATTGTTTATTCTAAAAACATGTTTGGGATAACTTTACATACTGAGGTCCAGTGCACCAAAGAACAAGAACTGTTTTTTTTTTGTTTTTTTTCAAATTTAACTCTTTTAATCTATCCTATTGTGGAATCAGAGATACTGTAGCCTGTACATTGGTGTTGGTAATGTAAATACACATAGCGGGAGATTTACTGAGAATCGTGTTGGGCTGCGATTACAAATTGGAGCTTATCACCGGAACGTTTCCTGCAGCAAATCTCAAATTAACACTTGGTCGTGTTGTAGCGTGCCAGAGTTCACTCGTATTGGCCCTAAACCGCACATGAATTCCCAAATACCTGTAGCATTTTGAGCAGAAGCATGCACAGATCAGTGACATCCGTGTATGCTTCTGCTTTTAAATAAGAAGCCATTTAACAGTTAATTTTAAATTAAAATTGACGTGGGGTCCCCCCCTCCCAAGCATAACCAGCCATGGACTCTTTGAGCCGGTGTTGGTTCAAGAAATACAGGAAAAAAACTTGGTATGTAATAAACCAGCATCGGACTCTTATAATGAATGGCCCTGATACTTAATTTCCACAAAAGTAGCTGCAAATCTTCATTTTTTTCACCTACTTTTGTAGATAATGAATAGACCCTCACACCTTTGTATTTTACTAAATGATGGTAAAAATCTAAATGTGAACTTAGGGCTTTGTTTCACCCCATCTTTCCCATGTCACAAAGGTAGATGGGGCAGACATACAAACAATTGGTACATAAGACTGGTAGATACATACAGACACAAACTTGAGACACACAGACAGACATGCATGCGACAGGATGTAGTCCCAGCGGTTGGGATGCCGACGCTCAAAATGCCAACGTCGGAATCCCGACCGCTGACATCCTGACGGCAAGTATTGGGGTTTGAGTTAGGCACTATGGGGAGGATACTGTGGGGAGGGCTAGGCTGCAGGGGAGGAGGGAGCTAGGTTTAGGGGTAGAGTTAGGGTACTTACCGGCAGGTGCCAGTATCCTAACCCTGTCGGAATGCCGGCGTTGGGATTCGCACCACTGGGATCCTGAGCGCTGGCATCCCGTACCCAACCCCATGGGACACATGGGCCTAAAGACACATTGCTCACACAGACACATGGAACATAGTATAGTAGAAGATCTTTTTCCGTCAAAGATCTTCCACTCTGATAAAAAGATAATCTACTCCTTAAGAACTCCTCTGTTTCTACTCCTCTCTCAGGTAAGTTTATACCGAAAAAAGAAAAGACCAAAACAAAAGCTCATGGTCCAATATCAAAATTTGAAGCATAAATTCAATTCAATTTTCATTCACAACGTCTATGGGATCTCACGAGATGGCGTACCAAAACTCACAAAAATCGTTTTTTTGCTGTATACATAAAGGTATCTTTTCCCAACAATCCTCCACCACGTGGGATAGTGAACCCTTCACCTCCACCGTACGTAATTGAATTGAATTTATGCTTCAAATGTTGATATTGGACCATGAGCTTTTGTTTTGGTCTTTTCTTTTTTCGGTATAAACTTACCTGAGAGAGGAGTAGAAACAGAGGAGTTCTTAAGGAGAAGATTATCTTTTTATCAGAGTGGAAGATCTTTGACAGAAAAATCTCCATTGTATCTGGATATATGAACAATAAGTATATGTGATATTTTCAGAGAAGATTCCGTGATCATTAGGTTTATGAAGTGATCTTTATTTATATGTCTAGCTCCTTGTCTTCTGCTATATCCAATTGTATATATATTATTGTGACCTTAAGAACTGGGTGGGTCCTGTGTGATACTGTGGGGAAGGGCTGCTTGTGTGCGCACTGTGGGTTTCCGTACAATATTTTTTTAAATTGAGAAGCCAGGTCACATAAATTAACTACCCCCATCCCCCCATCCCGGCATTCCCATACTTACCCCATTTCAGTTGGACGCCTATGTGCTCCCTATAGGGTAGGTCTGTCCAGTCTCCCTAGCAGTGGGAGCCATTGGGGCATGTGTTCCTGCTCCCACTGTGCATACATGTTGGAGACGGGACAGACCTTACAGAATTATTCTGACTTTCAAATTTGTGGCCGCTTCAAATCTATGTGCTAGCTCGCCGATATTTCTACTTCAGGGTCCATAGGGTATCCACAGGATACCTTGGGGTATAGGTGTGACGTCAGTCGCAGGGCACCAAAGAGTTAAGCTTTCAGCCTCCCAGGATGCACTAGGTCCCCCTCCTATACCCCGGGCCAAGGCACCTCAGTTTAGTTTGGTGCCCGGCCGGAGTCGGGTGCACCTGTTGGAGTGGGGGCTAGAAGAGCCCCTGAAGCTTTTTCTTCATGCAGCTGTGGCTGCACATCTGGATGAACAGCATGGACAGTCAGTCCTGACGTCCATGCTGTCTTCCCTACACCCCGCCGGTACCAGAACGCCGGTACTGATCCGGGGATGCTGGTGGGCGTCTGGGGTCACAGCTAGCGGTGACCCCAGATGCTCCGGACCATGGCCGGATTCAAGGGGGACAGAGGTAAGCAGCGGGGTCCCGCGGTGGGTCCCCGCTGATCACATGGTCCTAAGTCCCCAGGCAGGGGGCTCCCTGGGGACTGGCTGCAGCGTGGAGCCAGGCGACCAACCTGCGCTTCCACCACCCCCTGGGACAGCGGACCTCAGCAGAGCGGTAGCGCTGCGGCGTCCCAGGGGTTAAATGCATGCCAGGGGAGCGCGCCTTCCCTGTCTCACAGCCGGCGCCTCCCCCGCTGCACACAGCCCTCTCTGCACTGTGCTGACTGGTCCTGTGTCAGCGCTCCTCCCCCAGGCCAGCTTCTCTCTGCTCCTCGGCGGCCATCTTCTCTGCAACGCATGGTGAACGCTGCTGGAAGTCTGGAAGGAAGCATCGTGGTCTGGGTCCCCCCGCATACCTCTCCTCCGCTGTGGCTCAGGTCTGTGTATGCAGCGCTGTGTCCTACCAGGCCCTGTGTCTGTGTAGTTGAGTGATCAGCGCTGTTAGTGCAGGAATTGTTATTTCTCTGCATTGTATGTGACTGTGCTAGCGCTGCCTGTAACTTTTCTTCTCTAAACTGTCAGCTTTATTACTGTCCCTGATCTTTCTGCTAAAGCTCTTGCGGTGCGGTGCTGCAGGGTGGTCTCTCGCCTATTTAATACTTAATTGGTGAGAGAGGTCACATACGTGGTGCCATCATGTCTGAAAGTGATTTTCCCCTCCGGCTACAGTGTACCACGTGCAAAGTACCGTTAGCGGAGGGGGAGGGTAGCGCGGAGGGCCTTTGCCGGCAGTGTTTGTCCATGGCGCGGCCTATTACGGTTACAGCACCGGTACAGGAGCCGCCCTGGGCTTGTTTCGCTCAGGCGTTAACAGCTTTAGTGGGCCAGTTAGCTCCGCAGCCCGCGTTTACTCCGATGGGTTTGTCCCAGCAGTCTGTGGTGTCGTCACCCATGCAGGGGTTCCCACGACAATTGGTGGTACCCCACAGTCTCCCTATTTCCCCACTCCCGGGTTCTCAGGAGCCAGCGTGGGTTAACTCCCTGACGAGTTCTGTACAGCACTTGTCGGATGTGTTGCAAGGGGAGTCTGTGATGCGGCCTCATAAAAGGCCGGTGGTGTCTCTGTCCGCTCCTTATGAGGATGACGAAGGGACGTCTGATGATGGGGAGATTCTGGATCCTTACGATCAGGAACCTCTCCATACTAAGGACGCTGATGCTAAGTCCAAAGTATATATTCCTGGACTTATTCGGGCGGTCCGCACAGCCTTGGTGATTGAGGACGAAGTTCCCCCAGCGGCTAAATCTAAGTATGCCTTTTTCAAAGATGTGAAGGGCGATGCCACAGTCTTTCCTCTTTCGGGTCAGTTGGTGGACCATTTAGAGGAGGCGTGGAAACAACCTGGCAAAAGATACCAGCCGCAGAGACGCCTGGTGGTGGCTTATCCGTTCGCGGATAATTATTTTGCTAAGTGGGAATCCCCTCCACAGGTGGATTCTCACGTGACCCGTCTTGTCCGTAGTGCCACATTGCCGATGCCATCCATGTCCTCCCTTAAGGATGCTACGGACCGCAAGGTAGAAATCTGCCTGAAGTCCGCTTATTCCCTTGCAGGGGGGGCAGCACGGCCGGCTATGGCAATTTGCTGGGTTGCCAGAGCGATGGAGCGCTGGGCGGATTCATTAGAGGCTTCTTTTGAATCCGACTGTCCGGCCGAACAGGCGGAGTTGATTGGCAATCTCCGTGATTCGGCCACCTACATCAACGAGGCGGCTCTAGACATTAGTACTCTGGTGTCTAGAATTTCTTCAGCAGCGGTAGCTGCTCATCGCACCTTGTGGCTGCGATCCTGGAAGGCGGATGCAGATTCCAAGAAAGGTCTGGAAGCGTTGCCGTTTACCGGAGAAGTTCTCTTCGGTCCGGATCTGGATAAGATTGTGGCCACGCTGGCGGCAGCCAAATCTGCTTGTCTCCCGTCGGCCGCTGCTCCTTCTGGTTCTGGACCATCGTCCTTTCGGTCATCTAGGGCCCAGGGCAGGCCCAAACCACAGTCGTTTCCTCGACAGGCTGGCCCTAAGAAATCGGTCAAGCCCCGGAAACAGGCATGGAGTACCAGACGTCCGGCCCCCAAGCCAGATGACAAGCCTGCGGCCTGACGGTCCGGGTCTCCCCTTGGGGGATCCCAGGGTGGGAGGCCGCCTGCTGCAGTTCTCCCGGTGTTGGTCGTTCACTACGACAGACACTTGGGTTCTGGAGGTGGTCTCCCACGGGTATGCCCTCTCCTTCCGGCACAGACCCCCGGCTCTCTTCTTCACCACGGGTCTACCATCAGACCGGAACAAGGCTACGGAGCTGCGGAAGGTATTGCACACTATGCTCCAGGCTGGAGTTGTAGTGCCTGTTCCATTCTCCCAGAGGGGCCAGGGTTTCTATTCAAATCTATTTTTGGTACAGAAACCCAATGGGTCATATCGTCCGATTCTCAACCTCAAAGCACTCAACAAGTCTTTGCGGGTCCCGAAGTTTCGGATGGAGACCCTACGGTCCATCATTCTGGCGCTGGAACCTGGGGACTACATGGTGTCTTTGGACATACAGGACGCTTACCTGCATGTCCCTATTCTTTTGCGCCATCAAGAGTTCCTTCGGTTTGCAATCCGCAGCGACCACTTCCAGTTTCGGGCGTTACCTTTTTGCCTGGCGACAGCACCACGTGTTTTCACCAAGGTGATGGCGGTCATGGCGGCTTCTCTGCGACTGCAAGGAGTCCGCATGTTGCCGTACTTGGACGACCTGTTATTGGTGGCAGGATCTCCAGAGCTCCTGTTACACCACTTGGACCTGACCATTGCACTGCTGCAACGGCACGGCTGGCTAATCAACTGGCAGAAGTCCACTCTAATCCCGTCTCGGAGGATTCTGCATCTTGGAGCCTTATTGGACTCGGGACAGCAAAGGATCTTCGTGACGGAGGACAAGATCTCTGCTTTACAGTCAAGGGTGCGCAGTTGTCTGCACAGCCGCCGGGTGTCCTTACACTCGGCGATGAGGTTACTGGGCTCCATGGTGTCGGTGTTCGACATGGTGGAATACGCCCAGTTTCACTCCAGACCTCTGCAGCACCTGATCCTGTCCAAGTGGAACGGGCTGCCTCAGTCTCTGAAGTTCCAGACGATTGTGCTCACCCCGGAGGTTCACCTGTCCCTTGCGTGGTGGTTAAAGACGACCCACCTCAACAAGGGACGTCCGTTCTGGGTTCCAAATTGGGTCCTGTTGACAACGGACGCCAGTCTTCGGGGCTGGGGAGCAGTTTCGGGTCCACACTTGTTCCAGGGCAGGTGGACGCCGACAGAAGCGGAGCTTCCAATAAATATCTTGGAACTCCGTGCGGTCTTCAATGCTCTCCTGCAGGCACAGCGGTTTCTCCAGGGTCACCCGGTGCAGGTCCAGTCGGACAATGCTACCACCGTGGCCTACATAAACAGGCAAGGAGGAACTCGCAGTCGGGCGGCTCTCGTAGAGGTCTCTCGGATCCTGGTTTGGGCGGAGCGCAATCTTCCGGCCATATCAGCGGTCTTCATCCCGGGAGTGCTAAATTGGGAGGCGGACTTTCTAAGTCGCCAGGACGTTCATCCAGGGGAATGGTCCCTGCACCCGGACGTTTTTCAACTACTGGTGGACAGGTGGGGTCTTCCAGAAATCGACCTCATGGCGTCCCGGCACAACAACAAGTTGCCGGTGTACGGGTCTCGCACAAGAGACGAAGGGGCGTCTCTGGTGGATGCTCTGTCCGTCCGGTGGACGTTCAGGTTCGCATACCTGTTCCCTCCGGTCTCCCTTCTTCCACGGGTAATCCGGAAATTCAAACAGGAAGGAGGGACGCTCCTGTTGATAGCTCCCGCGTGGCCCAGACGGCACTGGTTCTCAGACCTTCAGGGTCTGTCCGTGGACAGTCCTCTGCGGTTGCCGCTACGACCGGACCTTCTGTCTCAGGGTCCTTGTCTTCACCCGGACCTGACTCGGCTGTCTTTGGCGGCGTGGCTGTTGAGACGGCCATGCTGAGGTCCCGGGGGTTTTCCAGCTCTGTGGTGCGTACCATGTTACGAGCTCAGAAACCGTCTTCCGCGAGGATATACCATCGCGTGTGGCATACGTTCTTCCAGTGGTGTCGACCGAGAGGTTATGCACCGCGGGAGTTTCGTCTGTCTCGGATTCTCGCCTTCCTGCAAGCGGGACTAGATTATGGGCTTCGCCTTGCTTCTTTGAAGGTACAGGTTTCGGCCCTATCTGTCTGGTTTCACCGTAGGATTGCTACAATCCCGGATGTGAGCACCTTTATGCAAGGTGTTCTCCGTATTCAGTCGCCCTTTGTTCCACCTGTGGCGCCTTGGGATTTGGCTGTGGTCCTGAGGGCTCTCCAAGGACCGCCGTTTGAACCACTGGGCTCAGTGGATATTAAATGGCTAACAGCTAAGACTGTTTTCCTTCTGGCCGTTGCTTCGGCCAGACGTGTTTCTGAGTTAGGGGCTCTTTCTTGTAGACCCCCTTTCTTGGTTTTTCATGGGAACAGGGCAGTGCTCCGCACTCGGCCCGAGTTTCTTCCCAAAGTTGTTTCCCAGTTTCATGTTAACGAGGAAATAGTTGTTCCGGCCTTTAACTCACCGGGTCTTTCCGTGGGTGAGGCCTCTTTGGATGTTGTGCGGGCCTTAAGGACTTATGTTGACCGCACTTCTTCGTTTAGGAAGTCGGACGCTTTGTTGTCCTCTATGGCTTCTGTAAAAAGGGTTGGCCTGCTTCAAAGCAAACTTTGGCAGCCTGGATCCGTATGGCTATTTCTGAAGCTTATCTTCATGAAGGCCTACCGGTCCCTCCTTCTCTGAAGGCTCATTCCACTAGGTCTGTGGGTCCTTCGTGGGCAGCTCGACGTGGTGCCTCGGCAGTTCAGATCTGCAAGGCTGCTACGTGGTCTTCTGTCCATACCTTCGTGAGGTATTACAGGTTTGACACCTTCGCCTCTCAGGATGCTTCCTTCGGGCGGCGGATTCTCCTTTCTGCACAGGAGCGTCCCCACCCTTAAAGGATACTGCTTTGGGACATCCCCAAGGTATCCTGTGGATACCCTATGGACCCTGAAGTAGAAAATATGAGATATGGTAAGAACTTACCCTTGTTATCTCTATTTCTACGAAGTCCATAGGGTTCCACAGGACTCCCGCCCTGTCGCACCTGTGCTGCAGATGGGCTTTGCTCTGGTCACGGGTTTTCCGTCTCCCTCTGGTGAGAATGTGATTCTTGTATGTGTCCAGATCTTTGTTCTCTCTCTTCCTTCTCCTCCTCCGGCCTATGGCTTGGTAACTAACTGAGGTGCCTTGGCCCGGGGGCGGGGTATAGGAGGGGGACCTAGTGCATCCTGGGAGGCTGAAAGCTTAACTCTTTGGTGCCCTGCGACTGACGTCACACCTATACCCCAAGGTATCCTGTGGAACCCTATGGACTTCGTAGAAATAGAGATAACAAGGGTAAGTTCTTACCATATCTCATATTTTTACGGCTTGCAGACTATTGTATATATCATATTGTATTAAAAACTATATAATAATGTGAAAAATGCCAAGATTAAGATATCTGCCTACCACAAAATTGTGAAAACAGTACTCAGTGACCATGGTTTCTCAGTGATACCGTACTTGAAGAACTATTCCTTAGAAAAAATTAGAGCATGTATGTAGTGCAGTATTTTTATGCAATCATTATATTAGCAATGGTAACATAAGAGTACATAACAAGCGCTTTTGATTGTGTTCGCAGAGGTAACTCCATTAATCTCATCATCTTCAATTAATGGAGCACAAAAATAGCAGACAATTCAAAAAAATCCACACTGAGATCACGACGCTCCTGAACGCAAGTACGAATGCGAGAGGGTACTGTGACACTGGAATCGAGTTCCAATATCACCCTGTTTACTGGCCGCGTAATGCCACTAGTAAACACGCGTATTTTGATTCTAGTAGATGTCTAACCATTTATTTTCTACATTACAAGGTACAGAATTAAATGCTATAGTTTACAAGTTACTATTCTGAACCAGTTATATTTGAAAGTGTTAGTAGCTTTGTACAAAAATTCCCTGTGTATACGTTTTCTTGTATTTGACAACAGAGCCCATTGAAATTCATATAAAAACTAAAGTTGCACGTTTTTGGGGACATAGCAGTGAGACAAGCCCAGCATCTGCCTGGTAAGCAGTGGTTTCCCACTGACATGATACAGCTACGGGATAATAACCAGCAGCTGCACTGAAGTCTCAGAAATAATAATAACACACTTGCATCGCCTGGCCTTGAAATAGCTTTTGTTATGATTTGTTTAAAACAATGCCAAGCACTATAACTCTGAGGAGTCTGGGCAAGAACTTCCTTTTTTCCACAATCTTTGTTTGCAAGATGCACAGTACATGCACGACATCACCTGGAGGAAACGACGGCCATTCCCATAATTACTGACGGTAGTATACAGGCTGAATGCAATTAACTTTGTTGCCAATTTGTTATCTGAGAAGTGGACATAGGGCAATGCACCTGGCTGTATTTAAGTAACATAATAGCTGCTTTCTTCTGAATATTGACTTAACTCATACAGTAGACAATTTTACTTTGCGCTTTGCTTTTAACCGACAACAGGAATCCTTGCTAAGTCAGTCTTGTTTAGCATCGACTCCTATTGCCGTTTTAAAATTTTAAACTAACAGTCAAAGCCGCAGATGATCAGCAGCTTTGGCAATCCACCCATATTTGCTGCATTATGCAGACATTAGCAGCAGAAATATCTTATTTTATAGCGTGCAACTTCAGAGGTAGTTAATGATACAGTACTGCGTCTGTTTTTGAAGCAGAAAACCTGAATGACTTGATCAATTTTTCATCTTTAAGAAATATAGGGGTCTATTTACTAAGCAGTGTTAGGAGATAGAGTGAAAAGTGATAAGGTGCCAGCCAAACAGCTCCTAACTGTCATTTTTCAAACACAGCATGTGAGATTACAGTTGGGAGATGATTGGCTGGCACCTTATCACTTTCTTATCACTTTTCACTCTGTCCTAACACTGCTTAGTAAATAGACCCCATTGAGAGAGTTTTTTTCATGGCTGAAGGCGGGATGTACTAAGCATGCGGTGCATCCCGCCGGTCTTCGGGTACATACCGCAGTTGATTACCGTGGTATGTAGGACGGAGTACATTTCATATGCAAGGAGTTAATTAAACACCCAAGCCCTGTCGGTGTCGGCCTCTGGACAAGAAGGGGCTAGTTGGTTAGTGAGTTAGTGTTGTGGGGCGGGGTTAGGTTTGGTTAGCCTATAGGATTGACAGAGGGTGGGTCAGTGCTATTTCAGAGTTGCTGCTTGGCAGCCATTTTATAGAAATTTCTCTGGTCGGCTGTTTCCCGCCCTCCCTCCCTTATTCATTGAGTTGTTTGGTGTCGACTTTTCTTGTGGCGGGAAAGAACGGTAGCAGTCGCCATCTGTCTTTGGAGCTTGAGGTGCTCTCCCTTCCAATACATGGCTTAGGCTGATTTTACCCTACTGGGGTCAGCGGCAACCACCTAACCAGGTGGGCCTCACGTCGTGTCATTTGGGTGGGAGGTGGATACCTTGGGCATGGTAATGGGCTGGCTGCTCGCCTTCCATTTAGAAGATCGGTGTGAGTATGCAGTTGGTGATCTTGCATTTTGGGGCCGTTCTTTCTGTGCCACCATACTTTGTCTGTCTTTCTTTCTTATTCTATTAGTTAGTTCAGTTATACATTAAATAGTTTAATTAGTTTAAAATTAAATAAAGCTGACCTTCCTTTCCCCTTATACAAGTCTCTGTGTTGTTATTTCATTATGATTGATGATTTACCCTGCACTGTTAGGAGAGAACACTCATCAGGCGATGGGGAGTTTAGTACCTAGAATATCGCAAAGGACAGCTCTCCCGATAAGAGCTGTCCTTTGCGATGGCTCCGGAGAGAGGGACTTCCGGGTTTAACACCCAGAAGTCCTTCTTGCCTCCTTCTGTGCATGGGGGTGATGGTAGGGGAGCATCCTGATAAGAAGCCCATAGGTTTCTACTGGGTAATGCCGCCAGAAGGTGGCGTTATCCACCGGGACAAAGCTGCTTGTACTTATGGGGAATGCGGTAACCCCCCTGAAAACAGCAAAAGTCTCAGCTTCAAAGACGGTTTAAGAGAGGAGAGGGCCCATGTGGAGGCTCTGGAGCTCATTCAGAGCCGCTCGCAAAATGCGAGCGCTCGATCTGACTGAGGGCGGCCGTTTCTAAGTTTAGAGCCGGCCTCCTGGCCGCTCGCTAGGCTGTGGGTGACCACCCACAGCTTTAGCAAGCGGCCAGGTTGATGGTCGCGATGGTCTTGACCATCGCGACCATCGGGGCTTGCGACTAGACCCTTGTGGTAGGGTCTCATCTGCCGCAAGACCTAGTGAGCTTTCAGCTATATTACAGCCGGAAGCTCACCACTGACATCACGAGTGATGTCAGTGGGGCCGTCCCCAAATGGCAGGAGTTCCATCAGGAAGCCTCTTTGTGTAGCCACCCCCGCCCCGCCTACAAAACGGGGCGAGCTGTCGATCACCATCGACAGCCGCCCCTATTGTAGTGAGTCCCAGAGTGAGAGAATTTCTCTCTCGCTCCGGGGCTTGTGCACGCGTAGTGCGGCCGCTGCGCATGCGCAGGGCCTCAATATCGACAAGCTTGTGAGCGCATAGGCACTTGCGAGCGGGTCTGAATGAGACCCTCTGTGTAGGCCCCATCTTGTGCCAGAGTCTACTTGCGCATGCGCGGGTCTCTGGAAACATGGTGTCCATTCCACATTCCTGGAGACATTTCTTTTGAGCATGCACAAAACAACGCCAATGCTCATCTTACACTTGCATCTGACTCTAAATAAGGGCCACAGATTAAATATGGGCCTGATCCAGGAAGGATCGCTATTGCACAGCTGCACGCAGGCAATGGCGATCCTTGCTATTATGCAAATGCAGCAGGAGTTGTATGACACCCCGTGCTTCATTTGCGATCTTAGCACTGCGACGGAGGTCGTAGGCTGTGGTCACCATTGCGACCTCAGCTTACTCAGGCTGGCCAGCTTGCGTGCCCAGGACACTCCGTTGATCAACGCAGATCCTGGGTTGGACACTCCCGGAAAATGGGACGGACACGCCCCCATTTCCAGGAACGCCAGCCGCCCCCCCACACCTTCCCATAAATGCCTCTCCCTGTCAATCAGGCAAAGGCATTCAAGGATCTGCGTGCGACTACGCAGGACCCATTCTGCACACTCGCAGAATGGGTCCTGTGCACGCGCAGATTCCCGATAGTCGAGAATCTGCGATTACTTGCGTGCACTGCTGAATCAAGCCCTATGTTTACAGTCTTAAAATATATTATAAATTATTAATCGCGTTCCCTATTTGTCCATTAGCCTTTAGCCACAATTATGGTCACTACATGCAGTAATAGGCTACTAAATGGTAGTAAAAACAAAAGAACAAATTGCTTGTATAATATAACTATTTTATGTTTTATCACCATTGATTACTAGACATTCCATCATGGGACATTTTGACCATGTGACACAAGTGGGTGGGTCTTTTATAGTAAGTAGAGACATACAGAATAGGAAGAGCAAAAAAACATAGGCCCTCATTCAGAGCCACTCGCTAGCGGCAGTACGCTCGTTCCGAGCGATGTTCGCACATCTGCGCATGCGTACGGTTTTTAGTACGCATGCGCGAACCAGTCAGTGCGGCCGAAAATCGTTGGTACTCAATATAGCGAGGGCCTGCTATTTTGAGTGACAGAATGAGGCGTATGTGGGTGTTAACAGGGGAAGGTGCTTGAAAACGGGGAGTGGAGATCCGAATGCAGGCGTGCTTAAAGGTCAAAACGGGCGTTTTAAGGGAGTGCATAATTAATACAGCAGCGTCATTGACCACGTCACTTGGTTTTTTTTAACTCAGAACTGCTCGCAAAATAGCGGTTGAAAACACCAACCACAAGAATAGCGAGCAGTTCATACGCTGTACGATGTACTCGATTAATCTAATAAATAGCGGACATGACGTATGGTGCGTGCGGCCAGGGGGCGTTTTTATCAAAAAAACGAGCGTATGTTTTGCTCGCTCGTTCAGACTTAGAGGTGGGGACAGACTGCAATTTGCGAACGGATCATTTGAATTGCCACCCCTTGTTTTTGAACGAACGACCACAAATAGCGAACGGCTCTGAATCAGGCCCATAATGCCTCTACAGTCAGGAAAAATGCACCTCATAATAAATTCATTTAAATTAACATAATTTATCTTCTGCCACGAATGGCAGCAATACTGCATCAGGTATGGGTGGCAGACCTTACAGATGTAGTTACAAAGATGGAAAGCCTATGTTTTTTAGCTTAATTAATACTCTTCCAGAACGGTCCGCTTTTGCAAATTGTGGCATTTTAGTTCAGGGGAAGCAAGGCCATCATAACATGATTCACAGTGTCATGAATCCCCCTCTACGTATTTGCCTCTGGTACCTTCCCTCCAAGATCTCAGAGAAGGGATTCCTATGACCTATTTACTTAATTATTGTTTAGATTATGGGCTACAAAAGACTTATAATCTATATAATAAAGCTGTGGAGAGTGCCTGCACAATGCTCTGAGTGCACTCGCCAATATTACTGAATAGCAGCCCAGAGACTGACTGACGGATGATTCCAAATATAGCAACCTCTGCAGCAGGGGTGGGCAATAAGAGGCCCTCCAGCTGCTGTTGAACTACACATCCCAGCATGCCCTGTAAAAGTTTTTGCATGGCCAAACTGCAAAACTCTGCCAGAGCATGCTGGGATGTGTGGTTCTACAGCAGCTTAAGTGCCTCTTTTTGCCTACACGAGACATACGGGGAGGGGGAATGAGAGACAGAAAGAGCTGGAGAGAAAGGGGGAAGAAAGAGACATTGAGACAGGGGAGAAGAAAAAGAGACTCCAGCAAGTGGGAAAAATAAAGTGAAGACAAAAAAACCATAAAAAACCCCAGTCAACATCTGTGCCCAAAACTAGTCATTAACATAATGTCTAAAGTCACTATTACAGCTCTCTAAACCTCTGTCAGAGATGGGAGACGTAGTGCATTTAATATGCACGGAGGTAAATTAAACATCCGAACCTGGGTGACCTCTTTTCCTGATAGAAAAGGGTTTATTGTGGTGAGCTGAGATTGTGGGTGGGGTCAGGGGGCAGCCTTAGTATAGGGGGTGGTGTTTAGGAGCCATTTTAGTTTGTGTGGGTAGAAGGCATTTTAGACAGCTTTCCTGGAGTTGTTCCCACCCTTCCCTCCCTAATTTCACTGTGATGTCAGCTTTCCAGTGGCGGGAAAGAACGGTGGCAGTCGCCATCTTCCTAAGCAGCCTAGGTGCTCTCCCGTCCAATACATGATTTAGGCTGATTATACCCTAATGGGGTCAGCGGCTTCACCGATCTCGGTGGGTTTCACGTGGTGTCATTGGGCGGGAGGTGGATACCTTAGGCAGGATTATGGGCTGGTGGATAAGCGCCCCCCCCAATTGTAAGATTGTCGTGGTGTAGATGGTGATATTGCATTTTGGGGCCGTTCTCTCTGAGCCACCATACTGTGTCTGTCTCTTTACTTTCTCTAATTAGCTAGTTCATTTACAATTATTATAGTTCAGTTACAGTTAAGTTACTTATTAGCTTAAGAAATTTTGAATACAATTTTAAATACATTAAAATAAATTTAATATAAAATATAAATAAAGCTGACCTTTCCCCTATACAAGTCTCAGTGTCGTTATTTCAGGTTTTACATTGTGGTTTACCCCTTTGCTGTATCGGGAAAGGTACCCATCAGGTGATGGGAAGTTTAAGAACTTGAATTGATTGATTGTCAACTACATACAGTATATCGACCTGCTCATTTTATAAACATGTGCTACCGGTCTGTTTATGCTTGCAAACTTCATAAGGAAGACATTTTAGTTTACACTGGAAAACTTAATTTTTGTATTTGAGGCCTGTGAAAATCAATGTAATCTAAATTGTTCATTGTGTATTCATTCTTCTTCTCACTTTGTTGGCCTCTCTGAGGGTAAATTGCCAGGTACATAAACGGAACTGTAAATGTGCGCTGACCTTTGCTCTCATGAACTGCAGGTTCCTCTAAATATTTGAATATCAGTTTAATTGGTATAACTTGCAGCCATATTGTATTGAACTTTACACTGAGAAATTAATGAAGTGTTATGGTATTTCTACTTGTGTTGTGTTAACAGCAATGTATGCATGAGTTGTAGTTACTATACAAAATCAAATAACGTCATAAATTAAAGAGTATAAGGATGGCTTCTTGTTAGCTGATCCCGATAATGTAAACAATTAGTGACAATAAAATGAAATGATTTTACACACCTGCTACCCTTTTAGGCAATTACAAGATAAATCGTTTCTTTCTCTTCCAACTATTTCCTGAATTAATTAAGTAGTATTTGAATTGCTTGTGTGTGTAATTACATTATTGATTATATTCTTTGACAAAGTGTTCCAATTAATTTTGTTCTGCAGGAAATGACCTATTTCTGGTGGCAGTACATGAATTGGGTCATGCGTTAGGACTAGAACACTCCAATGACCCAACGGCAATCATGGCGCCATTTTACCAGTACATGGAAACTGAAAACTTCAAGCTACCTACCGATGACTTACAGGGAATTCAGAAAATATATGGTAAGATCATATTTAGTGTTTTTTCATATGTTAGGTGTGACTATTAAATAACAAGTGTGATGTTATAAGTTATGTTTAAATATATTAAGTACATTTTAACTCTGTTCCCCCTCTATGTACACCCCTTCAGCATCCACACACCGCTGCATTCTTATTTTCCGTTGGTGAAAACCGTGCTGTATTATCTGTCAGGTGTTTCAACAGCTCCATTGTTTTCTTCTTTACCTCAGTAACTGCTGCAAAACGGGTTCCCTTGAGTACAGATTTGACTTTAGGGAAAAGAAAGAAGTCACACGGTGCTAGGTCTGGCGAGTATGGAGGGTGTTCTAGCACTGGAATCTTTTTCTCGGCCAAAAACAGCTTCACAGAGAGAGCTGTGTGAGCTGATGCCTTGTCCCGTTGGTGGATGAAACCATTTTTCCACAACTCAACTCAGCGGCTGTGACACTGTAACGTAGCATTTCGCATGCAGATACAGTCGCACACAGAATATAGGAATGCCGCATATCATTTTAATCAGCAGAAGCTTGTGCGCCCTGTTCACATCGCTGTGCAATTAAGACGCATTTGAAAGGAAAAAGTTGCACGAAAAGAAAAGTCACAGCATGGCACGTCTAGAAGGGCTGTTTAACGCGCGAGGAGGCTAGATGTATGTGGAGACATCTGTATATATATACAGTCAGGTGCATAAATATTGGGACATTGACAGAATTGTCATATTTTGGCCTCTTTTCACCAACACAATGGCTTTGAAATGAAACAAACAAGATATGCATTAACTGCAGACTTTCAGATTTAATTTGAGGGTAATTACATCCAAATCAGGTGAACGGTGTAGGAATTACAACGGTTTCTATATGTGCCTCCCACTTTTTATGGGGCCAAAAGTAATGGGACTATCAACTCAAAAGCTATTTCATGGACAGGTGTGGGCTATTCTCTTGTTATTTCATTATCAATTAAGCAGGTAAAAGGTCTGGAGTTGATTCTAGGTGTGACATTTTCATTTGGAATCAGTTGTTGTCGACTCTCAATATGAGATCCAAAGAGCTGTCACTATCAGTGAAGCAAGCCATCATTAGGCTGAAAAATCAAAACAAACCCATCAGAGAGATAGCAAAAACATTAGGTGTAGCCAAATCAACTGTTTGGAACATTCTTAAAAAGAAAGAACGCACCGGAGAGCTCAGCAACACCAAAAGACCCGGAAGACCACGGAAAACAACTGTGGTGGATGACAGAAGAATTATTTCCCTGGTGAAGAAAAACCCCTTCACAACAGTTGGCCAAATCAAGAACACTCTCCAGGAGGTAGATGTATATGTATCAAAGTCAACAATCAAGAGAAGACTTCACAAGAGTGAATATAGAGGGTTCACCACAAGATGTAAACCATTGGTGAGCCACAAAAACAGGAAGACCAGATTACAGTTTGCCAAACAACATCTAAAAAAGCCATTACAGTTCTGGAACAACAACCTATGGACAGATGAGACAAATATAAACTTGTACCAGAGTGATGGGAAGAGAAGAGTATGGAGAAGGAAAGGAAATGCTCATGATCCAAAACATACCACCTCATCAGTGAAGCATGGTGGTGGTAGTGTCATGGCGTGGGCATGTATGGCTGCCAATGGAACTGGTTCACTTGTATTTATTGATGATGTGACTGCTGACAAAAGCAACAGAATGAATTCTGAAGTGTTTCGGGCAATATTATATGCTCATATTCAGTCAAATGCTTCAGAACTCATTGGATGGCGCTTCACAGTGCAGATGGACAATGACCTGAAGCATACTGCAAAAGCAACCAAAGAGTTTTTTAAGGCTAAAAAGTGGAATGTTATGCAATGACCAAGTCAATCCCCTGACCTGAATCCGATTGAGCATTAATTTCACTTGATGAAGACAAAACTGAAGGGAAAATGCCCCAAGTACTAGCAGGAACTGAAGACATTTGCAGTAGATGCCTGGCAGAGCATCACCAGGGGTGAAACCCAGCGTCTGGTGATGTCTATGCGTTCCAGACTTCAGGCCATAGTTGCCTACCTTTAATACTCTCTTCCCGGGAGAAGCCCGGGTAAGAGAAGCAGCAGGGGGCCGACGGGGGCGGGGCTTGACAATTTGCTTCATTAAGCCCCGCCCCCTCGCTGTAAAATTGCAGCGACTGGGTACAATTTACATAGGGGGCGGGGCCAAATGCTGTGATTCATGCAGAATCACGGTTTAAGCCCCGTCCACTTCACGGAGACCCGCGATTGCCGTGGGTATTCTCCTCATTCTGCCCACTTCACTAGAAAGTGGGCAGAATGCGGGAGAAATGCCTACCCTTCCGAGGGTGCGGGGGGTTACCCGAAAGATCGGGAGCCTCCCGCGAAAACCGGGAGGATAGGCATGTATGCTTCAGGCTGTAATTGCCTGCAAAGGATTTGCAACAAAGTATTAAAAATTAAAGTTAGATTTAGGATTGTTTAGTTTGTCCCATTACTTTTGGCCCCTTAAAAAGTGGGAGGCACATATAGAAACCGTTGTAATTCCTACACCGTTCACCTGATTTGGATGTAATTACCTTCAAATTAAATCTGAAAGTCTGAAGGTAGAGCACATCTTGTTTGTTTCATTTCAAAGCCATTGTGGTGGTGAATAGAGGCCAAAATATGAAAATTCTGTCAATGTCCCAATATTTATGCACCTGACTGTATATATATATATATTTGTGTTCACAAGAACATTCTGCTATAGCACCTTGCCTTTATTTCCCAGTAAAATATTCATAGCTTCGGTGAGCCTATTTGTGCATATCTTGTGTATAAATATTC
This sequence comes from Taudactylus pleione, assembly GCA_031769625.1. NCBI lineage: Eukaryota > Metazoa > Chordata > Amphibia > Anura > Myobatrachidae > Taudactylus > Taudactylus pleione. The sequence continues at coordinate 7,722,883 of JAUIMM010000113.1, forward strand.
AGGTGGCACTGTCAGGCTGTATATAAGTGTTGATGAAATACATAAAATAATAGTGTTAGTGTAGTGTACAGTACACAGCAGCATTTATAACACAGTTCGCTTCTGTACATTACAAGTGTTACAGTGTAACTTCGCACTCGCTCGCAGAAGACCACTGGGAGTCATTGATAAGAGTCGTCTGACCGTTCTCCAGGTGAAATACGACACTTGTTTCACAGTTGAACTATGGTCTTTTGGGAACCGACTAAAAATTTGTTTACATTGGCAATGACTAAGGGCTTGTGGGAAAATAAAATTTACTTTGCTTAGTAGAAGAACGATTGCGAGTAGCTGAAAACACACACATGCTTTAAATTAATATGTTCCATTATCATAACTTAACTTGCATTTTATTCCTAATTGTATAAAACCCAGCATTACTTTCATGATCATTTTCTTTCCCAGTATTGATGAGCAAGCGTTTTACTGTGGATTTGCATGCTTCAGAATATTTTTTTTATATATGTCTGGCATCTGTATACTTGGAGAAAAAATGGCTACTGTCATCTTTTTCTGCTGACAGGTCGCTTATTACTTACAATACACTTTGATTCCAAGTCCAGGATGGCGCAGTCATTTTACAATCAATGATTGGATCATTGGCAAGGATAGAGCTGACCCATATATTTAGAATGGGCATGAAATATTATATGTTTCCTGCAATCTTGAGGAAAACCAAAGATACTGTACTTTGAAAAGTACACTGTTGATTTTACGTTTCAATGATTCTTATTTAATATGTAGTGGTCACTGGGGTGCAGAAAAAATAAAAGCAAGTACGTTGTATTGGTACACAAGGTGGTATGCCCAGTCGTGAAAATGTTAAAAGCATTCTTTTTGAGCAGTCCATGTTATAGTTCTACAAGCGCTAACATGCCCAATCAGTCTATGACTACCAAGGTTACTGATACTTAGAGCCGTAACTAGACTTTTTGGTGCCCTGGGCTAGAAAGAACATTGGAGCCCGCCCTCCCCCTTAATTTTCAAATAGGTTCATAAGATGAGCATCTGAAAAAGGGGCATGGCCTCACGGGGAAGGGGCATGACAAATCTGATTTGTCCCATACGATGCTGAAGGGGTACCGATCCTCTGTACCACTGTTATCCAGGGGTCACTGGCAAATACAGTGTGAATCCAATGGCTGCAGTGATGATACACAATAATTATGCAGAGGTGATGGGTTTGAGCACTTAGTATGGCAGTATTTTGAAATGTGTGTGTTAAATAAAGGAGGATGTGACTGGAGGTGCTTGGGGAGGTGTCCAGATGGAGGAGTCCGGCCAGGGAGGAGATGGAGCAGTCAGGAGATGCCTGAATAAAATAAGAGAAAGGTACACGTGAGAATGATTGTAAACAGAAAACTAATTGGCCCGAACAGTGCCCCCTGCCCTGCGGTGCCCTCTGCCGTGGCACATGTGGTATCACCCTAGTTACGGCCCTACTGATACTTCTTCCAAAAGAGTCTTTAATAATTTTTGTAACTATACACTATTGCCTTGTCACCCACCACCACAGTGCTATTCAGCATGGGTCCGGTTTGTTCTTGCGGGAGTCATACTTTTCTTCTTCAGAGTCCATAGGGGGTCTACAGGGTTGACCTTCGGGTATAGGTTGGGAACCAAATCCGGGCTCCACGCAGTTAAAGCTTTTAGCTCCCAGGATGCACTGGGTCCACTCTCCCTATAACCCCGCCCCAAAGCCAGAGGCACCTCAGTTTTAAGTTGGTGCCTGGCAGGAGTTGGGTCACCGTTATCGCAGGGGGGCTGATTAGCAGCCCCTAAGCTTTATTTTATGTTTTCAAAGTTTATTTATTTACTTTTTGATTCTTCAGAGCGGCAGTGTCGGACTGTCCATAGGACGTCCAAGCTGTCGCTCCGTCACCCCGCCGGCACTGAAACGAAAGTACAGATCTGGGGATCTGAGTGGGACCCCAGAGTCTGTACTAGCCGGACTCTGCGGGCGCCCAGGACTGCTGCTGGGTCGACGGGGAGCAGGTAAGGTCGCGGGTCACCGCTTGCGGTGATCCGCGCATTGACAATACAGACCGATGGCTCTGGGGACAGACCGGAGGCGCTGGCAGTGGCGGCGGGCCCCCCATACCCCGCGTGTACACTAGACCACCAGGAACTTCAAGTTCGGTGCAGGGAGCCGGCGTCCCGGGGGATAATAGCCGGCCAGGGGAGGCAGCCTTCCCTGTTGTAGCGGCTCCTCAGCTCAGCGCGCCTTTCAGTGGTATAGTCTGGCGTCGCTGAGCTGCTTTCTCCGCGGGTCACGCTTCCTCTGAGGTCTCCAGAAGGCCATTTTAATGCTATGGTGCAGAGAACTCCTAGGATGGCAGCTGGTCCAGTCCCCCTGCGTACCGCACCATTTGGGTATGTGTACACAGCGCTATAGCCTTCCCACACACTGAATCTGGGCAGTTGATTGTAGTGCCATTTGCAGTATATTATATGTAATGTTTATGTATATATATTTCTGCATTGTATGTGACTTATGCTAGTGCGGACTGTCTGTGCTTTTTCTCTCACCTGTCAGTGTATATCTATCCCTTTTCTTTACAATCTGCCCTATTACAGGTGTACTTAGGGTGGTTCTGAGACCTCACTTGTCAATATTTGTGAGGTTTGTCACATACTGTTGCGTGCTGCACGTTGCCATATTTTAGGTGGAACTGTGTGTTGCATACGCTGAAAATGGGTCCTGCAGCTAATCGTAGCGTCAGTCAGGACCAATATAGCACTGCTTAATATTTCCGTGAAGATGGTTAGTCAGATAGGTCTAACCAGGAGATAGAGCACAATACTGCACCCATTTTTGCTATCCTGCAAGTCATGCACTGCAGGTAGTAGTGCGGAGGATTTGACTCAGAAAGGGTTATGTAAGCGGCGCCATCTGGTGCCGGTCCCCTTACACAACCCCCTTGAGCGTTTTTTTTCTCAGGATCCTGCCCTCCATTGCGGATCTCCAGGCAGCCCACATTGTTGTAACTCCCTTGGAGTTATTTCAACATACTGCCTTTTCGTTTCAGGGTATCTCGGAGTTTATTACGGTTTACTCCTGTGACACAGACTATCACTCCCTACCGGGGTTTTTCACAGTATATGAAATTCCCTCTGGTACCGCAACAGTCTGTCATTTCCCTTGCAGGGATTACCACCCTAGGTGGATGTCGTTTCTACGAAATGGCGTAAGAAATGCCCTGTGGTTATTTCCCAGGTTCCTCTGCCATCTAACATAGGGTTAACTGGATGATGTATCTCATATGAGGGGGAGCCTACGTCATGTATTGTTCTTATCCCTGCTTTGGTGCTGCCAGTCAGGTCCTTCCTAGGTAGAGAGAATGTCGAACCTGCACCAGATCAAACACCCTCAGTTTAAGCATTAACATGTCGTCGGCTGTGTTCCCCGTCTCTGACCAGCGAGTGGATATCATGGTGGGAGTCTGGCTATCGCCAGATAAGAGGTATCGCGAAAGCGTTTGGCCTCATGTTTCCCATTTCCTGAGGGTCATCAAATCACCTCCTGGGGTGGATCTTCATGTTACTCATTTGATTATGAGCGTTACTACATCTCCCATTCCTGGCCGGACGGATTCTACGGATCCGTAGATGGTACCTTTGCCTGAAATCAATATACTCGCTTTCAGGGGCTGTTGCCCGTCCTACCATGGCTATCGCCTGGTTGGCTAATGCTATTACATACTGGGCTGATGTGTTTGTGAAGCTTTTACCCTCCAACACTTCTAGGGATTAAATGTCGCTCACATGAGATATGCAGTTTTCATATGTGGGAGTAACTATGTTGGATGCCAGTCTCCTAACCTTCAAGGTTTCGGCTGCGACTGCATCCGCCGCCATACCCTATGGCTGCGCTTTTGGAAAGCAGAGCTGTAGATACCATATATTGGGAAGATCTTGTTTGGTCCTGACCTTGACAAGATTGTAGTAACATTGGCAGTAACACTAACGGCAAAATTTCCGTCTTCAGCTATATAAGGCCTCGGACTAAATCTGTTCAGTATTTTTGTCCTCGGGGTCATCCTAAAGGCATGTTTTTTCCCTAGGCTGTAGGCCTCCTCAAGGGCCGCCATATCTTTTACCGAGCAGACCTTTACATCCAGATGCCCTGCTTCTTAACATACGGATAAACCTTCAGCCTGATGGGACAGGCCTTCATCTGGGGGATTCCAGAGTGAGATACCGACTTTTTCAGTTCGCCCAGTGCTGGTGTGAAGTCACCATGGATGCTTGGGTAGGAGTGGTAGCCTCTCACGGGTACGCCCTCTCATTGCTCGGATGACCTCCTCACATGTTTTGTTACACAGGCTCTTCTTCGGACCCGAACAGAGCCTTACAAATCCAGCAAGCTATACAGTCCTTGCGGTAAGCAGAGCTCTTTATGCCAGCCTCACTATTTCAGCGAGGGACTGGTTATTCTACTTTCCTTCTGGTGCAGTGGCCGAATGGTCCTCATTGGCCTATCCTCTGTCTCAAATTCTTGAACCAGTTCCTAAAGGTGCCTGGGCTCAGGAGGAAACCCCTACACTCCATCATCCGAGGTTTTGAACCTGGGATCTTTATGGTATCGCTGAATATTCAGGACACGTACCTACGGGTACCTATAGAGTCCTCTCATCAGAGTTAGCTCAGGTTTGCTGTGCCACAGCAACACTTACAATTTTTGGGCTCTGCCCTTTGGATTGTCCACAGCCCCACCGGGGTTTACCATATTTATGGATTTTATGACAGCCCACCTGTTCAGTGTATCCGACTGCTCCAGTATCTGAGCGGTCTCCTGCTCTTAGCAGGATCACCAAAGTACTTTGAAGCGATTTCAAGTTGACCATTACTTTCTTTCACATGTGCAAATGGTTAACCAGCTGGGAAAAAGTCCTCCCTGAATCCCTCACAGGGTATGATTCATCTGGGAACCCTGCTGGATTCTCAGAATCGGAAAATCCTTCTGACGTCAGACGAGATCTCCACTCTTCATCTACGAGTGCGCAAATGTCTCCGCAATCGACAAGTGTCATTACACTCTGTAATGCGGATTCTGGATTCCAGGGTGTCTATCTTCGGAAGGGTGGAATATGCTCAGTTCCCTTTCCAGGCCTTTGCACAAACTAATCATCTCCAGTTGGAACGGGTTTCTCCATCGGATCACGGTTCAGACTATGATGCTCTCTCCGGAGGTGTGTCTGTCTCTGGGGTCATCTAGGGTAATCCTTACAACGGACGCCAGTCTCTGGGGCGCAGTGACCGGTCCGCACTCCTTACGGGGCAGTTGGTAGTCTGTCGATGCCGCCCTGCCAATGAATTTATTGGAATGTTAAGCTGTCTTTGGCCCTTGTTCTAGCTGAACACATACTTCACCTGTAAAGGTTAAGTCCGATAATGTCACAATGGTAGATTACATCTAGTAGACACTCATAGTTGGGTAGCATTGACAGGAATGTCACTGGTACTTAGATTTTCAGAGTCTCCCCATCGACACTCCATTTCTGCTGCTTCAATATCCGGACCTGTTGTTTACGGTTCTTTGCCTGTCCCTGGACCTGGATCGTTTGTCTTTGACTGCGTCCCTACTGTGGTCCTAAGGCTTCGCTGGCTATGCCTTCTTTTGATGTTTAGAGCGTATAGGCCAGCTTTTGCTGGGCTCTACCACAGAATGTGGCATACCTAATTCTTATGGTATTGTACCTGCAGTTACTATCCTCAGCTGTTTAGGATTTCCAGAAGTTCTAACATTCCTTCCAGCTGGCTAGGGTCTCGCCCTCCACCTGGCCTTCCTGTAAGTGCGGGTCTCTGCACTGTCAATCTGGTTCGCATGTGGAATTGCTCCACTCTCGGCTATCCATAGCCTCCTTCCAGGTGTCTTCTAAATTCTACCTCCCTTTATCCCCCCTAGGGGCTCCTTGGGATTTGGCAGTGGTTCTTCGTGTCGTCCTCTGGCTTCCATTTGAACCACTAGTTTTAATAGCCCTTATGTGGTTTATGGCTTAGACTCTCTGTCTTATGGTGTTTACATCTGCCAGGAGAGTGGCGGAATTGCGAGAGTTCTCATCTGGCTCCCTCTTCTGGATATTTCACCAAGACAGGGTTGTGAGTCGCACTTGCCCTGTGTTTCTTTCTAAAGTGTTTTTTTACGTTCCATATTATTCAGGAACTTATTGTACCTACATTTCAGTCTCCAGTCCACTTGGCAGGGGTGGCCTCATTGACTGTGGTCCGGCCTCTCCGAATTTTCCTGGTCTGTTCAAGTTTCTTCAGGAAATCAGACTCCTTATTTGTAGTCTGAATTTCACAGGAAAGGAGGGCCGGTCGCTAAACAGACATTGGCTAGATGGCTTCGTATGTCTCAAGGTCCTACACATAGAAAGACCTTTCTGTTGATGCTTCTTCTACTCGGGCTGTGTGCCCCTCGTGGGCGGCTCGCTGTGGCGCTTCAGCTGTTCTGCCTTGCAAGGTGGCCACATGATCTTCTGTCCACACCTTTCTAAGGTTCTATGCATTTGATTCCTTTGCCTCTCAGGATGCCTTCTTTGGGCAACGGATTCTCTCATCACAGGAGCGTCCCCGCCCTTACAAGGACTGCTTTGGGACATCCCCAAGGTCAACCCTGTGGACCCCCTATGGACTCTGAAGAAGAAAATTAGAGATATGGTAAGAACTTACCCTTGTTATCTCTCTTTCTTCGAAGTCCATAGGGTCCACAGGGCACACGCCCTGACGCACCTGGCTTCATATGGGCTGTGTTACTGGTCACCGGTTTCCCTTCTCCTTCTCTGTGAGTATGGTTCTCGAGTGTTCCAGTCTTCTCTATCTTTCTTTCCTCCTCCGGCCTTTGGCTACTTACAAACTGAGGTGCCTCTGCCTTGGGGGTGGGGTTATAGGGAGAGTGGACCCAGTGCATCCTGGGAGCTAAAAGCTTTAACTGCGTGGTGCCCGGATTTGGTTACCAACCTATACCCCAAGGATAACCCTGTGGACCCTATGGACTTCGAAGAAAGAGAGATAACAAGGGTAAGTTTGTACCATATCTCTAATTTTTTTCTGTAAAATTACTTATGGAATTTAGCCCCTTGCTGTTTGGGATGGGACTGGTTACACATTATGACATAGGGCTTCATGCTTTGTGCTAAGTGCCACTTTTGCAGGATCAGCCCAGGCTTTAAAAAAAATCCTTTAGATCATCATATGATGACGATGACAGACGTATTGTTACTCCAGCCACATCTAGATCTGCTGAGAGCCCATCTTGACCAAGCCAGATATTTACACAAAATTTGGAGTTGCGCAAATTACAATATTTATGCAGCTCGAAAGACAACCATAAGGCCAACATTTTGTGACCATTGCTTTACTCCAACATTTGGGTTACAAAATGGTAATGCTCTAAATCAGGCCACATGTGTTAAATAACTTCTCTCACAGCTGGATGATGTAGCACCAACCTCAGCTCCTGATAACTGACCAGCCAGGAGTACAGAGAGCATTGGTGTAATTATGGAACCAGTGTTGACGACTATGCCCATGATAAGTACCGATATGTATTTAATAGTCATGTTTTATCTTATCTTTCTGCTTAGGTCCACCAGAAAAAATCCCAACACCAACAAAACCTCTTCCAACAGTGCCACCGCATCGACCTAATCCACCAGCAGATCCTCGCAAGAATGACCGGCAACCCAGACCTCCCAAACCTCCTACTGGAGACAGGCCATCTTATCCAGGGATCAAGCCTAACATCTGTGATGGGAATTTCAATACACTGGCTATCTTACGCAGGGAGATGTTTGTTTTTAAGGTAAGATTAAGAAATATTAGCCTGCAGTCTTCCAAAAAATAAGACAAAAATAAAATTTTACTGGTATGTAATCAGTGGCAGGTTATCAGCATTGACAGACTTTAGCAGGGACCCCCACCTGGTGACCCAATGTTACACTCAGTGGGTAAAACTTATATAAAAAACAACCTGTCAATGTGAATCTTATAGTCAACTCATTCATATGGTTGCAGATTATACTGGGCTGAACCCTCTGCAGATTTTCTCCAGCGGGGACAATGAGCTGATTCAGACCCGCTCGCTAGGAAGCGATCGCTCGTAGCTGGCCGACTTTTGCAATCTGCACATTCGTATGCATCGTAATGCGCGTGCGCGAACCACTGCGAAAGATCGGGACGTGCTCGCTCGCCCAGCATAGACAGCCCAGTTGAATGAGTGACAGGAGAGGCCGTTTGTGGGTGGTAACAGGGGCAATCCACTAGAAACAGGGGAGTGGAGGTGCGAACGCAGGCGTGCCTGAGTGTTTCAACGCCGTTTCAGAAGCGTGCATTAGCAACAGGTAGCGTCATAGTACACGTCACCTTGTTGTATTTCACACTGAAGTGATCGCAGTGCTTGCTGCAAGGTATAGTCAACCTCAAGCGCTGCAAGCACATCTGATGGTGCTCGATGTACCAGTGTTTTCATGTACTTCCAGGAGATGACGTGTGCAAGTGGGCGTCTTATGAATGGTTGGTGGGCGTCTACATACACAAAGTGATCGCATGCCAAGACATAGTGGGCGTGCTAATGCCTTGCCGTACGATTGCCTGCCTTGTTGGGCATGTGCTGGATTTGCAAACGCTGGGAGCAAGCGAATGCATCTAGCGAGCGGGTCTGAATGAGCTCCTATGTTCCTGTCACTTCCTCCAAAAAGCCCAAGTAATGAGCAATCAAAATGAAAAACCCACCACTGGATATTACAATTCAAAGGAAATTTTAAAGACAAAATTGGGGGTATTCAATAAGTGCTGATGTCCGTTTGCTGTGTGGGGATGCTGACATCACCACTAATAACAGTAGTGGGTGGCGAGTGGCCATTTCTTTCCATTATATATATATATATATATACAGGTATACATATCGTTTGACTCCTACAGCGTGCACGCTCGCCTCTGCTGCACTGACCATACATACGAAGGCTTGGAAAGGGAGATACATTTAATAGGACAATTGGTGGTGCCGGTACAGGGCGTAGCTGGGGCAGCTGAGGTGACCGGGAGATGCTGAGTCCATTTTATTGTATATACTAAAAAACAAATGAGTTTAGAATTTCCTAGACTTTACTTTCCATTTGTATAGTACCGACACTTCTCTCAGAAGAGTAAATAGTCTTATGGGTATTTTACTGGAAAATTTGTTTTGCGATTTGATGTTCTCAGTAATGAGCGTCTTCCCTTTTGGCACCTTCCTCAGATACTCTAAATGAAATTCCAGATTTTGTGAGGCACATCCCTCAAGGAAGTAAATTAAAGCTCAAATGAATCTGAATGAAAATATATAATAGTGCCAGATGGAATAGCATAGAGCATAAACCCGTGCTAGCAAAGCTTTCCTTATGGACTACTATGAGCAGAGACCAGTGGGATGTGAGACTGCTAATGCTATAGGAATATAAATGTCCTCAGAAATACAGTAAGTCACTGTCCATGCTGCGCTGACTTTCTAAAATTAAATAGTGACTTTAAGATTTTGCAAACACTATAAATAAAAGACATTATTTGCCTGTCCTAAAAGACTCAGACTTATTCAGTATTTTAATGCATTTCTCACAGGGATCCATGAACCCTATTTTATGCTTCCAACAAAATGCATTTACCAAATGCGGAACATGATACATAGAACTAAATCACAAATGAATTTCGAAATGCTTGTGAAAACATCTCTTCCTGGCACTTCACTCCATTCCTTTCTGCAACTGTCCAGGTCCTGCTATTTTGTTGCTTCTGGTCTACACTTATTGTTATGAAGATCGGAATATTTAGAAACCATGATATATACAGTAGATGTACTGTATCAAGCATTAACCCCTTCACAGCTTAGGGGTTTTCTTTTCCCTGTGCTGAGCCTATTTTGGCGATTTTACATATTGAGCTGATGATGTTCCAAACAGTATTCATATTCGTTCATTCTCTCTCTCTCTCTCTCTCTCTCTCTCTCTCTCTCTCTCTCTCTCTCTCTCTGCAATCTTGCAAATGTAATATGGTGCGAGTATTAGGGTTCCATCTTGACTTGCATGCTAGTTAAAATGGCGGGAAAACTTGCACCTTGTAATGCGACTTTCATTACAAGGTGCGAGTGACACAGAAATATGCATAGATCAGTGAGATCTGTGCATGCCTCTGTATTAAAAAAAACTATTAAAAGTGTAAAATAGAAAAAAAAAATTAAAATTACCGTACGTGGGGACGTTTGATTTGATAAATACTTTGACTACTGTCTTTAGCAAGAGTGCTTATTAAAGTTATACTATCACAGTGTGTGTGTCTTGTGGTTTTTGGACCATTTAACAGGAGGACTACAGGTAACAGCGGGCCCATAATTCCCAGGCTTGCTGGTACTTGTGGTTCTACAAGTACCAGCAAGCGGGACTGCTCTGTTGGGATTTGTAATCCCTTTGTTAAAGACAATAGTCAAACTATTTATCAAATCATTTATTAACCCCAAACCCACCACCACCAGGGGTGGGGGGGTATAGCCCCAGGCTAGCAGCCTGGGTCTGGGGTACCCTGGAGAGGAGAACCCCTATACTGGGGGTCACCAACTCCCCAGGGATCCCCGGCCTAGGCTGACTAAGGGGTGATGAATGCTTTGGCCAGGGGACTTGTTGAAAGGGTCCCACAGCTGCAGCATTACTGGTGCCGGTTGATGAAAATACAGGGGACCTCTATTTTTTTTTTCCCCACATGTTTTTTTCTTTATTTTTACACTTCTATAGGTTTTTACACACAGAGGCATGCACGGATCTCACTCATTTGTGCATGTTTCTGTGTAAACGCACCTGTTTATGCTATACTCACTAGCCTGAAGCAGGGTTATTATTTTGCGAGTTTTAGATAATTAATTGTCTGTGAGTTAAATCCTCACAATGGCAAAACAACTGGAGATGGGTTTTGCCATTGTGAGTGTCGGGAGTGTGAGAAACTTGCAAGTTTGCATGTTCTTGCACCCTATTACATAGGGTGAGGTCTAAAAATGTGCAGGTATAGCTCTATACATTATCAAAACTCAGGGCCTGATTCACTACGGAATGCAACTGCGAATGCAATAGCGATTACGCATGCAGTTCAACAGCGATAGTATGCTAATCCATTGCAATCGCAATGCCCTCGCAGCACTGCACAAGGACGCCCACTTTGCTGAGCACACACCTGTAATGTTTAGGAAGACGGCAAAACCATTGGTACAATCGAGTACCATCGCAGCCTCACACACACTTGCACAAGCCCTGACCTTACTCAGAAATTGCTAACTTCCACGCATGCTATCAAGCCTCAGGCTGCGTAGGCCATAGCAGTGGATAATTTATGCACGCCCCTACAATGGCGTTAAAATGCACTGGCACACCAGCGTTTGCCCAACAACCCCCCCATCACCACTCACAAACAGCACCTCCTGTTAATCACTCTGCGATGGGTCTGTGTAGGGTAATAGGATCGGGGTAGGAGGTCCCTCTCCTAGGGTAGATGGACATCTACAAACACAGCAGCCAGGAATCAGCACACCAGTCCAAGTTTTCATGCAAGCTATCCGCAGCTAGTTTTATTGTGCAGTATAAAAACAGAGATAATAAAAATAAATCCTAGCCTGTCTGGGCACTAACTAAACAACAGATTCCCTCTCTCCAAAATGGCAGGACTTATTGCCCTCCTCGCCACAAGCATAGGTATATGCACAGTACTTACAATAAGTATAACACAGTGTCTCTGATCAAGCCTGCCTGCTTGCTCTCCCCAGGTGTAAGAAACTGAGCCATACCCTGACACAGCTTATATGAGCCTCTTCCAGGTGCAATCGCTAATCAGCCTGCTCTCAGGCTGAAAGGACCAAACTCCTGAAATGGCCCCTTGGATTGAGCTCTCCCTTCTCTTCTCACATCCACACCCCCAGGACCCTTTATCCGGCTTTTACTAAAAACCCAAGTGTCCAACAAACACAAGCACAAACATTTCCTGGGGGGTTTCAAAACACATATGTCAAGAATCTGGGACATACATATATGCTATCCAGCACTTTTCCAGTACTTCTATAGTAGTCATTGTGATTGCAGTCCCAATCGCAATGGCCTGTTCGCGCACGCGCACTGCAATGCATACGTAATGCGCAATACGCAACAATCGTCCGATTGCGTGCGTTTCTTGCTGAATCAAGACCTTAGACCCTATTACATTTGGCCCCTAGTATGTATATATATATAAATATATATATATATATATATAAACTGAGACAGTTGATTCATTTGCAGTACATTCCACCACAAACCCGCATGGAATGGCATTTTCCGTATTATATAAGTATTTAATAGGCTGATATCTCTGCAATCCGTTTTAAGCAGCTTTGAATGAGGCTTGATAGTAAAGTGCCAGAAAAATGGGTCACTCCTTTTTCAAAATCAACACAAAATTTGGATTTTCACGTGCAACAATTTCAAGGGGGTACTGTGGCCAACAACACTTCTGGATGATAGTGGACGTCGCCTGGTAACATCCTAACGAAGTGCGACATTGCAGCAGATAGAAGCAAAATTTAATGATGGGGCTACAAGTAATATCATCATTCAAACATTGCAACGCTCTCTTTTTTTCTATGGGGTACAGGAGCCGATGGCCCACTTGAGTCCCATTGCTGACACCAAGGCACAAGGTTCTGTGCATTACCTCGGCTCATGAACACTGTTATGTTACGTTATGCTTACTTGTGTCACCTTAAATCTAATTCTGTCTGTGGATGTTAAAGACCACTACTGGTTGCTATATTTCCATGAAAATAAAACTCATCTACATGGATCCATTAGAAGCAGCTGCATTGCCCCAGTGCCTCCCTGTAACACATCTAATATGTTGGTTCCACATTCCTTCAGCCTGATCTGTAACTGGAGATACTCCATTGCACTGATACTGTCAACAGTAACAGATTAGCTGCACCTTGTGACACTAAGGGGATAATCCAATTAGGTGCAATTTACCGTTGCCACGGTGTAAAAATGCCGGCAACGGCTCGTCTCACACCCCTCGCGTCCCGCTCCAAGCCCGAAGTCGCACAATTTTGCTAGGAGGCCTAGCTTTTGTGCGAGTTCAGGCTACCGTCAAGTATGGTTATTGTCACGATGACTCGCACCCGCAAGATCATTGCAGACAATTGCATTGAGCCCTCAACCTGTTGCTATCATGGATGCTGTGTCCTCTGCACTACAGAGCTGAGTGTGAGTCAGTGTGTGAGACTGCCCGGCCCTGCAGCAGCAGCCCATTGCCTCTCACCACACAGCAGACACCATCTTGATATTACTCTTGATGACAGTGAACACAGATTGCATTAGTTTAAATATATTTTGTGCAGACGTTACTTCACAGACTGATATCATCCTGCTCGATGCTCAGTATAATCCGGTCGGATTGTCAGACAGGACTTGGCACCTCTATGGCACCATTTTATGATGTAATTGGTGGCCACTCTAGTGGTTCTAGTACTGCTGGAGGCATGTAGAGACTGAGAGCAGAGAATGGGTGTTAAGTGCTAGCTAGAGACCATTGGAGGCCCCCAAGGGCAGTGTATAGCGACGTGGATAGAGACCGGTAGCGGGGATAAGGCAGATACTGGAGCTAAACTTATACAATGACATATAGGAGGTGAGACTGTTACCACTGTAACTGCTGGGGGGGGGGGGGGAGTGAGGTTGTGTCTGTGTGTCAGTCAGCCAGTGAGAGCTGTGAGGATTGGGGCCTCCCTCCTGCTCTAACTGCGCTTGTGCTAGTTGGACATATATCAGGATTATATTATAGATTGGTGAGGATTCAAACACCAATCTTCTATATTTTTAATTTTTAAATAAAGTAGTATAACATCATTTAAATGTGAACAGTGAACACTGTTGTTTTCTTTTTATTTCATCAATCTAAATTTCAAGATATTCTGGCAAATTTTTGTTTTGATTCAACACACTGGTTAAAAAACAAAACAAAACATTTTTACACCTAGTTCAGACACCTCCGCAATGATTACTACTGAATGTGATTTGTTACTGAGGTAACCAATGTTGTGAATAAAGCAGATGGATTGCTGTGAGAACAGTTGTGGGTGCCATTATTGCAGTGCCATCTTATAGTTGCTTGACTGTAAATTTGTCTCCTGCCCTTATTGTCTGGCTGGTAGGTAATTAGGAATGTTTTATGCAGTTGGCATGGATTCTGAAATCTCCAAGGTTATTGCCATTCATTTAAATACTTACATGACATTGCAACTGTCTAATCACAGTTTAGAATATCAAGTTGCTGCAGGTGCATATAGCTCATTTATAATACAGCCTTATAATAAAAAACACAATTCTCGGACTGAAATGCCAAGTTCATTTTCTTTAGTGGATATCCCAATTGTAAAGTGTAACAGAAGTAAATGATAATAAATATTCAGTATTGATTCAGAGTTGTGCGCAAGTCTCTTTGGTGGACGGATCATGGAATTTTTAACTTGGGCATTTCTGTGTCATACAAACATCAGCCACCTCACCACTCGCTGCTCTCTGGGTGTAACTCGGTGGCACCAATCCAGTGGTGACAAATGTGTGCTGCATTACAGGAGATCTGTGGCAAATTAATTGAACCTGGTGAAAGGGAGAGAGGTCATTTAAAGTGCTACAACATAGAATGCAGCATATTTTTAATGCACAATTATGCACATGATAAAACATCTCACATTAATGGGATTATGAGCTAAAGAGCAGATTTATTGGCTGTCTGTGCAGCTCTAAACGCCCTAACGGCCCAAGTCTTTGAATGTGAAACTGGTACTCAAAACCTGTAACTTACCATTACCTAAAGGTATAACCACTTAACCTTATACACTCAAAATACCTTAAATAAATAGCATAAAGCAATAAAGGTATGGGATCCCGTCGGTCAGAATACCGACAGCGGCATCCCGACAGTCAGAATGCCAACACTACAAAGTAAGCTTCCTTACCCCTATCCCTCCCTCCACGATGCCTAACCCTAACTTCCCCCCTAATACCTAAACCTATTCAGTTCATTCACTGATCTCCTGTATTCAAGTATTCAGTTCATACCCTGATCTTCTGTGTTCAAGTATTCAGTTCATATGCTGATCTCCTGTGTTCAAGTATTCAGTCCTAGCTGATCCTTTGTGTCCTAGCTATTTAGTTTTCACGCTGGCCTCTAGTCTATTTCATTCTTACGGTCCCCAGTGCTAATTCATTCTAATATAGTTCCAGTCTTCCTGCCACTCCCAGGTACCAGTCCAGAGGGCCGCGACCTGCTCACTTGGGGCAGCGAAACCCATATCCCAACTGGAGGGGTCACTGGTGGAAAACCACCAAGTGAAATAGACTCCGCGCGTCTGGGCGGGTTTAGCCAAACCTGGGTTTTGCCGCAATAGGGAGACCTAGTACTGTCACTCACCTGGTCATTCCCTAGCCGCCCTAACCCCCTGGCTTTTGTCTTCTCCCGATGAACTTCCCATACAGTTCCAGACAAACATATGGTGACAACCAGTGAGGAACGCCACTAAAACACAAAACACCCAGTCACCCAACATTCATTTGGTGAACCACCCCCCCTCAGAAGCATCTTTCTTATGGTGCACCATCCAGTAGGACAGTATTGCTGCGCCCGTCCAGGGCCTTCAGCATCACCAAAAAGGAAGGGCGCACCCAACAATCTTATAAAACTACTAAAACTAACATGAGCGTTCCACACCACCCAAACCACACCGGGGCACACAACCACCAAACCAGACAAAACTAAGCACTAGGGACGGCAGGAGGGAAGGACTGTACCATATAAAGCATAAACCCAAACTCCTCCCCCAAACATCACATAACCAATCAAACTTGTGTTAATAAAATCAACATGAAACCATTAACAAGACAAATATATTTGAACCCCTTGTGTTCCCCAGGTAAACACACAAAAATCCGCCTTGGGGTTTAATCTGCCTCATTGTTAATTAATCATTCAGCTGTTCTTTCTGAGACCGTTGCAGATTTTTCTTTTTTACTACGGTAGCTGTTCATGGTTTGTAAAACTTAAATAGATAGTTCAAAGCACGGTCTATGCTCACAATTTGCTCCTTACCCTGATTATCTAGCTATTATGTAACTTGAAGAGTAAAGAAACATCAGAGCTGACTTTTTTTCATATATGTGCCAAACTATGTGACCGCTTTGGGCTCATTTACAGTTGGACATAAGTCAGTTGTGTGATGTGCCCCTTGGGAGGAGCAGGTCATGCTTCCGTCAGTGGCGCGTGGAGCGCATAGCTGGTGCTATCACAATCTCCCTAAAAAGCTTTTTCAAAGTAGGCAATTATTATATTAAATTATGTCAAAGTCCGTGCATTACCAAGAGAAAACGAGCCTTCTTATGAATTATTATAAGTTGCATATATTATATAAATTGTTTGCACTTACATCTTTCCAGCATGCACTCTATCCAATCTGTTTAATGAAAGCTGAAATTTTCAAACAGGGGCTCTTGGGCCTGATTCGGAGATGTATGTTCTTCCGATATTTATGCAGGTAAGCATTTTAGCGATTATCGGTTGCACTGTGCACATGCCAAGGTACCTCTGTGATGCCGCTCGCAGTGAGGTTTCCTTCGCACAGTGATTGACGGTCAGTAACCATTTGGGGGAGGTAACGGGGAGTGGCTGCAAAAATATGGAGGTTTGTCACAGCCGTTTCAGGACCGCGTAGCCGTCGCCTGAGATCCATTACGCAGATAAAGTGACTCCAACGGCTCAGTTCAGACAGCCATTCTGCGTGACCATAGGACTACTTAGATGGACGATGAGCGAATGATCTACGAGGCCGGCTACGTATTTGTACGCGCTTGCTTGGGTTTGCGATGGACCTTCGAGGCGTCTTAATACATTTCCTGCCGGCTACAGCATTAGCATATATTCACAGCTGCGATCGCATTAGCGAACATACGCTGACTCAGGGCCTTTATTTCAAGGTGCATTAATCTAAAATAGGCTGAGAGCTGGGTAGTTATGAAGGTATAGCCTGGATGATGTTCTTGCAGTCTCCTACCTAACATAAATAACTTGTACAGGTTAGTAGATTCACACACAGGATTGTGATAACCAGTAAAAAAGTAATAACCTGCTTGCTATTTTACTATTTTAGTAAAATTTAACCAAGGATATATGTATTTTGGCTATTTCTTAGGGAATACGCCATCACATTGTTTTTATGAAGTTGCAGTAGTAATGCCGGGCATACACTATACAATTACCGAGAGTAAAATATTGATCAGTTGGGCATGTCGGATCGTCCAGCACGCCCGACCAATGCGTTATTTTGTAAGTGAAATGTCGGCCGCATCGGGCAGTTAGTTCCCAGCCGCAGCCGACAGACAGACATTTCCCCTGTTCCTTTTCAGGGAAGCAATGGGGAAATGTCTCCTCCCCAGGGAAAGAGTGCAGATATCGGGCCAATACACTGAGATATCTCACAGTGCAGTGTATGCCCACGATATCTGCAGGGTGACAGGCTGCCAGATAAAATGTCTGTCTGTCTAGCATTTTATCTGGCAGTGTATGCCCAGCATAAGACAGGATGGAATCGGTATGATATACCGCCGGACTTGTCCGGCGGTTGGAATCCCGACAGTGGTTGCTCGACATGGGTGAAAATCCTGATCGTCCAAAGGTAAGTATTGACTAACCTAACCTCCCCCCCTAACCCTAACGCTCCTTAGGGGAGCCTAACCGTAACCTTCCCCCGAGTACCTAACCCTAATCCCCCCTCTAAGTGCCTAAACCTAACCCCCCCTTCCCCGCCGCCTACACCTAAGTCCCCCGGGGGGGTGCCTAACCCTAACCTCCCCTCGGGGGTGCCTAACCCCCCCTTCCCCTAGCCTAACCCTAACCTCCCGGGGGGGGTGCCTAACTCTAAGTCCCCCCCGGGAGCCCTAAACCTAACCCTCCCCCCCGCGCGGCTGTCCGTGCTCAGCGCTCGGCATCACTCCAATCTCCTGGCGTCGGTAAAATGACAGGCGTCTAGATTTAGACGCCTGTCATTTAACCCTCGCCGAGATAAAGCAGTCGGGAAGCCGGCTGTCGGGATTACGGACGCCAGCTTCCCGACTGCATACCAACAGGATATTAGTATAATTAGTATACCTCGTGGTAGGGTCTCGTTGCCGCAAGCCCTAGAGTGCTTTCGGCTCAAACAGAGCCGAAAGCACTCCCACTGACATCACTTCCCATAGGAACGCCTCCGTTTGGGCAGCCACTCCCCCGGCCCGCCCACCAAAGGGGGCGTGCTGTCACTCAACATCGACAGCACGCCCCCTTTGGTTCGAGACCCGGAGTGACGATTTGCCCATCACTATCCGGGTCTCGCGCATGCGCACAACGAGGCCGGCTCCGTCGTGCGCATGCGCACTGGGCCACCATCGACCTGACTGCGAGCGCTCGCGAGCGGGTCTGAATCAGGCCCAGAGATCCAAATACTCCTTCCACCTCATAGTAAATACTTCTAAACTTCCCCTTAATTCATTAAGGCAATTATTTGAAGTTTGGGATAATAATCTGCCACTGTATTTCCTTTTATTTAACTGATAACAAATAGTACATTTAACTCCACTTTATTCATTGCTGACATGTAAGAAATGGTGTGCAGATATGTCATATCTAAAGAGGGGCTCACAAAATTATCAGTCCCTCTGTATAGCCATCACTGGGCTCTCTCCTTGGTCCATAGTAATCCACAGATTTTATTTAAAGCTCTGTTTCAGTTTTTTTTATGTTTGACAGTAACACACAAATGGTATGGAAAATAAAAAGGTATCATCATTTGCCAATAAGAGTGATTGCTGTATCTAGGTCCCCTAAATTGGATAGAAAACAATTCATCAGACAGCCACATCATGCAGCAAAAGTTTTAATAACTCCTATAATATTTCATAGCCAGGCGTAATGTTAAGCAAGATTTCTGTCTTATTTATAGCCGTACACAGAGGCATCATGATTTTTCACTATGTAGGTAAAGCATGCTTCATTTTACAAATCAATATTTAATTACTTATGGTTGCAATATTTTAGATTAATTAAGGATATTGATGTGTTGCTGTGGATCTATGCATTAAAATTTCGCTACTAAATTTGCAGTGTAGTAAAAGCTTAACTTCTAACAGCATTTCATTTTGATAGTGGCTTTTTATATTCCTGGATGCTGAATGTGCCCCATTTTATCAGTAATAAAATGTAGACATATTTAAATTATTTCTTGCGATTTAAAATGAGCTCTTCTAACATATACATTAAATCCATGTCTGCTTTATGGGCTGTTTGCCACTTGTTTCAGTTTAAAAATACAGATATTTATTTAAGGTATGGAAGTACATATATATATATATATATATAATATATATATGGTTTGGGCCTTGTTAGGATTAAGAATGTGCAATAAATGTCACTGTTGCAAAAATCACCATGAATGTAATTATTATTTTATTTCACTTGTTTTAATAAATTTTTTGTACATTGATTTGCAATTACATTTTTTTGTTACCCACACACAAAACATGCAGTCTCTACACATTGCCGAAAACCATTCGCAAGACAGCTTTGTATTTCACAGTACTAATGGAATAGTATTAATGATACACAAGAGCCAAGGACAGATGGGTAGACTTTACCCAACCAAGGTTTTCCCTGTTAAATTATTATTATTAGCATTTGCTTATATAGCGGCAGAATATTCTGCTGCGCTTTACACACGAGCCTCTACTTTTACACTGCGGTGGAGAAATGTTAGGGGTATATTTACTAAAGGTTGATTTTTCTCGATTTAATATCGAATCAACATCAATGTTGTAATTCTGGGGCTCAATTTGAAATCGATCAAAATCGGTTCAAATCGATCTTTAGTAAATATACCCCTTAATCTTGCAGATGTGTTTATTTAAACTATATGAATGGGTGGAGTGTTTTTTTTTAACGGGGCCTACCCTTATTAGCTGGCATATGGCCTTTCCTGGGGACATAGAATAATTAATAATTCATTCTCTGCCCAATGTAATAAATGTTGATATGTGTGTACTATTTGTGATATACACAAGTGAATAATAGTAGACACCAGTGGAATCAGTGACAGAGAAGCCGTGACACGGCCTAGCAGCCTCCCATGTATTTGCAAATGCATGCAACTAATATCTCTGAATTTCTATTACAATATAGTCTTCATATATTGTTGCAAGTATAATTCAGTGTGCTGAGGAACATTAGGGGGCTAAAACCCCCTCCTTTTTCTACCAGTGGAATCAGTATAGGAGGCAGTGAGACTTATCCAGGAGTTTAGGTTTATTGCAGTGCACATATTGTACAGCTGTACTCACAGCATCACCAGCAGACAGCGGAGATGGAGTGGAGCATACAGCAGACCGTCCGGTCATGTATGTGCAGAGGCAGTATGGGATAACCAGTGTTGTCTCCCCTGAGCTGAGCACTACACGTCCGTGTAATACTGCGGTGCTCAAACACTGTGACAAGATGGTGCTGCGCATGCAACTTCTTCTTTGGGATTTTTTTTTATGGGGTGGGGGGCTGCGGCGCCAGAAACTTTTTTGGCAGAGTGGAGCAAAATTTATAGTTACTCCACTGCATTGGCACTGAGAAGGGAACTTTACAGATCAAAACTTAATTGTGACGCTTCTGCTATTCAAAACTAGTCATTTACTCTCCATAAATGGGAGCTGTTAAAGGCAGTGTCAGCACTTAAGATATAGGGACCTATCCATCATCACTTAGTTTTTACAAAAGCAGGTGAAAATGAACATTGTCACCTGCAATTGTAAACATTAAGTGTTTGGGCCATTCATCAATAAGGTAAAGCAGGAGATATCACCTACTTACCTTCCTCTTGCGGAATGGCCCGCTGTCCCCATACACTAGTAAGGGGACAAAATTCATCAACCTCTGAAAATATAATTTTTTCGGAGCTTGATTGTGGTAGCTTTCGCCATCTTTAGCTGGCGTTTGCTACCGCTACCCGCTCCTTCCCTATGAGATTGAGTCACGAAGAGGGATCCTTTAGGAACCCTCCGCCCCTGTCCGACTCCTTCTGCCGGACGTCTGGGCTTTTGTGCGCATGCGTGATCTGTAGGTCACGTATGTGCACTGCTCTCGCAAGAAGTGAAAAGATTCTCGAATCAGCTGTCTCAGCGCCGGAGCAATGACGAATTGCTCTGGCGTCCGCGGCAAGTCAGTGTGTTAATTATCGGGGTCCGTTCAGACCTCGATAATTAACATCATGAATAGGCCCCATGGTGGTCAAACCCCCTCTTACCCAAGTATGAAATATAGAATGCAATTGTCAAATAAGGGATGATCCAACAAAAGAAAAAAATAGATAAACAATAATCAAATGATTTATTAGTTAGATTAATGGTGTCATACAACAATTATTGCCATGGATAAACAAAATAAAAAAAATAACTTGATCTTTAACTAATAATCCAAGGCACTCCTGAACCTAGAGAGTTTTGACCAATAGTGGATAAATAGGGTTAGGTTTGGGTGATTCGGGGCAGAGTTTTGGAAGTTCGGGCCTGGGGTTGATTGTGTCCCAATTTTGAATGATGGGAGGTGCGAGTAAGGTAATCTGTAATAAAAATGGTAGTCCTAGGTAACGGAGCCTTGCTTGATACTAGTCATGGATGGGCTTTGTACAAATCTGCACCTTATCACATATCAGATGAATATCTGCTCTAAGCAGCGGTGCGGAAATATGCAAATGTCACTTGGATTGGGGAAGCCGCTGGTGTGTATCTCAATATGAATCCCGGTGTACAAAGATGAAGCTCAGCCGCAGATCAGTAGATTATCAGACTTCTGAGTAACCCTATGGTCGGGCAGAATGGGCGCCAGAATTGAGAGGCCGCAGCCATTTTCACTGCGTACAGGATGGCAGGCACAGGCAGCGACACTCCCCAAAAATGATCGTGATGCGCCTGCGGTTGTGTCCCCACCTCCCCATTGCCGCTCACAAACGGTTCCTGCCAATCAATCAGTTTGTGAGTAAATCCTCACTGCGAACGACATTGGTAATTAAACGTGATGCATGCATATTGTGGCTCAGATGCATTCGCAGACCACTATAATCGGGATCAGTATGAGTTACCGCCAGCCACCCTAACCCTCCCTTAGGGCTGCCTACCCCTAACCTCCCACCCAAGAGCCTAATCCTAACCCCCCTCTAAGTGCCTAAACCTAACCCCCCCACCCCGCAGCCGAACGCTGAGACTTCCGGGGGGGTGCCTAACCCTAACCTCCCCCCGGGGGTGCCTAACAACCCCCCCCCCGTCCCCTAGCCTAACCCTAACCTCCAGGGGGCGTGCCTAACCCTAAGTCCCCCCGGGAGCCCCTAACCTAGCCCCGCAGCTGTCCGATCGAAGGTTAGCCGGGTGTCGGGGGCCCGCCGTAGGTCTAATGACAGGCGTCAGGATTTCTACGCCGGTCATTAGACACTTGTCGGGATTAAACAGTCGGGATGCCGACGGTCGGCATTTAGGCCGTCGGCATCCCGACTGCTTCCCCTATAATCACTCAATCAGGCCCAAAGTCAGGTCTAGTTAAGTCCAGGGCCGGATTAAGGGGGGGGCTCTGGGGGCAAGTACACCCGGGCCCCCCTCTCTGAGAGGGCCCCCTGCCACAGATCGGATCTTTTTTACCGATCCCATCTGAAGCGCTGCCTGTAGCAGAGTGTACACCAGTAGCGGCAGCTGTACTGATAGCCGTCATACAGACGGCGCGGCGACGCAGAGCACTGCTGCTGGGATGCCGGTAGCCGCGTTCAATGAAAAGGGCTGTGCAGGCAGCAGGCTTTCAGGGACTGGCTGGCCGGCGTGCAGGCTGCAGGGAAGGAGGGGGCATCACAGGCACAGCTGCACATGGAGGATCACCCGAGGAGGAGAAAGAAGAACGCGCTGTGCAGTTCTTCTGTGTCACTGTCTGCCAGCAAAAGGGATCATCATCTCAAGAGAGCAGATACAGTAAGACAGAGAGTAGTGACTTTTTTTAGTTATCAATTAAAATTTAATAAATTAAGGCTCCAGGTAGCATTACTTTGAATGTGTGGTTGTGTGTGTTTATATGTGTGTATATACATATATATATATATATATATATATATACTGTATATACACATATGTATAGTATAGTATATATATACACACACACACAGCAAGGAATGTTTGGCGGTACTCACGGCATATATAAAAAAAACAACCTATTTAGTTTAACATTTCAGTTCCAGAAAAAAAGTCTATAAAGACTGAAATGTTTAACTATATAGGTCGGTTGGACCTTATTTTTATATATGTTGTAAGTGCCACCAACCATTCCCTGCTGTGTATTGCTTAATACTATGGACGGAACCTGGGGTATTATATATATATATATATATATATATATAATCAATATACAGTGTATATATATATATATATATATATACACTGTATATACATACGTATAGAGGTAATGGGCACTTCAGTGTCCAAAGTTTTGTCAAGGGTGCCAGGTACAGTAGATGCAGCGTAAGGGATGGAAAACGGCACTCGGTGTTTATTTACAGAATTTGAAATATACAACTTGCTATACGACCCCGGCTCGCTGTATATTTCAAATTCTGTAAATAAACACCGAGTGCCGTTTTCCATCCCTTAGGAATTTAATTTTAGACTTTAGGGCCCCCCTGGCTTAAGTGCCCCGGGCCCCCCAAAGCCTTAATCCAGCTCTGGTTAAGTCTATTTAAGTCAGATGACATCAGTGCAATAGTACAGTGCAGCCACTAGGTGGCGCTTGTATGGGTGACTCTCCCCCTAGCCTCCATTTCCCATTCTTTTTCCATTGCCTCCTTGTATCTACCATTAACTTGTCTGCTACAGAAAGCCATGCTACACCTCTGCACACCTGAGGAAAAGCTTGTGCTGGACAACAGCATAGAGAAAAACGGCTCCAACCAATATATCTCCGGTTAATGGCCCCACTCCTACATAAAATATTAGATTATGTGAGTTTTCTTAATTTTATTGTGTCCTGCATCTTATATCCTGCTAATGTTTCATTCATAAACTAAGTGCATCATATTGTCCTGTTCAAGCAAACACTATTACTTTGTATCATACTATGCAAACACAGTACATTGTACATGTAGAAAGGTGAGATATAAATAAGTGTCTCTTTTATACTGACCATGGTGTAGGAATACTGTGGTGCCCCTACAGTAGAATAACACCCTTCTTAATGTGCTACTTGCTTCAGTGGCGGCATTTGCTTCACTGACTGTTTAACCAGTTACCGTAAAACATGTTGCCCAGACCTGAGGAAATGACTGTGAACGCTGCTTATCCAATGGATGTCTGATTGCTAAATGGGAAAAATCCATCATTATGGAATTACATAGTGGGATGCTATAACATTTTATGCCACCCATAAATGACTTGTTCTATCTTGAAATGTCGCTGGAATTGCAATGACGTATTTGCTTATTTACTGCCTATGTTATTTATAGCGTTTCATTCTGGCCAATGAGCTGTGCAGATTAGTTTATGTAGTAACGCGAAACACACAGATGCACTAAGCTGCCAAGGCGACCACATTTGAAATATTTAACAAAGCAACGCTCCCTTGCAAAACTGCCAAACCAAACTGGGAATATATAACAAGTCTAATGGGCGATAAACCATAGGACAGTGTCAGATGGGCATGTCATCTGTATTAAGGCCAGATAATCACAGAGTACACTACGTTGTAGAGACATTGCATACAGTACAGCTGGTAAAGTGCTTAAAATTTTCTTGCTGCATCTAAACAATTGTAACACTCTTCAGATTACACTCTGGGCTTGATTCTGAGGGGGTATATTTACTGCAGTGCAGGGTTTTTAGAAGTGGAGATGTTGCCCATAGCAACATATCAGATTCTAGCTATTATCGTCTAGAACAGTGATTCCCAACCTCGGTCCTCAAGGCACACTAACAGTTCAGATTTTGGTGATATCCAGGCTTGAGCACAGATGGTTAAATCAAAATAACTGAGGTACTAATTAAGTCACCTGTGCTCCAGTATGGCTATCCTCAAAATCTGGACTGTTAGTGTGCTTTGAGGGACGTGGTTGGGAACCCCTGGTCTAGAAGGTGCTAGAGAACTGGTAAGTAGAATCTGATTGGTTGCTATGGGCAACATCTCCACTTCTAAAAACCTGCACTTTAGTAAATAAACCCCATAGTCGAATGCTATGTCAGTGTCGGATGCAGCTGAGTGCTTATTTGCCTTCTGCGCATGCATCTAAGTCGCACTGCAATTGCGTCTAGAGACTGTGCGCAAGGCGCATACTTGATGCTAATGAGGCCTAGTGATCGGTCCAGCCCCAGCCCTCTCTGCAAAATGCCAGGAATCACTTGTATATGAATTGGGGGTGGGGCCAAAATTATGCGATATCAGGCGGATCGCCCCGATAACTGTAGCGTGTATGGCCAGCATAAGCAGTCATAAAAAAACTGTAAAATACTGTACAAAATAAAATAACCAGCCAGTTAAACCGTTGTTGCAAGAAAAAAAAACTGCAACCTGTTACACAAATATTCCGTTTCTGAACCAAGGATGTCATTAGTTTTGTGTCTCTCCCTTCCACAGAACACTTCCTTTTATTGTTGAATCCATGACCTTTTCATTCCCATCAGTTATAAAACAGGAACAATGACCTTCTGCTCTTTCCTCTGGGCTAGAGATTTTAATCAAGAGGCTATAAAATCAGGGGAAATGTATACCGTGCTAATATGTTTTCAGTAGCATTTGACCTGACATCCATGAAAGTAGTAGTGGACCACATAATTTCCACAAGCTGTAGACACTTACGCAAAAAAGCTAATTAAGAACAAAGTTGAAGAGGCATATTTATGTAAGGTAGAGAAGCATTATGCCTGGCGAAAACTGATGTATACCTCAAGGCATTACACAGTAAGGGGTATATTTACTAAAGTGCAGGTTTTTAGAGGTGGAGATGTTGCCCATAGCAGCCAATCATATTATAGCTATTATCTTTTAGAAGGTGCTAGATAAATGGTAAGTAGAATCTGGTTGCTATGGGCAACATCTCCACTTCTAAAAACCCGCTCTTTTGTAAATATACCCCAAAGAGTTGCCACCATGAGGAATCCAATGTAACAAGCATTGCCAAAATAAATGGAGTAGAGGAAATGGTTTCAGCGCTGTCTTTAGTCTATGGGTAGTGAATTACTCAGATTAATTCTTCCAATAGTGTTTGTTGTCCTACGGTGGTTGCGTAAGCTACATAGATGTTGTCTGGGCTGCCGTTGGTTTTTCTTATGCCTCAATAGGATGAAGGAATGCTCTGGACATTCATTTAAAAACCTGATGTCCTTTGGAATTGTGAGTAATTGGATCCAATAGTCCAAAGATCCAATGCCAATAAGTTAAATTGAGTAAAACTAATTTAATGATATATGACAATATACAATAAAATATCTTATGCTGGGCATACACTATACAATTATATGTCAGATATCTGTCCAATCTGGCTGGTTGGAATGAAAACCTGGTAATGTATGGGAGCAAATGACAATCGACCATTTGCCACAAACACTGGAAAACAGACAAAAATGGTTGTTCAGACAAATTGGATTAAACACACAAATTTTACCAATTTGAACAATTGTTTTTTCTCCGTTTGCCAGTGTTTTAAACCATATAATCGACTGTCATTTGTTCCCATACATTACCAGGTTTTCATTCCAACCAGCCAGATTGAACAGATATCTGACAGATAATTGTATGGTGTATGCCCAGCATTAAAACAAGTAAATAAAATAACGGATAAAAACAAAGGAAAGTATCAAATAGAAATAGGTAGGTTATGCCAGTTGTTGTAGCAACGCATTCCACAGAGCCTATGTCTTCTTCCTCAGGCTGAAATAAATGCACCCCTGCAATATCTGTTAAGCTGTCTCTACATCAGGATAATACTAGTAGTTGATTAATGGAGAAAAAATAATTGTTTGTTTTATTTTTATTTTTTGTTTTTTTGTTTTTTTAAAAAACATTTCTTTAATAGTTTTTAAATGTATTTAGATTTTTTTTTAATATTTTAAATCTATTTTAACTATATTTTTTCGTTCCAAGTGGAACTGAAATCCACAAGTCTGAAATTTCAGTTCCACCGAGCATGCACAAGCCAGCTGGACAGCTTATGCATGTGCAGCAGTAGAGACTGACCCCCGAATATCACTCAGCTGCTTCACCATTTATTGATAAATTGTGGTTATGATAATAAATAGGTCCACAAATAAGGCCACGTGCACATCACTGTATTTCTTTTTTGCTTTTTTTCAATCCACTTCTGTTTTTGCAATTGTTTTGCAGTGGAGAACTGAAGATAAATTGATACTCGCATAAAGATCATTGTCAATGGCTGTTCTGGCTGAGAATACTTAGGCCCGTATTCAATTTGAGGCGAAAAGTCCAGACTTTTCGCCTGCTTGACTTTTCACCTCCTTCGCCTGTTTTCCAGCTGGAAAAATATTGCACGCGTGCCCGATATTCCCCATATTCAATTTCAAAGGACATGAAAACGGGACCCGTCAAAATTGGGACCGGCAAAATAAAATGGGAATTTTCGGGATAACATCAATGGACCCCCCTAAAGATGTCCAGACATAGGGGTTCACTATGGGTGCCCCCGTTTTTGCTTGCTGAAGAGAAGCCAGGTTTTTAAATAGCCGGTGCAGGTGCATAAATGCGGCTTTCAAGAAGGTGATGCAGAATAGCATTTAGCAATGTTTTTTGGGAAAAATAACTATGCCCATCATGAAAATAGGTGCAAGCATACTTTTAAGTCACTAAAATGTTTTTTAAAAATTCTTCAAAAATGCACCTGCCGCTACTCCCCACAATGAAGAAAACTCCTGCCGCATACTTGGGAACCCCTCTGGATTTATTATCGCTATTTTAGAAGTGTGTTCCCTAATTATTTTTTTTACCCCCAAAATGAAAGTTAATTTTTTGAGGTGTCCCTATTTTTTTTTTTACTTTTTTTTACATACATTTGAGGGGCCATTCCCAGGGGTGCAGGCTTTTTTTTTTTTTTTTTTAAGCCTGCACTCCTAAACCCCAATTCTGCACTTTTTTTCGCCAGCTAAAGGTTGGAGAAAACTTAACGCTGTTTTTTTACAAAGACTTTATGCATTGGCGAAAAGTCTTTGAAACTGAATTCGGGGATAATGCAAACAGGCGAAAATGATGATAACGAGTTTTTGCCTCAAATTGAATATGGCCTTTAGTTGGATGTTTGAAGCTTTTCACACGGAACAATGAGATGCAAGCCCGTGTAATTGGAATGGGGTATAGAGTGTGATTATGCAGATGCAGCACACCTAACGTCACCCGAAAACCGTAGATATTTGCATCGTCTACACGTAGTGGTGGTAGCCATTTTGTGATCTGAATCAATATCAAGTCAGTCATGAGGTCACTAAATTCAAGCAATTTGATAGGCTAAATATTCAGCCCACAAAATGACCGTGTCTGATGTGTGTAACTGATAATACATTTGTGGTATCTTTATATCGTTAGTTACTGCTTCAAAATACTGTATGTTTTTTTTATGTACATCAAAATATTTTGTGTGACTTCTGATTACTGTATACTGCACCTACTTATGTCATCTGTTTGCAGGGTAAAAATACCTCCTGTCTCCCACCCCCACGGGGTTCAGCTAATTGATGGATGTTTCGAAGAACACACTACTAAGATATGTAATTTGCCGCTGGTTTAGAACACGTTCTGCAGAGAGATAGTGTGTTGTCGTAGACCAGTAACTAGAAATTGTGTATTTTTTTTATTAGAGCAGTTTCAGTGTTGATTCATTGTGTAACCTATACCGTCTACATCTTATTATACAGGATCAATGGTTCTGGCGGGTTAGGAATAATAAAGTGATGGATGGGTACCCTATGCAGATTACTTACTTCTGGAGGGGATTGCCTCCAAGTATCGATGCCGTTTACGAAAACAGCGAGGGAAATTTTGTTTTCTTTAAAGGTAAGATGCATTGTTCTCATTATCTGTTTTATGTGGCTTTGATGAGTTACAACTGATGGGGCTCTCAACACGCAGGATAGAGATAGGGTCACCCCAAAATCATTTAAAAATTTTGCAACGTTCTCGTATGCGCTGAAGCCTGCAGGTGGGATCTATGTTACTGAAATAACCTGCCATCAGAGTGTAATATATCAGCAATAGGATAGTGTGTATCCAGATAGTGGTTTCATTAGGCCGAATAACATCTAAGTAGGGAAATGGATAGCTCTATTTATTAAACCAAAAATGGAGCAGCTTTTTTCCTCCTGAGCGCTGTGCACACCTATGGTAGGGACGTGGCACACTGACCAGCATGATCAATTTGTCCAGACAAGGAAAAGGTTACGAGATATGCATCATATATACTGAACTACAGAAGTTGCCTTGTATTTAATGCCTGATACAGTAACAAGAATGTAACAGTGCAAATATCTGCTTCTGCACAGATGTGCCTATTTTCAGTGATGATTGTTTTTGTTTTTACACTGAAAAATGGTGGAATCTGGAGTGAAGGGAGAATACAGAACTTATGAAGGGAGGTGTTAATTAATTTTCACCATGGTCTAATAATCCAATGTTTTAATTCAGTCAGTCAAAGCAATTTTTGGTGTGAGCACACCGCAATTTTACCGCCATTTGTTTTAGTGCTATGTACAATGGCTCGCTGAAAGCGTTGGTACATAAGAGAAGCTGCAGGCAGTAGCGATCAGCTTTAGCAAATACAGTATGTTAAGAAAGTAGTGTCATTAGAACTTCCACATTTGTCGTGCTGGGTGATATCATTGATCTCTTGCCTTACGGTGCCAATTACTTTTAAAATCGGACGATCTAGGTGCATTTACAGTAGCTTCCATCATTGATTGGTTTCAGAATTAATCATGTGACACAAGTGTGCGAGGTCCGTCTACGTAGGACATGCAAGAGAAGTCGACGATTATGACGGGTGAATGTTGTCATTGGCAATACAACCTGAAAGGTATTATAAGGTCAGTTTAGGAAGAGCCTGAAGCCCTGGAAACATTGCCTGTGTAACATAACAAGGTTAAGCATTAAATGACAGCGGGAAACTATTGTAGAAATTTGTTTGGGAGGAACTCAGATCTTGGAGAGAGCCGGATAACTGTAAATCCTGCAGCTCTTTATATTCTCAGCCGTTGTCTCCCCGCAGCTGGTGTGTAGAAGTCAGCTTAACTAGCTTCAGGTTATACTGCAATTTAAAGCCCTACCACTGTGTACTTGGCTTGAATAATACAGTTAAAGCTGTGTACAGATGGGCAGTACGTCCAATCGTAGTTTGACCTGCAGCTACTTTCCACACACCAGCTGCGTTGAGAGATAACAGCCGGGGATGAAAATCTCCTTTGAAATGTCACCGATTGCATTGGCCAAAGGCAGTATATTGCTGACTTTTCTTTAGGTAAAGAACCCCTATAATAAATGTATAATAAATGTATTACAATGTGAGAATGGAAATGTTCTTGCATTCCTGCCAGCCTGTCCGAGAAAGTACATCTATCTGTACTGACATGTTCTCTATAATAGCAGGAGCTGCCATTATAATTGGAACCAAATAGGCAAAGCAGCAGATTACACACAATTTGCCGGAAAACATGTATATATATATCGATAGATTCAGTTTTTCATAAGATAGAGAATAGTTTTTAGTTTGGAGTAAGCCAAAACTGAACATCTCATTTTGCACAACTGAAACATAGATATATTATTATTATTATTTTATTACCAGTTATTTATATAGTGCAGCGCTTTACTGAGAGAATATTTGGCCATTCACATCAGTCCCTGTCCCAGTGGAGCTTACAATCTATATTCCCTACTACATGTACACGCACACAGTAGGGTTACTTTTTTATCAGGAGACAATTAACCTACCAGTATATTTTTGGATTATGGGAGGACACCGGAGCACCCGAAGGAAACCCACGCAAGCACGGGGAGGATGTACAAACTCCACACAATGACATTATCTTCAGATTTCTATCTACCACCCAACTTTTTACACTTAAGATAGTGGTGGATTATAATTAAATTTGCTTGGTGGAAATATTAAAGACATAAATAAAAAGGCCAAATTACTTCCACTTACCCACACGGGGATTCAACTGAGATCAGCATGAATCTGAATGATGTAATTGTCCCAAGTTGCAGGCTCGGATGTTTGGGGTGCCCGCACTGAACGGTGTTCACTGAACGTCATACAGTGCAGGAGACCGACCTCCCTATCTGCTAACATTTGGAACCTGATGAGCGTCGTCAGGTTGACCAGCATGTTCGGCAGATAGTTGGGGTCGGCAAGGACCCAGCATGAACGCGCATCGCTGGTCCTTGCCAGCCATCCATAACTCGACTTTGTGAACAATGCAACCAAAACCTCCTTCAAAAATTTAGCCAGAGGACCACTCTGCACCACTAAGGGTACAGTAAGTATATACAGCGGAGAGGGGATGGGGCAGGGAGAAGGGAGGAGTGGGTGGCAGAGAGAGAAGCGAATGTGCAGCGCTCCAGTAAATAAAGATAAACAACCATGTGTTTATTATGGGATGAAGTCATAATACCGGCTGTCAGGACACCGACGCCAAAACCCAACACCTGGTCAAAATCCCTGCGCCGGCATCTTGACGGTAAGTAGTGGGGTTAGGGGGAGGGGTAGGGATAGGGTTAGGCACTATGGGTAGGGTTAAGTACTAGGGGGGAAGGTTAGGCACTAGGGGGGAGGGTTAGGGTTAGGCACTAGAGGTGAGGGTTAGGCACTAGGGGGGAGGGTACTAGGAGGGAGGGTTAGGCACTATGGAGGAGGGTTAGGCACTAGGGGGAGGGTTAGGCACTAGGAGGGAGGGTTAGGGTTAAGCACTAGGGGGGAGGGTTAGGCACTAGGGGGGAGGGTTAGTATTAGGCACTGGGGGAGAGGATACTTATCGACAGGTGTCAGTGTCCTAACCCTGTCGGGATGCCGGTGTCAGGATTCTGACTGCCGGGATCCCAAGCTCCGGCATCCCGTACCCATGATTTATTCTTTTTTACTTGCGCTAAATACTTTTTGTGTTTCTGACCATTTGGGAAAATCTACCTCTCCATGTGTCACTGCATGTTACTGATTAGTAGTAATGAATATACCAGGGATATTGGTCTGGTGCTCAGCACAGTGCAATTCAGTGGCAGAGCTCCCTCCCAAACCTTCAGCGCGAGACTCCTTCCTTTCATCCCGTCAGACCTAACAGTAAATGTGTATCACAAAACATCAGCCGTCATATAATGGAGCTCTAATCTAAGGAGAACATGAGGCTGCTAGTGATATCTGTATCGGATAACTGAATTGAGTTAAATTGGAAAATGTTGAGGCTGCCGTGCGTAAGTCCGTTCTTTAACCATGTTAGCAAAATGGAAAAGCACTATGAAAGCTGCAATTTAAAGCAACTCTCTCTCTCTTCTGTCTAAATAAAATATGGTAAAATCATATAACATGTTATCATACTCATACATAGACTATAGTCCATAGTGTATCAGTATTAAGCTTTTTTTTTTCGTACTGTATATATGTAAATTAGGGATGTGCAGGCTCGGATAGGTTCGAGTTTGCACGTGGAGTTCGGATTTTTCCCTCCAAAAAAACGGAACTCAGAACGAGGCAAAACGTCATCTTACATGGACGAACATCATCATTCCTGGTCTTTTGTCCAGGAATGATGATGTTCGTCCATGTAAGATGACGTTTTGCCTCGTTCTGAGTTCCGTTTTTTTGGAGGGAAAAATCCGAACTCCACGTGCAAACTCGAACCTATCCGAGCCTGCACATCCCTAATGTAAATACTTGTAATTGCTAAGGCAGATACTTCTAGTTGTTACACATTAGGGTCTTTATAGATTACTTTTCTTTAGATATGGTTCTGATTACTAATTATACTGTATGTTTCTTCAAAATCCACAATTATAATTGTCTTACATGTTGTCAATATGTTTGAATCTTTGCTACATAAATATGGCTATTACTTGTGGCTAAAAAGCTTAGGATGGACAGCTCTTAAGGGCATTCAGAAGGTCATTTACAAAGCTGCAAAGACACGCACACAGATACAGACAGCACACAGACACAGACAGCACACAGACACATGCACACAGACAAAGGCAGCACAAAGACACATGCACACAGATACAGGCAGCACAAAGACACATGTACACAGACACAGTCAGCACACAGATACACGCACACAGATACAGACAGCACACAGACACAGACAGCACACAGACACATGCACACAGACAAAGGCAGCACAAAGACACATGCACACAGATACAGGCAGCACAAAGACACATGTACACAGACACAGTCAGCACACAGATACATGCACACAGATACAGACAGCACACAGACACAGGCACCACAAAGACACATGCACACAGACACAGGCAGCACACAGATACAGACAGCACACAGACACATGCACACAGATACAGGCAGCACAAAGACACATGCACACAGACACAGGCAGCACACAGATACATGCACACAGATACAGACACAGGCAGCACACAGACACAGGCAGCACAGATACACATGCACACAGACACAGGCAGCACAAAGACACATGCACACAGACACAGGCAGCACACAGATACATGCACACAGATACAGACAGCACACAGACACATGCACACAGATACAGGCAGCAGATAGACACAGGCAGCACAAAAACACATGCACACAGACACAGGCAGCACAAAGGCACATGCACAGAGACACAGGCAGCACACAGTTACAGACAGCACACAGACACAGGCAGCACACAGACACATGCACACAGATACAGGCAGCACACAGACACATGCACACAGATACAGGCAGCACAAAGACACGCACACAGACAGCACACAGACAAATGCACACAGATACAGACACACGCACACAGACACAGGCAGCAGAAAGACACGCACACAGACACAGGCAGCACACAGAAACATGCACAAATATACAGGCAGCACACAGACATAGGCAGCACAAAGACACACGCACACAGACAGCACACAGACACATGCACAAAGACACACCACATAGATACAAGCAGCAAAGACACACACAGACACAGGCAGCACAAAACACACCACACAGACACAGGCAGCACACAGACACACGCACACAGATACAGGCAGCACACAGACACAGGCACACAGATACAGACACATGCACACAGCAACAGGCAGCACAAAGACACACGCACACAGACACAGGCAGCACAAAGACACACGCACACAGACATAGGCAGCACACAGAAACATGCACACAGATACAGGCAGCACACAGACACATGCACACAGACACAGGCAGCACAAAGACACACACAGACACAGGCAGCACACAGACAGCACACAGACAGGCAGCACACAGACACATGCACAAAGACACACCACATAGATACAAGCAGCAAAGACACACACAGACACAGGCAGCACAAAGACACACGCACACAGACACAGGCAGCACACAGACACACCACACAGATACAGGCAGCACAAAGACACACACAGACACATACACACAGGCAGCACACGGACACGCTCACAGATACAGGCAGCACATAGACATGCATACAGACACAGGTAACACAGAGACACACCACACAGATACAGGCAGCACACAGAAACATGCACACAGTCACAGGCAACACAAAGATACACTACACAGATATAGGTAGCACAAAGACACATGCACACAGACACAGGCAGCACAAAGACAAACGCACACAAGCACAGAGACACAGGCAGCACACATACACAGGCACACAAACACACACGCAAAATGCATTTTTTTCTCTCAAAATGTACTGTAATGTACTATTGTTCAGCTTTTGGGAAAGTCTTCCCACCATTTGTGTGATAGAAGGGTGATTTTTGAGTCCACATATAAAAACGTAAATTTGAATGTCCTGCCTATTATGTGTAGACCACACCCATCATTTATTCCAAATTACACATTTCTAATAAAACACTGCTCATTAGAGCCTCCTTTATGTCGTAATGAAGTCATTAGTGTAAGAGGAACTTTACATTGTCTTTATTATGTACAGATGTGTCCTCATTGCTGCAGCAGCTCCAAACAGATCATCATGTTAATAAACCTGCAACCTTGGTAAAGCCTGCAGGGCACACTTCATATGCTGATTCCGCTGGTGTCTATTATTGCCCGTCTTGTGTATTATTATTATTTATTATTATCCTTTATATGGCGCCACAAGTGTTCCGCAGCGCCTTACATAGTACATAGAACTAATAAGTGAACAAGAAACAAGTAACTTACAGTACATTACAGTGCAGGACAAGGGCACGATTTATATACATTGCTGCAATAGCGATTAAAACACTCACAATAAGCAGCCGGGAGTTGCCAGTCACGTGTTAGGTGCCCTTATGGGGAGTAAAGAGTAGAAGCACATGAGGGAAGAGGTCCCTGCTTGTGAGAGCTTACATTCTAAAGGGGAGGGGCAGACAGACAGGCGTGACACAGAAGGGGAAGATAGGGAGGAAAGAGCATGAAGTGGGTTAGGATCAAATAGTGCGCATACAGTATATCAATTCAGTAACATACTGTCCTGGATCCATGTGGCAGTTCTCCATGAGTTTTAGAGATTGACCAGAGTTAATGCTGCTTATACCTCCCAGGAAAACGTAGAAGAAACTAATTCACAGTCATATGGTACTGTAGGTAACCCAAAGGTAAATAGTCTTAATAAATCCTCTTTAGAACAAATGATTGTTATAATTAGTTATTATGTTCTCTTTTTATTCCCCAGGTAACAAATATTGGGTGTTCAAAGATACAACATTGCAACCTGGTTATCCTCACGACTTGATCCATCTAGGGCACGGCATCCCATCTCATGGTATAGACACTGCTGTTTGGTGGGAAGATGTTGGGAAGACGTATTTTTTCAAAGGTGACCGGTGAGTAGAAAATGAGGTTTCATCTAATCCTCCGCTAACAGTGTTTTATATTATAGACTGCAATGTTCAAGAGTAATCAAGCCTACAAATTACTGCTGTTTGAAACGTTTGGAGCGCATTTGCCGTTTTTTATGTGTCATATGTGTTAAGATTGGATTTTCATCTATTACTTTTTACAGTGAGGTTTCACTGATGGATACTGAATTTACCATTTACTTTGCCCTCGGTGGTAGAGCTTATGGGGATCAGGGCAGGTGCTGACAAGGAGTCATTTGATTTGCCGAATTGCATTTTAAGACAATTTGACAGGCAGCAGTGAATTATTACTTTATTTTCCCTAAAATTGTACATTTAATGCATTAACTTTATCACAGAAAATATTGGATATTTTTTATAGTTACAACGTATTCGACTACTGTAGATCTGCTTGTCCACTGCATAAGAAGCAGAATTTAAACTTGTGGACTTTTGAGGAATTCACATGACAGCGCCACCTAAAATGATAGAACTGTATATTATTTCACTCCCCAATTCCTTCTTTCCAATAGCTCCCTTGATTGCTGTAAAGGTCTTAGGAGGAGATCTTTCCTTCTGCTCTAGGCCGGAGTTTTGTCATTTCCTATCAATAAAGTCAAAATGCCCTTCCCTTACAGCTAGCTACTGTAGCTCTTCACCCCAATGGGAAGCTGAGGGACTAGGGAACCCGAAAACACTGCAAGGAATTTTAAAACCATTTGCCTCGAGCAACAGGGTGGCTTAAACCATTACAGTCATTGTTGAGCAAGGACAATTGGTAGAGTAGAGGTTAGTAATTAATATACAGTTTGCTGGTATTGGGAAAGTTTTAATAGTATTCATCTATCACTCTGATTATGTTGGACATGTTTTCATTTAGCTCCAAAAGTAAGTAAGGAGAAACCCAATTGTTTATCGGGAGGCTTGCCAGGTAGAACAGCTGCTAGGTGGTGAGCAAGCCTCTCAGTTACCGCTGGAAAAAGGGAAAGTAAAAAGATTTCACTGAACTGGTTATTGCTGTACCATCCAGTCAGCTTCTGTCATTTTTCAAACATGATTGGTTGGTACTTTGGGCCTGATTCAGACACACTCGCGAGCGGCTGTCCGCTCGCAAGTGGGTCGATGTTATGGACTGAGCATGCGCACGACGGAGGGAGCTCCGTCGTGCGCATGCGCCAGACGCGACGAGCGAAGGAAAGTCATTCGCTCGTTGTGTCCGATCAAAGGGGGCGTGCTGTCAATGTTGATTGACAGCACGCCCCCTTTGGTGGGCGTGCCGGGGGCGTGCCTCCCTGACGGGGGCGTTCCCACGGGAACGCCTCCCGTCAGAAGCCGGCCCACTGACATCACTAGTGATGTCAGTGGGAGTGATTTTGGCTCTGATAGAGCCAAAATCACTCCGGAGCTTGCGGT
The DNA here is from genome assembly GCA_031769625.1 of Taudactylus pleione. Lineage (NCBI taxonomy): Eukaryota > Metazoa > Chordata > Amphibia > Anura > Myobatrachidae > Taudactylus > Taudactylus pleione. Next base: position 7,760,464 of record JAUIMM010000113.1, read on the forward strand.
TGAAAACCTCAACCGCAGGCTCCGGCTCGCAAATTCGATGGTCGCGATGGTCTCGACCATCGCGACCATCACAATGCACGCTCGTATAGCCTGTGGGTGGTGACCCACAGCTATACGAGCGTCCAGGAGGACGCTCCATGAAAATGGAGCCCGGCCCTCATTCAGAGCGTGCGCTCTGAGCAGAGCCAAAATCACTCCCACTGACATCACTAGTGATGTCAGTGGGCCGGCTTCTGACGGGAGGCGTTCCCGTGGGAACGCCCCCGTCAGGGAGGCACGCCCCCGGCACGCCCACCAAAGGGGGCGTGCTGTCAATCAACATTGACAGCACGCCCCCTTTGATCGGACACAACGAGCGAAGGACTTTCCTTCGCTCGTCGCGTCTGGCGCATGCGCACGACGGAGCTCCCTCCGTCGTGCGCATGCTCAGTCCATAACATCGACCCACTTGCGAGCGGACAGCCGCTCGCGAGTTGGTCTGAATCAGGCCCTTTGTCTCTCTACAATGTTTGATACATCTCCCCCTCTATAAGCTGAAAGTCATGCGACCGCTTAAGCCTGTCCCTCAGGCATATTTTTTCTGGATGACCCAGTATCTGCTGTCCACTTCTGACAGGAGAATGGTCAGGAAAAGGCTTGTGTCATTGTCTCCTGACACATCTTTCTCAGAGGTGTTAATATTAAAAAGGAGAAAAAATTAAAAATACAGTAATTTCTGATGAACATAGCAATACCTCACAGTCTGAAGTACATTCTACGGGGAAACACTTCTCCTCATCCTCCAGAGACCATTCTGAGCAAATATGAAAAAATAGCTAGCACTGTATGTCTGCTCAAAGTATGCACCATTAGAAAACCTGTTAAAGTGGTCCTAACACTAGGCTCCAATATTTAACACTCCTGGGTATGTATGTCCTGGGTATGTGTCCTCAGTCTCTTCAAAAGGAGGTGAGTATAGAGACATACATATGGCCAGGGTGGTACTAGCAGGTAAGACTCCCCAGTAAAATTATATTCTTCACTGAGGTATACAACTTTGCCCAGCTAGCCTTTAGAGCAGCCCTAGTCAAAGAGGACAAATGGGTTTAAAGAGCCACTGGCTTGCCAGACATTCCTGAACTTTTTGCCCATGAAGTTGACCCTTCTATATATTGAATTGAGGAGTATAAAGCTCAGAATGACCCCACAGGAATATTCAATTTAAAATTAGATGTTTCTGTCCTCTACCTTTTTTTTATAATAAAGCAGAGAAAGAGGGCGAATCAGTCTCCTTCATTAAAGCTTCTAGTAGCCTCCAATATGCCAGAGTCATCCTTACCCTCAGAGTCTGACATTTAATTTTATTACTAGTCCCCATTTGTTTGCTGGCAAGCCAGAGATTAAATAACTGGCTTTGCCCCGAGAAGCCACTTGACATGCTCAGTCCACTAGATGTAGCCCTCTTGGGCCCAGATTTCATACAATAGATGAGAAGAGCCAGTACAAGGCTCACAGGTCTTCTCAGATCTCAAGAGGAACCTGTAATCTAAGAATCCATTTCTACAAGGGCGTGGGTCCAATATTACAATGATGCATCCCATAGAGGAGGAATCTCTTATAAGCCACAAGATTCCAGAGGTGCCGGGTCCTCAATCGGGAACTCCAAAAAAGAAAGAAATGCTGGTAAGCATTGCTATGTCTGTTCAGACTCATGCCACTTTAAAGGATGCACTGTCCTCCTCATGGAGGCAAAGCACCATAGACAGGTGGATCCTAAAAATAAGCCCAATAAACTGTGAGTTGTCAAAGGCTGGATAAGTCATTTATTGTCAATACAAATGTCAGACAGGTCACTCAGACAGTGCTAAATGTGAAGGCACTGATTACTTGGATAAAAAGAATAAGGTTCCGGAAGTAAGGACTAGAATACATCTCTTGGCTGGAAATTGGTTTTGACTTAAAATAGACCTAACGTGGTCTTTCCATTTGGTCTTGGTCCATTGCAAGAACAGACATCTTATGAGTTTCTATTGGCGAGACTACCTTTTGAGTAGTCTGTAATGGTGTCCTTCCTCTTAATAGCACCCTACACCTTCACACATTTAAAGAAAGCAGTGGTGTCTCAACTTTGTCAAGAGGAAGTCTTCTGCATAAGTTATTTGGACGATATGCTGCAACATCTTCAGAGAGGGACATATTAATCAGTCACCTTTACCCTGGTCAATCTTGGATTATCCTTAAACAAGTATATAATCTTTCTTTCTTCCTAGTGAAGAGAAGTGGTCAGATGTTCATAGTTATTATTTCTCTAACAGTCCAACATCTGAATGTTCTCTTGAGGGACTTGAAAAGCTTATTAACAGTGTTTCTTCTTCTCCTTGTGTTTGAAATAAAGTGCATTCCTTCATTATCCAAGCAAATACTTAGAATTGCTATCAGTAGGCTTCCAGAAAAATCTGCCTGATGGGTGGACTGGTAGGAACAAGTTAAGCGAATTGTTTTTACTATACCTTATTCTGGCGGTAATTGGGAGACTTGCTCATCATCCACCAGCTGTTGCCATGTAGCAAACATATTTCCTAGAACAGAGGTTCAGAAACTCCACCATTACAGTCTACATTTCAAGGATATCCATGCCTGAGCACAGGTGACTTAACTGGATTTAAGTATGGATATCCTTAAAACCTGGGCTGTAATGGCGGAGTTTGGGAACCTCTGCCCTAGAACAGAAAATGTTTGCAAATCATAGATACCTGAAAACTAGAGTTTTTACTAAATCCAGCATGGTAGATTAAAGACTGAGCAAGACTGGCTGTGGGAAGGGAAGAAGGGAAGGGAAGAAGGGAGGCAAGGAAGGTTTTCCGTCTATGATTGTGAACAAGTGCAGTAACACCCAAGGCATCTATTCACAAACTACAGGTATATTAGCCTATCACAGCTCCCACTCTGTAAGCAGATGAAGGAAGATGACAGTGGTGCTTACTGAAGAGTCCTCCTGACTAGGCTTAGAGTTTACTGCTACACTTCTTTTCTCACACATTATTTACTTACACCACCCGACTGGTGAGCAGATCATCCACCATTTCTCCTCCATCTGCTGACAGATGGGACATGATAATTTAAAGATGGTGAAAAAAGCATAAAGTCATAATAGAGAACACAGAACTATGACTGCATTATAGCATAATATTCCTGTACACTCACACACACTAGCGGCATAGCTATGATGTGATTGTGTATAAGGCAGTCTAAGGCACCTTTGTTGGACACCGTAATGACTGTAGAACTAATTTCAATAATGCATCCAAATAGTAACCATGAAAGCATGTTGTATGGGCTCATTCTATTCTGTCATGTTAGCAAATATTTTATTTTGGTTCCTCCCATTGAGTGATATCAGGAGAAGATATCAGCCCAGGAAGCAATCTGAGCCTCCTAAATTGCAATAGTTCCACCACTTGTGAATGGCAATCACACTGAGCCATGACCAGGTAGCAGAATGCTTCTGGGAAAATGTATTTAAAGATATTGTGGTGTGTGGTTTCTAGAGCCTAGATTTTCAATCAATTACACATGTACCTCATGGGGTAAATAAGACAGATTTAAGGAATCTTTTTGATATAACTCAAAATAACATGAATATTATTAGTAACTGATAAAACATAAAAGTAAGTATTGTTTAAACATATAAATTCATGGAAGTAGTAGCTTGATGTAATGTTTACAGTAGCTTGGGGATACTTAATGTGGGGGTACATTGGTAAAGATTTTAAAATAAGGCAAGAGAAACCTTAGTGTAGATGGAACGTTTATTTCCAAAAGTTTCATATTGAGAAATTCACCAAAGATGATTAAATGAAGTACATTTTACTTATCCAGTTATAGGGTGGTAGACGGGGTTGCGCTTCTGTTTGTCCACATATTTTCTGACAGGTAAAACCAGTGCTGTTGGCTGCCAATCACATTGACGATCAATTTGATTTGGTCAACGCGTAACATCCCTTCAAGTGCCCCACGGCACCCAGTTTGGGAACCACTAGTCTAATGTATAGAATAAATAAAATGAATAATTATAGAGCCTGATGTAATAACAAGTGATAGGCTTGTTATCACTTGTTACTAATCTTAAATGATGCTCCAACCAATCAACTCCTAACTGTCACTTTACAGCCTGTGTTTGAAAAATGACAGTTAGGAGCTTATTGAGTGAAGCACCATTTAAGATTAGTAATGAGTTATAACAAGAATATAACTTGTTATTAAATCAGCCCCATAGTATATTTCCAATGACAAAAATGTAAAAGCTGGTAATGCCAATGGCAATTAGGACAGTTGTCAACCATGGCTTAGCCAATATTCATGTAAATGCAGCATACTGTACTAATTCACCTCCTCCTCCCTCCCAGCTGCCCCAATATAGGCAGATTATAATGCTGGCTTTTATATAGCAAAACCTGCTCTGCACATCTCTGCTGCTCATAGACAACTGTGTATGTGGCATGATATTTTTATAGCGCAATCCAAGACAGACATATGGGACAGGATAATATTAAATCTCTTCATTAAATCAAGTTGTTCCATGCATCACCCAGATGTCTTGATTTACTTCCCATCAAAAGTAATAAGCATTTATTGGCATAGGAAGTAGCTATCTATGTAGTTGTTGATTCATTTTGAAGAGTCATTATGATGAAGATAATCATTCTCTAGTTCTAATTATCATGCTCAGCAATCACGCACTTTCCATAAATAGCCTGCAGCAGCAAGGGAGGCTGTAAGGAATAATTCAACTCATCAGAGTCCCCGCTTGTAGGATTGATGGATCCCCTTCAGACCATGTGATAACCTGTTCCCAGGAGACATACAGTACATCTTTAAGCTGCGATAATATCAATGCACTGATTTGGTTATATACAATCTGTAGATAAGCTGTTGTAGCTCATGTATAATGTGTTTTATTAAAATGCACCTATCACATCCCCACAGCGGGTGCAGTCATATAATAGGCTGACCCTGTTTCCATAAGAATGCTGATTATTGATTGATTTGGAACTAATGACCTAACTTGGCATTTAAGGCAGTGGGTCTTATTGAATTTCACACAATGGCAGTCTCTGCAGTGTACACACAAGGGGGTAGATTTAATAGAGCTTGTAAAATAGACAAATGGTGATGTTGTCCATAGCAACCAATGAGATTCTGTCTTTAATTTTTTAGAATGCAATAGAGAAATGATAGCTACAATCTGATTGGATGCTATGGGCAACATCACAGCTTTTCTTTTTTAGAAGTTTTAGTAAATCTATCCCAAGATGTCATTTCGATGGGGAAAACACGTTTGCAAGAGACTACATATTGTACGTTGCTTTCTGTTTATTAAAAGAATGGTATTATGCGTTTTTTTTTTCATTTCGATATGTTTTATAGGCTTCATTTGCTACTTGTGATCTTGCTAGCTATATTTAGGTATATATTTTTTGTTTGAGGACTGCTGTCTATGGACAGCAGCAGTGACATCTGCAGAATATATAAGGCCTTGAAACATATTGGTCTCCATGTTCTGTGAACACTCAGAAAATTAGGGTTCACTGAATACTTTAGTATTCATATATATGTAGACAGGGGTGGTCTTTGGATGCATGGGTGTACTACAAGTCCAATGATGACCATGCATTCAGCGCAAATACCTGTATATACAGAGGTATTGTTTGCCAAAGAAATCGATGAACCCTAATTTTCTGGAAGTGAGTATACAAAACAGGATGAATATCCCTTCTAAATAATAATTAAAACTATAATTGTTTGTCTAATTAAATAAATGGCAATGTTCAGTTATATTCTGTTTTAACTGTACATTAGACAGGGCCAATTGCCAGCTGTAATCAAGATACTATGGACGTTTCTAATATGGTGTTTGTTCCCATATAGTTCTTTAAGTGTTGTGAAACTTTAACAACACCTGGAAAGCCGTGGAGTGCCTATAGGTTGTTCTAGAATCTAGGGTATTTATTTGTATTAAAGCATGGTATGTCATTGTATTCTAGGTACTGGAGATATAATGAAGAAATGAGATTTATGGATCCTGGTTACCCAAAGTTAATTACAATATGGAAAGGAATACCAGAATCACCTCAAGGCGCCTTTGTTGACAGAGAAAATGGTAGGCATGAGCCTATAATTTTGTTGATTATGACTTTCTTTCCCTCACTCACTTATATTAAGAACCTGTATTAAATAACATTACGAGTTTAATAGAATGCAGTCTGTGAACTAAATTATATGCGCCTAAAGCCTTGAGGAACTTGGCTGGTGGACTCTATGTAGCATATACCCATATAACGGTAAATTATGTTAAAATCAAAAGAAAATGCATTTATGTGAGTATTGCATTCTTTAATGCTCTGTTAATTCCCGATTTCAGGTTTCACCTACTTTTACAAAGGAAAAGAATACTGGAAGTTTCACAACCAGAAACTCAGAGTGGAACCTGGATACCCACGGTCCATCCTTAAAGATTTCATGGGATGTGACAGTCCAGTTGACCGAGACAAAGATCGAACCAGTACCCAAGATGACGTAGATATTGTCATGAAGCTGGACAACACAGCCAGCACTGTGAAAGCCATAGCCATTGTAATCCCCTGTATCCTGGCCCTGTGCCTCCTCGTTTTGGTTTACACTGTGTTTCAATTCAAAAGGAAAGGCACACCCCGACACATACTGTACTGTAAACGCTCTATGCAAGAGTGGGTGTGATGTAGGGATTCTTCTCGTAAAAATTTGAGGTTACTTGAGATTCAACATCAGAGCTATTATTCAGTTGCCTTAGCTACACACAGGCATCTGTGAGGCAGGGTCATATGGCTGATCTTTAAAACCCAGGAGGTTTTGTGTCCTGCACTAGAGTGGGGATTCAATCATCTGGGGGAGCTTCCATGAGATACAGTTTCTGCCGTTCCTCCAGTTTTCTTTTTGTATTTCTTTGTCATTCAGTTTTAGGCCTTCCCTCTGCTCTCTGGAGGTGGATTTTGCTTCCGGGAGCAACAACGAAGAGGGTGAATAAAAATAATTTTCCTGAAATAGTGAAGATTTATTTTTTTTTCCTTATTTCTGAAAACATTTTTCTTGTGGAAAATACCAGATCGTCTCTGAAAAGATAAGTGCTGCACGGTGCAAGCAACAAATTTAACATGAGAATCACCCATCATGATTCGCCAGGAGTGTGTGAAGACCCAAAACAGCTTTGTTTCCAAAGAGGATTGATGCTCTGCCTGCTACCGATAGATGTCCCACAATGAAACTTGTGGAAGAACAAGTCGCGTGGGAACCTTGAAGACTGTATGGACAGCCTTTTTCTCCAACACTTAAGGGGCCAAAATATCTGCAATATAGTAACAGCCTTAATGATACATTCATTTTGTGTTTTATACAACTTTTTCTGAGCTTTGTCCAAAATATTTTAACACATTTATAGTCATTAATATACTGAACAAAAACTTTTTTTTTTTTTCTTGTTTTATTTTGTGTTTTTTTTTCCATCATTATATTAGATCAAGCTGTATTCAGCTGCCTGGGACGTTTAGCAGGTCTGACAGGAACACTCATTTGAAAGCCTGGCAGGAACCAGAATGTCTCCGAAGCGGATAGCAATGAGCTGCGGCAAGATGGCCGTCATGTTGTGAAGAAAATTGCTTCAAGTATTATGTTTCTGTAACCCTTTGAGGACTATTGTATCAGTTTTCAGATTCTGAAGGACTTTTGCTTGCTTGTCATTAAATAATAGGAATGTGCAGACAAATTGAAATATACAGGACACAGTATTTTGATAAAATAATTACTCAACATCTTCTAAATATGTTTTTTTTTCTGGAACAGAGAGGGGAATATGTAACGTGAGTTAAGGTTCATTATAACCAAAAAAAAGGCAAAATAAGATAGAAATTGATACAGCGGGCAATATATTGACATTTCTTCTATAGAGGGGTCTACTGTATGTCGCAACGATATTGCGCGAAAACATAAATTGCCTTATATGAGTACATCCAGGTACTTATGCTTTCGACACTAGAGGAGAATCTGAATACTGCATGTACCGCAATATAATGTGCTAAAACTGCATGTTCACTATAGTTCTCAAAGGGTGAGGAAGTGGCCTGACCCCATTAGGGCAAGTATCAGGGTGGGATGAGCACCAAAGTGTTTTCTTGGAAAGTGTATTACATACTGAGGGCGCACTCGTCATTTCCATCGAACTTGCAAAGGCGGGTCTTTGGCTTTCTCTTCAGTTTGTTTTTACCCAGAGAAAATTGACTACTCTGGAATTAAAAAAATAAATAAATAAAAAATGTTTTTTTGCAGTGTTATACATTTACCAGCACTTTGCTATGACCATGTCATGAAGGTAACATTGAAAGCAGTCGCAGTGCAGTCACCTGGCTTCTTCTGAAAGCCAGCGTGTAAGGGAATAACTGTTTTATGGTAACAGTATGCCTTTAACCTATATTGTGTCCTGTTGACTGTCATTACCGAGTTAAACAATGTCTTTTTATACAAAGCTTGCCGTGTTAAGCAGAACGTTGTTTTTGCTGTTTGTGCCCTCTGACCTTAAGCTGAAATTATCAAGAGAAACTGCTATATAAGATGTATGGAGAATGCAAGTTGTAACTGAATTATTATTTTTTTTCAAAATTAAGTTTCTGTAGTAAAGTTGAAACAAATGTGCATACTCACATTTCCCTATAACATTTACTATCAGTCCAATAGAGCACTGTATTAATTTTTTAAGTATGTACATTGCTACCTAGAATGATTTGTAGACATGGGTGTAACTACCATAGGTGCAAGGGGTGCAGCTGCTATGGGGCCAGAGCTGGGGCCCCTTTTTCTTGTCAAAGTTACATGTGTTATATACATTTTTCACCATTGGGTGGTACATAGGTGCCCTTACAAACTTTAGCAATGGGGCTTTCAAATACCTAGTTACACATGCAAGCCCCATTGCTAGTGTCGGACTGGAGCATGAAGGGCCCACCAGGGATATGCAGTGGTAGGGGCCCATGTTTTGGGGAGTGGTCAGTTACCACAGGGGATGAGGCCAGCCCCCACAGAGGCTTAAACAGACATTAAAGACCAAGTACTAATAGAGTAACAATGTGTAATTTGAGTATACAGTCTGGAACCTGATATTCAAGCAAGTTGTGGGACCCCCAGGCAGTGGGGCCCACCGGGGATTTCCCCTGTACCCCTGTGGGCCAGTCCAACCCTGTACACATGAACAATCAAAAAGTAAGGTGCCCCACCTTAGCGCCAGTTATTAACTGCATCAATGGGTACTTATCTTAGATATAACAACAGTGAACCCCATTTTGTTTAATTTTACCTAGTTACACATTTTTGTAGACAAAAATCTATGTATTGCACATAATATCTCTGCCTCAACATTGGTATAAAAAAGGGAAGATTTTACAATAGAGACAATGATAGTACTTGTTCCCCATTTAGTTTCCAAATTCTGAGAGATTTGACAACCGTCAGCATTCCAGCTGTTGCAGAACTACTTACCCATGGTTCTTGGTGGACAGTGTAGCTTCAAGAGAATGCTAGGACTTGTACTCCCAGGAATTGTTCAGTAAGAACTTAAGAGCTGTAGGAGGCCCGCACCCTGTCTTACACTGTGTTTTTAAAAATGCAAATAGTTGCATCAGTTGTGTGCAGTAATATGTCAATAAAGTTTTAGAATTAAAAATGGTGTTTCCTATTATTTTGGTTTAAAAAAGTTTGACAAAGTCACTGCAGAATCCACAATTGTCTCAAAATACCCAAGCATTTATAGATGACCTGAAAATAGGGCACCCTTATAGTTTATGTATGCTAAGAATAGTGGCTCTTTTAGGTATGTTTTTTTTTTTTTTAATTGGAGCAATGTACTGTTACTTTAAACATAGCACTGTCTACTCGCCTCACCAAGCCCCCATTGAATTATCGCATATTTAAATACAGAACCTTACAAAGTATTTTTGAATATTGTCACAATAAGGGATAATTATACACAGAATTAAGGTATTTAGCTATGTATAATGTATTAAGCAAGTGGAGCTCACGGTAAAGCAAGCATTGTTGACATCACTAGGGCATCTTTGCTTTACTACAATCGATATCACATGTGCAAAATTGTTATAAATCTGTCCCACTTTTTTCTACTGGAAACTATCTTGGAATGTTCACTTGCTTAGGATCCAGTCTTTTGATGTACCAAAACAGTGGTAACATTTGAGTATAAATGCTAGGCTATGTGCACACTGGCGTTAAAACGCTACATCTAAGATGGTTTGCTAATGCAAGTTAAGCCTATGTTAACAGATGTGAAGATAAAAATTGTTGTACCATATAACATGCGTTTAACTTGCGTTGTGCTGCAGTGCTTTTTAAAAAAAAAAAAAGTGTCTTGTTCCATTTTGTTAAGAGAACGCATTTGAAATCTTACATTTATCTTGTGTTGCAATCTCCAGTGTGTAGGTACTGCAACCTTATTTTAAACACGCACAAAGAAGCATGCAGTGACTTGTATGACGTGTGCAATCTTCCCATTGATATTCTTGTATTTTATTTGATAAAAAAGGGAGCCTTGATACATAGCGTGTATCTTACGTGCCTATGTATAGACCCTTAGGGAGAGATACAGTGAATAGGTGCTTAATAAAAGTGATATGGATTTTCAGAGTGAATACACCAATTTTACTCTATTAACAAAAATAACCCACAGACTGAGGCTTATGTATAAATAAATAATTTAAAAAAAAAACCATAATATTTTGTAGTCTTTAACATTAAATAATAGTCAAAGTTACGGAGATCTAAGTCACAAGAGATAAATATATAATGGGCAGAAATAGTTACATTCTATGCAATATAGAATATGGAAGGAAAATGTTTCACTGTTATTTACATTATACTAAAATGTTGTTCACACTAGTTTTCCTGTATCAGATATGTTTTATTTTTGTGTCACGTAGGCTCCGGTAGATATGATAATCTATTTTGCTTTTATTGACAAACACAATACTTGTTTGTGTGCAAATGCAAAGCTGAATAATTGGTGCTAACATGTATCAAGACTGTGAGATATAACCGGGCAAACGTTTGTAGTGCTTAGACTAACTATATACATTGGTTATTTGTAATCAATGCTTAATTAATATGTTATTTACACAAGTTGTATTTTAATACCTGAAGTCATTGCACAGGAACTTAAAGAGGTTAAATTTATTTTACGAAAAATAAATAAATGACAGGAAGCTAAACCCCATAACAAATAATCAAAGTAAAGGGGGCATAATTTTTTTTAATTAATAATATTATTATTATAATTATTTTAACGTATTGTATATCATAAAAGATTACTTTTTTTTTTCCAATGAAAAACACGTGTTTACAATACTTTATCTCTTTGACTGCATCTATCCTAAAATACTTTAAAAAAAAAATCAATAAAACTTAGCATGTGTTTCGGCAGCTGGAACTGTTATTCACTACAATTTTTGATTGCAAGCCCCTATGCTACAGGAGAATTTTTATTTTCCATTCCAGCAGTCAAAGTGGTAAAGTCTGTGCAGTGATCCATTTCTATTTATTAATATTTATTTGTGTTTCTCTTGAGGAGGGCTGGTTGGGGTTGGGCAGTTGTTGTCTGCTGTAAGTGTCTTATGGGAAGGGTCAATGGCTTTTTATACTATTGCATCTTCTGTAATTACCATTGTTTTATTGTGTTGTAATTAAAAATACAAATAAAGCTGCAAATAAATAGCAGATGAGATCCTTGTATTTGTCCTTTAAAAATATCTATCCTAACCAGATGTTACTGCATTGTAAATTAAATGAGTTATGTTGAGAGGTTATAAAATTAATTGGATTGTTTGTTTGTCTGTCCGGTTATGCATTCGGACACCCCTGCACCGATTAGGACGAAACCAATGCAAGGTGGCCTAGTTGAATCCTGGTCAGGGTATAGGGGGGATAGGTTCCCGTTCGGACTTCCCGTTGGTGCACGCTGGGCAGAACTTTGACCCGGGGAGCCTGTTCTGAGCCTTCAGCTGGATAGATTTGGATGAAAACTTCACAGAGGAGTGGCAATTAGTCTGGGTTGCCTAACAGAGTGGTTGGGGTCCCAGTTGGACCTCACAGCAGAGTGCACCGGGCAGAACTTTCCTCATGGAAGAGCTGCTAAGCTGCTAATTATTTTTAAATTGTTGACAGTTACAACTCATTGAAAACATAATCACTTTAAGATTTAAAACCAGGTACTTCAGCTAGTAGCCCATATATTAAACTCCATGTCTAAGGCATCCATCGTTATTATTTTAATCTTAGGTGTCGCAAAGTGTCTGCAGCGCTGTATAAGATAGATAGATATATATATATATATATATATATGTGTGTAGCAACATTGTAAACTGACATGTAAGTACAATACTGTACATTGTAAATTTCCATATCTAGGAACAACATACAGCAATAAAATTATATCATTATTATTATCCTTTATATATATATGGCGCCACATGGGTTCTGTAGCCCCTTACAAAGAACATAAACAAATGAGCACACAAGAAAACAGTTATTAACAGTACAAAACAATACAGGACAAGGACATGTTTTAAACATTGCTGTATTAGTGTTCATAACGCTTAAATAAGCAGCAGGGTGTCAGTAACCAATTGTTAAGTGCTGTTGTGGGGAGTTAGGAGTAAATGATAGTGTAAGTAAGGGAAGGAGAAGCAGATGAGGGAAGAGGATCCTGCTTGGTACTATGCTTATGTACTAAGAGGAAGATTGAATAGTTGGAGTGGGTGCTGACAAAAGGCCAAGTCAAGTACAGAGAGGTAAGAGGAGATTTTAGAGGAGGGCTGAAAGGCTTTAATGATGAGGTGTATATTCAGTGCACTCATGAAGTTGGTGAGACAGGTAGATAGTCTAACTTGGTGAGGGAGTGAGTTCCAGGAGAGAGGTGTAGATCAAGAGAAGTCCTGGAGGCAGGCATGAGTGAAGGTAGTGAGGCAGCAATCATTGGAAGAGCGGAGGGGTCGGGTGGGGTGTGGAAATACATGAGATTGGAGATGTAGGAGGACAAGTGATTAAGATCTTTATATGTGAGGTTAGGGAGATTGAACTGGATTATAATGGGAATTTTCATACATGTGTTATAGTACAATAGGGCAGATTTGCAATCTAAGCTTTGTTGAGTGTGAGCTGACACAGTGATGTATCTTAAAGTGATTGGTACAGTTCGATATATATAAAGTGAATAGAATACTGGAAATCCTGTACTCCCATTGTGCCTATGCTGAACTGACATTAATAGGGTTGAGATGTAAAAAAAAAAAAAGCCTAATGCAGCCAGCATTATAGATCATACCTGTGGGGTTTCACCAAAAATTGCACCATGCATGAAGTATAAAATTTTGTTTTTCAGTTAATAAAAGTTAGAGTTGGAAAATACAGATTAACTTTTCAAAATGTACATCATATTTAATTCAACTTTAAAGCGCTGCTATCAGCCACACACTCAAGAAAAAAAAAATTCATGCCAACCAAGCAGATATTTTGAACAACTACAAAAAATAATCTAATAAGCAATGGAGGATCATAAAATAGATATTTTTTTAGCCAGGATCAAGCTTATTACTTAAGGTAGAAACATGGAATTTTACGGCATATAGGAACCACTCGGCCCATCTAGTCGGCCCTTTAATGACAGCTTGATTTATGAAGCTGCAAATTTGTGGATCCACAGTGAATATGTTTTTGTGCAAATGTCCCTATTTCTCCACTGTGAGGATACATAGGTACTGTCTTACACAAAAGTGCAGTGCCATAGCAGGGCAGTAATTTTCCATTGGCTGATCTGTCACCCCCCCCACTCATATAATGTCATGGAAGAAGGGACCAGGCCAAGTATACGTCAAGTGGCTCTCAGAGAGTGATAAAGTGAAGAGATAAAGTGCCAGCCAATCAGCTCCTAGCTGTCATGTTACAGGCTGTGTTTGAAAAATGACGGGAGCAGATTGGTTGCTACTTTATCTTTCTCTATGGGCTGGTCTGTTACCCCCCACTCATATGATGTCATGGAGGAAGGGAACACGCCAAGGAAGCTGAGAGTTGGGTGCTGAGCATCCTAAGTACACGTCGAGTGGCTCTCCAGGGTGCTACTCCAGGCACTATAGGTGCCACTGATTTATTATGCACCGCACCATAAAGTGGGAAATACAGACTCTGGAAATAGGTCAAAAGTAAGCCCCAATGAGCATAGTTTGGGGGAAATTAACTAAGCCTTGAAGAGTGATAAAGTGAAGACAGATAAAGTACAAGCCAATTAGCTCCTAACTGCCATTTTATAGGCTGTGTTTGAAAAATGACAGGCGCTGATTGGTACTTTATCTCTCTCCACTGTATATTTCTCCAAGGCTTAGTACATCTGCCCCTTTATGCCTTAAATAAGTGATGACATTAAAGGAACTTTTGGACTTACTTTATTTTATGTATTCAATTTTCCATTTCATTACACTGGTAGAACTGCCCATCTATCTTTACTCTTCATTTTAAATTTTACCTGGTTGGTACAAAGGGCATTTAACGAAACATATAAGCGACCGCCCAATCTTTGCGCCTCAGAGGAAATGTACTGTAGAAATTAGTTGTTTTGCAGGATTAGAATGACTGTTTGGTCACCTTCTAAATTGTGATCAAACCCCAAAATACCCACCTACTGAAACTCATTGAAATATTTCTCCCAGCAGCACAGTCTAGTTTTTCCATTGGACATAATAATACAAGGTGCATTCCTCACAGACATTTGTCAAGAAATGCCCCAATCTAGTTCAGAGGGAGCTCATTTTATCACCCCATTAGGGGTGTACTTTACTGTCCAAACAGGTAAAAAGGTTAGAACTCGGCATAGACATATAATTTCACAAAATGTCCTTTTGAGAAACATATATGACTATTTATCAAACATTATAAATTTAATTTAATTTTTAAATGAAAAAAAATTAGCTGAACCTGTAGTGAAAATATGACTTTGTACATATATGATGGCACAACCCAAGTGCATATAGGTTTAGTGATCCTACATCTCAAAAAGTCTCAAGAAATCTCTTGCACCGTTTTGTTGGGTTTGCTCTTAACTTTTTTGTAAGAGAGGAAACAGCATATTTTGTTAATGAATATACAACAACTGATAAGATTAGATTTATTATTATTAATATTTTCATTATTATTATTATTATTATTTTGATTATTATTTTGCCTCCTAAGCATTTATTAAAGTTTAGGGAGCGAGGAGGGGGGAGGTTAGGCTTAGGCACTGGGGAGGAGGTTAGGGTTAGGCACCTGGGAGGGAGGGTTAGGGTAGGGGTTAGAAAAACGCCTTTCTTCCCATGGGTGTTAGGATTCTGGCTGTCGCAATGCAGCTTGTCACTTTGTTGAGATAACATTGGTACACATTGGTGTAAAAGCTCTTTTTTTTGCAAAGAAGATAATACATGTAAAAGTTACTTGTAACTATGAGACCACAAAGTAAAAATAATAACAATGTTTGGCAATTACTTTATTATCAGTCAATGGATATGAATTTAAAAAGAGTGCAAAAAAAAAATAATAATATTGCAATGGCTTACGTACATATCCATCCTGCGCATGTGCAGAACGGGCTTCGCTCATCAATCACTATCCCCTCTTAGCCGCAGCAGAAATGACATGCTGCAGCATTTGGGTGGGCGGCGTCCAGTACCGTTGTGCAAAATGGGAGGTTGCCCTCATTTTGTAGGCGTGCCAAGCCCAGGGTATGCATCATCGGATGCAGACTTCCTGGATCTGGAGCGGTTCCGATGGCCAGGCTGACTAAGCTCCAGCTTACGCAGACTGGCCAAGAGCAGCAACCATCACAACCGATGGTCGCCACGGTGATCCAGAGCTCCGTATACTGCACTCGGATAGCAGATGCATGCAAGAGGCGCCTATTTCCTTCAGACATCTCATGCTACATTTGCATTTTAGTTGGATGATACTGGACAGCCGCTTCCCAGCAGTTGTGCAATACTGTCCACATCGGAATCCGGCCCAGCAACAGGGTGTAAGCAACCAAGTATTAGGCACATAAGTGGGGAGTGAGGAATAGATGAAGGTATAGGTAAGGTGAAGCACAAGAGGATAGAGGGCCTTGCTCGTGAGAGCTTACAATCAAATGGGGAGTGGCAGACAAACCGGTGTGACACGAGGTAGACAGGAAGGAAGGAGCAGGTAGCAAGAGGTTAGGATGATGGGTGCAGATGGGTCCCTGGTCATGGGGGTCCCACACCGCACACCCTGCACCCATATAGTTTTTATACTTACCTGTCCGTTGTCTCCAGAGTGCTGCTCTGCAGCTCCAGGCAAAAATCACTGGGAAAATGGCAGCAGCCTTTTTCACGGTGACTCGCACATGCACAGTACTGCTGTCCCAGGGAAAACAGCGCAGGCGCCATTTTTCCAGAGACCTACGCCTGCACAGTAGATTCTAGCACTAAACCAGAATCTACTTTAGTAGTGGAACCGCTAGAGAGAAGAGGGGGCCCACACTGGGTCTGCACACGGGCCCCCTCCTCTCTTAAAACGCCCCTGACAAGTAGGTCTGCAGTATGGGGTCCCCCTGTCACTATGTGCTCCAGTACCAATCTGTTGAGCACAGCATGTACTGGAAAGATATTTTAATTATCTGGGGGGGTCATTACATGCTCATAAACGCCTCAGCTCAGTGATACACAGTCATTCCATATATCAAAATTTACTAAAGTCATACTGGCTTTACTTTCTTTTTATACGTGACTTAAAACTGTATATTCAGAAAAGACTCTTAATGCCAGTCAGATATAGCATACAGGTAAAGCCTCATATTGGTGGGTGCTAGCAGGCACATGGGTTGCTCTCGGTATGCCACCAAGCTTATTGTACAGAAACACAAGAGTGTCTTAGAGGTGGAACTCAGATACTTGGTTCACTTCTTGTACATTGGTGCATGAAAGAGAGGTCAGTGCAAGCATGGTGCTGAATAAAAATCTGAACACCAGTAATAAGTCATTTTGTGTGCGGTCATTTATCAACTGCTCCTTTTAACATGCATGCACATTATCTGACTGACTTAGGTTAGTCTTATATTGGGTAGCATGTTTCTCTTCGTGGTCACACACGCTGAAATGTTGTGTCAATCGCCTGTAATATAAGCATGCGCGGCCGGAGTCAGATTATAAATCTAGTACCAACTAATGCAATCACTAATCTAATCATTTTGGACTGTTATTCTCCATATGTTCTGCACCTAATGTTAAGTGTAGATTGTTATCATTTCATGGCATATTGTTCATCTACAACAACACATTTTCCAAGCACATTCTGAATCATTTACTTACTGCACTTTCACGGTAATGCGTACAGTGGAGTGATAAGTAAACCACATATTAATATTTAATGTCTCATTGTTGTTGTTCTACAATCCCTGGCTAGACACATAAGAAAAATATGGATCACTTAAAATGTTGCCGTTTGGAATAAACCATATATTGACATTGGGTGGTTGCAGATATGTAAGTGCTCATTGTCTTATCGAAGTTTCAAAGACTATTAATAACACTTTTATACCAAAGTTCCGGGTCTGACCCGGGGGTTGGAAAAGGGTTCCAATCCGGATCAGACCCGGAACTTACCCCTTTCATACTGCGGCGCTGACCAACAGTGATGTCATCTCCAAACGCCACTGAAGCCGGCCAATTGGACGGCATGAGGCATGATCCAGGTCATCGTGACCCTGATTGCACCGTTTACACTGCAGGGTGCCGCGGGAGCGACTTGTGGCCAACCCTACAAATTACCCGAGTTGGATCCCCGGGTCCCTGGACCCTGGTGGATCCATTTACACAGACAAAAATCCCGGGTTAATGCGCAGCAACCAGGGATTTTTAAGTCGGTGTAAAAGGGGTACAGTATAACTTAAGACAATTCTGCTGAAGCCCTTGTTTGCTTCTTGCGCTCTGTATTACTGACGTATTAGCAGAATTACTGTAGGAAGAATAAGTTTGCTTTCTTTAATTGAAGTATAGCCATGTGCCCATTATCTTCACACCCCCCCATTCTTTTTATTTCATTCACAATGTGATTAAATCACAAACCCATAGTGTGTGTACTTCACTACCCACATAGGTGCCCGGTACCTCAGATAATACATTCTTCATATGACAACAGGAGAATGTTTTGCGCCCCATTTGCTGGCACATGAAGAAAACATTTTCCATAAGCTATAGACCATATTGTTATCTCAATGGGTGTATTTTTCACAACATCTTGGAGCTCATTAATGAAGAGTATAAGATGCTCTCTCCATTGGTGTTACAGCATAACATCTCGATAGTTCACAGAATCCCCTCTCAAGGGGCACCGCACCAGACCCCCCCCCCTGCTCCAGCAGCCTCATTTATTTCTTAAATAAATTATGTGTGAGAGCTATTGGGGCTGTTTTTAATAAGTGTCACTGTAGTTGGTGCCTATGAAGTAGGGATGGTCCACAGAAACTGATTTTTCACAACCATTGGTGTTTCCGACCTGATTGAGATGCTTTTTGTATCCTGTTAAGTTATTTATATAGCTCACACATTCTGCAGCGCATTACAGAGACTATTTAGGCATTCACATCAGTCCTTGCCACAGTGGAGTTCCCTACCACATACAGTATACACACACAGACACAAACACTAGGGCTATTTTGTTTTTCAGAAGCCAAGTAACCTACCTGTATGCTTTTGGATTGTGGGTGGGAGCTGGGGCACGACGAAACCCACGCAAATACAAGGGGAACATACAAACTCCACACAGAAAGGGCCTTGGTGGGAATCTAACCCAGGAGCACTTATTCACTGCTCCACCATTCTGCCCCAGTGCAATGGTTGCCACTATCACATGCTTATTTTCGATGCCACCATCTTTTTCACAGGGAGAAATACTGACAAATCAGTAGTGTTGCTTTGTGAATGCGCAAACCAACTTTGCCATTTGCGCGTACGCACAACTGCACTGTCGATGGTTTAAACCATCAAATGTTTATTAAATGATGGTCACATGCCATTGGAAGATATGATGCTACGACGAACTGCAACAATTCGATGGTGACCTTTCCATGGCCATCCCTAGTGTAAAGCTTTCTATTGCAATGCTCGTTGTGCATCTAGAAATGTGCTTCTCCACTGAATATTCTGTTCAGGGAAGAAGCACTTTTGCTGGTGCTCTCACCAGATGTAGCAAAAAATATACTGTGGCCACTGGGAAAAGGGAAAACTAATTTAAACAATAGCAATAGTTAATTAATAATTAATGAAAAATATATACATTGCTATAGTTGCATACCCTGGAAACTCTGGCAAAAGTCTTCCCCCTTTAATATCTTTTCTCAATGCTGTGTGTCAGCCACCTAACCATTGATGTTATAGAGACTGTTCTACACAGTAACATCTTTTTTTTTTCAATATTCAATTTTTATTAGTTTCCGTCACAAAATATATATAACAAGACATACAATAAAATAAAATAAACAATACAATAATAATAATATAAATAACAGAATAGGGACAGGGGAAAAATTGGCCCTAGGGCCAGAGTACATCAAACTAAATCACAAAAATACACAGTAACATCTTGATGCTGTAAATAAAATTGATTTGATATTGCTAAATCCTTCCATACTATACAGGGGAATTAGCGAATGACTTTGGCTACTACATTCATCCAGGGAATGTAGGCACTAATCTGGCGGTCGGGATGCTGGTGCCAGAATCCCAACCACTGGCATCCTGATGGTAAGTATTAGGGTTAGGTTTAGGGTCAGGAGTTAGGATTAGGCACTAGGGGGAGGATTAAGGGTAGGATGCGGGGGGGGAGGGTTAGGTTTAGGCTGCAGGGGGGAGGGTTAGGCTGTGGGAAAGTTAGGTTAAGGGGAGGGTTAGGCTACTTACCTTCAGGCATTGGTATTTTGACCACCGGCATACAGACCACTGGGATTCCATACCCAACCCTCATCCAGTTGTTTTTGATTGGTCAGTGAGGCATTGTTTCTCAGTGTGAGGTGACATTGGTGACCGCCTCGCTGAGTTTTTTGCCTTCCTGTTGATCAACACAGCTAAAATGTAGAAAACCTTTGTATTTCTCTCGGCATCACAAAAGTTAACAAAGCATAGTCTTATACTTTAGTAAATGTTATATAAATGACTACTACTTACTTTGCTGACCTACACAACACAAATGCACCAACATCAAAATTGCACTGCACAAATTCTATAGGCAACCAGAATAAACCTGCCAAGATTCTGCATTCAAATAAGATGATTTTCCAAAATATAGTTATAGGGTAAAAAAATATGGAAAATGCTTTATAATAGAAACTTCTGGGTACAGACAGGTCACATTCTCTGATTCACCCCCTTAGGGCTAATTGTAATAGACTGCGAGCCAGAGCTGCTGCAGCAATACATGCGATTATGCCCGTATTTTTAAAGCAGGAAGCTTTCGCCCTAAGTTTTCATTGGTTTTAATAACTTCTTTAAATATATATTTACTGAATTTCCTCACTTGAGTGTAGTTGTTTATATTTAAAAGAATATAATGCTTAGAAGAAGCGCATTTTTTACGCAAAATGTATCCAAGGTTCTTAAATCTTAGAATTTGCTTTACATTAAAAAAAAAGCTGTTGATAGAATCAAAAATGCATATAGCTGAAGCAGGTTTTACTGAAATAAATGGTAAAACTGTGAAAATGTTTGTCGTAGCCCTGCACCAGCAAAGGAAGTTATATGAGGGAAAGACAATATGCATAAAATATAAAAATAGAAGGAAAAAATGCCTTGCGCCAATCCTTTTCCAATTGTGTAGTCTGGCTTTTTTTTTTCTCCTACATGTAGTGACTTTATGTATGGTGACAACTTCAATGGTGTCACAATTCCTCAATATGGGATGTATGGAATAAAATCACATCAGAAATGCACCAATTACAGGAATAAAAAAACAATCATGAACACACCCTGGTTAAAATACTGTAATCACAAATTATTTACAGAAGTAAGAAAAATATAAATTAAATCATTCAGAAAAAGTAAAAAAATTCCAGAGAGAAAAATATTTTATTAATCCCATTTACCCTCACATTCACTTCTTTCAGGTTAAAGGAAATAATAAGAAATGGTACCCAAAAGTGAGAGACCTATAAGTACAAAAATATAAAATAAAGAGTAAAGAAAATAATTAAATAGAAATTTTTCGGACTATTGGGATAATTCTAATTGGCATAACTATGATCATAAAAGAAATTTAAAAAATCAATTTTTTTGGATGATCCTACAAAGGTTCATAATCCTTGGAACCAGAACTGGTCCAAAAGAAATGCAAATAGAATTTCCGATTTTAACATAAATTCACATCAATCTCCAATAATATCTAGTAATCGATGGAGGGCTATAGAATCTCCTAGGAAATTAAAAATCCCTACCCAAAATCGATACAATATTTTGGAACACCAGGATAGTGGTTTTTTTAGAGTGGGAGGTTCCAGAGGAGTCCTGTATAACATCCAATGATTTAAAGAGACTGACAAAAGAGTAAAAAAGCAGGAAGGAAACATATCCGTAAAAGAAACAAATAAAAACACAAAAAGAGAGTTCAAGCTTCGAATATATAGAAACTAATAATAATGCGACCACAGATTAGAGTGGATCCATTAAGATTTTTAATCTCAGCAGTTATGTTCTCAATGATATTGAGAAGTCAGTTCTCTCCAGGGGTCTCAGATTTCCTCCATCAAATAACATCAACTCTTTTGATCTTCTTGTAGACATTAAAAAATTATCCTTAAAGAAATTTTTTGATTTAATGATGAGGGAGAAAATTCAGGTAGTTTATCTAATCCTTTCAGAAAAAGATCCTCATTTAATACTTCTCATGTTAAAGGATGTTTTGTTGAAGCATTTCATAAAAGTGACACACTAACTTAAACAACAGGTGCGCTGAAAAAAGCAAATAGATATACACTTGAAGGAACCAAGCAGCTCTCAAAGCAGGTTCCGCACCTGCTAAAGTAAACAATATTAAAAAAATAAAATGAGAGCGCTAGTAATATCAAGGTGATATAGAAGATATAAAAGGACATTTATTAAAAATACAAAAAAAGGAAAATAACCACAACTATGTTGCATGGATATCAATAACAATGTGACATTGCACCAATAGACAACCTTTTCTTTTACAGATATATGGTCTTTGATCTTTAATATAGGCACACTATTCCTTAGTAAAGAGTGCAGCTATTATGGTAACCACAGTTTGATGAGAAGCCCGCAAAATAGGGGTTAGAAAGTCACCTTATGGTATGTAAAAATCAAAGAGGGACTCATACTCGAGTAGGAAGTATTTCAAAATTGTTAACATAATTGGGCCCCATTAGAAGAAGGTGTCCTCATTCTGTCCTCGGGCTGGCCTCTCTCTTTATGGTCTGCCCCCACCAATGTGTTTCAATCCACACAGGGATCTTTGCTAAGGTATTGTGTATTCTTCAGGTATAGACAACATCCTGTTTATATGGAGAGGAGAGAGATCCATACTGGAACAATTTTGTGAATATTTAAATTCTAATTCCCTTAATATACATCTAACTTATAATGTTAGTCCATCTATGGTTAATTTTTTAGATCTCACTATAGAAGCAATTAATAACAGAGTTGTTACATATAACTATACTAAGCCCACTGATTCCAATACATAAATTAAAATGAATAGCAACCATCTCTACCACAGTGGCTGCCTAAGGGACAACTTATGTGACTTGGAGCAACTGTACAGAGATGAATACTTTCAGGGATCAAGCAGATGGGATGGTAGATAAATTTGTCCAAAAGGGGTATGATAGATGATCATTAAATAAGATAGTTGTAGAAGTGGATTTAATGGATAGGGTCATATTATTAGAGGATAAGTTGAAAAATTCTTCACAGAATAATTACAATATGGCTTTTTTTAACTAGGTTTAATAAACAATATAAAAGGGTAGAAAGCATTATAAAGAATAATTGGAAGATGCTATATTATTGAAGGTTGAGACACTGTGTACAATCTCACACCTAAGCCGAAGCTTATATACAGACGGGCCCCAACCATTAAAGTTACCTTAGTGTCCAGTGCATTACCCATATATAGAAAAGAGTTCTACTAAGAAATAAAGGGTTCTATCATTGTGGAGACTGTAGGCTATGTAAAGCATGCCCAGGTGATTCCACTAAGATCACAGAATTCCAGACACAAGACAGACATTTCAGGATCACAGACTTCATTACTTGTAATACCAGATATTCCATATATGCCATTGAATGCACCTGCAATATGGTATATGTCGGTAAAACAAAAAGACAGCTAAAAATTAGATGGGCGGAACACGCTGTAAATATTTTAAAGGTCGTGGAGACACATCCTTTTTCTGCCCATTTTAGAGACAAACATGAAAAATCCCATATACTGTATGTTCCTTAATATGACATACAATTGGGGGCTCAAGACCAGATTTCCAAATTATTTGTAACTTTTCTATTACGTTTACATTATGTCTAAAATATTTTTGTAAAACCCTTAAAACAGTAAATTACAAGGTTAGAAGATAAACTATGAAGAAGGGCTGAAATTCTATTTAGGAGCCTGTCAAGCTTGAAATTACTTGAACTGATAATTCACACGTGTATTAATATTACACCTATGCAAAGAGCAGATCATTTTGGCAAGGTTCTAAAATAACCTGATCTTAATCATTTTGTGTCACCTCAAATGAAATCGCAGAAACTGCATGTGTGATCATTAGTAGAGTGCAATTGATTTTTAAATGCTTGTTTTAATGCACAAATTACTATAAAAGATAGGAGTAAATGTAGAGCCGGCCCTAGCCAATTTGATGCCCTAGGCAAAATTTTGACTGGTGCCCCCTAGCAGATAATCACACCACCGGAATGGTTTACCTGCATACTCACCTGGCGTCCGGACGTTCTGGCTTCCGGTGGTCGGGATGCCAACGCCGGTATCCTGATGGCATTCTGACTAAGGGGCAGGGGCAAACGCATAATTTTTAAAGGGGGGTTTCCAAATGGTTGATTTAAAAAAAAAAATAGATATACACATACAAGTATATATGTAGTTGCTATCTATACACATACATATGTACATATGTATATGCGTATATACATATACATATGTATATGCGTATATACACCATACATAGAAAAAAATGGCAGCAGTTCTGGACTATATATATATATATATATATATATAGTAAAAAATGCAAGGATCGCACACTCACAGATAGTGATGAATGAAGGGTGCTAGGTTATAAAAGTAATATAGCAGTATATCCAAAGCAGGACAACCAGCACACCTTAGTTTGAAAAAAATTGTATTGTGCATATAAATAACGTCTTCCAGAGTTTCAATACCTTCAGTCACATATTAAATGTTATAAGTGCATGAGAGCAATACATTACAGACTGCATGGAGACACACGGAGCCATGATGGTGTGGGTGTAGCAAAAGGACATAACATACTGGATTTCAAAGTTATCCCTATCGATCATATTGCCCCTCTTAAACGTGGAGGCAATCGTGAAAAATTACTACTTCAAAAAGAAGCACGCTGGATTTATGATCTCAACTGTCTGGCACCATCAGGGTTGAATGAAGAACTTAATTTGACGTGTTTTCTGTAATGTACCACTTGTTACTTTTGCTTTTCATTTGATTTATTTTTTTACTTTTTATTATTTTTATTATTTCTAAGTACTCAGAACCACCCCCCCCTACCGCGTGCGCTACTGAGGGCGGATGCAAGTCAGTCACATGACCAGCCTGGCCGTCCACTGCGTTGCCCGATCAGAGAGCTCCGATCGTGGCAGCGCATTGGGAGATAGGGAGGGTAGCAGGGCGGGGTTGGCAGCACGGTAGGTGGGGGCAGCGGCAGAGCCCTGAAATGCCCCTAGGGCATTCCAGTCACCCCTAGGCATTTGCTTATAATGACTATGCCTAGAGCTGGCTCTGAGTAAATGTGTACAACAAACACCTGTTTAAAATCTTAAAATATATTTAAAAAAAAAGTTTTGTCCTGTTTAAAGCAGGAAAAAATATTTGGGAATAATTGGGCAAGAACAGAACCACCCATTAAATAATTCAGCAAACCACATCAGGAAGCATCCACTTATACCTGAGCCACCTTATACCACTGTAGATGACCTAATGTACAGTATCTAGCATACACCTTAATACATTAAGCAGAGAGCAGAGTTATTTATTGTAGCTTGAACATTTGCTATATGACTTTAATTGGAAAGAGACCCCATGTTTAATATTGTTTTATTGAACATATATAAAGTACTATTCTGAAATGTATAGAGAGCCTGTGAAGCAAGATAAAAAAAATAACTTGTAGGAAGGGATATATCCTAAATAGCTAACTTAATTGCCCAGATGTTTGTGCAAAACCAACCCCATTAATCACTGTATTGATTATGTTTCTATTTTTTACTAGGACATTCTCATCTATTTTTAAACAGTACCCTGAAGGGAAATGCTTAGGTTCCTTCATTAGACTTCTTACTGTCTAATTGATACATTTGTGATTCATGCTGACATATTTTCATCTTGTTACACAGAAGCATTGAAGCCATGTCTGATTATTCTTACTGAAACTTGCTACATTCTCATAGTAGATTAAGGCAATTTTCCTTCTAAATCCGGCTTCTAAAAAAAATATATTTTGGACTAATTTCAATGAGCATATATACACAGTACTGTTAATGGGGAGATATAAGGACGTGTTTAGATATACATGATAATATCCATACTGATATAATAAGAATATGGTGCCTGCCTGTTTGTTCTAGGTTGACACAAAAACTACTGAACATTCCTAGAAATAACCTGCACTTTTCAAGTCAAGTTACAGATGAGCAATAGCAAAAAACAAAATGTATTAACATTTATACCGCAAGAGATACATGTGCGCGACCAGTAATGGGTGGGGGGTGGGGGAGCTGCTTTGGGCGCATTGACTTGCATAGGATAGGTTAAATTGGAGCAGGGGCATTTCTAGATAGGAGGGGGTCCGTGTGCAGTTTCCAGGACGGGCCCCCTCCTCTCTGTCCGGAGTTATAGACTCTGCGCCGGAGTTATAGACTCTGGGCACTAGAGTGCACCCACAGTCCATAGAGTATGCGCAGGTCACCGGGAAAATGGCTACGGCGGCCATTTTCCCTGTACTGCGCATACGATGGGAAAATGGGTGCGGCAGCCATTTTCCAGTCAATTTTACAGTGCCGTACCCCTGCATTGACGTGGGACTCCAGAGAGGTAAGTAATACAATGGGTGCAGGGTGTGCGGTGTGGGGCCCCCCTGGACCCAGGGGCCCATGTGCCCCCACACCCTGCACCCATTATAGATACGCCCCTGAATTGGAGTCTGTGCACAGGGCACATAGTAACATTGGTGTGAGTGGTGGGTGAAGGCGCTGCTGCCACTAGTCTGTATTGAGCTGCTGGTGATGTGGGCCACTCCCATGACAGGGTCCCTATGCCCAGGACCGCAGAGAAGGGGGACAGCGGGTACTAATTACCTGGGCATGGGCTTGCCTGGGTCTAATGCCACCCCATCTACCTCTTACCTGTCAGCAGCCCAGCACATGCTACTGTGTGCAGGGTTGTAGTCTCCTCTTCCTGTGGGGGGAGGAGCGATCACACTGATCATGCGCCTCCCTTGGATTGGCATCGGGATGAGGGGCTTACAGCGCGCTGCAAATAGGGTTGTTTCTAAAGGGGCATGGCCACACTGCTACGAATAGGCCACACCTCCTCGATAGTAATGGGCCTGGGCCAGCTCTCTATGACCCTGGCTATGCAATACAATACAACTATAATGTCTCAAATAAAACAAGTTGTTAAAAGCAATTTAATTGTGGGCGAAGCCGCAGGCAACAGCTAGTACATAATACCACTGGACATCATTACATTGGTAGCCCTCCATCTGACCACTGTTGCTTTTAATTCCATTCAGCATATGTAACCCCCCAGGAATATCCCCAAGCCTGGGAAAATTCCTCCTGTCTCTAGTGCATACCCCAAGACTGAAATGGGGATAACAAAGCCTTTTTACTCTCTCAGGATTACCAAGGGTTAACATGGCTTCCAGACAATACAATGTTGCCAATTGCCTTGCTTGTTGCCTGCAGCTCATTGGGTGCCCTAAGGGTGGGAAGCCCAGATATAGAATGTTACCCTGGATCTGCAGACGGGATATATACAGCTGCTGCACAGGATGGGAGGTGTTCAGATTCAGCATGGAGTGTATCAGTGAGGAGTGCTGGGAAGGAGAGTTTGTGTGAAGAATTGGCCAGTGTGTGCAGCCAAGGCAGCTGCTTAGCGTGAAGCCTGTACTTTCTGCATCAGCAGTAAGTGACGTGTAAGCAGCCGAACCAAGGACTCGGGAGACAGAGCATCAGCCGCTTGCACCCGGAACAGCAGCACGGCAGCACTATCCATGCAGCAAGAAACCTGCGGAAGTGGCCGAAGCAGCCCTGAGACACGCTGGGTAGAGGTGGTCCAGGCAACTGCTGGGAAGAC
This sequence comes from Taudactylus pleione, assembly GCA_031769625.1. Classification (NCBI taxonomy): domain Eukaryota; kingdom Metazoa; phylum Chordata; class Amphibia; order Anura; family Myobatrachidae; genus Taudactylus; species Taudactylus pleione. The sequence continues at coordinate 7,788,145 of JAUIMM010000113.1, forward strand.
CGGCATCGGCCCGTCCCATGAAGCTGCAAACAGGAGCCATACAGCGACTGTCTGTGGACTCGGGTAAGACAATCACCCCTCTGCTTGTGATCACCCCTGTTGCCAAGGGACATCCCCCATAGTTGTAAAACACTGGGCTGTGAGAAGCAGCAGTGACATTACATTACAGCCTGATAATTACCAAGTAACCTTACCCAGGATTAAAGGCTAGTATTCCATTACCGCAGTAGTGACTCTGATTAAATATTACAGCAAGGTACCTAGTTCTATTTGTAATACTACAGTAGTGACTGACCAAATACAAGAATAATATATATATATATATATATATATATATATAGTCAGGTGCATGAATATTGGGACCATCCAAATCAGGTGAACGGTGTAGGACTTACAACGGTTTCTATATGTGCCTCCCACTTTTTAAGGGGCCAAAAGTAATGGGACTATCAACTCAAAAGCTATTTCATGGACAGGTGTGGGCTGTTCCCTCGTTATCTTATTATCAATTAAGCAGGTAAAAGGTCTGGAGTTGATTCTAGGTGTGACATTCGCATTTGGAATCAGTTGCTGTCGACTCTCAATATGAGATCCAAAGAGCTGTCACTATTAGTGAAGCAAGCCATCATTAAGCTGAAAAATCAAAACAAACCCATCAGAGAGATAGCAAAAACATTAGGTGTGGCCAAATCAACTGTTTGGAACATTCTTAAAAAGAAAGAATGCACCGGAGAGCTCAGCAACACCAAAAGATCCGGAAGACCACGGAAAACAACTGTGGTGGATGACAGAACAATTATTTCCCTGGTGAAGAAAAACCCCTTCACAACAGTTGGCCAAATCAAGAACACTCTCCAGGAGGTAGGTGTATAGGTGTCAAAGTCAACAATCAAGAGAAGACTTCACAAGAGTGAATATAGAAGGTTCACCACAAGATATAAACCATTGGTGAGCCACAAAAACAGGAAGACCAGATTAGAGTTTGCCAAACAACTTCTAAAAAAGCCATTACAGTTCTGGAACAACATCCTATGGACCAATGAGACAAAGATCAACTTGTACCAGAGTGATGGGAAGAGAAGAGTATGGAGAAGGAAAGGAACTGCTTATGATCCAAAACATCCAAAACAAAACATAACATCAGTGAAGCATGGTGGTGGTAGTGTCATAGCGTGGGCATGTATGGCTGCCAATGGAACTGGTTCCCTTGTATTTATTGATGATGTGACTGCTGACAAAAGCAGCAGAATGAATTCTGAAGTGCTTCGGGCAATATTATATGCTCATATTCAGTCAAATGTTTCAGAACTCATTGGACGGCGCTTCACAGTGCAGATGGACAATGACCTGAAGCATACTGCAAAAGCAACCAAAGAGTTTTTTAAGGCTAAAAAGTGGAATTTTATGCAATGGCCAAGTCAATCCCCTGACCTGAATCCGATTGAGCATGCATTTCCCTTGATGAAGACAAAACTGAAGGGAAAATGCCCCAAGAACAAGCAGGAACTGAAGACATTTGCAGTAGAGGCCTGGCAGAGCATCACCAGGGATGAAACCCAGCGTCTGGTGATGTCTATGCATTCCAGACTTCAGGCTGTAATTGCCTGCAAAGGATTTGCAACAAAGTATTAAAAAGTGAAAGTTAGATTTAGGATTGTTTAGGTTGTCCCATTACTTTTGGCCCCTTAAAAAGTGGGAGACACATATAGAAACCGTTGTAATTCCTACACCGTTCACCTGATTTGGATGTAATTATCCTCAAATTAAATCTGAAAGTCTGCAGTTAAAGCACATCTTGTTTGTTTCATTTCAAAGCCATTGTGGTGGTGAATATATATTGGAATCCATAGTGTTCTGGAAAGTGCAATTGACTTTTATTATAAACGCTTATTAATGGATCCTCAACTTCCTTTGTTTTTGTGTGCTGATCAGTGAAGATTCAAGAGACATCTTATTACTACTGGACTCAATTTATGGGAACATTCAGCTTCTTGATAAATGTTTCTTTGAGTTATGCAAGGTTGGTTATAAATGCATTTATACTATAAGGTATACTGTAATCGTTTAATGTGTTGTGATTATTGTAGGAAATATTTAACTGAGGTTATTTGCTTCACTTATTAAGTATTGTTGAGCTCTTTTATGTATATTTTCTAATGTCTGAAAAGTGATTGCTACTGTGATTTACTAAAGTGCCTTATTCTTGAATGAGAAGATATTTCGGGATGTAGTCTGGAACCCGACGGTCTAAATGACGACTGCTTTATCCCGACTAGGGCCGAATGACAAGAGGCTAAATGTAGACGCTTGTAATTTGCCCAACGTCGGGAGACCGGCACCCGGCATCCCGATCGAGCGGATGCTGGGCACCGCAGCGGACAGCCACGAGGAGGGAGGTTAGGTTTAGGGCTCCCAAGGGGGACTTAGGGTTAGGCAACGCCATGGGAGGTTAGGGTTAGGCAAGTGGGAGGGAGGGTTAGGTTAGGCACCCCCGGGGAGAGGTTAGGGTTAGGTAACCCCCCAGGGGACTTAGGTTTAGGCAGCAGGGAAGGGGGGGTTAGGTTTAGGCACTTAGAGGGGGGGTTAGGGTTAGGCACATGGGGGGAGGTTAGGGTTAGGTACCCCTAAGGAGGGTTAAGGGGTTTAGGTTAGGTTAGTAAATACCTTTAGGACGATCGGGATTTCCTCCTTTGTTGGGCAGCCGCTGTCGGGAATTGAACCACCGGCCATATCACACCCGATATTTGTATACACCTGAATCTGTTTTGCTCTATTTGATCTTGGATGCAAAAATGTATGTATGTATATGTTTGGTTTTGAAACTGACAGTGTACTTGAATAATGTTGAAATCTGCATATTAACAAAATAGAGTACAGTTACTGATTCTTACAGACCAACATATTATTCAAATAAACTAGCTTTCAATGAAGGCATCTGTTAAAAATAATTTTCGTGTAATCCCATCTTCCTCACCTCTCTGAACCGCACCTTAGAATCTGTGCTGGGTGGAAAAATTCAAGTACCAGGTAAAGTGAGAAGATTACTGTTTGAAATTACTCTGACACCCTTTACCTGGGTATCACACATACTCCTGGTAAGGCTGCACTCCACAGTTATACCCATAGGTACAGGGTCTGCCAAGGCCATGAAGGACACTTTACCTATCCCTACATTTTTTATTATCTTATTCAATTAAAACAATTGATGTTTGATTTGCAGTTGCGGCTCCACAGGTGTGGCTACAGTTCAGTCCAATATTCAAATAGGGGTACTACACCAACTGCCACCACAAATGCTGTCAAACATCGCTGGCCAGGACTTAAGGCCCCCATACATCAGAGATTGATTGCAGCAATCGTGCAATTTGCAATCGATTGTGTATAAAAATCTTTCCCTTTTTCAATCGATTGTGGCAATTCTGCCTTCAATTGCAGTTGGTGTGGCTCCCCTATTTGAATTTTGGACTGTGCTGCAGCCCCAACTCTGGAGCCGCCACTGATGAATTGTGTCAATATAATATAATAAGATGAACATATCATGAATGGTTAAATACAATAGTATGGGGAAAAAGGCATTTATATAATAGTTTTTAAATAAGCTTTATAGATAAATAAATGTTGCAAACATTATATGAAGGTGGAGAGCAGTGCCGTCATGTATGTGACAAAAGTCAAGAGTGTATTATAACCCAAGTGACTCTATCTTGTGTACTGTCTTTTACATGCCTCTATTAGATCAGTGTTTCCCAAATTTATTCCTCAGGGAGCACTAACAGTGCATATTTTATTTTTCCTAGTTGGTGCACAGGTGTATTCATTACTGGCTGACACATTTTAAAAGATCCACAGGTTGAACTAATTATTTCACTTGTGAATCTGTGAGTAGACCTGGAAAACATGCATAGTTGAATGTGACTTTTGCCCCACATTCTTGCCATCTGTGTAAATTTGTGTATGTCTTTGTTTCACTCTAGCCAACGGCCTTGGAAGATAGTGTATGAACATACAGCATTGTTTAAAAACTAGAACAGATAAACAGAACAGAATGATGGGTGAATTATAGTGTTACAATGCCAGGTGTTTATTCTTGACATTTCAGCTTATACAGAATCAACTATCTTTGTTATGTAAATAGTTGTGGTCAGCTAGAAGAATACTAATAAAGGGAAATTGGTACCAAGCCAAAGATAGTCAAGGAGTTGGCAAATCCAGAGGCAGTAAAGACCAATGCCAGGATGAACATTACAGATGGTTAGAAAGAATATGTGGCATTTGTATGAATAGATCATCTCTATACTGCATATATAAAATAAAGTCCCCCAGTTTAGGGGTCTGCCTGTTCATTCAGATTAATCTCTTGAACCAATGGACAAGTTTTGATGGGGTTTTAACTATTCTGTACAGTATAAGCCGTTTAGGTGTATGAACCATTCATTTGTGACAAAAGGGAGCCAAGCAGCGACAATCAAAGTGAAGCAAGTCACAGAAAATGTTTTGCACCAACCTGCTGTATAGGAGCTGGCCAGGGTGCTCAAATAGTAGACAAGTAAGAGCCAATCAGAGATAGCAATGTGCCCTGTTACTTAGCAGCAGCCTAGAGAAAGAAGGGAGTTAGGGACTGAGCAGGGTCACGTTTGAGTGGGAGACAGCCTCCAACGAACTCAAGAAGATGCCATGATGCAGACACAGTAACCAGGAAGGAGCCAGGGGAGGAATAGCTATCAGGAATTTAAAAAAAATATCAAAACACCACCGAATGATTTCCATTTGATGGTGGTAAACATCAGACTGCCACCATCAAATGGTGAAAATATTACCAATGGAATAAACATTGATGGTTCGTAAACATTGGAATCCGATGTCCATCCCTACGCTGAACCTGCAGGGGGACTCTAGCCATTACTCATTCACTGTGAAGTCTCCTCTCTCCGGCGTGATGTTCCCGCTCTGCCACACACCCTCATTGAACAGGAGGCAAAACGGCACATTCTGTCACTCAAAGTAGCGTCCAGTCTGTGTACTATGAGCGCATGATTCTCAGACGCAGTAACTGGTTCACGCATGCGTATTTTGATGCATATGCATGCGCAGATGGGCAATAATCACCCATAGCGTGCATCCGCGGCTTAGCGACCAGGTCTGAATTGGGCCCTGTGTTCTCAAACAGGGTAACCATGGCTAGGAAGCTCAACAGGAAGCCAAGGAAATACAGGGTACATTGTGCAACGAGGACATTGCTCATCACCATGCTCAGCAGCTGGGGAGCGGTGCGCATGTAGGCTATGAAAATATGCACAGGTGCCCCGGGGACATGCTACTGATAATGTTTACAGTAGTTGCAATACAAATCTCTCATCCATGATCCTCCTGCTCATCCCAGTGGCCGGGCACCAGCCAGCTGAAGGGCAGCATCAGTGGGGGTTGTGGCGACACTGGTAAGATGCAGGGGGTGGGAGTGAGAAGCAGGGGGTTGTGGTGAGATGCATGGCACTTTGGCAAGATGAAATTGTTCTCATGCAAATCCAAGGGAGGTTGCCAGTAAGGGAATAAAATAAGTATTTAGAAATATGATTTGAATTACAAAGACAGGCATACTGTACTGTGAACTTCTTATTCAGTATATAGAAAGTGCATCACACACCACCAATGCATATTTCACTGACGTTTCAGTGGGACTCCGCGCTCTTTCCTCAGGGTGTATGAGAGCAAAAAGACAGACCTCTACAGAAAAATGTTCTGTCCAGGATGAAATGCATCACTGCGCTTCTTTCACGGTGAACCTGGGGGTTCCAGCTGCTACTGATTTTGGTACACCTCATCGTGGCAGGAGGATGAACCGATCGTTACACCAACTTACCTGGCTTCCACTGTCTTTTGTGTGAGATATGCATTTTAGCCAAGTTTTTTTTATTTACTTTTAATAAATCTACAAACAGTATTATGCTATGCTATATATATACATTTTGCTTGAGATCTCTTATTATAAAGTCGTACCCTGATCAAAGTTAAGTCATCACGTTTGTTTGTGTGATAACTCAATCATGGCTGCGGCACGCTCATGTCCCACCTAACAAGTATGGCACGTGCCCCAGCTCCCACTGCGTGTGACGTGCACATTAGCTGTGACATTAACGCACATGCCACAGCAACAGCACAGAAGAGGACCCGGTTACCGGGGGCAATTACAATCAACCAACTAGTGTAATTGCTGATTTGGTAGAAATGGCTCCTTAGTTGTTTGAATCCTGGGAAAAAGGCACACCTTTACCTTGACCCTTCCGTGTAAGGTAAATCCCAGGGGGGTCTCACTCCTGTAGAGGATACAGGGACTTATATGCAGGTATTGCTGATCTCCGTCAGCTATAGCTCTCCAGTGGAGTGTCCTGCAAGTTGGTACATTTGTCCAGACTGGCACATACTGCGCGCACAACCAAAGAGATGTAATACACACCAAAATGTGACAGGACCACACTGTAGATGTATGCAGTATGTGGATGGCAGACGCTGCATCACGGCCATACCCTTGTTATACAGGTAGTGTTTGTTACAGGAGGTGCTTCTGCAGCCAGTGATCAGCATGACTCGCAGTGAGTAAAGATGCACTTCTGCTGCTCCCAGGCTCTTTTGGTGATTTGCACACAGACCACATGACACAAGCGTCTTTGTATGCCACGTTTTTATTGAATATGCTCAACTATAGTATTGTAGACACTTTATATCACATTTGTGAGCCTGGAAATTCTCTCCTTACTAAACAGCTTTATTCCTCTCCTGACACCCAGTCATTCACCCTTCTCCTGGCAGCACCCGCTAAGTCATGGGTATGGGTCAGACTGGAGCCGAGGACCTACAATCACTGGGGAGAACCATAACTTGAGGATATTGTTAAGCTCAAGAAAGAAATAAGAACCTTCATGTTCATGCAAATATCTAACAGTGCAGAAACAGAAACAATTTTTGTTATCCATGTTGCTTTAGGAATCAATAGGTCATTGGATTGCAGGCTGCGGCTGTCGTGTTCTTTCCTCACCTAGCCCGAATATTAATGATAAACTCCGGATTCAGTAGCGAGCACACCTGTGTAACATAAAACATTAATCATCAAACATTATGTGCAAAGATGATAACACTGCTTCATTCACATTTTGCGTAAGATGCTTCCACTACTTGGCGGCCTATTCATTAAGGTGTACGGCCCCGTTACACATGCGGAAACAGCAACCTACATAAACGGGCTCCCACCAAACCAGAAATGCTGCTCTCATCCAGGGCCACAATGAGGGGTGTGTAGTGCCGGATTACCAAATAGGCAGAGCAGGCACTGGCCCTATGGACCCTGCGCCTTTTAGGGGCCCCACGACCGTGGATCTTAATAATATTGATTTGATCTTGAAAGAAAAATGCAATCAAGTTTTTTTTTAAATTGTCTCCAAAAGATAGAAAAAAATGAATCAACTCAAAGAAACGAAAACTTTACATTAAAGACTCTATAGAGAAAATATTGTATAAATGTAACCAATAACCCATTAATAACTTACAGTACATAAACCATAGACATCAGAGTTACTGTACATTATGGTTTGCTCATCTTCTGTCAGCTGTCAGTGTGTAAAAAGATTTCGGTGGAAACTACGCACGGTTTATTAAGATTGTTGGTTGGTGAAATAAAAACGTATTAGGAGATAATTGGTGAGGGGGCCCCGAGATTTCGGTTGACTAGGGGCCTCCACAGGGTTTACTCCAGCATTGGAAGTGTGCAACCGATACCACCACCCAGGGAGTAAGGCAGGGGGGACAGCATGGTTGCAACCAGGATGGCACACTGGAGAGACCCCATGCAGTTCTTCCACCTTACAGGGGATTAGGACGTGCTCGGCATCCATCATCCTGTTCCCAGTGCTCCCTGTGTGACCTCATGATGTTACGTGCTCAGGGGTGCCGACTCAGGGCACACAGGTCTAAGGTGTAAGGATGTATGTCTCTCAGGCCTAGAGTGTATGTCTCTCAGGCCAAGGCTATATGTCTCTCAGGCCTAGGGTGTATATCCCTCAGGCCTAGGGTGTATGTCTCTCAGGCCTAGGGTGTATGTCTCTCAGACCTAGGGTGTATGTCTCTCAGGCCAAGGGTGCATTTTTCTCAGACCTAAGGTGTATGTCTCTCAGACCTAGGGTGTATGTCTCTCAGGCCTAGTTTGTATGTCTCTCCGGTCTAGGGTGCATGTCTCTCAGTCCAAGGGTGCTTTTCTCTCAGACCTAAGGTGTATGTCTCTCAGGCCTAGGGTGTATGTCTCTCAGACCTAAGGTGTATGTCTCTCAGACCTAGGGTGTATGTCTCTCAGGCCTAGGGTGTATATCTCTCAGGCCTAGGGTGTATGTCTCTCCGGTCTAGGGTGCATGTCTCTCAGTCCAAGGGTGCTCTTCTCCCAGACCTAGGGTGTATGTCTCTCAGACCTAGGGTGTATGTCTCTCAGGCCTAGGGTGCTCTTCTCCCAGACCTAAGGTGTATGTCTCTCAGACCTAGGGTGTATGTCTCTCAGGCCTAGGGTGCATGTCTCTCAGGCCTAGGGTGTATGTCTCTCAGGCCTAGGGTGTATATCTCTCAGGCCTAGGGTGTATGTCTCTCCGGTCTAGGGTGCATGTCTCTCAGTCCAAGGGTGCTCTTCTCCCAGACCTAGGGTGTATGTCTCTCAGGCCTAGGGTGTATGTCTCTCAGACCTAAGGTGTATGTCTCTCAGACCTAGGGTGCATGCCTCTCAGGCCTAGGGTGTATGTTTTTCAGGCCTAGGGTGTATATCTCTCAGGCCTAGGTTGTCTGTCTCTCAGGCCTAAGGTGTATGTCTCTCAGGCCTAGGGTGTATGTTTCTCTCCTTGTCCCAATCACCTGCCGTGTAAAGTGGGTTAGGGGAGGTGGGGGTAGCACTACACAGCAGAGCAGCACGTACGAGGGGAGTGAGTCTGGGGGCATCCCAGCTGCCCGAAGAGCATTGGGCACACCCCAAGAGTGATGGAAATGGGGGCATGATGTGAGGCTACACCTCTTTCCTGTTATGGTGCATACACACTGGGCGATTTTCACCCTGAACGATATCGCTGTACGATTTGGATGATCTTTGATCAATGATCGTTGATCGTTCAACGACTTTATGCAAACGATTTTCAAACGATTTTGTAAACAATTTTCAAACGATTTTACAAACGATCAGCGATCAGCGATATCGTTCAGATTAATAATATTATAGAGGCTTTATTATTTTTAATTAAAAAAAATGTGGGCAGGGCTATCATGAGGTGATAAAATTGTGTCGGCCATTTTAAATCACTGCATTTATGCTCTGTGGCTAGTTTGGTTTGGTGTATTCCTTGCTGAACGCTGTTGCTTAGCTATTTGCTGTGGTTTGTTATTGCTTTGGCTTTAAACAAACTGTCTGTACTATCTGTCGTAATGGATACGTACCGTTATCGATTGATGGTTGCTTATGCAGGAGTGGTGGTGATAAGTGACCGGGAGAGGAATGAGAAGAGGAGAAGGCTTCGTTCATGCTGGACGAAGGAGTGGTTGCAGCAGAGGGATTCGTTCTCTCATATGCCGCTGCTCATGCAGATTCGCGAGAACAACACGGATGACTTCCGGAACTTCTTGCGAATGGACGATTCAACATTTCAAGAATTACTGGCCTTGGTGACTCCATACATACAAAGGCAGGACACCAGGTTGCGTAGAGCCATTCCTGCAGAGGAGAGGCTCATTGCGACCCTGCGTTTCCTGGCTACAGGGTGATCTTTGGCCGACTTGAAATTCGGGACTCTCATCTCACCGCAGGCTTTGGGTCTTATTATTCCGGAGACCTGTAAAGCCATCTTTTACGTCCTCAAGCCGGAGTACTTTAAGGTATTTAAATTTTAATAACCCTGTCACAAATCTCCTAAATCTGTCACTTCTTTCTATATGTCTTCAAAAATGTGTTTATATAGGTGCATGCCAGTTGTATGTCCCTGCTACTGCTCCCAACTATATGTACTCCCAAATCTATATAAATAGCTGTTTATCCATCCTCTGCCTTTGCTGCTCCTGCTCCCAAATTATATCCCGATTATATACCCCCCAAAAAAGGGTCTCCCCTCTCTCCCGAGCACCACAGGCTTACACTGAAGCCGGAGCTTATCCCCATACCCCTGGAGTGGTTGGTATGGCAGTAGTAGGGGGGCCAAAATAATGTCAAACTATTGTACTTTACAGTGGAGCTACAAGTGCCAGCATGCCTGCCATTTTGCACTTGTGGAACTACAAGTGCCAGCAGACATGCGGCACCTGTAACTTCACTTTAAAGTACAAAAGTTAAAAAAAGTCAAAACACACACACCGTGTCAAGTTAAATTTTATTACACACACCTACCCATTCACACATACTTACCTATACCAGATGTTTGGTCCCCTTGTCCACGTAGTATTTCCCAAAACCATGGCATTACACGACCCACGGAACACAGCTATCTGTATGTATGTTCAATCGAAAAATCTATTGATTTGAGTGTCTCATTCAGACCCTCTTGCAAGTGCAGGACGCTCGCGAGCAGGTCGATGGTACCCAAATGCGTATGCGCACGATGAAGGGAGCTCCGTCGTACGCATACGCGAGACCCGGATAGCGACAGCCAAGCTGTCGCTCCTGGTCTCGCACCAAAGGGGGCGTGCTGTCGATGTTGAGTGACAGCACGCCCCCTTTGGTGGGCATGCCGGGGGCGTTGCTGCAGAGACGGAGGCGTTCCCATGGGAACGCCTTCCGTCTGGATCAGACCCCACTGATAGAGCCAAAGTCACTCCAGGACTTACGGCAACGAGACCCTACCACAAGGGTCTCGTTCGCAAGCCCGATGGTCGTGATGGTCTTGACCATCGCGACCATCATCATGGACGCTCACATAAGCTGTGGGTGGTAACCCACAGCTATGCGAGCGTCCAAGAGGCCTCTCCAAGTTGAGGTAGGAGGGCCCTGATTCAGAGCGAGTGCTCTGGTCAGAGCGTCCGGCTCTGAATCAGGGCCTGAATATGGTGTTATAGCAAAACTAACGAAAAAAATACTTTAGAATCACAAAGAACGAGAAACCAGGGGCACACGAGGTGGAGTAGCCATCGCTATTGTACTACGACCATGCTACAGTCCACCATGAAACAAAGAGCCAAATCAATACAAGGAGTGATACGTTTTTAAAAAATGAAAAAAAACAACTGCCAATTTTATAATAATTTACATATTTAAAAATTCATCTTCGCCAAATACAGTGGTGCGAGCACTGCCCAGTGCTGCGTGAACACCACTGGATGAAGTACTGGGAAAATCAGAAGGGGGCGAGGGGGTACGTGACAAAGAAAAGGGGTGGGACTGTAACGGAGAAGGGTTTTCATGTTGTGGATCCGCGTAAGTTTCTTCTGGGACGGTGAGGTTGCCTGATGTGGCCGTTGGGGTGGGCTGCTGTCTGTTATTTAAGACAATGGTACTTGCCATACTCAAGTCCCCCTCAATAGCATGTACCAATGCCTTATAAACCAGACGCTTGATAGGCTGGACCTGTTCCGGAGGAATGGTCCGCATTTCATTGGCGAGATTTTGGCCAAATATTTGATTTTCATCTCGGGGTTTGGAAAGAACCTCCTCCGCATGTTTCAGAAACGTATCACTCCTTGACGTTCCCGAAGTGGATGCTTGCGTTGTCCCTTTCCGCTTCTTAGCGGGCGCCTTGGATGGCGTCTCGGCCACACGCACAGGGACTTCCACTTGTTGGGGCTCGCAGGACACCGGGTCAGGATCCTCTACTGCCAGCAGTAACTTAAGAGAAATGAAAAAAAACAAAATTATATCAACAATATAAACATTTTTTTTTACCAATAATAACTCACAAACCTGCAAAATATAAAACTCTCTAGGTCCAAAAAAAATCGAATAAATGACAATAAAAAAATATTACATTATTAATGTTATGGTTAACACATGCTTAAATTATATTCAACATAAATGACCCACTCCCGCATTTCTGGTGCCATAAATAATAAAAAATCCAAAACAACAGGGATTAAAAAGTCAGAATGTTTATAGTTGTAAGAAACCCTTTACATTTACCCGACCTTACCATTCCTTTAGGGTGCCTAACCTGAAGCTCCCCCTTTCCCCAGCCTTACCCTATACCTCCCAACCCCCCTCCCCCAAGGAACCCTTAACCAATCATTCCCCCCCCACAACTATCCCTGCCCGGCTTAGCAGTGACCGGGATACCATGCGTCTCGACTCATGCGTAGTTAAGGCAATGGGATTACGACGCCTGGCTTTTATCCACTGCAGGGTTTAAACATTTGGAAAGGCGATGGTTGGCATTCCAACCATCGGCTTCCCGACTGATTACTATTTAAAAAACGTGACTAAATTTAGATTTATTAAAAAATGTGACATTTTAAAAAAAAACCTTAAAAAAAAAAAAAACTTACAGCATCCTGACTCACGGTGTCCTGTGGTACCACATCTGGTGACTGTGGCACCAGCGAGCTCCAGGAACTTTGACTTGGCTCTTTATCCAAGGTAAACAGCAGCAGGTCGTAGTACCATAGCGATGGCTTTCGCACCTCAGTTGCCCCTGCTCCTGATCTTTGCGATTCCAAGTATTTTTTGTGTTCCTTCAAAAACACGGTTCGCAGACCCTGGATTCTGTTCTTGACCCATTCAATGGTCACACCAGGCTTATATTCTATACTGTATTGGCGTAGTTTCTCAAACGCCTCATTTTTCATCACTCTATTCATGTAGTCTTTACTCTTCAGTCTCCAGAGGCACTCATTAGCTTGATATAGCTCAATGAATCCTGTCCAGAAAACGGTGTCTTTGGATGAAGGCATTTTCTGAAAATTTTATAATAAAAAAAATATTAATTATTTTTTTTAACGCAAAATAAAGATATGCCCCCAGTATAATTGCAGCCCCCCCTGTGCAATGGACCCATTAGTAATGCTGCCCCCCCTCCCCCCTTCCATGCTGTGCAATGCCCCCAGTATAATGCCCCCAGTATAAATGCAGCCCCCCCAGCACATGCTGTGCAATGGCCCCATTAGTAATGCTGCCCCCCCTCCCCCCTTCCATGCTGTGCAATGCCCCCAGTATAAATGCCCCCAGTATAAATGCAGCGCCCCCCCTAGCACATGCTGTGCAATGGCCCCATAATGCTGCCCCCCCCTCCCCTCTCCCATGCTGTGCAATGCCCCCAGTATAATGCCCCCAGTATAAATGCAGCCCCCCCCAGCACATGCTGTGCAATGGCCCCATTAGTAATGCTGCCCCCCCTCCCCCCTTCCATGCTGTGCAATGCCCCCAGTATAAATGCCCCCTGTATAAATGCAGCACCCCCCAGCACATGCTGTGCAATGGCCCCATAATGCTGCCCCCCCTCCCCTCTCCCATGCTGTGCAATGCCCCCAGTATAATCCCCCAGTATAAATGCAGCGCCCCCCCCAGAGCACATGCTGTGCAATGGCCCCATAATGCTGCCCCCCCTCCCCACTCCCATGCTGTGCAATGCCCCCTGTATAATCCCCCTGTATAAATGCGGCGCCCCCCCCCACAGCACATGCTGTGCAATGGCCCCATAATGCTGCCCCCCTCTCCCCCCCTCCCATGCTGTACAATGCCCCCAGTATAATCCCCCAGTATAAATGCAGCGCCCCCCCCCACAGCACATGCTGTGCAATGGCCGCATAATGCTGCCCCCCCCTCCCCCCTCCCATGCTGTGCAATGCACCCAGTACTTATGCTGCCCCTTATGCCTAATAATGACCCCAAAAACATTGGTGGACAGTGGGGGACTTTACTTACCTTTTTTTTTAGACAGGACCACGCGCAGCAAACTTCCTTCTTCTTGAATACCAGTAATGGCTGTGTCTGGCTCTCCGCGCGGCGCCAAATCGTTATCTTTATCGTTATCGTTTGGCAAAAAACATGTACTACATGCCGAGCGATTAAACGATAACGATAACGATATCGTCCTAATCGTGCTGCAAGTAGCCGCGATGAACAATGTCGAAAACGACAAGCGGGAGCGCGCATCGCTGGTCGTTTTTGACATTGTGTTGAATGATATTTGAACGATTTATGAACGATCAAGCGATTACTATATCGTAATCGCTTGATCTTTCATTAAAATCGCCCAGTGTGTATGCACCATTAGGCTATGACCCCAAAGTCCCTCTATCACATTACCATATGTTGGGAGGTAGTGTATGCATTTCTGTACATACGGGGCAAATCAGGACCATGCAGCTCACACTATTAAATCAATGCAGTGAATTACCTTTTCCATCAGTGCAGCAATTGCTTCATTCTCTGTTAATGAGCTTTTCACTGTAGGTTCCTGTGAAAGAAATATTAAAAAAGTACTAAAAAAAATAGTTTTATTTAGAGTGTCTCAGACAAAAACTGTATATTTATTCTGCACATATGTATCGGTTCTCTTCTCTTCCGTATCCTGGAGCTTGTGCACCTGGCCATAATGTAGATCGGTGACCTTCGCACTTTTACAAACAGCTGACGCAACGTGAAGTGTGGACAATGGATAATTGCCGGCAGCTTCTCTTCTTGTTACGGATATTGGCTGATGCTGAAAGCAGCTTGTCCTGTATTTATCAGCGTGAGGTGCTCATGAAGCCCCAGCCAAATCCCTGCTCCTAATTCTGGGTACACACTGGTGGCCTGATTCAGACCTGGCCACTAAGCTGCACTCTCTCGCTGCCAAAAGGGGCCGGGAATGCAATCCCACGATCGCACTGTCTGGCTTAAGGACCCCTCTATGTCTTAGAGAGCGACGTCAGTGAGCGTACGCAGGAGTATAAAGCCACCCACCTTTCTCTCTTAGCCCACGTCATCTCAAGGAAGTGTGTGATTAATTGGGACCCATCGGAGCTGCACGCAGCACTTGAGGTAGCCCCTACCCCACCGCAAGCATTGCGATCAGTTCAGGCTAAAATACAACCAAGTGGCGTGTTCAATGACGCTACTTTGCTAATTATGCACACCCATTAAACTCCGTTTTGACGCTCAGAAACGCCCGTTCACAAGCACCCTCCCCTGTCACCACCCACAAACAGCGCTGTCACTCAAAGTAGCGTCCAGTCTGTGTACTACGAGCGCACGATTCTCGGCCGCAGTGACTGGTTCTCGCATGTGTACTTTGACGCATATACAGGCGCAGATGTGCGATAATTGCCCATAGCATGCGTTTGCAGCTTAGCGACTGGATCTGAATCAGGGCCACTGAGCGCTGGCCGACATAATGGATCCTGGGTAAACTTCAGAACTATGTAATGAGAGACAGAACTGCATGCGATATCATCACGTTTGATTTGCAGCACATCAAACCTGACGACGTCACATGCGACCCAGGAGCAGGGCCGTCAACAGCCACGCCAGGCCCAGGTGACATGGGGCGTAGGCTACTCACGGGAGGGGGTGCTGTGTGCCCCTCAGCCTGGCGCACAGCC
Source organism: Taudactylus pleione (assembly GCA_031769625.1). Taxonomy (NCBI): domain Eukaryota; kingdom Metazoa; phylum Chordata; class Amphibia; order Anura; family Myobatrachidae; genus Taudactylus; species Taudactylus pleione. The sequence goes on from JAUIMM010000113.1 coordinate 7,803,658, forward strand.
AATGGGGGGCGTGATCAGCATGATTGCTCCCCCCATAGGCATAGGAGACTGCTCCTTTAGCAGCCATGAGCAGTCTCCCAGTGCAGCCCAGCACACAGCAGCGTGTACTGGGCTGCTGTGATGTAAGAGGGAGGGGGAGTGTTGCCGGGCCCTTCCAGTAAGCCCAGGCCCTGGCAATTAGTACCCACTCCCACCACTCTCGGCGCCCCTGCCCAGGAGTACGCATATCGTGCGTACACTGGGCCTGATTCAGCAAGGATCGTAATTCTGCTCATACGCACGCAATGGAGTTGCGGGGATATGCAAAAGTTTGCATTCACAATGCGATCTCAGCCTAACACTCACTTCCTCTTACTCACATTTATATACTTGGGCAAAATAGCAAAACAATCGGTAACATCGGACCCATACGCACAGTGAAGGCAGGTCAGACTTCACACAGGAATTGCTAACTTCAACGCACTCTATGAGACCCCAGGCTGTGTATGGTATTGCAGTGGATAATTTATGCATGCCCCTGCAATGACACGCACTGGCACGCCTGCGTTCGACGGACCCCCCCCCCCCTTCACCACCCACAAATGGCACTTCCTGTCAATCACTCTGCTCTGGGTCTGCGTAGCCTCTGCAGTTTCCATCGCAATTGCTGGTTCGCGCACGCGCACTGCAATGGATATGCATGCGCAGAACGCAACATTCGACCGATTGCCTGCGTCTTTGCAACTGCGACCCTTGCTAAATCAGGCCCACACAGCGCAATATGCACAATTTGTCGTTCCGGTTTGGTCAAAGTGGCCATATCGGCACAACATCACTCCAGGGTGTACCCAGCTTAGGCTGTAGTTCTCTCCCCCTCAGCAACAGTGCAGAGTTCAGGCAATATACACATGGACACTATGGGGCTAATTCTGAATATGACGCAGCTGCATCCATGTCATCGGTCGCACCATCTAAGCTTGCACCATCCCTATGACAGCTGCAGTTTCCCGGCCTCCTGTGTGAGCATCTGAGTGTCAGCGGGCCTGGTTCAGTAAGGAATGCAGTTGCTTATACGCCTGAAATTGGCTTATTACATATGCATCGCAGTGCCCGTGTGCGAACTAGCCACTGCGATCGCAGTGTGTACGCAGACCCATGGCAGAGTGATTGATAGGAAGTGCCGTTTGTCGGTGGTGACTGGGGGGTGGTCGGGTGAACGCAGGCGTGTCATTGCAGGGACGTACATAGATTAGTCACGGCGATACCAGACGCAGCCTGAGGCCTCATAGCGTGCGCAGAAGTTAGCAATTCCTGAGTGAGGTCTGACCTGCCTTACCTGTGCTTATTAGTCCGATGTTACTCGATGTTACCGATTGTTTCTCTATGTTGTCCAAGTATACGGATGTGAGTAAGGGGAAGTGGGCGTCCTTATGTCAGGCTGCGATCGCAAAGCGAATGCTAAAATTTACATATCCACGCTGATATTAGCAATTGCATTGCGTACTGTATAAGCAGAATAGCGCTCCTGGCTGAATCAGGCCCTGTGTATGCAACCACTGTCACCGACACGTCCGCAACACTCCCATAACACTCCCATAACACTCCCATAGCATGCCCATAACATGCCCATAACATGTCCATAACACGCCCATAACACTCCCATAACACTCCCATAACACCACCATAACACTCCCATAACACCACCATAACACTCCCATAGCATGCCCATAACACGCCCATAACACGTCCATAACACGCCCATAACACTCCCATAACACCCCCATAACACGTCCATGACACTACCATAACACTCCCATAACACGCCCATAAGATCTTCCTGTCACCGCCCAGGAACGCCCGCTACAATTCTCACACCCCACGATTGCAACTCCGATTCGCAACTTCCTCCTCAGCGCCAGTTACACCAGTATCCTCATCCTGTTGTACTTCAACAGTGACATCTTCAATTTGAATATCAGCAAGTGGACTGTGGGTGCTCCTTCCAGCACTTGCAGAGGGTGTGCAAATGGTGGAAAGAGCCACCTCTTCCCGTCCAGTGCTGGGAAGGTCAGGCATCGCAACCGCCGCCACACTTGAACTCTCCTTGGGGTTTTGTGATACCTTCTTAGACCGCACAGTTCTTTGCTGTGCTTTTGCCAGCTTAGCTCGTTTGATTTTTGTAGCGGGAGGAGGGCTTCCATTGTCATGTGAAGCTGAACCATTAGTCATGAACATAGCCTTAGCCGTTCCTTGCCACTCCGTGTCGTAAATGGCATATTGGCAAGTTTACGTTTCTCCTCAGATGATTTAAGTGTTTTTTTTAAGGCCATTTTCCTGAACTGGGGCCCTGATTCAGAGCGGGACGCTCTGACAGAGCGCTCGCTCTGAATCAGGGCCGGGCTATTTTTTTTTTAGAACGGCCTCCTGGCCACTCGCATAGCTGTGTGTGACCACCCACAGCTATAGCGAGCGGCCAGGAAGATGGTTGCGATGGTCAAGACCATCGCGACCATTGGGCTTGTGACGAGACCCTTGTGGTAGGGTCTCGTTGCCGCAAGCCCCAGAGAGCTTTCGGCTCAAACAGAGCCGACAGCTCTCCCACTGACATCACTCGTGATGTCAGTGGGGCCGCCCCCAAATGGAGGCGTTCCCAAAGGGGGCGAGCTGTCACTCAACATTGGCATTTTATCCGTCGTGTGCATGTGCACTGGCCCACCATTGACCCGGTTGCGAGCGCACAGCGCTTGCGACCGGGTCTAAATCAGGCCCTTTGTCATTTGGGATTTTATATGCCCTCTACTATGACATTGGGCATCGGCCTTGGCAGACGACGTTGTGTCACGACCAGAGTTTCTCGGCGTGGTGGTCGACGGGTATTACCTGTGAGGTCACTATGGCGGGGAGTGTCTGGCAGTGGCGCTGGTGTTTGGCGAGGGTCGTTGGCTGTGCGTGGTTCTGTGCGGGCATGTTGTCACTTTGGGCTGGTGAGGCTTGGTGGTGCTTCTGTTCCGCTCTGGCATGGGCGCCTCCATCTTGCCTCCGGTCACGTGACCTAATCGCCCCAATCCTGGTTCGTCACGAGCACTCTCTGGCCAGTCACGGCACAGCACTTGGTATTTAGGGAGGTTCAGAGCCTCACTTCATTGCCAGTGCAATGTGTTTCTCAGCATAGCTGAAAGAGAGTTCCCTGTGCTCACCACCTGTTTTCCTGTGATACACTACCTGCCTGCCTGCTTGTCTGCTCCAACCCCGCTGGACTACTCTGCATCCTCCATTACCTTCCCCTTGCCTAAGTACCTGAGTCTGCTATTCACCCTGCACCTTGCCTCCACTGACACTCTGCTGGATAATCCTTCCTCAGCTTGAATTCTTCATTTCAGCCACCACACCTGATTTCTCCAGCCTGTCATCAACTGGACATTTCCCTATTAACCAGTCACTACCTGGACATTTTTCATTGTCTGTCACTAACTGGACTTTTTCCCATTACTTCACCACAGCTCCCAAGTGCACTTAGTGCTATATCTGGACTTGAGATTTGTCATATTCATGTCTATCAAACCACTCATTAAAAGTTCCACCTTTTCATTTAAACCTGCTTCAGTGTGTGCTCCTATCACCACCCCGGGCCCACAACAAAACCAGAACCTCACACGTTGATGGCATTTTATCGTCTATGTCATGACTAGTGGCAGCAGCTAGCTCTCGCTCCAGGGCGTGCGTACGCGCAGTGCTGCCGCTGTGCGTGTGCAGGGCTACCCATCGACTCGGTTGCGAGCACATCGGTGCTTGTGACCGGGTCTGAATGACCCCCATATCTCTACAGCAATCGATGACTTGTAACAATCACTTAATGGTACAGAAATGGATCAATACTATCGATGGTCTTAATGATTGTTCCCTGCTTAATTATACTGTCACTCCCAGCCTGAAGGAAATCCCGTTTATGCATTTTGTTATATAGCATTCATATTGAATGTTACGTAAGAGTAATCGCTGGCTCGGGGTCCAAATTAAACAGTTCCCATCCAGACAACAGTCATGAAAAGGGAGAATTTCACTTTCCAATCCTAAAACTCCAGATATCATTGTCATATGATGGCGCTCTGGCTTCATTGTATCAGTTATTGTAAAAAATTATATATATTATATTTTATATATATATATATATATATACATAGTCAAAAATCCACTGCACTCGCCACTCCTAGATTTGGGGTGCAGACCTGCACTCGCCATTCCCAGGACTGGGGTGCAAGTGGCCTGTGACCACATTGCTTAAATAAATAAAATCAGAAAAACCCAGCACTCACCATGTTCAAACACTCACAATGATGTATAAATAAATAATGGGGATTTGGTTCATGGATTGATCAATGCATTTAAGCCCGCAGCCCACATCACGGGACCCCACTTTCTGCAGGTCCTACACTATCCGTCACACTTTATTTATACATCATTGTGAGTGTTTGAACACGGTGAGTGCTGGGTTTTTCTGATTTTATATATATATATATATATATATACATAAATTACATATACACACACACCCATATACACACACACCCACACATGTATGGGTCAAGAAACCCAAAGTTTTTAGAATGTTCCTTAAAAGAATTAGACATTTTATTTTCCTCGGAACAAGAAACTATCAAATACTAGTTTGGGCAACCGACCTTTAAAAGTGAAGTGGACATTTAAATCTCTTTAACATTTTCCTTAAAGCCAATGACAAACTATAGTAAAAGGAAAAGTCAGGAAACTGAGCATTTTTAAAGGTTAAAGGATTCTTGTTAGGTTGCTAGGCATTAGGCAATTTATGTGAGTCACTTTTAGCTCCACTGGCTGAGGCAATTTTCTTTCTTTTTTTTTATATTAGTTGATCTATAAAATAGAAACCTTTAGCAGATTACCCCAACAGCATATTAATCTTTGTAGAAATAGTGATAAAATCACGGTACAGGTGCGTACACACTAAGCTATTCTCAAATAGCGCCAAATAGCCCAGTTTTGCACGCCATAGATCATGCGAATAAGACATGCCATGCATCTAGCCTCACAGTTTTATACTGAATAGGTGTCTTATTCATATCACTAATGCAACAAATGTACAATGAACAAGTTCCCTGGACACTGTCGCAGCCATAGTATGAAGCAGCAAAGTACAACTTGGCTGCTAACCTGAGAAAAACAGCATATAAAGGACCGATACTAGTAAGCCATGCAGCATTGTGCTGAAACTGGGACTTCATATCAACTCCATTGTTACAATTTTCTTTTCTTAGACACCACAAGATATACACATTGCCCTTACAAGAGGCAACATAACACCAAATTCAGCATAACAGTAAACTATCACAAGATTGCAAAGCATGAACAACATACAAACATTGCAATAAACTACAGAGTGTAACAGTACAGGGGAAAGGGTCGGGCAGCTCACTGTAGCTAGAGTTAGCAGGCAGCGGTGAGTCGCGGCTTGCAAGGGGGTGGCACAACAATGATCCTGTACCCATTGCATCAGCGTGCAGATGGTGTCATAGTAATTGATGGGAAAAAGGAGACAGAGGACAAAGAGCACTGATGGTATGGATAGTGGGGAAGGGTGGGGCAGGACAAGATGGAAGATAGCCCTGCCCAGGAGCTCATATTCTATAGGGGGAGGATAAAAAGTTGGAGGGTGAACAGTTAAAGTGCTTAAAGTTAAACTGCTTAGCTTGATAATGAGGTAAGTTGATTGCAAGATGTGTTTTTTTTATAGATATTTTAATTAAAACTATGGATTTGAGCTTAAATACCATGTTTAGCATCCATAACTTCCATCTAGTGAGTTTGTTGACTTCCACAGAAGGTTTTAGCAGCAGAGCTCTACAGTGATTTGTTTCATATCAATAGCTCTCTCTGTGACAGTATTTGAAAACATCCTTGTGTCGTTGGTGACTGAGCATGTGAGCCCTTGGCTTACTCATACGGAGAACAAAGTACTTCATTTATCGCGCAGAGAAACTAATTCCTTCTCTTTCCCTTACCAATCAGCCAAAACGTATCAAACGAAGGATTATGTCTTTCCTTTCACTTCCGATACACGATAAACAAATTTAACCGACAAATTATTCATATTGGAATGTTTAGCTATGATCGCTGTTTTCATAGCTATACCGGTGACAGTGACTGATTCTTATGGCTGGATGGAGACATTAACTGCGGAAAAACTCTTCTGTTTTAGGTATTTCCAATATGTTCAGCTCACATAACTAAAATTGCTTCTAAAATGATTTCCTTCACAATGCTGTGCAGATGGAGAGTTGTCAGGCTATTGATTTCAGCTACCTGTATTATTATGACACAGGTAAATAAGACAGTATGAAATACTGCTATTATTCTTCAGTTGTAGTCTTCTAAGCAATGATGCAGAAACAATAGAAGGTAGAAGAGATAGCCCTGGGCGCCTCAACATGACCACAATATGCTAAATAGGGGTATATGTACTAAGCCTTGGAGAGAGATAAAGTGGAGAGAGATAAAGTACCAGCCAATCAGCTCCTGTCATTTTTCAAACACAGCTTGTAATGTGACAGTTCGGAGCTGATTTTTTGGTACTTTATCTCCACTTTATCTCTCTCCAAGGCTGAGTAAATAAACCCCATAGGCTGAGCTACAGTGTGCTTAATTCTTTAGCTATTTGAACCATGAAACCACCAACATGGCCTGTTTGGGTGTGACATATTTTGTCAACTTTCAAGATTCTGACGTTCATTAACCATATTGACACTGATGTATTGTCGACATTGTTGACACTGTGACACTGTGCTTTTAGTCTAGTTCTATCCCTAACGGTAACCCGAACCCTAATGCTAACACTAATCCTAATGTTATTGTAGACATTATGACATTTCCTATGTCGACATTCTGTCAACTTCGGCAATTTGCAGGTGTCAACTAGTTAACCTTGCCAATGTCATTAATGTATACCTCCTGCTACATTGTAACCAGAGACATTCTGCCAGCATACGGCCTGTTTTGCAGTGATACATAGTTTTGTGGATCACTGTGCAATGTTATTGCTCCAATAATTCAGAACAATAAAAAGTCTCTAGTATCTAGTAAACAGATCATACTGGTATTTACCCATTTACTGCTCAGATTTTTTTTGGGGCCCATTGGTGCTCAGTTATTTTTAAATTTTAGAAGGTACATTACTTCTTTTTAAGCCAAATTTTCCTACCTCTCTTTAGTTTAGGCTATGCAATGTTTAGCTTATAATGCAGTGTCAGTAATCCTCGGCACATGGAACAGTATTAAGTGACATGGCGAAGGTTACGAAGATTTATCAGCTAGACCCAGTGGCGGCTCCTACCTGTTGTCCCCAGGGGGGCCTAACGCTGCGGTAGGACCAATAACCAGACTTAAATTTAGGACTCAGAATTTTACAATTAGAAGAACAACTTGTTTATTTCTTCAACACCAATAAGCCTAAACCGACCAGTTTCCTGTAAGCTCGGTTGGTGTATTAGTCTTGCCGGCCACAACCAACTCCTTGATACTCTCATTACTTCCGCCACTTTAGTGTTGCGTGGCTTGAAAGTTTTGAATATTTTTTATTAGAAATTTGCATTAAGTTTATTTATTGGTCCCATTATTATTAACTGATAATTGCTGCATTAAATAAAGAAATTTTATATTCCCTTTATTCTGTATCTTATATAGGGGATGTTGTATCATACACTGTAGATTATAAGGATATTACAATTCACAGGGAAGGTCAGTAACCACCATCAAAGCAAGGATTTTTTTTTTAATCGTTTTTAAGCCACAGCTCAAATTTTGGCGGTGATAAAATTTTGATAGAGATGAGCGATTTGGTTTTTCTGAAAACCTAACACACTTGAACTTTGGGGTTCCGAGTAGAACAGAGTCCCAGCTCGGGTCTTCCCGCAAGTTGGATCTCACATCTAAAAAACAAATCTTGTGTGCTTTTGATTTCGGGTGCCAAAATTGTTCAAAATTGATTGGAAATTACTGGAAATGAATGTTAGTGAATGTTAATGATGTTAATAATACTATAGGAACAAAAACAGGTCCAAGTTACATGATTATTTCATTGTATTGTCATTTGTGGCTAGACCATATTATCATTCATTCACAATGTGACATTAATGAAACATGATTACTCTAATTACATTATATAATGCTTCTGAGAAAGAGTTATTGTTAATCAACAAAATGTTGACCTTTTGTTGCCTAGGTTCTTATTGCCTGCAAGCATAATTAATCATATATAGAACAATATTGCAAGTAAATTATTCTCTACTGTATGGGAATGCTATTTTTTATGACCTAACTAATTAGCTGAAATAAAAAGTACACAGTCCAGACAGTCATGTCCTTTGGATCCAAAATGAACTTCCCTTTCCATTGCACATGTAAATAATAAATCAAACTTCAGTATTATTTAGGTTAAATCTCTTTCCAAAAAAAATCAAGTGCTTAAAAGGTGCCAAAACAAACAGGATAGGGGGGTTTTCCAATAGATGGAAGAAAATGTAGAAACAGATGCAGAGTAGCTCGTAGAATATCAGTTTGCAGATGGATGTTGAAAAATAGAATAATATAAAAGATTTTTAAATCGAGGAAATTCTCACTTTTACAGAGAGAACAATTGTCATAAATGGTGGACAATTATCTGCATTTTTCACTGCAGAATTTAAAAAGAAATATTATTAAGAGAGCAGAACACAGCTAGTTGTGCAATTAATAGTATTGCAAAAATGCAGTTAATCGACGGCTTTAAAATGCTGCCATTTATTAAATAAACCCCATAGGGGCTGCTTTAGAGTTAATAGCAAATTAAGCAGAATTTACGCCTTCATATTGGCATCATATGCACCTGGTGTGCATTTTATATGCATGCACAGACCAAGTTATACAAGATGCATTATGGAAACTGGTGTAGCCCTCACTCTGCATTAGCTTCTTTGTTGCTCCGAAACGCGGGATATAGAGATGAGAGGTTCAGTTTTAGTTCAGATCCTCCTGTCAAGTTTGGATCTCAGAACAAGGCAAAACGTCATCTTTCGCAGAAAATAGTCACCTGTGACCGTAAGAGATGATGTTTGCCTCATTCTGGCTGAAAGATCCAAGACAAAACTGAACCGATCATCTCTAATATGGAGTTGTGGTTTTCTGGGAGCGGTATGTTGATAAAATGTGGAGAAAGTGAGGTGGGAGTATAGCTCACATTTATTGGTGTTTCTTATTCCAAGAGCAATTTGTATACCAGGATTAGGTACATTATATAGTATTTTGATCAGTTATTTAATGAACTGCAGACTTCAGTCGTCAAACTCAAACTATAAAATGTAACCTCTTAAACTCAAATAGGAAACATTTTATAAATTCTATTTAGTGTCATAAAGAACTACTAACTCACAAAATGAAATCTATATAAAAAAAATCAACTGCTGATAAAAATTATGTCATCATGTTGAAATGCAATAACAGTTGGCATGAACTCTGACCCTTCCCACCTGTGTCAGAGATGCACAGGAGAGAGTGCGGTGATAGAGACAGTGGAGGAGGGTGAAGGAGCAGTGGGGAGAAAGTTTTGGGGTAGGGATTTGAGAGAAAAAAGGGCGAGATAGAAGGTTTGGGAGCAATTGTTGGGGAGAAATAGAGAGATGGGGAGAAAGAGAAGGGTGTGGTGGAGACAGAGATAAAAAAAATAATAATATTGAGGCAATGCCAGGCATCACAGCTAGTATAAAATAAAACCTTATAAAATTCATGACAATCCAGCCTTCTAACTTTTCAAGCAGCTAACTTGTTCTTTGCTCAGTTTAAATTACTGGTTCAGTTATTCCACATAAATCATTTTATTGTTATTAATTCAATTTATTTATTTATGTATTATTTGTATATAAAGTTGTATATATTTGAATTTGTAAGCAACATTATGGGTTCTTTCAGTAAGGAACTTAAAGAAAATTGTCAGGTATTAGGAAATGAGCCAGTCCTAAACAATGAATTAAATACAACACTAACAAATCTCATAAAGTATATAATAGCAATATTAATAAAATGTAAAATAAATAAAACAGATGGATACTCACTACTTTCAAAACTAACCCCAACCACAGATTAAAAAGCAGTGCACTTATCAATATAATAAACTTTAATTAAAAAAATGTTTTTTTCAAAATTATATAATCTTGAACCTGAATACATGTACATTAAAAATATCAAATTGAAAGTTAATTAAAAAAGAGGCCCAAATGTAAATGCTAAACACATAATTTATTATAAAACTATCTTTATCATTCTAACTTGGTACTGTAGGTTGATATATTTATCTAATGATAAATAATTTCTGAAGATTTTAAAATTGGTTCAATCATGTAAGTTGTCCTCTTTACAGAAGAATGGAATAAAAGTTTGAACCATTATTTGTTTGCTCTGATGAGACCAATTAAACAGAATAAATGTTGAGGCAATTCAGAAAGAAATCAATGTAGTTCAAGCTTCATAAGTAAAATATGCCGACATTATGATAGAAATAACAAACTGATGGAATTTGAAAGGGAATTTTCGGAAACTAAGTAAAAGTAACCTGTGTCATGCCAACAGTAAAGCATCCTGAGACCATTCATGTGTGGGGTTGCTTCTCAGCTAAGGGAGTGGACTCACGCACAAGTTTGCCTGAGAACACAACCATGAATAAAGAATGGTACCAAAATATCCTCCAAGAGCAACTTCTCCCAACCATCCAAGAACGGTTTGGTGACAAATAATTACTTTTCCAGCATGATGGAGCACCTTGCCATAAGGCAAAAGTAATAACTAAGTGGTTCGAGGAACAAAACATTGAAATTTTGGGTCCATGACTCTCCAGACCTTAATTCCATTAAGAACCGGTGGTCAGTCCTCAAGAGGCGGGTGGACAAACAAAAACTCACAAATTCTGACAAACTTCAAGCATTGATTAGGCAAGAATGGGTGGCCATCAGTCAGTATGTGGACCAGTAGTTGATTGACAGCATGACAGGGCGAATTGCAGAGGTCTTGAAAAAGAATGGTCAACACTGCAAATATTGGCTCATTGCATAAACTTAGTGTAATTGTCAATAAAAGCCTTTGACACTTATGAAATGCTTGTCATTTTACTTCAGTATACCATAGTAACATCTGACAAAAAGGATCTAAAAACACTGAAGCAGCAAACTTTGTGAAAACCAATACTTGCGTCATTCTCAAAACTTTTGCCCATGGTGTAGAGGAGACTATAGATTATTCAGCCCAAAACACAAGACTAAAATAGATCAGAAGGGAGAATTCAACTTATCCTCAGGAGAAATGTTCACAGTTGAATTTTCTCATCTTGGTAAAAGTTTAAAATGAGCTTTATCTTCCGTTGCAAAACATTTTGACCTTTTCATTGAACTGTACAGATTTACTCGGATTGTATGGCAAGAATGACAAAGAGCAACGGGTACTCTCATGTTTAGGAGCATTCTAGCTATGTCTGAGTGTTAGTTAAACGTAACTTTTATTAATAATGTCCGTATCTGGACTCAACACATACATATATCACAAGCAAAACTGTAATATGAAAATGTTGGCTAGCATAAAACTTCCGTAAATACTCGAGTATAAGTCGACCCGAATATAAGCCGAGGTACCTAATTTTACCACGAAAAACTGGGAAAACTTATTGACTCGAGTATAAGCCTAGGGTGGGAAATGCAGCAGCTACTGGTAGTAATCCCCCCCTGGTACTGTCCCCAGTAGTAATCCCCCCCTGGTAGTGCCCCCAGTAGTAATCCCCCCCTGGTAGTGCCCCCAGTAGTAATATCCCCCCCTGGTAGTGCCCCCAGTAGTAATACCCCCCCTGGTAGTGCCCCAGTAGCAATATCCCCCCCTGGTAGTGCCCCCAGTATTAATCCCCCCCCTGGTAGTGCCCCCAGTAGCAATATACCCCCCTGGTAGAGCCCCCAGTATTAACCCCCCCTGGTAGTGCCCCCAGTAGCAACATCCCCCCTTGTAGTGCTCCCAGTATTAATCCCCCCCCCTGGTAGTGCCCCCAGTAGCAATATCCCCTCCTGGTAGTGCCCCCAGTATTAACCCCTCCTGGTAGTGCTCCCAGTAGCAACATCCCCCCTGGTAGTGCCCCCAGTATTCCCCCCTCCCTGGTAGTGCCCCCAGTAGCAACATCCACCCCCTGGTAGTTCCCCCATTATTAATCCCCCCCCTCTGGTAGTGCCCCCAGTAGCGGTATCCCCCCCCCTGGTAGTACCCCCCGGTAGTAGCCCCCCCCCCAGTAGAAAGAAATGTAAAAAAAAAAACACTTACCTGTAACCCCGCTCCTGGTCCCGACGCTGCTACAGGCTCCTCCGCCGCTTTGCATAATGGGAGAGACGTCGTCATGATGACGTCTCTCCCATTACCCACTGCGGGAGCCGGAAGATGGCTCCCGCAGTGGGAGCAGCAGTAGCCGCTGAGAGTCTGACGGACTCTCAGCAGCTGCTGATTACACTAAACACATAGCTGCCGGCTCCGGCGGCTGTGTGTTTAGCAGTGTGTAGTGCTGACCGAACTCCGTCCGGTCAGCGCTACACACGTGGTGCAGCTGTGTCACAGTGACACAGTCTGCACCGCGGCCCGCATGGTACGCTACTCAGCAGTGTACCATGCGGGCATGACTCGAGTATAAGCCGAGGGGGTGCTTTTTCAGCACAAAAAATGTGCTGAAAAACTCGGCTTATACTCGAGTATATACGGTAATTATTTGGAAAATAGTCCCAATATAAAAAGTTGCCTGAATATGGAAAAGCAAAACGTGTCCTCAAAATATTCATGAAAAGTTCAGGCAGATTTGACAGCTATTGGGTCTCTTATTATAACACAATGGTCTTGAATATATTCAATCAAAGTAACTAGAACTGAAAAATTATAGGGCTTCACTATTCTATTGGATGACACTGAAAAAAATTATCTTGGGGAATCTACAGTGTATTTTAGATGAATGTAATATGAGATTGTTTATATTAATAGTATACTTGTCACCAGTTGTAATAAAATGAAATCTCAGATTTACCCGCTTCAGTGTAAAGGGGCTCTCATTGATAGTTTCTAAAAAAAAACCTCTTTATGAGCTTAGAGATGTGTGTTATCTCACTGAGAAGAATCTTTAGTTTATAATAAGCACTCTTTGGAGAAAATGCCCATAAAGCAACTTTCTCTCTATGCTACAGCAATAGATTTTAGTTCAGCACAATAGTGACTCTCTAAAAGTAAGTAATAAGGAATTGTATAGCAGATTTATATACAAATCCACCTTTCAAACAGATGGATTTGTATGGCAAACTGTTAAAATAACTCTGTACTTTGCACTACTCATAGAAGCAATATCTTGGGAATAATATATTTTTTTTATACCTTATCCCTGAGGTTCCTAAATGTGGCCCTCAAGGCACCCCAACAGCTCAGGTTTTAGAGATATCTATGGTTAAGCACAGGTGTTTTAATAAAATGGACTAAGGTACTAATAAAGTCACCTGTGGTCAAGCATGGATAGCCTTGAAACCTGGACTGTTAGGGTGCCTTGAGGACTGAGGACCTCATTCAGAGTCGGTCGTTGCGGCCGCACGGTCGTATGCCACCGATGTTCGCTAAACTGCGCATGCGTAAAGTTCGCAATGCGCGTGTGCAAACTAGCTGCTACGATCAGAAATTTCTTTCTCCTTGAACACAGCCAGGTCGGTAGTTTGAGTGACAGAATGAGGCGTTTGTGGGTGGTAACAGGGAAAGGTGCTTGAAAACGGGGGAGTGGAGATCCGAACGCAGGCGTGCCTAATTATGCTAACGGGTATGGTCAACCTTAAGCTCTACGACCAGTTCCGATGGTTACCGATGGTCTCGATTAATCCTTATATGGCCGGAGATGACGTGTAATGCGTACAAGAAGGGGGCGTATTTTTTGTCTTACGGCCTCATCCTCCCCTTGGTCGGCCAGCTAACGATCCGATCTTAAGGACGCAACTTGCGAGTGCATCATTTGCATATCCGGCCCCGTTTCCCTTACGACCGTGCGGCCGCAACGACCGACTCTGATTGAGGTCCTGAGTTTGGGAACCTTTGCTTTAAAATATTATTAACTGCTAAATTTCACTTTTGTCCAATTATTTCTATTGTGAGTTCTCTCTCTACCAATCTATAATATTTTGTTGAATCCTTTCTTCAAACTCATGTTGAGTCTCTCCCTACATATATCAATGCTGCCCGACATATATTGAAACTTAATCAACCATCACATGAGATGTTGATCGCTTAACACAAACTTTCCCTTGAGGATGAGTTAGCGGCTGCTGACAACTTTACACAATACAACTTGATGTGGCTGTGCCACTGGCCACTATTGAGAGGGGAGCAGATTGTGGACCCAATCAGTAGCATTGCTAATCAGATAGGGGCAGAGGCGGAGCTGAGCCATGCTGACTTGGGACAGCCACAACGTGCATCACTGTAGCTCTGTCCCTAAGCTACTGCTATGTCATGCTGCTTACACTACTAATACTAATACACTCGGCACGGGCCATGTTAAAGGTTTGCTTTGATAAGGAAGGCAGTGATAAAGAAGGTATATGTTCACTACTGTACATGAGATTTGTCTACTAAAATAATGTACAGGGAGATATACAGTATGCATCCATTGACATCCCCTAAGAGGCTTTGTATCTATTCCATACCCCTTATTCTATCCCTGAGGAACCATGTCATCTGTGGCAGATTTAACAAAGCTTGGAGGCAGATCAAGTTGAGAGAGGTAAAAGTACCAACCAATCAGCTTCTGTCATTTTACTGGCTGTGTTTGAAAAATTTCAGATAGGAACTGATTGGTTGGTACTTTATCTCTCTCCACTTTATCTCTCTCCAAGCTTTGATAAATCTTCCCCAGAGAGGGTATATACTATTTTATTGTTCAATATCCCTGAAGAAATGTCTGATGTTGACATGAAAAGTTAGATTTAACCTCACAGGGTATACTTACTAAAGTCCAGGTTTTGGAAGTGGAGATGTTGCCCATAGCAACCAATCAGATTCTACTTATCATTTATCTAGCACCTTCTAGAAGATAATAGCTGTAATCTGACTGGTTGCTGTGGGCAACATCTCCACTTCTAAAAACTTGCACTTTAATAAATATACCCCTAGTGTTTGAGTGTTTTTGTTATGCTATAAGATAATGTTATTTGTAAAATAACAAGGAGCGCAGATAAACCACACAATCAGTTTAATAAAAATGTACATCAATACATAATTATTTAAAAATACTTTACAATGTTTAATAACACAGAATACACTCTCATATAATCAATTTTCAATTCTCCAATAATAGAGGTAGATAAAAGAAGTAATAAATATACTTTCATTTAAAATGCAATAATTTAAGAAACGAGTCCGCCTTGTATAAGCCCAAATTAGGGCAACTATTTAGTGTCCTTGTTAAATAATAATCAACAACTGATACTCTATAAGATCCCCTGTCTCTAAAAATGCCAGTCAAGCACTTAAAATTTTCTCCCTTTAGACTAATATCAAAGCAAAATACAAAATTGAGCGCTCCTCTTCTGAGGTAAATAAAATAGTCACTTAAAATACACTGTACAACAAATTAATACTTTTAATTTGTTTCCTTTCTAAAAATAGTCATATATTATTAATTTGAGGTCAAGAAAAACTAAAATGATTTCAGAATGTTTTTACTAGCTCTTATTTTTTGAGCTACACTACTTGCACTATACTGTATGTACTTTAGTAATATAGTCATAGTAAAAAGCTATTTTAAAATCTGAAATTTTCTTGATAGAAAATAAATAACTATCTAATATAGTGCCCTATTCATGGGGGTGCTTTATCTTTGCTTGTCGCTTGTACTCCTCTTCTGGGGCATCTCTTGTCACTGTCCAACAGTAGTGATCACCTACCCTGGTATCTTTGTTCCATTGCTGAAATGTCTTGGTGGAATCGCTCCCTATGCTTGTCATTACGCACACAGTTAGCTTGTGTGCGTAATGCCATGAATCGCATATATTTGAAAAGGGGAGGGGACAAATAACTGATTCATTTAATTGCGTCATTTGGTTGCGCCCCCTCTGCGCGGAATGCAGATTGCTGGTAAGGTTCTCTCCATTCTGCCCACTTCACTAGGAACCCCTACATCGTCATAAATGGGCTATATCTCGGAACTCAGGCCCTGATTCAGATCTGTATGCTCTGACAGAGCGCTCGCTCTGAATCAGGGCCGTCCTTCTTGATTTTTAGAGCTGCCTCCTGGCCGCTCGTATAGCTATGGGTGACCACCCACAGCTATAGCAAGCGGCCAGGAAGATGGTCGCAATGGTCAAGACCATCGCGACCATCGGGCTTGCGACGAGACCCTTGTGGTAGGGTCTCGTTGCCGCAAGCCCTAGAGTGCTTTCGGCTCAAACAGAGCCGAAAGCACTCCTACTGACATCACGTGATGTCAGTGGGGCTGGCCCCAGACCGTAGGCGTTCCCATGGAAATGCCTCCGTCTGGGCAGCCATGCCCCTGGCACGCCCACCAAAGGGGGCGTGCTGTCACTCAACATCGACAGCACGCCCCCTTTGGTACGAGACCCGGAGCGACAGTTTGCCCGTCGCTATCCAGGTCTCGAGCATGCGCACGATGGAGCGCGTGCGCACGTCGTGCGCATGTGCACTGGGCCAACATCGACCTGCTTGCGAGCGCTCATTGCTCGCGAGCGGGTCTGAATCAGGCCCTCGGAGCTAACTGAGAGTTTTAAATGTCATATTCATTCTTTGCATGCTGAAATCAATTAGAAGTAACTATTTTCACATCAGAAACATTTTCATTGTTGTGCAGTAATATAGTCCACAGTTCTTGATAATATTCGTGCTTTACTTTGATGGAATATTTTCTCCTTTTTCAACACACTAGTGCATACCCCTTCAGTGTCAGACAGCACCTCATAATATCACAGCAAGGGATCTCCCATAGTGAAGCAGGGGCGGATTGGGCCACCGGGACAGCGGGAAAGTTCCCGCTGGGCCGGTCCCATCCCCTCCTCTGCCGGGCCGGAAGGCCTGACACTGTGTGACAGCCAGGCCGCTTATAAAATGTGCCATTGCCAGTGCCGGCAGCCCAGCAGATTTGAAGCCACGTCCATTATTACAGGACGGCAGAGTCTAGCCAAGGTAACCAACGGCACAATTTACTATATCCGGCTGCAGCTGCTACCTAAAGCAGCAGGTTCCGTCTAAAGTGGGCGGTAACATGGGTGTAATTGACTACGTCTCCCATAAGTCCCTGCTGATGCAAAGGTAGCCGGGTGTTGTCACCGGCGGGAGCAGGGACCAGCGGCATATATCATTCTCGGGGAGCATAGGGCTAAGCATACACTACTCTCAGGCTCCTCCCATCTAGCCTCCTCCAGTCCATCCCCTGCACTCAGAGAGATGCGACAGTACTGGAAGAAGAGCTGCTGCAGCCAGACCACAATAATTGCTAAGTAAGGGTGGTTTGACACAAAGCTGCTGCCCATTGTTAACATCCTTCTTTACTATAATGTGTGTATGCATCTTCTGAGGCTGAAAATGTATGCTTAGACTACATCTTGTCTATGTATATGAGCTGACTCTACATGTGTGTCTATGTATGTGTCCTGAGCCTACATGTGTGTGTGTCATGTGTGTCTATGTATGTGTGCTGAGACTGCATGTTGTGTGCTAAGACTGCATGTGTGTATATGTACTGAGACTGCATGTGTGTCTGTATGTGTTTGCTGAGACTGCATGTGTGTCTGCTGAGACTGCATGTGTGTATATGTGCTAAGACTGCATGTGTGTATATGTACTGAGACTGCATGGTGTCTGTATGTGTTTGCTGAGACTGCATGTGTGTCTGCTGAGACTGCATGTGTGTATATGTGCTGAGACTGCATGGTGTCTGTATGTGTTTGCTGAGACTGCATGGTGTCTGTATGTGTTTGCTGAGACTGCATGTGTGTCTGTGTTTGCTGAGACTGCACGTGTGTTTGCTGAGACTGCATGTGTGTGTGTTTGCTGAGACTGCATGTGTGTCTGTGTTTGCTGAGACTGCACGTGTGTTTGCTGAGACTGCATGTGTGTGTGTTTGCTGAGACTGCATGTGTTTCTATGTATGTTTACTGAAACTGCATGTGTGTCTATGTATGTTTGCTGAGACTGCATATTATGTGTATGCGTGCTGAGATTCTGGGTGCGCGTGTGTTCTCGGTTTACCTTGATTATCACACTAGAATGGGGAGTTGGCTGTGGCGCTTGGGGTTTTATCAGCTTCCTGTACAGTAGTGTGTTGTGTTTACTTGTGCAGTATGCTTGTGCAAATGTGCGCATGACGTTACCTGTGCCCCTGTCTATGGGCATGGGCTTTTCTGTGTTACTATCTGTATGGGCTTGCCTATACCCCTGTCTGTGCGATATGGTTCTCAAACTAGGTCCTCAGGACCCCACACAGGTCATATTTTCCAGGTCACCCAGCAGGTGCACAGGTGTAGTCATTACTCACTGACACATTTTAAAAAGATCCACAGGTGGAGGTAATTCTTTCACTTTTGATTCTGTGAAGAGACCTGGAAAACATGCACTGTATGGGGTCCTGAGGACCGAGTTTGAGAACCTGTGCTCCATACCTTCCCTTTTCTTCCAACTTCTTCTAACCAACTTATTTCCCACTAGCCTCTACCTTAATCCCCTCCGGTACTCCATTTCTTATGATACATCCTACTACACTTGTGTGCGTGTATGTGCACTACCAGGTATGTGTGAAGGGGGGGTGAATGCAGAAGATGGCCACCACCAGGAGGGAGAGAGTGTGAGTGTGTGTGTAGGGGGGTGGGTATGGGCAGTACCAGGTGTAGGTGGGTGGGTGTGTGTGGGGTGGTGTATGCAGAAGATGGACACCACCAGGAGAGAGAGAGTGTGAGTGTAGTGGGGGAGATATGCAGAATGTAGGCACTACCAGTTCAGGGTGTGTATGTGTGTGTAGGGGGGTTAATCAGAATATGGGCACTACTATGTGTATGTGTGGGGGAGGGGGGAGTGGTATGTAAAAGATGGGCACTACCAGGAGTGTGTGTGGATGGGTATGTAGAAGATAGGCATCACCAGGAGTGTGCATGGGGAGATGCAGTACATGGGCACTAATAGGTATGTGGGTGAGGTGAGGGTTACAGGAATGGACACTATCAGGAGTGTGAGGTGGATATACTGTAGGATATGGGCATTACCAGGAGTTTAAGGGGAATACAGGAGATGGGCATTAGAAGGAGTGTAGTGGGGGGAGTGTAGGAGTTGAGCACAACCAGGAATGTGTGGAGCACTGAGGTCCAGTGGCGTATATATAGTTGGTGCAGTGTGTGTGGGGCACACGGGGCCCCGGGTTGAGGGGGGCCCCGCACCACACACCCTGCACCCATATTTATTTTAAACTTACCAGTCCGGACATTTTTCCGGTGTTCTGCGCATGTGCAGTAGACTCCGGGCACACTCTAGTGCCCGGAGTCTACTAATGCTCCGGTGGCTGGCCAGCCGCATCAGTCGGCTGCCGGCCATCAGGAAGAGAGGAGGGGGCCCCGCACGGGGAGTGAACATGGACCCCCTCCTCTCTTAAGACGCCCCTGCTGAGGTCACGGGTACAATTTCCACCATGGCCCTAAACGGTGTGGTATATTCTCCCTGTACTTGCATGGATTTCCTCTGGGTACTCCGATTTCCTCCCACAATCCAAAAATATACTGGTTTCTAATTAAAAAAAAAATTAATCCTAGTGTGTGCGTGTGCTTAGGGCAGACTAGATGGGCCAACTGGTTCTTATTTGCCGTCAAATTCTATGTTTCTATTACATCACCCTCCATGTTTGTCTCATCCTCTGTCATTCTGGGGGTAAATGTATTAATATGTTTTATTTTTTCCTGTAGGGGGCAAATGTATTTGTTTTTTTTTACCTTGAGGGGCTAATGTGTGTGTTGTTTTTTCCTGTTGGGCTTTTCTTATTGGGGCCAATGTGTTTGTTTTTTGCATCATGCATCCTGATAATGTTCGTACAGAGTCACAGTACACATACGGACGCATGCACGAAGTAGTGTATTAGAAATGTGCTTTGTGTACTGTACTTGGGTGGTTACAAGGGGTTAGGTAATCACATGCAGATGTAACAGAGTGAGACTGTTATTAGAGTGACACAGGAATGTTGTTGATAGTGGTTGAGACATGAATGACGCTGTAACTTACGTCAACAGTGCAACTGATGGGGGGGTTTAAAAATGCACAAAGCATGATTGCAGCATCTGTAGACATTAAAAGTGGTTGTCTCAGACCTGCACATTCAGATGCACGGATGTACAGCAGAGAAGGGCTCTGTAGCAGCATAAGCATTAAGTCGCCTATGCAACTGCAGCAAAAGTTGCAAGGAAAGCCACCACTGCATCCAACTCAGAAAATTTCCTTCTCTCCCTCCGCCACCTCCCTCTTGACAAACCCCCCCCCCCTCAACAGACCCCTCCTCCATTAGGGCTGCTTCCAGAAATTTCCCAGGCTAGTTTTCCATCCCAATCCACCCCTGTAGTGAAGTATTGTAAAATGTATTTCTCATTCAGCATATAAAGTGCATATCATAAAAGTATCACAAGTAAAAATGGCAGCGTATAAAATTGAACCTGTTAAGAAAGGCACAGTGTAAAGCACTAGGGGTGATATTGCTACCCCAAAAGCAGTTCACCTTCCCTGTTAAATGACAGGTCCCTTCAGAGATTCCAGATTGTGTATCTAGCACAGTCTAGAGAGGAACACTTTCATCTCTCTCATAAAGATCTTACTGCTCCCTTGTATAGGATCAGTGTGGGTTAGTATCTTCCTCACTGGCTCTTTGCTATCGTTTTCCTTAAGGAATAAGGGAAATTCCGCCTCTCAACCAGTGCCTGTAAGAAACCTCTACAGATGTTTATGCAATCCCCTGATCTACCAGCTGGATAAGTGTGACTGCTTGCACATTCCCTCCCAGAGACTGACACGGTCAAATACCACTAGCCTGCTTGATAGCAACGAACCAAGAGGGAAGATACTAACCCACACTGATCTATGCAAGGGAGCGGTAAGATCTTTATAAGAGAGATGAAAGTATTCCTCTCTAGACTGTGTTAGATCCATCAACACTGCAATACCCTGTGGGCATATTAGTCTGAATATTGTTCTTCTAAAGGGAGATGATTTTCTGTGCTTGACTGGCATTTTTGGAGACAAGGAATCTTATAGACTATCAGTTGTTGACTTATTATTATTTAGCAGACACTAAATAGTTGCCCTAATTTGAGCTTATACAAGGCGGACTCGTTTCTTACATTATTGCATTCTAAATGAAAGTATATGTATTACAGGTTGAGTCTCCCATATCCAAAATGCTTGGGACCAGGGGAATTTTGGATAACGGAATATTCCGTATTTTGGAATATTTGCATACCATAATGAAATATCTTGGCAATGGGACCCCAATATACACAGATAATGCATTTATATGTTATATACACCTTATACACACAGCCTGCAGGTAATGTTATACAATATTTTCAATAATTTTGTGGCTTAAGCAAAGTTTGTGTACAGAAATAAAATTAATTTATGTTTCAAATACACCTTATACACATAGCTTGAAGGTAATTTTATACATTATTTTTAATAATTTGTGCCTTAGACAAAGTTTGTGTACATTGAACCTTCAAAAATCAAAGATTTCATTATCTCAGTCATGCCAAAATAATTCCGTATTTCGGAATATTTGGATATGGGAGACTCAACCTGTACTTCTTTTATCTACTGTACCTCTATTATTGGAGAATTGAAAATTGATTATATGAGAGTGTATTCTGTGTTATTAAACATTGTAAAATATTTTTAAATATTTATTTATTGATGTACATTTTTATTAAACTGATTGTGTGGTTTATCTGCGCTCCTTGTTATTTTAGAAATAACATTATCTCTTAGCTATATTAGGAGTGTTACAGAAATACTCCGAAGGAACACCAATTAGTTTATATATTAGGAATTCATTTTAGAGTAAATATATTATTTTTTAAGCGCCCAATATTTATTTGGTGTTTTTGTTATGCTGTTAAGTCTGAGAGCGCCATCCACATCTCCTCATTATCATTTATCTATTGTTTCTTTGTAATACTTGTGGTAACAATTTGACTGCTACAAATAAGCGGGATTTTAGTGTCATATTTTCTGAAGTTTATATTATTCCCTACTTATTGTTCCCCAAAGTGAAAGAAATACAACCAAAAAGAGTCTTACAGAAAAAACTCACTCCTTAGCTGCAAAGAAATGAAAAGCCAATGAAGCAACATGAGATATCGGCAAGGCAGCCTGAATTCTGTTGAAATTTATTTCCAGTAAAAATTAAGATATGTGATAATGGATTTGAAGGTGCCTAATGTCTGAAGCCTTTCAGTGGTATCTGTCATTTCCTTACAATTTACTTGACTGGCCTCATTCTCGGATTATTTAGCTTAGATAATGTACACATATTCTCCGGAAATTGCAGCAGGTGATAAATTGGAATGGAAATTTTTACCACTCAAAAGATATAAATGTATTGCTAAGGTGTAATGAGCACAAAATAGCTTCAGTATGAATGGAGAGTGGATGTAACATTTCCCTGTGCAGTAAGCCACTAACTTCTGCCTAATACGATTTCTATTTTCGGAGTTCATTTAATCCTCTGACTACATCTTGATAACTGCCTTATACAGTTGATTTGCTTATCCCTAGCAGAGGAGGCAGCTGGCAGACTTTGGCCTGAAGAACTGTAATTAAGAGACAAGGCAGAAAGAAGATTTGAGCACAAAATTAACACATTAGATTTTTCAGCTGTTATAGGGAATATTTAAGCAACTTTACAGTCATTTTATTGATATAACTTGGTGGTGACTGCATATAGCTAGAAATATAAACAAGAGTTAAATATCATGAGAAAAATGTGGAGGTTGTCAACCTACTCTAAACAGCTGAGGAATGACATACATTTAACCTCACCAGCAAACTACTAGAACACTCAGTGAAATATCTCTCTCATATATATATATATATATATATATATATATACACACTTCGAGATTCCGCACTCACATCCATAAAACGGCAGTATCGCAAGGTGCTCCACTAAGGAGAGGACATATAGTTATCCAAATGTATATCCAACATACTGGCTATTTGAGCCAGAGAGAGGGCACTCACCGCTTATCAGTAGAAAAAAAATCATCCATATTTATTGATATATTTCAACATTACCAAATATAATCCAATCGACGTTTCGACCCCAAGAGGTCATTCTCAAGACAAGTCAGCATCACAGCAAGGCAACCATCCAGTACACTGTCAACATTGTCAGTGTACTGGCTAGATCCAGCTAGATCCCTGACTTTAGTTGAACTTGATGTGTTGAATAGGGGTCTTAGCTTTGCACCCACTAACAAGCATGGTGACTTTGATTGGAAACTTAATCTACACAAATTCTCTAGGAAATTAAGATTAAAGGAACACTTCCGTGAGGATCACCTGATTGTAGGTTCAACTGCGCAGGATGTATTCTTAAGAAAGGCCTCTAGATCGAACTATGATCCAATATCTTCTAATGTGTCAATTAAAACATTTAGTAGATTGCTTGATGATTCTGTGAATCGCTTTGTGTCGACCCCGTGTAAATTCATCCCAACCTATCTAAGCAAGAACTACAGGCACTAAAGGATTTAGAATCCTATAAGTATATTATCATTGGGCCCACCGATAAAGGCGGGGCCATAGTGATAAAGGGTTGGATGCATATAGGTCTGAGATATATCGCCAATTATCAGACCATGAGGTCTACTCTGAACTCTCTGGTGACCCTACTTCTAAATATCAACAGGAATTGACATCTATTTTGTTAACAGCTAGGAATGACGAATTGATTACTGCTAAAGTTCATAATACCCTTTGTACTCAATTTCCTTTTAGCTCCGGTTTTATATACCTTGCCGAAACTGCATAAGGACCCTGTTAGACCCCTGGGCAGACCTATTATCTCTGTCTGGGGTTCCATATTACAACCAATTTCCCAGCTATTGGATTGTATGTTGCAGCCATTATTGTATAAAGAGGATACTTTCCTGAAAGATACTACTAAAATTGATTGCCATTGATAACTTACCTGAGGGAGCCTTGCTATGTTGTTTAGATGTATGTAGTCTATATACTTCTATACCACATGAAGGGGGGATGCGCGCGATGAAGAATTTCTTGCACAAACATTTGCCTGTTTCTGAGTTCAATCATGATTTATTTCTAACTTTATTGGAGTTAACATTGCGTCGAAATTATTTCTTATTTGATGGTCATTTTTATTTACAGCTATGAGGGTGTGCCATGGGTTCTGCCGTGGTCCCCTCGTATGCTAATGTTTTTATGTTTGACCAAGAGGTACACATGTTCTTCAATAATCCTGACATCAAAAAGTATATCTTTTTGTTTACAAGATACATTGATGATATATTCCTAATTTGGCTTGGAGGCATTGAACATTGAACAGTTTGTAGCTTTAATGGATGAGATCAATGGGTTAAATTCACCTATCAAATTCACATATTGGTACAGTTTCCATAGTACCAATTTCTTGGATGTACAGGTGACTGTGAAAGAGGGCAAAATACATACTGGCCTATTTTATAAAACTACTGATTGTAATACTTTTTTGATGGCTTCCAGTCACCACCCTCCAACCTTAAAGAGGGGATTGCCTCGATCTCAAATGACGCGGGTAGCACGCATTGTTAGTGATCCAAATGAGATTGAAACACAGTTAGATATACTTATAGATAAATATGTATCAAGAGGGTATGACATTAATGTGATGGAACAACAGAAACAGGAAATTCTTATGAAGCAGAGATCGGAACTACTGGATCCTGTGAAATGAGATGATAAAGATGTCATCCCATGCACCAGTGATTTCACAGTGGCAAGCCCTATAAGTAGGAGAGCGACTAAGGCTCTCTGGCCCATTGTAAGTACTGACAAAGATCTGCCGATGTTCCACAATAAGAGACCCCTTGCAGCATTTAAGAGGGGTCGTAATTTGCGGGACAGGTTAGTTTGTTCTGATATTTCTAATTTTAATAACATACCACCCCCTAATGTGTATTTTAAGCCATCGGGCTGCTACAAATGTAGTGGATGCACTACGTGTAAATTGTTGATTTCTTGCAAATCATTTAAACATCCCCACAATGACAAAGTGTACGACATCAGATTTGTGTTGACATGTACTACCTCCTTTGTAGTTTACATTATCGTGTGCCCTTGTGGGCTTCATTATGTTGGTCAAACAACAAGGAAGTTTAGAGAACAGATGGCTGCACATCGGTCTGCCATCCGTATGTTGCTGGGTGGTAGAGACGTTGAACAGCCAGTAGCCAGGCATTTTGGTGAAGCTGGTCATTCGCTAGATTCACTCAGGTACTTCATTATTGACCACGCTACAGCTACATAGAGGTGGCAATAGAGCTAAGACCCTGTTATTTAAGGAATCAAGATGGATAACTAGATTGGGCACCACCAAACCGTGTGGGCTCAATGATAAAATAAATTGGAATAGCCTTTTGTGAAGATTATATATTTGTTGGAAGTGATACTGTGTTAGGTGGTATATTTACGTCCACATTCAATTATCTTTTAATGATAGTGTATCATTAGTACCCACGTGAATATGGTGGGTAAGTTGTACGTTATTTGTTTGTATGTATATATATGTTTTTGTATATGTTGTATATTATGTACACTGTATTGATTATTGTAATGTGGTTATATTTATGTTTCAATTTGTATAGGTATGTGGAATTGCTGTCAGTCACCGCTGCCGGTGCTGGAGTGGCCGCGCAGAGTATGGGCATGACGTCAACACCCTTGGAACACGCGGAAGTAACCTGTGGAACGCAAGTGGGCGGTTCCTATGGTGATGGCTGCAGTGGTTTCCGGAAGTGTGACGGCGTCCGGTTTCGGCTGACGGTCCTCGTACTCGAGACAGCATGGTAGCTGACGGTAAGTAGAGGGGTTTATATGGAGGGGTAAGTGTGGTGTTTGTCCTGTATGTGTTGTCCTGATGACGGGGCAGATGCCCTCAAAATACTTGACTTTTAATACACATGGATTGATATACTTGCCATCCTTCTTCTTTACTGAGACTATGGATTTTGCTTGATAGTGCACCAGGGCAAGTTGTTTCTATTAGTGGAGTGCCGGCAAATTACATTGATATATATATATATATATACATATATACATGCACACACATTTTAGAGATGTGCACGGACCCCTGTGTTTTGGTTTTGGATCTGGAATCATCTTCCTGTTTTGGTTTTGTATATTTTTTTTTAAAATAGCTAATATCATATAATTTGGGCCACAAAGGCACAGCAATTTAACCACTTAACTGACAAATTAGTTTTCCAAAAATCGCTCCAAAATTGTCATTTTTTTAAGGTTGAATTAGACATGTTTTTAAAACGTTTCCAGCACGATTTTATAAAAGAAAATATTTTTTAAACACTATATACCATCAAAATAGCAATTTTTATGATATACTATGGTACCATCGGTGGCCAATGTGCTCAACCATTGAAATAA
The DNA here is from genome assembly GCA_031769625.1 of Taudactylus pleione. Taxonomy (NCBI): domain Eukaryota; kingdom Metazoa; phylum Chordata; class Amphibia; order Anura; family Myobatrachidae; genus Taudactylus; species Taudactylus pleione. Next base: position 7,830,373 of record JAUIMM010000113.1, read on the forward strand.
ACGATCAATGGTTTGAGATATATACATTTTATACAGATATATATATATATATATATATATATATACACACATTTATATACAGAATATACAGTCAGGTGCATAAATATTGGGACATTGACAGAATTTTCATATTTTGGCCTCTATTCACCACCACAATGGCTTTAAAATGAAACAAACAAGATGTGCTTTAACTGCAGACTTTCAGATTTAATTTGAGGGTAATTACATCCAAATCAGGTGAACAGTGTAGGAATTACAATGGTTTCTATATGTGCCTCCCACTTTTAAGGGGCCAAAAGTAATGGGACAAACTAAACAATCCTAAATTTAACTTCCACTTTTTAATACTTTGTTGCAAGTCCTTTGCAGGCAATTACAGCCTGAAGTCTGGAACGCATAGACATCACCAGACGTTGGGTTTCATCCCTGATGATGCTCTGCCAGACCTCTACTGCAAATGTCTTCAGTTCCTGCTTGTTCTTGGGGCATTTTCCCTTCAGTTTTGTCTTCATCAAGTGAAATGCATGCTCAATCGGATTCAGGTCAGGGGATTGACTTGGCCATTGCATAACATTCCACTTTTTAGCCTTAAAAAACTCTTTGGTTGCTTTTGCAGTATGCTTCAGGTCATTGTCCATCTGCACTGTGAAGCGCTGTCCAATGAGTTCTGAAGCATTTGACTGAATATGAGCATATAATATTGCCCAAAACACTTCAGAATTCATTCTGCTGCTTTTGTCAGCAGGCACATCATCAATAAATACAAGGGAACCAGTTCCATTGGCAGCCATACATGCCCATGCCATGACACTACCACCACCATGCTTCACTGATGAGGTGGTATGTTTTGGGTCATGAGCAGTTCCTTTCCTTCTCCATACTCTTCTCTTCCCATTACTCTGGTACAAGTTGATCTTTCTCTCATCTGTCCATAGGATGTTGATCCAGAACTGTAATGGCTTTTATAGATGTTGTTTGGCAAACTCTAATCTGGTCTTCCTGTTTTTGTGGCTCACCAATGGTTTACATCTTGTGGTGAACCCTCTATATTCACTCTTGTGAAGTCTTCTGTTGATTGTTGACTTTGACACATATACACCTACCTCCTGGAGAGTGTTCTTGATTTGGCCAACTGTTGTGAAGAGGTTTTTATTCACCAGGGAAATAATTCTTCTGTCATCCCCAGTTGTTTTCCGTGGTCTTCCGGGTTTTTTGGTGTTGCTGAGCTCTCCGATGCGTTCTTTCTTTTTAAGAATGTTCCAAACAGTTGATTTGGCCACGCCTAATGTTTTTGCTATCTCTCTGATGGGTTTGTTTTGATTTTTCAGCCTGATGGCTTGCTTCACTGATAGTGACAGCTCTTTGGATCTCATATTGAAAGTCGACAGCAACTGATTCCAAATGCAAATGTCACACCTAGAATCAACTCCAGACCGTTTACTTGCTTAATTGATAATGAAATAACGAAGGGATAGCCCACACCTGTCCATGAAATAGCTTTTGAGTTGATAGTCCCATTACTTTTGGCCCCTTAAAAAGTGGGAGGCACATATAGAAACCATTGTAATTCCTACACCGTTCACCTGATTTGGATGTAATTACCCTCAAATGAAATCTGAAAGTTTGCAGTTAAAGCACATCTTGATTGTTTCATTTCAAAGCCATTGTGGTGGTGAATAGAGGGCAAAATATGAAAATTCTTTCAATGTCCCAATATTTATGCACCTGACTGTATATATATATATATATATATATATATATATACACACACACATTTATATATACAGTGGTGGCCAAAATTGCGGACATTTTTTGAAATTTTAATGTTTTTCAACTTTGAATGCTTATAAAAACTGTTACACTTCACGCAGTGCAATGATTCATATATCAAATGAAATTTAATGCTGAATTCAACACAATAAACAGAGGTCAAATATTTGCATTACAAGGGAAGTTATACAGTGAAAACAACACAGGAAGAAGGGGGTTGGGGGAAGAGCCGGGGACACAGGTGCAGCCACCTGCAGGACAGGGGGGACAAGGACGAAGAAGCGGCTGCCACAGCGCTGGATGTTGGGGGAGGGTCCGTGGACACGAGCAGGCACCTTGAGGAGAGGGGATCTGAGGACAAAGCAGTACGGCCGCCACAGAACCGGGAGGAGGGGGTGCGGAGGACGGCCAGGGACACAGGATCAGCCACCCAGATGAGAGGGGTGGCTGAGACACCGAGAGCAGGGACCAAAGCAGGTGCCTTTAGGAGAGGGGGGATTGGGGACAAAGCAGCATGGCCGCCAGAATGCTACACGGGGGGACAGCAGCAGCCGCGGCTAGCAGGAGCTGCGGCTACTGCAGTGAGGATGGTCATGCAGGCTGCCTGATCACTGCTGGGACACAGCATATGGAACACACGGCTGCAGCCGCACCAGGAGGGGGGTGCCATGGAGTGCCCAATCACTGTGGCCAGCAGTGATCGGGACAAGCTGTAGAGGCAGCCACAATTGCAGAGGGACCGGCAGGTCCCTGTGATGTAGGCGGCTGCTGGAAGATTAGCTTTCCACAGATTAGCTAACCCTTGTCTGGAATTCTTGGCTATTAACATTGTATTATTATTATTTTTTTAATGTGTAGTAATATATTAGAGCAATAACCAAAAAAAAGTTTGTCTATGCAAAAATGACCATCCTTAATGCCCCCCCAAAAAGCACAGGCCATTATGAAAAGAAAAGTGGTGCAATATGTAATTCTTCTTGTGCCCTCCAACCCACCCTTATGTTGGTTAATAAAAAGGACATACACAATTTAACAAACCTAGCACTTAATCGACAGGGACTGCCACTTTGGTGGCTGAAGTCCTTGGTCTGTTTGCTCCCCCACAAAACCCACATTTTTTGGAAGGACTACTACCAATCATTAATAAGGAGGTTGATGATGAGGGTGTTGGTGATGGAGATTGCACGCACTGGTCCAAACTGCTGGAAGCAGATATTGGACATGCTTGTTATTATTTTTCAAATTATTTTAATTTTGTTAAATAAGTTTCATGAACTCACTGCAAATTATGTAACAGGGAGGAGGTGATTAGATGGTTAACATCCTTACCTCTACTAACTTTCGCCTCACAAATAGTATAGATGCCTTCACAAATGTTGTCAGGATTTGGGTAAAAATAATTTCACACCCAAGAGGTCATTCTACTGATCATATTCCCAGCCATGTCAATGGCTTTCTTTTTATCATCATTTATCAGCAAGAACTGCTGCCACTGGTGGCTGACTTACACAAACAACATCCTCCTTATTAACACCCTCATTATCGTCAGATAGTACACAAATATCCCCCTCATCCTTCTGTTGAACTTCCACAGTAATATGCTCAATATTTATAATGTCACCATCTTGTACTGCTTATCCCCACATTTGCAGAGGGTGCAGAAATGGTGGAAGGAGGCTTCTCTATGAGTACAGTATCAAAAATGTTAGACTCAGAAACCCTTAAGCTTGCTACACACTGGCCAATTTATCAGCCAATATATCTGGTACCCATCGGCCAGTGTGTACCAGCGATACGTCGTTCATAGACATATTGTGTCGGCTATGCTGCACAGCTGATGGACAGATATATCTGCTGACATATCTGTCCATCAGCAAATGTGTACGGGCGATCTGCTGACTGCCTGTGCACATGCAGCGGCAGCCGCAGGGAGGGGGGTGGACCCACCCCCGACCAGCGGGACCCGTGGCTGCCTGGAAGATGATGGCCATTCAGTATATCTGCAGAGCACTCAATTTGCAGATATATCTGTTCAGTGTGTACCCAGCATAAGACTCTCTTCACGGATTTGTGACATTTCTGAACATACTGTTTGTTCTTCAGCCTTAGTGGGGGGGTTTTGCACTGATTTGCCTGTTTTACATTTGACACCTCTTCTAGACTCTGAGGGCCTGATTCAGCTTGGATTGCAGTAGCTAATATGCACGCAATCGGCTGATTGTTGCGTTCTGCGCATACGTATTCATCACAGTGCGCATGCGCGAACTTGCTATTGGGATCGGAACTGCAATCGCAGAGGCTACACAGATCCGTTGCAGAGTGCTTGACAGGAAGCACCATTTGTGGGTAGTGATTGGGGTTGGGTGAGGAAATGCAGACATGCTAGTGCATTTACACGCCGTTGCAGGGGTGTGCATAAATTAGCCACTGTGTTGCCATATGCAGAGTGAGGTCTCATAGATTGCGTGGTTGTTAGCAATTTCTGAGTAAGGTCAGGGCTTGTGCAAGTGTATGCAATGCTGCAATTGTACTCAGTTGTACCAATGATTTTGCTATTCTGCTAATCATTACAGATGTGTGTAAGGTAAAGTGGGTGTCTTTATGTTGTGCCGAGTTTGCATTGCGATCGCAATGGATTAGCATGCTATCGCAGTTGTACTGCGTACATACGCAATATTGCCATCCGTAGTGAATCAGGCCCTGAGTGAAAAGGTCATGTGAGGTTACAGAAGAAGATGTGTGACTGACAGCAGTTCTAGAACCACCACTCGCAAACAAAGGCCAAGGTCTGAGCCTTTCCTTGTCACTGCGTGTTGTATGGCATATTGCCAATTTTACGTTTTTCAACAGTAACACAGTACACAGGGACTGATTCATAGCGCTCACAAGCGGGTCGATGGCCGGGCTCTAATAGAGCAGGAAGTTCACTACTGACATCACGTGTGATGTCAGTAGGGCTGCCCACAAACGACAGGCGTTCCTAATGGAACGCCTCCGTTTGTCAAGCCACTCCCCCTACCCGCCCACAAAAACGGGGCGAGCTGTCACTCACCATCGACAGCCACCCTGTCTTGTTGCGAACCCCGTAGCGACTGAACTTCATTCATTTGGCGGGGTTCGCGTACGCGCACGCTGAACGCTGTGCATGCACAGTGCAGAAGCATCGGGCCGCTTGCAAGTGGCTCTAAATCAGGGCCATAGTTTCAAAGGAACCTTAGAAGCCTCCTGTGATTTGGTTGGGCCTGAGTTGTATGAAAGGCCTCTTTCTAGTCTATCTTAATGCAAAAATCATTCTGGAGAAGCAGGAAAGGCACATTTGCAAGACTCTCCGTGTGGAATGAACGAAGCTTTATATATTGGTTGAGGGATTGACATTCAAATGGGTCATTAAGAACCATCCTGTTTCTTTACTTGAATAAGATGACAGACCTAACCTGTCTTGGAGGTGTTAGCAGACACCATCTTGCCCAGAGACAGAGCTAGGGAGGGAACACTGTCAAGCAGAGGGCTGGGATGTCTGGAATGCTGGTATGGATATGGATAACCATTTCATCTTCCTTAATGAGGGCTGTTCTAAACACTAACTGGGCAAAATGATATACCTGAGAGTGCTCGTTCAGAGCTCAGTGAGCTGTATTAACCTTAGAAGGAGACATTGTGCCCTACCGGGCCACATGGGCCATTTGCAGTTCACTATACTCGCTTTTGCGAGAGGACACACTGGTTCTAGTAACCTCCTCTGACTCCCAGTCCACAGAGGGGTAATTAATGTCCTCATATGACTGACATGGATGCATGGAATGCTGCTGGCCTTACCCCCTATGGATGTATGGTAGCTCATAATGGCAGTCAGTGGCAGGGAATACATGCTGGCCATAGGCAGGCCTGCTGTGGAATGTGGAGTTATCCCAGCTATACCTGGGAAAGATATGTTTTGTCCTGAACAGGCATCTCTTGCAGAAACACCACATTCGTGTTTATTTTTAGTAATGCCCTTCTGCTCAGCCTAAATAACTTCTCCCTCAGAGGAATCCCTGCTGTCTTTCTTTTTAAACAATATTTCCTCTTCTGAAGAGGATTTAGTTGTGTCAGAAAGCCCATGTTTAGCAGGCTGTCTAATAATAACCCTCTTGCTGTGAGATGGGGAATGCCCTCTTGCTATGAGATGGGAAATGTCCTCTTGCTGTGAGATGGGGAATGCCTGTGAGGTGGGTTGCTGTTGCTGCTGCTTTCTCCCCTGCCATTTTTTCTTGCTTTGGGGAGGTGTGGAAGATGTTGGGGGTTCAATGTTTGGTGGGCAAGGGGATGAGGTAATCATCCTCACTGTCCCCAATCAGACTGATGTCCAGAGTTGTTGACAAACCAGGTTCTTGGGTGGGAGTCTGTATAGGACAAAAATGGAGAAAAAATATTATGGTCATGTTTTAACCCATGTTTTACTATTTTTCTAGTTTCCAAACACTGTGGATGAGTGGAAGGCCATCGCTGAAGAGTTTGAACAACGTTGGAGTTTCCCTAACTGTGGAGGAGCCATCGATGGAAAACATACACACATCAACCCACCTGCCAACACCGGATCATATTACTACAACTATAAAAGCTTCTTCAGCATCGTTCTCATGGCAGTGGTGAATGCCAACTATGATTTTTTGTTTGTGGATGTTGAATGGGCATGCTTCAGATGGTGGGTCCTTCAAACAGATGACATTCTACCAGAGACTTACTTGCCATCACTAGACGAGACAAAGCATGTCTTAAATTAAATTTTTGTCGCAGACAAGGCTTTTGCTTTACATGAACATGTGATGAAGCCATTTGCACAGAGGGGCCTGACCAGAGAGATGAGGATCTACAACTATCGTCTTTCCTGGGCACGGCGCATTGTGGAAAATGCATTTGGAATACTGAGTAACCGGTTCCGCATTTTCCACACCACCATAAACCTATGTGTGGACAAGATAGAGTGGGTTGTGATGGCGTGCTGTGTGCTGCATAACTTTTTGCAAATAAAAACTACACAACTGGGACCAGTCACAGCTAGGCCAGAAGATGCAGGACTTCCAGAGGAGATTGCCCAGTTTACATCAGTGTCTGCACCACCAATTCAAACAACATCGACAGCACGTACCAAAAAAGTGAGGTAGGAGTATATGGCCTATTTCAATGGACCAGGTGCGGTGCCATGGCAGGAGGACTGTCTATGATAACTGACTAAAGTAGACATTTCAGATTTTTCTAAAATGTTTTGTTTTAAAAAAAAGATTTTGGTGTATGAACTGTGGCCCTGATTCAGAGCCAGACGCTCTGACAGAGCGCTCGCTCTGAATCAGGGCCGTCCCTGCCACTTTTTGGAGTGGCCTCCTGGCCGCTCGCATAGCTGTGGGTGACCACCCACAGCTATAGCGAGCGGCCAAAATGATGGTCGCGCTGGTCAAGACCATAGCGACCATCGGGCTTGCGACGAGACCCTGTGGTAGGGTCTCGCTGCCGCAAGTCCAGGAGTGCTTTTGGCTCTATCAGAGCCAAAAGCACTCCCACTGACATCACTAGTGATGTCGGTGGGGCCGGACCCAGACGGGAGGCGTTCCCATGGGAACGCCTCTGTCTGGGCAGCCACGCCCCCGGCACGCCCAACCAAAGGGGGCGTGCTCTCAATCACCATCGACAGCACGCCCCCTTTGGTGCGAGACCCTTAACGACGGCTTGGCTGTCGTTATTCGTTTCTCGCGCATGCGCACGATGGAGCCGCCTCCGTTGTGCGCATGCGCACTTGGGCACCATTGACCCGCTTGCGAGCGCTCAGCGCTCACGAGCGGGTCTGAATCAGGCCCCGTGTCTCTACTTACCAAAACATCCTCAGATGGTCCACTCACTTCTGCCACCTCCTCTTCCTCTCGCTCGGCCATCAACACCAGTGACCGACGTGGCTCCTGCTCGTTGATGAAGGACATCAGGTGGTAGTACCACAGCATGGGCTGATGGATATCATCGGTGCCCGCTCCGGAATGCTTGGAGTCCTCCACTTTCTTCCTTTCCTTCACGTATACCATGGGCACATTTTTTATTTTGGCGCGGACCGTTTTTAAGGTAGCTTCAGAGTAAAACTTCTTGCTGTACTTGAGCAATTTCTCCAATGCTGCCATTTTTTTTTACTTATTAGAGTAGTCTCTGCAGCTTATCTGCCATAGACATTCTTTGGACTCAAAGATCTCCAGGATCTCCAGGAATCCAGTGACGTATTCTCTATCCTTATCCATAGACATTCCTAGGAAAAAGAAAAATATGGACATATACAGTTTTAGCAATAATTCTAAATTATTTTGTGATTTTTTTTTAAGTTGATACGTTTGATTGTGTTGTAATGTGTATCTTTTAATTTGTAGGTACATTTCAGTGTGTTTGTTCATGTTATGGTGTTGTAATATGTTTGTTATGGTGTTTTAATATGTTTGTTGTGGTGTTTTAATATTTTTGTTGTGGTGTTTCAATATTTTCTAGGTATTTAATAGGTGGCCCGTGATGGACAGTGGGTAGCTTACATTGGTGGACAGGGTGTATAATGCATTACCCAGCCACTGACTGCCTCATATAGGCGGGCGGTGGTTGGGTCATGCTTTATACTTTTAGGAGGAGAGAGGGTGGGTGACATTGGTGGACAGTGGGTAGGTGAGTTGCTTACATTGGACAGGGTGTATAATGCATGACCCAGCCACCGACCACCTCATATGGGCGGGCATTGGCTGGGTCATGCTTTATACTTTTAAGAGGAGAGAGGGTGGGTGACATTGGTGGACAGTGGGTAGCTTACATTGGTGGACAGGGTGTATAATGCATGACCCAGCCACCGACTACCTCATATAGGCGGGTGGTGGCTGGGTCATGCATGTATACTTTTAGGAGGAGAGAGGGTGGGTGACATTGGTGGACAGTGGGTAGGTGGGTTGCTTACATTGGTGGACAGGGTGTATAATGCATGACCCAGCCACTGACCACCTGATATAGGTGGGCAGTGGCTGGGTCATGCATTTATAGGTGGACAGAGGGTGGCTCACATTGGTGGACACACGATTTGGGCATATTTTACACAATTTGTCGTCATGATGCATAGGAATCGGGCAAATCATGAAAAATATTGCCAAGTGTGTAGGCACCTTAACTCACAGCCAATGGAATCCCAATCTGCCATCACCTGACTCCACTATCCAATCCCTGGCTAGGGTATTTAAGGAAGTTCCCAGACCTATGCAAATTACCAGTGCAATGTTGTCTTCAGCCTAGCTGTAAGATACCATTTGAGCTCCTGCAGACTTCTCTGTCACTCAGTGCAGATTCCCATCTTGCTGCACCGCTGGCTCCAGTTGTTTTCCGGTCCCATTCTTGTGTATCCTATCTAGTCCCATTCTGGTCCAGACATATATATATATTCCTATCCAGAGTGTTCCTCATTGTTTCAGTCTCAACCCAGTATAGGGAAACCCAAGCAGAGGACTATAATGGCTATTATAGAAATGTACAGTCTCTGGGATCTTTGTACTAATCCTTGGAGAGAGATACATTGGACGGTGATAAAGTACAAACCAATCAGCTCCTGTCACTTTACATGCTGTGTTTGAAATATGACAGTTAGGAGCTGATTGGTTGGTACTTAATCTCCATCCAATTCATCTCTCTCCAAGGCTTAGTACATAGCCCTGATTCAGAGCTGTACGCTAACCCAATGGCTAGGGCACACCTTCGATGGTAAGTGGTTTCTGCTTGTGTAGGACATGTTCTGCGCATGTGATTGGCAGGCAGAAGCATCTTGGAGGTGGTGCATGGGCGGGGATGCAGACTTCCTGGCCTCGCAAGCCACCAGGAGCAGGAACCGGTAGCTTCAGCTACTGCAGCCTGGCTAAAGGAATAACATTGCAACCGATGGTCGCGATTGTTCCGATGGTGATCCCAGGCTGCGACAATGGTCGCAACACTGGGATCGGAGATGCAGCAAGGAGGTGTCTGTTTCTTAAAGACACCGTCTGCTGCATTTGCATTTGAGATAGACAGAATTGCACAGCTGCTTGCGTGCGCTATGCAATTCTGTCCATCTCTGAATCGGGCCAAAGACCCCTCTGTGTTTTTAAAAAATAAATCAATTTTGCTTCTAGTTGTGTCTCGTAAGATAATTTCTGCCACAGCGTAACTAGTGTCATAGTAGGCTGGGATCATGTCTATGATATTCTAGACTATGGTATTGCATGTTCACACATACAATGGCAGGTATATGTTTATACAAATACAAATAAAAAAACAAAAAAGTAAAAGAAAAAAAAAGGGTTTTAAGAAGAAAATTGGCGTTTAATTATTTAGTCTTCTGCATCAATAGGATTCCTATGTGTCCTAGTTTTCCAAAGATGTCCAATTTATATAAAGACAAAACAAAAGTTCAAATTTGCAGAGTACATTTTCTTTTTAAAATGTGGTGACATGTTATTAAGCTGTTCTGTTTCTTCCCATTCTAGACAGTAAAATCCTTTGAGAATACAAAAACTAAATTCTAGTCACAGTGTACAGTATGCTGAAATATTATTTTTAGTGAAACATATTTATTAGTTTTCAGTAAATGGTCACAGAAGGAAAACATAATATAGATAATATATCACTGCTGCCATATTTTGAGCAGATGGACCTTAAGATAAAAAGGAAAAAAACCCTTGGCAACGACTGCCACAAAAGCGAATATGCAGAGCGTTTTGGAAAGAAAGAAAGTGGTTTACATTTGCTGTTTCTACAATGATACAGTATAAATGAAGTAATAAAACATAATTTAGTTTGAATATGTGCTCACCTTTTGTGGACTTAGGGCCGTACTTGCCAACTTTTTTTTAATCTCATCTCTGGGAGAAGCCCATAAAGTAGATACAGCTAGCTACTTCGTAGAACAGGGCTGAGCTTTTATGTCATTAGGCCCCACCACCACGGCAAAGGGCCATGATTCGCAGGTGGTATTATCTGTCCATCCTGCCTCAGTGGAAGAACTAGAGGGTGGTGGGCCCAGGTGCAAAAATATTCCTGTCGCCTCTGCCCCTCCCCAAGTCCATAATATGGCACTGGCACTAATGCAGTGGGTGAGAGGGGGAGAGGTAGAGGGTGACAGGGATCATCAAGAGTTAGACAAAGAGAGGCAAGAGGGTTACAGGCACTGGGTGACAGGGAGAAGCAGTGGGTGGCAGGGAGAGGTGACAGGCAGTGGGTGACAGGAAGAAGCAGTGGTTGACAGGGAGAGGTTACAGGTAGTGGGTGACAGGGAGTGAAGTGAGGCAGTTGGTGACAGGGAGAGGGTGATAGGGAGAAGCAGTGGGTGACAGGGAGAGGTGACAGGCAGTGGGTGACAGGCAGTGGGTGACGGAGTTTTGGAGAGGCAGTGGGTGATAGGGAGAGGTTACAGGCACTGGGGGACAATGGGTGACATGGAGAAGGGAGAGGTGGTGGTTGACGGGGAGAGGGTGATAGGCAGAGGTGACAGGGAGAGGTGGTGGGTGAAAATGAGAGGAGACAGACAGTGGGTTGCAGGGAGATGAAGAGGGTGACTGGGAGAGGTGGCAGGCAGTGTGTGACAGGGAGAGGGTGACAAATGTATAACATATATTACTATTTACTTACATGATCCTAGAACTGCAGCGATGGAGGGCATCTCCTCCTCTGTCATTTGGGTATTGTGACGTTAGATCTCCAGGACCAGCTGCAAAGACTACCTCAAAACTTGTTTTTGCCTTTAAATGATTGTCAGTTTAAAAAAACAGGAAGACTTGCAGGAGTTCCCATAGTGGCTGCAAGTAACAAGCTATTACATAGGCCCCTAAGACTGAAGAACAAACTGTGTGCTCATAAATCCCTGAGGAAAGTCTAAAAGTGTCCCCGAGTGCTATGTGTAAGGCTGACATTCCTGACACTGTAATCCTAGAGAAACTTCCTTCCATTATTTCTGCACTCTCTGCAAATGTGAGTAGCGGTAAAAGTAAAGATGGTGACATAGAAATTGAGGATGCTACTATGGAAGTGCAAAAGAATGAGGGGGATATTTGTGTACAGTATCTGATGCTACTGAAGATGTTGATGATAAATGTGTTGGACAGTGGCAGCACTCTTTTGTGTGGAATTATTTTTACCAAAATCCTGACGACATTTGTCAAGCCATCTATACTGTTTGTGAGGCCAAAGTAAGTAGAGGTAGGGATGTTAAACATATAGGAACCTCCTCCCTGTTATATCATTTGCAACAAGTTCATTATTATTTGGGAAAATCTCAAAAATCCTGTAAAAAAATAATAACAAGCAGTCCAGCATCAGCTGCTAGCAACATTGATAGATCCCAGCACATGCAATCTCCACTGCCAACACATTCATCATAAACTTCCTCATTAATGATTGGAGGTAGTCCTCGTGCATTTAATTTGCAAAGTTTATCTGACTCCTCCCCTATCCAGATTTCCCCAGGAGAACCCTTGCATGCTAGGGCTACTGCTGCTGGGGGTGAATCTTCATCACAGTAGGGGACAAAAAGACAGTAGTTTCAAACATCAATTGACTGTAAAACAATTCTTTGTAAGAGGAAGCAAGCATGAAAACTGCCATCCCATTTCACAGCGGATCACTGAAGCCATGATGGCTATGCTAGCATTAGATCTGTGTCTAATATCCACCATCAATATATCTGGTTTTGGACAGTTAGTTGATGTCTTGTGTCCCCGCTACCAAATTCCATCTCAATTCCATTTTACCAGAACAGCAGTTCCTCACCTCTACTGGGATGTTAAAAAAAACCCTAATTTTTGGCCTTGAAAATGCCATTGTGCTGAGTATCCACTTATCTTCAGATATGTGGACAAACAGTACTGGTCAAATGAAAGATTACATGACTGTGATAGCTCACTGGGTGGGTGTATTGCCTTAAACAGCAGTAGTATCTAACACACAATGCCAGCTCATTCACAGACAGGCTGCTCTCTGTATGATCGGCTTCACTATGAGGCAAGCTGGTGTCAACCTGTTGAAGAAACTCAGGGATGTGATAGCAAAATGAATTACCCCACTAAGGATATCCAATTAGCCCAGAACATTGTTCGTGCACTAATGGATCCCCAAAATCAGCGAAAAATGGGGATTTTTCACTGATTATCTCTGTTTTTCACCATTTTTTTTGGAGGGTGAAAAAATGTCACTTATCGTGGATTAGAAGAATATCCACGATAAGTGCCAACGTCAGATGGCACTTTGAGGCAAATAAGATAGCCCTCCTGCGATCAATTAGCAGCGCTACTTTAGCGCTTCTACTTGTATACCCCCCTAAGATTCTCTGTGGCCCATCATATTTCTGCCCATTTTTAGCATTCAGCATCCATATGTTGAAGAATGCAGCAGCTGAAAGAACAGTTCCATTTTCCATTCCAATTGAAACAAGAGGTAGAAACAAGGTGAAATTCCACCCTTTATATGCTTCAGTGACTAGAGGAACAGCAACAAGCCATCCAAATGTATACAACAAGCCATGACATTGGGACTGGGAGAGGAAGGAAGAGCATCGTACCTTATTCTAGCACAGTGGAGAATACTCTCTGTATTATGCAAGCTAGTAAAACAATTTGAAATTGTAACCAATGAAATTAGTTCAGACACTGACAGCCTCAGTGAAGTGATTCCCTTAATTAAAACACTGGAAAAGCAGCTAGAGAAACTGAAAGAGGAGATCAAACTAAGCAATTTTGCTAAGTATGTTGGACTTGTAGATCAAGTTCTTTATTTGCTTCACCAGTACCAAAGGGCTTGCAACATCTTGCAATGGGATCACTAAATTTTAGCAACCATGCTTGATCATAGGTTAAGTTGTATGTTATATCTTTCTTTCCAACAGACACAGATCTTAAGTGATGCAAAGAGGTCCTTGAGTGTAAGTTATAAAGTGGCACAACACACAACAACATCTGTTGCTTCAGTTTCTCATGCAAATGCTGCTAGGTAAACTTTGACCTTTTCCAAGAGACCCACCTTTGATCAGAATGAGTGAACACCATTATGTGCACCAGAGTTAAACATCATTATGACATCTGGTCAAGCTTACAACATTGCACAAAATTATTAATACCATTACCGTGACTGAATCTAACATAGTAAGCATCAATAAAATGGTGAATAATTATTTTATTGACAATATTCAAATTAGCATGTCACACAGTCCATTTGAGTACTGGGATAAAAAGGGGAATTTGGAGCTTCTTGTACAAACTACAGTAGCTTTGCTTTACTTAAGCTGCCTTCCCTCCAGTGTTTACTTGGAAAGAGTGTTTAGCACACCTGTGAGCGATAGTCGTGGAAGGTGTAGAGAGGATACTTCCTAAAAATGTGGAAAAATGATCATAAAAACAAACCACATAAGACCTTTGCTGCCAATTACAACAAAAGTACAGAGACTTCTGTAACAGTGGATTCCAGTGTGTATAAGCTAATATTGTGTGGTGATGATGATATTAACACTGACGTGGGTTCCATCCATCACTAGCTTATCATCCAGGTGTATAGGCCTTATTTCCTGATGCTTCTTAGCAGATACAGAGTAGTATCAACAAATCATATAATCTTATATTTATTAATTATTCACTTTGACTAGGCTTTTCATCTCCCTTGAATCCTGAGGCCTCTGTTTTGCACTTTGGATTCAGTTTCCACTTTAATAATATCATTGGGCTTTTGGATGCTTGTTTTTTAATAGCTTGTTCCAAGTCTCAGATTTGTTTGTTTTTATAGTTACTGTATATTAGTAGTGTAATCAATCAAGCAAGCAATCACTCAATAAATGAATCAATCTCATTTGAATTTTGGATGCTTGTTTTTTAATAGTTTTGTTCCATTTTTCACATTTTGTTTTTATAGCTATAATAGGACTGTAATCAATTAATCAATCAATCTGACTGGGATTTTGGATGCTTGTTTTGTAATAGTTTTCCATTTTTTTTGTTATATTAATACTGTAAGCAAACAATCAATCAAACAATGATTTACCTGGCTTCCACTAAATACCCCACATTTACCTGTGCTGGCCTCAGGCCTCTGATCTAGTTGATTAGTGATTAGTGAAAACATTCTATAGCATCACATAGTTTATATTAAACAGCCATCCTGTAGTGCCACTATGTTTCCTAGATGTGCTATCCTCTTTTTAAACTAATGTGCTTGTGCCACTGCTCTGTTGCTTAGATTAGCTAGTCTGCTTGCTACAGCCTTTGGCTAAGACTGCGAGGTGGTCAAAATTGCCTGGAAATTAATGTTATTGAGGTTAATAATACTGTAGGAACAAAAACAGTTATAGTATATATTTATGCAATTGTGTTTTCACTATTGAACGGTGTTGCGGACACCTTGTGGTGCCCTAGAAATAAAAGTTAGTAATAATAATAATTATCTAGCTATGGCTTTAATTACGAAAAAGTGATAAAGATAAGGGAAGTGGGGAACAAGTAATTGGCTGTGAACCAGGGCTCAGCTATCTCAAATCAGTCTGGGACTCTCAAAATACAATCATACTGTATGTAAGGCTACTGTCATTGACTTATAACCAGTGGCAAATTTTACCTAGGGGCTGCAGAGTTGCAGTTGTAAAATTCGCTACTTACAGGAACTGCCTAGCAGCGACTTTCCATCACGGCCTTGGTCTGCAAGTCAGGACTGCAGTTAGCAGAGAGCACTTCCAATGGGAAGCCACTCCCCTGCTATAACGGCAGTCCAATCTGACTTCTGCTTGTTGATTTGTGCGCATGCGTTGGATCACAATCCAGCACATGTGCAAATTGACCAGTCCATCAGTGGGCTCCATATCCCCTGGAGGTAAGAGCCACTGCTGCTTAGAACTAAAAATGGCTACTTCAGATCCCAAAAGGAGGCAAAACGTCATCTTCCTGGTGTTGGTTTTTGCGTGCTTTGGATTGCGTCATCTTCCCAGCATCAGATCTCTTGTTTTTTGGATTGAATATAAAAGTTCCTCCCTTTTGATTGGGTGCCATTTCACACAGGAGATTGGAGGGAGAGGGTGTGGACTGTGGGCTGCAGCACTGTGAAGGCACTGTCACTCACTTTCAGGGACTAAAAACACCATTAGGAGCACTGTATTAAAGGGGCAATGTTATTAAATAAGAATCCCATTAGGAGCATTGTGTTAAAGGGGCACTGTGTTATTTAAAAAAATGCCATATGAGCACTGCGAGGCACTGTGATGTGTGTTCAAGGCTTCAGGCACTGTGTTAAAAAAATACTGTGATGATATGTTAACAGGCTGGGACTGTGTAAAGAAAAAGGAGCACTGTGTTAAAGGGGCACTGTGTTATTAAAAACAAAACCTTCATAGAGTGCCACTGCCATAGGAGTATTGTGAGGCACTGTGCTGTGTGTTCTGAGCTAGTTCCTGTCATACTCAGACTCTCTGGTACACCTAATAAATGTACTATGGCAGTGTGCTACCCAATTAAAAAGGAGGGAGGGTGATAGTATGGCCAGCTTCTCTTGTAACCCTTGTCAAAAATCCTTGGCTATTAACATTGTATTCTTTTATGACCTTTTATCTTCTCAGTTGCTGCAAAACAGCTCTTGCATGTCTCAATTTAAATTTTTTCAATTAATCAAGCGATCACTCAATCGATCATTCTCTATTTACCTGCCGTCCACTACATACTCCACCTCCATTTCCCTGCACTGTCTGATTTAGTTCTTGATTAATGAAAACTTTCTTTCTATGGGGTCATATAGTTTATTAAACCATCCTGTCTGCCACTGCTGTGTTGCAATGTTTCATAGATATGCTAGATATGCTATATTCTTTTAAACTGTTGTGTGTTTGTGTCACTGCTCTGTTGCTTAGTTTAGCCAACCAGCTTTTGCCCAATATTGGTGAACAATATTGTAAGCTGTGAGGTGGTCAAATTTGACTGGAAATGACAGTACATTAATGCTATTGAGGTTCATAATACTGTAGGAACACAAACAGTACCACATTATATGATTTTAGCTGTTTTTATTAATAAAAAAAACATCCAGATACAAAACCAAACCACATTAGGGTGGTTTTGGCAAAACTAAAACCAAATCATGACAATGAATTAGAACCAAAGCCAAAACCAAAACACGGGGGTCCATGCACATCACTATTACTAATACTAATGTGCTCTATTGTCCAATTTTTTCTGGGATTTTTCTCTTATGTCAGTGGTTCTCAAACATGGTCCTCAAGCTACCCTAAAGATAGCCACACAATTAAAGATTTACTATGTAAGATATTTTTGTCATACAAGTGCTGTTTCTTAATTGCTTATGTCTCAAAAGAAAATTATATTTATTCCCCTCAAACATTGGCCCTCATTCAGAGCCGCACGTTAACAACAGTACGCTCGTTGCGTTCCGATGTTGACTAACCGCGCATGCGTCGGTGTTACACTGCGCATGTGCGTACGGCAGATTGCGAGCTTTTTTTCTCTCGTTCCTAAAATAGCGTACAGGAAGTGACATGTCAAATGTGATTGACAGAACAGGGCGTTTTTGGGTGTTGACGGGGGTGGAGATGAAAAAACGCAGGCGTGGCGAGGCGTTTTTGGGGCGTACATACATTAGCAGATGCGAACGTCAAATGTGTTCGGACCGTCTCATACGTCACTGAAACATCCGCTTTCCCTTCAAAATGCTCGCACAGCTTAGGGTCAGGATTACTCGACCACATTGGCGATGGCCTTCTCCTCCGTCCCGGGACTCCACGATGGTGCAGCAATTAATCGCGGCTGGTCAGTAAAGTAATTAGTGTTGGATTGAAATCCGGCTTGGTATGTGTTTGGAAAGCAGTTTATTGGGATAGCACAAAAGCGTACGCAGGTGGAAATCAGAGCTGCTAATGTCATGATTACACAATCAATTAGCGTACATTTTTGGGGTTTTATTTTGGCCACAATTTGGTGGTTATGGCCTATTGTAACAATAATGTCATCATCTTTTAATTAGCTCCCCTTTTTTTTGGTTTACTGTGGAATTTGCATCGCTATGTGATTTTTTAAACGTTCCTTAAAGAGGCCTTTTTTTTTTTTAAAGAGGGTCAGTTTTTGCCTTTAAGGCCAGGATTAAATGTAACCCATTTGTACAATAATGTCACAATACAATGTCAGTGTTTTGTTTTTAATTTATTGTTTACACACAAACAAATTGGCCTAATATTTTGTTGCCTTTTTTTGTGGCCAAGATATTTGATCCAAAAAAAAAAAAAACATAACTACTAACATAAGCGTAAATACAAAATTTAAAAACATTTCACAAGAAAGGAGAGGGAAGTTTTGACCAGAAAGGAATATGAGCCAAGCACAGAAGGAGTGTGGGAAAAGTCGCCATTGCTGTCACCGTTTTCTCGCCCGTTTGGCTGGGTGAGGGTGGGCGCCAGACCGGGTCCGGGATGCCATCGGGCTGGCCTGTCCAGAGGCAGATGTTGTGGCCTCTGGACTAGGCACAGGGCTAGGCACATTTGGAGGATTGGCTGATGTTGTGCCAGAGGTGGAGGATCCGGATGTTCCGGCAGGAAGGGAGGTCGGCTCCACCATGTGCTGGCGAACGAGCTGCTCCAGGGCATCGGCGATGCGGATGTTGGCCCTGGTATTTTCCGCCAGGGCCTGACCAATGGTCAGCCACCCGTATCAGACTGGCGTCCATCCTCTGCAGAATCTCCGTATGGCAATCCGATTTAAAATTGAGTTCTGTGAGGAGGCCCACTGCCTGCGAGGGGGCACGCCCTGGACTGGCTTCTGCAGGGTCCTCAGCCGGATGTACTGGTTCCTCCCCTGCAGAGCCAGCAGAAATTCTGCGGCCAAGGCTCCCCTCTGGAGCAGACTCATCCGCCTCTGTCTCTGTTAGGAAATTGGAGAAAAGACTCACATTAGAATCTACATATTGGCACAATAGCATTTCTGAGTTGGTGACATCACAAGACTTACCTTGGCCAACATGAGGAGCCGCAAAGTCTGGCATGTCCGTATCCATGTTGGACACGCCAAACACCTCCACAGCCTGCACACACCCCTGTGCCATCTCTTCTAAGTCTGTCAACTCCAATGACACAGGGGTGGGACCCCCACCTGTCCCCCTTGCATGCCTAGCCCTGTCGGCAAGTTTTTGTTTGAGACGATATTTGAAGTCTGCCCATCTGTGGAATGAATTTGGAACCATTATCCTTTTTTTTACAATGGGGTTTGTTTATAGGATGGGAAAGTGTTTACTTACCGCCGTTTGACATCCCGGGCTAGACGGACATAATCACCCACCCTATTGACAGCAACGGCGACCTCCTCCCACATTCTCCACTTCTGGCTTTGGCTCATATTCCTGGCTGCCTGGGGCAGGATGTCAACGCACTTCTGGATCAAAACCTCCATCTCCTTGCTTGTGAAATGTGGCTGCCTTTTTTTTGCCAGCTTTGGCGGGTTGACTGGGGCCAGCAGTCTCTTCCATGTCATCCTCCTCACCTATTTGGGTAAATATGCAGATTTAGCCACTTCACAACTTGCACAATATTATGTTTTAAAAGAATCATTGACACAAAATGCATGAAGGCCTTACCGCCGCAATTTTGACCATTGTTTCCCTGGTTTGAAGCCATGTCTCTGCTTCCAGCATGAAATCATCCAGAAATTCTATGTGATTTCGTGACGTATTTATACATGCGTCCTTAGTTTGCGGCCGCATCATTGATTGTGCGTCCCTATGATTCATCCTTAATTTGTGCGGGAAAATAAACACTATTTATGGCTTGGTGTGTGTGGAGTCGAGGTGGGGTTGTTGGAGTGTTGTCGGTTAAGTGGTTTGGATTTTGTTGTTTGCGGTTGGAGGATTTGGCAGAGTTGGTTTTTTGTTTGTTTTTGCTACATTTCTTTGGTTTTTCCGTTCGCATTTTTTTCATTTTTACCACATCCTTTCCTGATTTGGTAAGTTTTGTGCAGTCAAATTTGTGGCCAATTGGTGTATTCTTCTGTTTTGTGGTTCGTTAATTTGTTTAACACTCATTTCATCTTTTTTAGTTTTTTTTGGTTTTCGGACCCAAAGAAGTTTTTTTGGGAAATCTTATATATTCGAGTTGGGTAAGTCCATTTTTTGTCTTGCATTTGCGAATTAATTACCGCATTTTTGACTGTTGGTGTAGTGACTTGCATTTGCGAATTAATTACCGCATTTTTGACTGTTGGTGTAGCGACTTGCATTTGCGAATTAATTACCGCATTTTTGACTGTTGGTGTAGTGACTTGCATTTGCGAATTAATTACCGCATTTTTGACTGTTGGTGTAGCGACTTGCATTTGCGAATTAATTACCGCATTTTTGACTGTTGGTGTAGCGACTTGCATTTGCGAATTAATTACCGCATTTTTGACTGTTGGTGTAGTGACTTGCATTTGCGAATTAATTACCGCATTTTTGACTGTTGGTGTAGTGACTTGCATTTGCGAATTAATTACCGCATTTTTGACGGCTTATTCATCATATAATCCAGTTTTGCTTTTCCCTTTTCCATTTTTTGGGTCCATTTGAACCCTATTTGACGTACGGTGTGCAATGTCGTTTTCATCGATGGCCAAATGTGTGTTCCCACTATTTTCTGTGTTGGCTTGCAACAATTTAAAAAAAAAAAAAACACCCTCTAAATTTTTGAAGTCTCATTGTTGGCTTTTTTACAGTTTATACGTATCATGACAATACCCCGGCATGTAAGCAGCTATGGATGGTATCAGAAAGCTAAGTTGTTTTTTGTTACTTTTGGGGTGGGTCAAAAGCCTTACATTGTAAACTTTGAATTTCAGGTAGATCTGGGGCGAATTGTTCTGGCCCTGCTCCCGGAAGACGACCAACCTCAAACTCGTCCCAGGCGTAGGCATCGTAGGCATGCAAGGCCCCAGATATTTCGAACACGTGTCACCCTTTTTGGAATGCCCGATGATGAGGTTTTAAGACGCTACCGTCTACCTCCCAAAATCATCATAGACACTCTCTCATTAATAGAAAGTGATCTTGAGCGGCAAATTGACAGTCCAACAGCAATACCACCACTGACGCAATTTATGGCGGTGTTACATTTCTGTGCCTCAGGATCGTTTCAAACAACGGTGGGAATAGTGGCGGGCATCTCACAATCCTCCTTTTCCCGGATCCTGAGGGCAGTGATGGAGGCACTTTTCAAGCACCTCCATCATTTTATTAAAATGCCTTTGGATATGGGTGCCCTTAGTGTGGCCAAGGCCAATTTTTACCAAATAGCTGGCTTCCCACACATCATAGGGGTTGTGGATGGTACTCACATACCACTTCAGCCTCCAGCACGGCTGGAGGCAATATTTAGAAACAGGAAACACTATCACTCCCTGAATGTAATGGTGGTATGTGATGCCTCCCTCCAGATCCTGTCCCTGAATGCTAAATTACCCGGAAGTGCTCATGACTCCTTCGTCATCCGGCAATCAGGGATATGGCAGAAATTAACCAACCTACAAGCTGGTGATGCGTGGCTTCTGGGTAAGTGGAGACCTTTAGTACATAACAATGTTAAGCTTGATACACAGTGTTCCTGATGTGGTCTATTTTTGTTCACAGGAGACAGTGGATACCCTTGCATGTCCTGGCTGCTCACTCCTTATTTGGCTCCCACACCAGGGCCACAAAGTGCGTATAATTCCGCACTTACAGCCACCAGGCAAGTGGTGGAGCGCTGTATCGGCCTTTTAAAAGGCCGATTCAGATGCCTCCACCGCTCTGGTGGCGAGCTCATGTATGTGCCGGATATGGTGTCGAAAATTGTGGTCCTGTGTGGGATATTTCACAACATTGCCATAAGGAGTGGTGTCCCAATGCAGCCAGAGGATGCCTTACCTGAGGATGGCCCCCCCGAGGTTGGTCGAAGGTCAGTATGTGGGGGGGCCATACGCGATGATGTGGTGGCCAGATTTTTTAGGTAAGTTTGAACAAAACTCCAGTGTTTATACCTAATGTGTTTGTGTTTTTTGGCGAACATCTAATTTATTTTTATTTTTCTCACCATCTTCTGTTTGTTCACATAATCTTTGGCACTCCAACGCTCACTACTTCCTGCTACCCTTACCAAACCTGGATCTGGTCCTTTTGGGCATATATTCTGGAACCCATATCGCAACGCCATGTTTGTGGAATCATGTTGGCATGGTCCTTCGTCAACCAGTTCTTGATTTTGTGTTTTTATTTAATTATTTCTTGGTATGTGTTGTATTTGAATTTATCACTGTGTATTTTTTTTGGGAGTGACCACTTTGTTTTCTCTGTTATGTTGTGAATAAATGTTTGAAGAGTGAAATGGTCTTCCTTTTTTGGGACGTTAACAGCAAGTGTAACCAGGTTAACACAAGTTACATTTGACTAAGGGGTAAACCAGTACTGACGCCAGTTGAGCAAAACTGAAATATGTTTTCAGCTTCCCAATCCACACCAAAAGGAAGCCTGGCCCAACCTTGGGATTTGTAAGATTGGCCTAAGCAGCTTGCGCACCAAGTAGGAACCTGGAAAATGTAGAAATCTGTAATTGACACTACACCCAAAAAGGGAAATGACATTGTTACTGTTATGTGTTTCTGGTGTCTGTTTGACATACAAAGACAAAACACAATCTAACTTTTAAAAAAGGGAAATCCTTGCAGGAACAGTCTACTTATGTCAGGCTAAACTATCTTGGTTTTGGTTTTTAAAAATGAGCCACAACGTATATTTTTCTTAATAAATTTAATTGGAAAATAGAACCAAAAAAAAAAAACTAATGCCCAAGGAGGCCAGACAGCCGGTCGAGGGCCACCAGAAGGCCGATTACATGTTGGCGCATCTGCCCCACAACATCCGCCACCTCTTGCCGACGCCTCTGTTCCTCTGTGGGTGAGAAAAGTGTGTGGGTTAATACAACAATAGGGAATCCACAGAAAAATTAAAAAAAAAAACCAAATCACTCCTAAACCCAAAAACAAAAATAAAAAGGGTGGGCTGGCAAAAATACAAGGCCTAGGTACAAATTCCCACAGGTATGATATGTGTATGCTTAAATCACCAGGAAGAGGTAAAGGCAAACCTTCACAATCAACAAAAGTCAAGCCACAAAAACACGAAGAAAGGCACGACACATGATTACATACAAACAGTTTGTGCTTTAAAAAAAAAAAAAAAAAAACATACCGGGAGACAAAACGGGAGCTCCGGCCAAACCTCCATGATCCTCCTCGGAGGATCCGTCATTCCCCAAAGAATGGGGCGGAGTTATGCTGGACTCCGGGGAGGGGGTAATTGGAAGAGGGGTGGGTGGAGGAGAGGGGGAAGTGGGACGGAGGGGAAGGAGGCCCGACATTTCCGGGAGAGGGTCTGGGAAGGATGGGGAGGAGTGGGGAATAGGGGAAAGATTTGGGGTGGAGTGTTGGCTGGGGGTTGGGGAGAGTGGGCGGGAACGCCGTCTGGACGGACGGTGACGGCGGAGTCTTGGCTGTCCCCCTAAAATATGTCAAAGAAATAGCGTTTAGTTTATGGACAAATCCGGGCAACCAAACTAAAAAAAAAAAAAAAAAAAAAAAAAAATAGCAGTAGAATTAAAAAAACAGAAATAGAGGGGAAACATGCAGACGCAGATATGAGTACAAATAATAAATAGAACAGACAGGAAAACATGCACACGCAGATATGAGTACAAATAATAAATAGAACAGACAGGAAAACATGCAGACGCAGATATGAGTACAAATAATAAATAGAACAGACAGGAAAACATGCAGACGCAGATATGAGTACAAATAATAAATAGAACAGACAGGAAAACATGCACACGCAGATATGAGTACAAATAATAAATAGAACAGACAAGAAAACATGCACACGCAGATATGAGTACAAATAATAAATAGAACAGACAGGAAAACATGCACACGCAGTTTGCCCCACAAACACAAACATTAAAACCACAATACATAACACTTACTTGCCAGGATCTGCATGCGAAAGCATGCCAGCAAGCGGGGCGTTCGCCGTTGCAGGTCGGACCACCTGCGCTCCAGCTGCCCATGTTGCGGCGTGAGCCGAAGGACCGCAGGCGGGACCGTACCTCCGCATACGCGGAGCGCTTCTGCCGGTTGGTCATGGCTTGAGGCTGGCTGGTGATCCGGCGATCCATGACCTCCGTAAGCACCAGCAGCTCACGCCTGGTGAATGCGGAGGCTCTCATGATGGCAATGGTGTTTTTCTTAAAAATCATTTTTGATAAAGTGTGTAAAAATTTTCTGATTGGCTAATGTATTTTGGAAATTAACAGGAGCAATTTTATTGGTTAGTGTATGAGTCATGTGTTCGACAGGGCCAGAAATCTCTGGAGAGTTATGATAGGCTTGATGCAGTGACATGCGTAAGCAAATTTAAATAAAGAAATCAACCCAGGGAAATATGCGGGGATCCACAGCAATAGTACAATTGTTTAATTGTGGTTCACATGTTTTTTGAACAATAAAAGCGAATGTTTCATCCGTACGTATTCTGCGGGTAAACACAAACACGGACAAGAGTAAAGTTTCTTGCATTGTGTTGAAAAAAAACAAACAATTAAGCTAATTGATACATTGATTGGCATGATACGATTGATGGAGGTAGGCAGAATAAAGGAGCAGGTAATCGACATCTGACAAGGCCACTTCCTGTTTATACGTGTGCGTGCGTTCCTTTCAAGCCATTTCGGGGATGTACGCTCGCTATTTCGTACGCTCGTTAGTTAGAGGAGTGGTCGTCAGAGTTTAGGGAGGAATTTTAGATGCGAACGAAAATACGAGCGAGCCATTGAATTTAAATATTTTTGTACGTACGCCTAACGTACGTGCGCCCGCTTGCGAGTGGGTCTGAATCAGGGCCATTGTTTTTGTGACCAGGACATTTTATACTTTGAAATTTACCTATTTTAGATGAGAAAAGAGTGAATTTGCATTTTATTTTAAACAATGTGAGAAAAAAAATCGACGTATGTATGATAATGAACATACAGTATACAGTTGTGCAAACATGACCACAAAAGAATTAGAAGTGAGTAGATTTTTGAGATTTACAATTATACAGTACATCACTTTCACGAATCAGCCCCCAGATGTAGCCTCCTATCGTGTTCTCATCATACTGTCCTTGGAAGCAGCATTCAAACACCAGTATATCCTGGTGGAAGCACTCACCTTGCTCCCATGTTTTCCTTAAATTTCTCTAGATGAGCATCAAGAATATTGATTTTGAGGGACATTCTGCACCCCATTATGCCAAAGTTCTTCACCAAAGTCTCAACCAACTTCTCATAATTTTTGGTCTTGTGATTGCCCATGAAGCCCTGAACCACTGCGATAAAACCGGTCCAAGCAGCCTCCTCCTTCTGAGCGAGCATCTTTGGGAATTCCTTAACACTGCAGAATCTTCCTAATCTGTGGACCCACAAAAACACTGGCTTTGACCTTTGCCTCAGACAGTTTAGGGAAGAAGGTACTTGAAGGCTGCCAAATTCTTATCTAGAGCTCTAACAAATTGTTTCATAATGCCCAACTTGATATGTAGTGGAGGCATCAGCACCTTCCTGGATCCATTAGAGGCTCCCACTTGACGTTATTCATCTCCACACAGTACTCTGTTCGCTGTGGCCGGTGTCATCAGTTGCAGTGCACCTTTTTTCTCCCTACTGTCCCAAAGGCAAAGAAAGCAGGGAAACTTGGTAGGTATGCAGCTGAATGCTCTGTCCTGGAGGCGGCAGTGATAGACACCTAGCTGATCCCCGGTGAGCTTACCATTCCCCCAGACTTCCGGCAATATGAAGCAGCATTTGGAGGTACAGTCAGTGTTATTGGGCACCCCTCTGGCAGATTTGGACTGCTGTGCAGCCCCCGCATTGTAATTGCACTGAAGTATCAGAAATGTCCTGGAAAATTAGAACATTTCTGCCAGGTCACAAGACCATAGATTGTGGGGAATAATTAGCATTTTCTATACTCTTGTGGCATAGGTAATTAGGAAATAACACTTCAAACACAAGGACAAACAAATGTTACATAGTGTTATCTTTCCAACCAGCCTGATTGGTCCGAAACGCGTTGGATGGTCTGAGGGAGTGCCCAGAGAACAACACTACAACCACTGCTAACAGTCCATTTGTCCTACGTCATCAAGTGGTGCCAAACCTGGCGTGTCATGTGGACGCGGCTCGGACTGGAGTTGGTAGCTGAAGCCTACAGCAACACCAAGGCAGTTAGGGTGAGTTAGGTGGAACGAGAATCGCATCACAGCGGACCCAATTGGGCTACTTACAGAACTGGCACACCTCCAATTAGTCTATTAAGACTATAAACATTATCGCCATTACTCTTTATGCCAATTTCTTCTCTTTCTCTTTTTTTCAACCCCTCTCTTATGCTCGGTTTCCTTCCTTCACTATCCTAACTCACATTGATTTATTCCTTTATTTATTTATTATAATTATTATTTATTCCATTCCAAGTTTATCACTAATTGCATTATCACTTACTTATATATTTAGATTCACATATATCAGGTAATATTTATATTGATTTTAACACCAGCGCTCATATACCCATTTACTTCAACTTTTACTATTAATGAGTCGCGGAAAACCAAGCACAAACAGCAACCACTATATTCCAATTCCAGCCTGATTGGCTGGTTGGAACAAAATTCTTGTAATGTATGTGAGCAAACGAGAGTGGACTTTTTGCCCCCAAACATGGTCGTGGATTTAACCAGCTTGTATGAATTACTGTTGCCATCTGTTTTCCAGGATTTGGGAGCAAACGGTTGATTGTCATTTTCACCCATACATTACTTGATTTTCGCTCCAACCAGCCAACTAATTGGTTGGTTAGAAAGATAATCTTTAGTTGTGTGCCCATTTTAACAGCCCAGGTTTGAGCACAGATGGTTAAATCAAATTGTCAGATGTTCTAATTAGGTCACCTGTGCTCAAGTATGGATATCCTAAAAACTTGGACTGCTAGGTTGCCTTTAGGACCGAGTATATATGTCATGTATATATGTTGAATACTTTAAAGCATTGCATTGTTTTTTGCAGTTATATTCTACTTGACTATTTAGAAAACATTTTGGGTAAGTAGATAAAATGCTTTAGATATCTAAAATAAATCCTTTTGTACATGGGGATATAAATTAAACTACTGTAATTGTTGTATTATAAATTGCCGCATGACACCTGGGGCAGAATCAGTGAGATGTGATACCTTATAACTAGATGTGCGGGTCTGGCTCTCAGAGAACCGACAACAACCGAATTTAGGGTTTCCGAGATGAGATGAACTGAGTCCAAGTTCGGAACACTTTGGGCAGGGCCGGCTCCAGGGCTAATAGAGCCCCGTGCCAGGCGAGTGCTCTGCGTTCCTTACCAAAATTGGGGGCGTGGCCTAATTAGCATAGGCCATGCCTCCAAATAACGTCAGGCTGGGGGGGAGCCTCACTAGCTGGGCTTACCCCAACCCTCTCACATCACTGAATGAATGCCGCGTGCATGCGCGCAGCATCCATTCAAACTACATGGTCCTGACACCGCCGCACAGCTGTTGCAGTGGGGGTCCCCAACCCCCCGATTTGACCACCCGCGGGCCACTTCTAAAAATATGGATGCTGGGGAAGGGTGCGCCCTCTATGGGTGGCGCCCCTGTTCGACCGTTCAGGTCGAACACCCCTAGAGCCGGCCCTGACTTTGGGGTACCGAGTTGAACCGAGGTCCAGTTCGGATTTAAAAACCGAACCTGGATTGACCTGGATTGCAGGCTAACAGGTCAAAATGGCATCATTTTAGCTGTTTTTTGTTGTTGTTTTTTTAAATACAGATAAAAACCCAAAACACGTGAGGGTGATATTGCAAAATCAAAACGTGAAGATGAATCCGGATCCAAATCCAAAATACAGGGGTCGGCGCACATCTTTGCTTATAACACATACTCCGAACAGATTGCATCATTTAAGACATCACCAGTTTCTTAAAAGAACAGCAGGCTTGCCTTTTTGTATGATTTGATGTTGTGCTCTTGTATCCATTGAGTGTTTATGGACTGTTATGTGTCTATTTATTTGTCTCTGAGTAGTATAAAATTGTTTTTGCAGCATTAAAAATAATTTACCAAATGATTCACAGAGATGGAAGTGCGTTCAATTTCTCAGCGTGACAGATGTTTAAAAAGAGCAGGAGAAATGCAAGTGCCATCTGGATGACTTGTCATTACTGCAGATGGGAAATTGCCAGTTGATTTGATCTATAAATTGAAGAGTGTAAATCTGGTGTAAGCTCTAAACAACATAATGCTAAATATCAAGTGCCATTGGTGACGAGGAAAAACTTTCCATCTACTGATGTGATTTTTATTCTAATTATTTGACTCATTTAAAAAAAACAACAACATACTTATAGTGTTAATGGTCAAATTACAGTGAAGTGGGAATATTAGGTCCTGCACAAATTACTTAGCCCCTCTCACAATGGTTGAGACCAGACACTGACATTTATAATGTACGTGTTGAGGACACACAGTGGTGATTGTCACTTTGTAAGCTCCATGAATATTCTTGAGAGCAGATTTTAGCTTTGATTATTCCATTGCGTGCTGGGCTAAAGAAAGATTTGGGCTCAGTTATATGATTTAGATAAAAATGGATTACAGCAACTGTGTGCTATTTTTAGCTGGTTCTTTCTGAACATTTCATAACTATTGAGTATTAGTCACATTTATAAGGCTGTATTTGTGACAGAAGCTCCTGTAGCAATGCACCGACATCTCAGAATATTTTGGAAGTGTGGAGGATATTGATACAGTATTATGTGTGTCTGCAGGAGATTTTTTCAGAGGGGTTGGTTGAATGAGCTCATGCGCCCATTGCCTGTGGGGCATGCTAAGCCATGTAGGAGTTGTGCCTAAACTAGGGATGACCATAGTCCATCGATGGTGTGCCACTGATTCTTAATGGTTTAGCCCAACCACCAGGTCACACCTCTAAGCTCCACCCTCTTCAGTAATTGGCTCGCTACCTGCCAATTCCCACAGCAAGTATGACCATCGATGGGTGCAAACTATTGATTGTTCCCCATCAATGCTTACATGCTATTGATGTTAATCACCACTAGCACCATAGATGGTCAGCACACTGATGGCTACTCCTAGCCTAAACAGCTGGGGTCATACCTAGTGCCCATATTTATTTGGAGGGGGGTCAGCACAGGAAGTAGAACATCCTGGAAATTTTAGTTATTTTGTACTTGGAAGGGAGAATTAGCAAACCTTCTAAAGAGAAAAAGTGGAGATGTTGCCCATTGGAAAACAATCAATTCTAGCTATCATTTATCTAGTACATTCTATAAAATGATAGCTAGAGGCTTATTGATTGCTATGTTCTTTAGATAAATGGCCCCAATTGTACTACTATCTATCCGTCTTAATAATCTACAGATGAATGGGCTTTATGCAGACAGAAGATATGAGCTTGTCATTGCTGTTCATAATCTATCTACTGATCTACAACAAAATGGCCATTCACATGACAGAGATTACAGTTTAATTGTATCCTGTGTTCAGTTCCACCTAGTGGCAGAGGGTGGGTATAGTAAAATAAGCCTGGTTGGTAACAAGAATGACACACAACAGTTGCTAATGACAGCTGAGAAATACTACATGCTGTGGAACAATCACAGGGGGTATCTCCATATGTATGTCCACGGACAGTATTCGTTTGATGCATAATGTAGAAAGCTGTACTAAAACTTTTTAAATATTTATAAATACAAATTAAAAATGTGTGCCAGATCACCGCCTAGAAATCACAATAAAAATGTAAGTACTAGTAGTAGATGAGTGTGAAACCAATCACTGAATGAAGTAAAACTAATTACTGAAATTGTATTCTTTTTGGCACACTGTTGGTAATTGAATATTTCAGTAATTGATGCTGTTGTACAAGAGTCATGCAAAGCTAAGCCAGCCACTATTCTCTGGTTGCTAATGATTTCCTACACTAGCTTTTTGACCATTACGAAGCAAAATGGATATGCACCATCACAATACACCTTGATTTTGGCCTGGTGTGCCTACATCCGAGTAGCTTAATTTCTGGTCTCTGGACACTCAGCTACTGATGAGGTTTGCAGGGGGATGTGGAAAGTATGAGGATCCTATCCTGAAGATCTTCACGACAAAGGAATCAAGCACTGCTACACTGATACCTCTTTCACACCAAGCCTCTGACCCGGAACATTGCCGGTGCACTGACTTGGTGTGAAAGAGTCAACCCGGGTTGTATGTCCATAGATCTCAACCCTTGTCAATATCAAGGTTATACCCAGGACCGATCTGGATAAGCTGCAGTCTTATAAGGGGTACCAGGGACTAGGCCAAGCTGCAGTAGGCTTCAGCTGCTGCAGCTGGGCCATAGGGGCGACCGTTGTGACGATGGTCACAGTGGTTGCAATGGTGATGCCAGGCTTCCACCTTGGTCACAGTGCTGGGATCACAGATGCAGCAAGGAGGTCTCTGTTTCCTACAGACACCTCATGGCGCATTAGCATTTTAGAAGGACAGAAATGCACAGCCATTTGTGTGCGGCTCTGCAATTCTGTCTCTCTCTGAATCAGGCCATTGGTCTGAAAGTGGTATTAAAAAGAACTGTTCCCAAATAGGAAAGACCCTTCCTCCTGCTTGTAGTGAAATTAGTGGCTACAATTTGCTATGTTCCTATACTGTGCATTCTTTTTTGCAACAATTATCTGTTGAATAATGGAGTGTGTTTACTGCTTTACTTACCTCCATCACTGCTCTTTACTAGACAAACCTTCTAAAGAGAAACAGTGGATATGTTGCCCAGCAGGATTACTTTAGGGATAACACCTCATCAATAGGGTAAAATTAACCTATGTCACAATGTTCTACACCCGCTCACATTTCCTATTAGTCACTGAACAATACAATGCTCGGTGAAGTCTGCTGCACAATGATAGGAAGAGCCGACATTGAAGGAGCAAAAGCTTGAAGCATTCCACCATACCAAGATATCCTCCGTTTGGTCCTCTGTGCATGCACAGCACCATCTTGTCACAATGGGACATGGACACTGCCACATTATTCCCTATATGGTCTGAGTATCCTGGGTATACCTGCATCGCTGCCTTTATACATCCCTGGCTGGTGCTCTGTATGTCTGCTATTATTGTAGGTATTAAAAATACCTACAATAATATTTGGGTATAAATATCCCAAATAATGAGTCAAATTTGGCAGAGATTAATTACAATCCTATTCTTGCTCATGTTACTGGTCTCTTAAAAAGCTGACTGGGCTTTCAGGTCTCATGGCTGAGTAGATTGGTGACGTTTAAGATGATGATCCTACCAAAACTAATGTACCTGTTCCGCTTGATACCCATTTTCGTCCCCATAATTTTATTGGCCAGATACATATATTAATTTTGAAATATATTTGGAAAGGTAAAACTCCACGGATTGCTTAACCGCAGTCTAGACATCTGGGAGGTCTGGACGTCCCTAATATATTAGCATAACAATACCCATTCTTGGTGGCACAGATTAGTAACTGGGCCTTACCCCTCAACTAGAAACATTGGGTTAACTTGGAAAGAGCCTTGATAGCACACTTTCCTTTCTCAAAGTTTATTTGGACTCCTAAACAATTACACCGACTATTGCCTGATTCCCAAGAGCTATATCTGATTTGCTTAGAGCGTGAGATGCCAACTTGGACTTCTCTGTTCTACATACCTACCCAAAACCTCACCCTTGTTGCTCTTTCCCATTTTCTTCCAGACCTGAGAATCACTGTATGGCATACACGTGGTATTATCACAATTGTTGATGTTGTATGTAACAATTCTGTGCTTCCTTTTTCTCTCCTCCTGGCTCAGTATAACCTTCCTACTGGGGAATTATTTACCTACAGTATATGCACATTAGCAATTGGGTTTCTAGTATACTTAGAATATCTGGCTCTTTGAGCTTTCCCCCATCCGCAATTTTATCCAAACTGTTGACTGGTAACTCTAGGGGTGCTATACGATTCTGGTACTCCCTATATATGGAAGATGAGGCTATAAATAAGTTCAAAGTGCAATTACAATGGGAATAGGATTTACAAGTGACATTCACAACCCAGCAATGGGAATACATTTGCTTAACTGCACGTTGCTTTTCTAAATGATATAATAACTTAGAGATGAAATTTTAAGCTGCAACATAGGCTGTGCTTTACCCCGACTAAGCTTCATAGGATATGGCCCTCCCAGTTGGCGGAATCATTCAGAGCCAGGAGATATTTTTCATGTCTTCTAGAGTTGGCCCATTATACAAACGCTGTGGTGAAAGGTCTTAGCTTTGGCCTATAAAATTCTTACTGTTCATTTCCATGAGTCACCTTCCATAATTCTTTTACATGTACAGTATACCCCCAGAGTTGTTTAATTCTGATAGATACCTTTAGGTCATATCTTCATCGCCACTAGGGCCAGCATTGCACAAAATTAGAAATGCTCATCTCACTTGTCTTTGCATAAAATCTTATGGTGATCTTAGGCATTCTGTACTCATTTGTGGCTTACTCCCCTTTGGTAAAATGGTTTAAATGGCACAAATTTGTTAGTGATGGGGAAGGCATAATGATGCTCCTTGGAACACCATGGCTCCCTTTTGGGTACTCTTATTCTCAAAACCTGCTCTTATTGATGGTTTTGTGTTTAGTTGTTTTCTATTTACTATTGTAAACAGGGTAGGTTTTTGATGTTGAATATACTGACTAAGTGATATACGATTCCTTTCCCCCTCCCTTTATTTATTTTTCTGTATACTATCCCTTCGATGTTTATTGGAACAACATTCTAAAAAAATATATTGATGCTAAAAATACCTACAATGTTGTGACTTTTACCCTTAGATCTATGTATGTGTCAGTCACCATCGACAGCACGCCCCCTTTGGTGCGAGACCAATAATGACGGCTTGGCCGTTGTTATTCGGGTCTCACGCATGCGCACGACGGAGCTCCCTCCGTCGTGCACATGCGCAATTCGGCACCATCGACCCGCTTGTGAGCATCCTGCGCTCTCGAGCGGGTCTGAATCAGCCCCTGAGATCATTACTGCAAATGGATTGACCACAATTTATGTGAACTGGGCGCTTGTGGTCTTATGGAGTACCTTTAATGGTTTCGGGAGGACATGTACTGTTGGGGATGCAGTCACCATGTTGACATTTACATTGTCAACAATCATAATATCAACAGAGATCGACATTGTTGAAATTTTAACACGGAACATGTTAACATCTGCAAAATGTCGACATGCTCACAAAGTTGACATGTGAAATGTCAACATTCTGCATGGTCTGGAGAGTTAGACTGTGGCAGGAGAGGATGTGGGTTAGGCTATGGAATGTGAGGAATAGGGTTAGGCTATGGTAGAGAAGAGGTATCCTATGGGATGGGAGGGTTCGGGTTAGGCTATGGTAGAGGAGGGTTAGGCTATGGGAGGGTTTGGGCTAGGTTACAGAAGGGGAGGGTTAGTATTGAGCACTAGAGGGAGTGTTGGGGTTAGGCTGCATGAAGGGTTGCTAGTGTTAGACATGTAATTTTTACAATGCAACCACTGTTCTCAATTGTGTTTAATATATATGAGGATGTTGTCAGTGTTTAGCTACTGATAAAAATATATAATAAAAGAAGGTAGCTAGGGAGTGTGTTTTTATTAAGACTATGATTTTTAAAAAAGTGGTCCTTCCATTCTTTCCTCCATGTTGAAATGAGCATGTTAAGTTTGCAGTGTGTTTTTGATCCTGTTTGTAAAGAGTTACTGTTTGATTATACTTTCTGCTGCTCCAATATACAGTAGCATATCTATTAACACGTTATGGGACCAGAACTGTAGAAAGAACAGAAATAAAAGTTATAATAGTCAGAATGTCAGTGAAAGAAAACAGAGCCATTGGGAAATGGTTGCTGCTACCAGTGCTTCAACCAAATACCAAATTCACAATGATGAGTCTGACTAACCAGAACTATCAGACATGGAAATTCAAAGTAAAAATGCTCATAAGAGAAGGCATGTAGAAATGCATACAAGAGGATAAGTCTGACAAAGTCACAGAGGAATGGACTAAAAAAAGACTAGAAAGACCTCGGTACAATATCTCTTAGGTGATGATCAGATTGTGCATCTATATATAACTGTGACACTGCAAGAGAAAGAAAGCAGAATGAATCAGCTAAAGAAACAAAATGCAAAGCAAAAAGCAAAGCGTGCTATAAATGTGCTGGAAAATACTTCTAATGCTGAATGTGCTTTTAACACAAACACAGGCACATTGATAAAAGCATTGTGTATTGACTCTGGAGCTACAAGTCATATGACAAATTGTAAAAATGTCTTTACTCAGTTAGACCAAAGTACTTCAGAAGAAAATAGCCACAGCTAATGGTCATTGTATGGTCTCAGAAGAAATAGAAGAATGTAATATTTACTGTCCAGTCTCTCCGGCATTTGCCAGAAAGGTACTTATGAATAATGTGTTATATGTGCCTAATCTTGACACCAATCTGTTCCGCTAAGCAGGGGCATTTTAACTGTATTCATGTATGGTACCTTCATTTAGGGCACAGAAATCCAGAAGCAGAAGATGAATACTAGCCCAAGGACAGCATGCATATGGTATAAATATTGATCCCTGCACCCTAATGACATGTGTAAGCTGTTTAAAAGGAAAAATTATATGAAAAGTTTTCCAAAAACCAGTAACAGCAGAGCTTAGAAGTGTCTAAACCTAATTCACACAGATGTATGTGGACCAATTAAAAATATTTTGTCACATTCATTGATTATTACTCACTTTGCTGCACAGTAAGGATAACATCTCAGAAAAACTTGAAGGATATTTTGCTGAAGTAAAGAACAGGCTTGGACATTTCCAAAAATACTACAGTACAGGGCAGAATATATAAGTGGCAAGACCCAAGCCATTCTGAAAATATATGTGCAATCCAGAGCAAAGTGGTTTAACTGAGAGGATGAATTGGACACACTGTGAAAATGGGCAGAGCATTCTCTTTGATGTAGATATGCCAGCAAATTACTGGGAAGAAGCTATCATTTATTGGGAAGAACAATTGAAAGAACTCCATATGAACTATGAAATGTAAAGAAACCTGGCAATACAACATATAAAAATATTTGAAAGTAAAACATGTGTACATGTTCCAATGGAGAAACACTCAAACTGGGATGCTCATGAAAAGGAAGAGTGCAGAATTCTGCATAAAGAAACCAACTAGGTGACAATAATCAGAAGTATAATTAATGATGAAAACTCAGTGTATCAATCATTTCATGTAACAACACAAGCAGAACAGCTTGAGAAAGAAGTTGAAAAACCACCACCACCAGGGGAAGAGGAAATTGAAATTTAAGTTACTATGGATGATCCAGTTACTGTTAAAGAGGGAAGATCACCTCTGCTTTTGGTCAGGAGATCTACTAGGTGGAACAAGAGTAGACCACCAAAGTAGTTATCTTATCTTGTTCGTGCAACACCACAACCTAAACCAGGATTCTGTAAAGAGATGCAGAAACTGCTGATGATTAAGAGATGGAATCTCTCAAACAGCTCCAGACATGGACTCTCACAGACTTACCTCTATTAAACATGTAATTGAATGTACATGGGTTTTAAGACCAGAACTATGATTCTGAATGAAAAGTTTACAGATTCAAAGCAATATCAGTGGCAAAGGGCTATTCTGAAAAATATGGTGAAGATGATGATGCCACTTTTGCACGAGTTGCTAAACAGAGTACTTTCAGACCCTTGATTACCATCGCTGCCTTAGGAAATATGCAAGTGAGACATTATGACAACAAAATTGCTTTACTTGATGGTGATATAGAAAAATTATACATGACACAGCCTGAAGATTATGTCAAAAAGGGCCAAGAACATCATGTTTGTAAATTACAAAATTGCTCAATGGTCTTAAGCAATTGGCAAGAGCATGGAATTGTAGGATTAACAAAGTGAAATAAGAGTCCACAAGAAGTCAAGCAGATCCATACCTATACTCACATTTTGAAAAAGGGGAATGGATGTATCTGCTTGGGATAGTTTAAACACCAAAATGCTGACTGTTATAATGTAGACATGGTCAAAAGTTAGACAACCAAAAGGTCATCATGGACATAAGATCGACAATTAAAATGTAGACAGTCAACATGTCGACAGCCAAAATGAAGAGACAAAGCAAAAGGTCAACAACTAAAATGTAGACACAGCCAACAGTAATAACAATAAAACACAGCCATCGCTAAAAGCCAGCGTCTGAGATGCCTGAGAGACCTATCAGGTTAAATGCTGCTAAGAGCAACAAAATAGTTAAATGTAAAAAATATTGTGAGTCCCCCCAAATCTATAACCAGCTCAGGACCTCTGGGCTGATATGGAAAAATCTGGGAAAGAAATGGCGTGGGGAATCTCCTGATTTTCGAGCTGAACCAGATGGGCAGCTGATGCTATTTATATATATATATATTTAGCGGGGAGACACACAGCGGACTGAGGATCTTATTCAGTATGGATCGCAATTGCGATCACAGCTGCATAATCGCACGCAATGAAGCTGCAAAAATATGCTAATGCCTAGAGACGCCCACTGCTGCTTTCTCACATCCGTAAGTCCTGTGTATACATCAGTACCATCGAAGCACATCGGCCTGTCACAATTACAACAGGTCTGACCAGTTGCAGAAACTGCAAGTCTCATCTCACACAGTGAATACTCAAGCTGCATATGCAATTACAGTGGCTAATTTATGCACGCCCATGTAATGGCGTTCAAATGGACAGGCACGCCTGCGTTTCTCCAACCACTCCACCGTCACCACACTCAAACACTCATGGCCTGTCACTCACTCTGCGATGAATTCCTATGTGCGTGTGTAATCGCAGTGCGGTGCATATGCATGCACAGTGCTGCACAAACGGCCTATCTGCGTATGTAGTTGAAATTGCATACGCTGCTGAATCAGGCCCTGAGAGCGGCACTTCCACGCTCTCAGCCAATCAGCACTTCACCACATAGTTATAAATGTGAATTATGCCTGTAAACAAGGGGGCATATGCTGTTGATTAACAAGGGTGGAAATATGCAGATTTTGTCTTCTACCAAAAATAACACCTGTTTTTGTGACCTACTCTGCATAATCTTAATCGACAAAATGAATATTGATGACTGTATTAATATATTGGAAACAATAAACACATCATTCATCTTACAAAGTTAATTTTAGTTTTCTGTATGTAACAATTTAGTATATGAGTTATGTACAATGCTCGAATATCACAATTCTTGGCTATACTGCCATTGGTTATATATCTCACTCTTTTAGGAAGTCAAATTAATTTATACAGTATGTTACATTTGCGCTATGAAAAATTATTTTCAGGTCAAAAAGAGGTGACTTCATCTTGACACTTGTTGATAATTTAACCAATGAGATCACCTATCAGACCGCTTTCCAATTATCACCTTGTAATTGCTCCCTGAATCGGTTGAATCTGTTTCATAACTAATCATCTGTTAAATTGCTCGTGATTCACTCATCTTCATGAGAGACACATGAAATTTCAGTTCAACTATTATGGTCAATGAAACTCATAAAAAATGCTCTTGTTTAATCACCTTGAAGATATTAGTCATGCATCATGTAAGATAGCCATAATCAAGACTGACTGATCTTATCCAGGTCTTTTACATTAGACTCAATATACCCTCTGGCGTAATTAATATGTGTGCCTTTTTGCATAGTAGCCTATGTGATAGCATTCCTGTGACTGAAGGCATCCACTGATGAATATTTTACAACATATATTGTTCTATGTATTGTACGTAGCCAGATTATAGGGGGGTGGGGTGTAAGGGGTAGT
Organism: Taudactylus pleione; assembly: GCA_031769625.1. NCBI lineage: Eukaryota > Metazoa > Chordata > Amphibia > Anura > Myobatrachidae > Taudactylus > Taudactylus pleione. The sequence continues at coordinate 7,868,180 of JAUIMM010000113.1, forward strand.
CACCCAGGGGCCCACCACACCTTGGGGTTTCCACACTGCTGAAAATATTGTCTCTACCTGTACGGCTCCCGGCAGAATCAGTGTCACAAAGCCCCTGTTGCTTGGGTGACGTAACCCCAGACGCATTGGTGATGCCGCTGAATCACATCAGCTGTGGATCTGTAGCGCCAATCTTATGCAAAGGGCATCTGCTTAACAGAGGGGTATCGCACTGACCGGCAGCAGCTGCGATTCTGCTTCATTGGCCAGGTACAATCGCTTATCAACGTTGCCAAGACCAGAAAACATAATCACTGCCAGCTACTGCAGAACTGGATGGGTAGCAATACCCAGCACTGCAGCACCTGTTTCAGCACTACTACCACAGTAAGGGGCACAGCAGTGGGAACGGTGGGTCACGGGCATTCAGGCAGGGGGGGCTGTCAATTTTATTGGTGGGTGCCTCCACAACTCAGTTGCCCTGGGGCCCTCACAAGCCTTAATCTGGCCCTGTCTATGTACAATCTAGCCCCCATGTTCTTTCCTATGGGATGGGATGTATCAAACTAAAAAATGCTGTCAAACCTCTGAAACTGCAGGTCTTGGAGGTTTACCACAATACATATAGTTCCCCATACGTATTCAAATGCTCAGAGATATTTGCTGTGGACCACCAGGACAGCAAGCCCCATAGTATGCTATGGGTCTGTGATGTGAACATATGCAGCAGGTTCTGGAAAAAGCTTCTGCCCAATAGGCAACACCATCCATAGATGCCCCCTGTTGCTTGCTTGCTGTGTTGGCAGATTGTTGGGGTTTCATTACGGGTGCTATCATGTACTTGCAGGAGTTTTTGTTGCTATAATACATAGATGATTGCAAAAACCACACACCATGGTACACTGTATGGTAAGACTTGTCCAATTTTAACATTTTAGTTGAAGATATACATGGAGGAAAGAGCACCTGGACTAAACAGGACCTAGTCCAGTTGCTCAAGCCACTTTTGTAAAATATTTCATACAGTATATATCATAAAATCTCCTATGCACATATGTTAAGGTTATAAGTTATCATTTCAGATGTAGTTACAAAGGGTTTATATGCAGGTGTCACAATTTATTTATTTATTATTTATTTATTAACAGTTTCTCATATAGCGCAGCATATTCCGTTGTGCTTTACAAATGGAAACAACATTAATAGAACAAAACTGGGTAGTAACAGACAGACATAAAGGTAAGAGGGCCCTGCTAGCAAGCTTACAATCTATACGTTATATGTTGATACACAAGGATAGGTGCTACATACTGCAAATTGTTCCAGCCAGATTGCAGATGTTATTGGTGAGCTGTATGATCCAGTCACACAGGAAAATTGATCTAGGGTTAGGAGGATGTGAAATTGATGAAAGAAAATATGTGATGATATGTGTATACTATAAGAAGAGAGTTAGATAAGGAAGCTATGAAGGTTATGTGGGCGGTTCTGAAATCTGATAAGCTTGTCTGAAGAGGTGAGTTTTCAGGGAACGATTGAATGTCACAAGCCTGGGAGAGTCCCAAATGGCTATCCCAGACAGGGGCGTAGATAGCACCGCCGGGCCCTGGTAAAGAGGGGGTGTGGCCTAATCGTGGGAGATGTGGCCACAGTCCCTTGAGAAAACAAAAACATACTTTTGCAGCGCCGCTACGCACCGGGGAGGGGCCGCTATGAGTCCATCAGCCTTGCGCAAAGCTAGGGGGGAGCGTGATCAGTCTGATCGCCCCCCCCTCAGGCATAGGAGATTGCTGTGGGTGCTGTTAGCAGCCGCGAGCAATCTCCCACTGCATCCCAGCACATGCTGTGTGCTGGGCTGCTGCAGAGGGAGGAAGGAAGGGGGGGTGGCCGGCCATGAGTGACAGGCCATGAGGGCCCCTCTGGAAGGCCGGGCTCAGGTCAATTGCACCCGCTTCCCTCCCCCCTCTCGGCGCCCCTGATCCCAGACTTCGAGAGTCTTTTGTATGCCTCTCACTGCCGCTTCATTCCACCTACTTTTCGAGGTTTGGGTGGGGCCGAAAGGCTTGATGATGCTTTACAATGCCGGAAATTGTGGTTTTGTATTGCTTGACCTGGAATTTACTCAACATAATGTAGAATAATAAGATTTTTGTAATATAATATAAACAAGTTTATCATATGAGCACTTAGTGTAAAGTGTTCACAAACATAAGTAACTGGTTGGCCAATAAGGTCATTTTTGTCCATATCCATAAATCATTTTAAGGCCAATCAAAATCTAATCTGAAAGGATTTGATTGAGCAGAGAAGAAAAATAGTTTGGCTCTTCATCCACATCATTATGTGTGTTGGGAGACTGAAGAACCAGGATAAGTAATGCCCAGTTATTTGGTAATGTGATCATTTGGATGGATTTCCAAAAAAATACAACATCTGTGCAGTGATTATGTGGGCAGAAGAATTATTTATCCTGCTGGAAGCACTCACCTGTTGGTGCTATTGACATACAATTTACACTGCTCTCTACATGATCCGGCTGCTTGCAGCTTTTCCAGAGAGCTTTACTTTCGGGCCCTGGAACTAAGATTATGGGCAAACATCTAGCAGAATAGCCAGAACTTTCCTTACAAGCCAAATTGCCACTTTGATAGCTTGACCCCCTCATCTTGGGTTGCGTGTCTTCCAGGACCCCAGGCAGGACTGGACACGGGCACTCTGTAGCTCCCTCACCCCACACCCCTCTAAAAACATGGGATAATGGTCTGCATGAGTTCATAAGGTCACATTTATGGAGTATGCAATATTAAATATACTGTATAACACTTTTACATCTTAATTTTGTTTTGGAGGGGGGGTTGGTTGAAAATAGGGTATTGGAGTAAATATGTACAGTTTAGGGGTGTGCACCGGCCACTTTTCGTGTTTTGTGTTTTGGTTTTGGATCTGGATCTTTCTTCGTGTTTTGGATCTGGATTGGTTTTGCCAAAACCACCCTTGCGTGTTTTGGGTTCTGGGTTTTATGTTTTGGATCTGTATTTTTTTGAAAAAAAGCATAAAAACAGCTAAAATCACAGAATTTTAGGTTTTTCTGCTCCTATGCTATTATTAACCTCAATAACCTTAATTTCCACTCATTTCCAGTCTATTCTGAATACCTCACACCTCACAATAGTGTTTTTATGTCCAAAAGGTTGCACCGAGGTAGCTGGATGACTATGCTAAGCAACACAAGTGGGCGGCACAAACACGTGACCCATCTAGGCGTGAAACTGCAGTGGCAGACAGGATGGCATTGAAAAACTAGGCCCCAAACTGTACATAATGCAAAGAAAAAAAAGAGGTGCAAGATGGAATTGTCCTTGGGCCCTCCCACCCACCCTTATGTTGTATAAACAGGACATGCACACTTTAACAAACCAATCATTTCAGCGCCAGGGTCTGCCACACAACTGTGGCTGAAATGATTGGTTCGTTTGGGCCCCCACAAAACAAGCTGGCAATTTATCTGTCCCTGCACAAACTGGCTCTACGGAGGCAAGATGTCATCCTCATCCTCCTCATCCACCGATTCCTCACCCTCTTCAGTGTGTACATCCTCATCCTCACAGAGTATTAATTCGTCCCTGCTGGAACCACAGGTCCCTCTGTACGTTCTGGAGGCTGGTCTCCCTGGAAGAGTTGATAATTCATTTTATGAACATCATCTTCTCCACATTTTGTGGAAGCAACCTCCTACGCCTTTCGCTGACAAGGTTCCCGGCTGCACTAAACACTCTTTCGGAGTACACACTGGAGGGGGGGCAACTCAGGTAAAATAGAGCCAGTTTGTACAGGGACCTCCAAATTGCTTCTTTTTCCTGCCAGTACAGGTACGGACTGTCTGACATGCCTACTTGGATGCTGTCACCGATGTAATCCTTTAACAGACAGACGCACGCTTGTCGCTGCTGCTTTGAGGATGCAAGTGCGGCTACAGCCCACACAATTCACAGAGACAGAAAAAAAAATGAATATTTTTATTGTTTGTGGAGCGCACTTTGAGGGTTACACCACCCTTTAACAGACAGACGCATGCTTGTCGCTGCTGCTTTGAGGATGCAAGTGCGGCTACAGCCCACACAATTCACAAAGACAGAAAAAAGAAGAAGAATATTTTAATTGTTTGTGTAGAATACTTTGAGGTGTCACCACCCTTTAACAGACAGACGCACGCTTGTCGCTGCTGCTTTAAGGATGCAGGTGCGGCTACAGCCCACACATTTCACAAAGACCAAAAAAAAAGAACAATATTTTAATTGTTTGTGTAGAACACTTTGAGGTGTCACCATCCTTTAACAGACAGACGCACGCTTGTCGCTGCTGCTTTAAGGATGCAGGTGCGGCTACAGCCCACACAATTCACATAGACAGAAAAAAAAAGAACAATATTTTAATTGTTTGTGTAGCACACTTTGAGGGTGTCACCACCCTTTAACAGACAGACGCACGCTTGTCGCTGCTGCTTTGAGGATGCAAGTGTGGCTACATCGCACACAAGTCACAAACACATTAAAAAAATAGTTTTTTATTTTTTGGAACACTTTGAGAGTTACACCACCCTTTAACAGACAGACGCACGCTTGTCGCTGCTGCTTTAAGGATGCAGGTGCGGCTACAGCCCACACATTTCACAAAGACCGAAAAAAAAAGAACAATATTTTAATTGTTTGTGTAGAACACTTTGAGGTGTCACCACCCTTTAACAGACAGACGCACGCTTGTCGCTGCTGCTTTAAGGATGCAGGTGCGGCTACAGCCCACACAATTCACATAGACAGAAAAAAAAGAACAATATTTTAATTGTTTGTGTAGCACACTTTGAGGGTGTCACCACCCTTTAACAGACAGACGCACGCTTGTCGCTGCTGCTTTGAGGATGCAAGTGTGGCTACATCGCACACAAGTCACAAACACATTAAAAAAATAGTTTTTTATTTTTTGGAACACTTTGAGAGTTACACCACCCTTTAACAGACAGACGCACGCTTGTCGCTGCTGCTTTAAGGATGCAGGTGCGGCTACAGCCCACACATTTCACAAAGACCGAAAAAAAAAGAACAATATTTTAATTGTTTGTGTAGAACACTTTGAGGGTGTCACCACCCTTTAACAGACAGACGCACGCTTGTCGCTGCTGCTTTAAGGATGCAGGTGCGGCTACAGCCCACACATTTCACAAAGACCAAAAAAAAAAGAACAATATTTTAATTGTTTGTGTAGCACACTTTGAGGGTGTCACCACCCTTTAACAGACAGATGCACGCTTGTCGCTGCTGCTTTGAGGATGCAAGTGTGGCTACATCGCACACAAGTCACAAACACATTAAAAAAATAGTTTTTTATTTTTTGGAACACTTTGAGAGTTACACCACCCTTTAACAGACAGACGCACGCTTGTCGCTGCTGCTTTAAGGATGCAGGTGCGGCTACAGCCCACACATTTCACAAAGACCAAAAAAAAAGAACAATATTTTAATTGTTTGTGTAGCACACTTTGAGGGTGTCACCACCCTTTAACAGACAGACGCACGCTTGTCGCTGCTGCTTTGAGGATGCAGGTGGAATCTAGACGGGATTTGGAACCGGGGACACACTACCTCCATCAATTGTCTAAATCCCACTGCACTAATGTCGGATACCGGACGCACGTCTAACACCAACATAGCAGTCAAGGCCTCAGTTATACGTTTTGCTTCAGGATGACTGCTGTCGTACTTCATCCTCATCGCTAGGGACTGTTGGAGGGTCAATTGTTTAGTAAAAGTAGTGATGTTCCTACTTCCTCTCTGGGATGATGAACAACTCCCAGCAGCAGCAACAGCACTAGGAGGAAGTGGTTCTTGATCTTTCCCTATTTTATTTTTATCGGAGAAAGTTTGGTCCTCCATTTATGTTATATTGATATATATACGTGCGGCTAAAGCGCACACAAACACAGAAAATATTATTTTATTTTTGCTGGAGAGTAGTGCACTTTGTGGGTTACACCACCCTTTAAGAAATGAGCCAGCCGGCTCTTTACTTATGGGACACAGGCGCACGCTTGGCGCTGCTCCTTTGTTGATGCACGTGCAGCCACAGTGCACACAATTCACAAACACAGAAAATAATTTTTTTTTTGGTTTGGTCTGGAGTGTACTTTCGGGGGTTACAGCACCCTTAACGGTCAAGCCAGCCGGCCCTTTACTTATGACACAGGCGCACGCTTGGCACTACTTTGTTGATGCACGTGCGGCTACTGCGCACACAATTCACAAACACAGAAAATAATTTTTTTTTTGGTTTGGACTGGAGTGTACTTTCGGGGGTTACAGCACCCTTAACGGTCAAGCCAGCCGGCCCTTTACTTATGACACAGGCGCACGCTTGGCACTACTTTGTTGATGCACGTGCGGCTACTGCGCACACAATTCACAAACACAGAAAATAATTTTTTTTTTGGTTTGGACTGGAGTGTACTTTCGGGGGTTACAGCACCCTTAACGGTCAAGCCAGCCGGCCCTTTACTTATGACACAGGCGCACGCTTGGCACTACTTTGTTGATGCACGTGCGGCTACTGCGCACACAATTCACAAACACAGAAAATAATTTTTTTTTTGGTTTGGACTGGAGTGTACTTTCGGGGGTTACAGCACCCTTAACGGTCAAGCCAGCCGGCCCTTTACTTATGACACAGGCGCACGCTTGGCACTACTTTGTTGATGCACGTGCGGCTACCGCGCACACAATTCACAAACACAGAAAATAATTTTTTTTTGGTTTGGACTGGAGTGTACTTTCGGGGGTTACAGCACCCTTTAACGGTCAAGCCAGCCGGCCCTTTACTTATGACACAGGCGCACGCTTGGCACTACTTTGTTGATGCACGTGCGGCTACTGCGCACACAATTCACAAACACAGAAAATATATTATTTTTTTAGCACTTGGGGGGAGCACCCCTGATGGACAGAGCACCCCCTGGACAACACTGCAGCACTCCTTTAGGACTGGGACACTGCACAGGACTTTGGAGTGGACACAGCCCCTATGGAGAACTGACTGCACAACACAGTCCAGCCAGCCCCTATGGACTTTGAAGTAGTGGACAACAGCAGCACTACACTACACTACACAGCCCTAACTCCCACCCTCCCTCTTCACTGTCCACAGCCGAGTGAGAAAATGGCGCCGACGCGGGTACCTTATATAGGATCCAAAACCCGCGAGACTCGGAAGGCGGGATGATGACGTTTTGCCTCGATTTCAGATCCGAGTCAGGCGGGAAAAGTCGAGTCTGATTCGGATCGGACTCGGATCGGGGGGGCTCGGGGGGGTTCGGATTTCAGAAATCCGAACCCGCTCACCCCTAGTACAGTTTAAGATGGTAGTTCCTGTAATTACACAAAATTTGTAAAATGTTACAATTTTAGTTGTGTAATAACAGGAAAAGGCATTCTCAGAAATAACACTGATAGTCCAATTATAGCCACTGCTTCCTAAAGGCAACACACATGATGCTTGTTCTTTTACAAGCAGCAAAGTGCAAGCTGTTTAATACCATTTTATCATTAGTTTAAAATAAATGTTGATAGTTTAATAATTTGGTTTTAAATATGCATTTTAAGCATAGCGAACTTGTATATACATACTGATTTGTAGAGATGTGCGCGGACAACCCCTCTTTGGTTTTGGTTCTAATTCATCATCGTTTTGGCAAAACCACTCTCAAGTATTTTTGTTTGGTTCTGGATTCCTTAAATATCAATAGAGATGGAATAAAAATCGATGTAAAATCGATAAAGCAGGTATTTTGGAGCCTTTACATGCAATCCAAAACCGAAGTTCGGTTTTTAAATCCGAGTTTCAAACTGACTGCAGAACCAACCCGGGACTCGATTAGACTCGGAGCTCCTAAGTTCAGGTGTGTTTGTATTTCAGGAAAACCGAACCGCACATCTCTACTGATTTGTATTAGCATAATTAGATTTCAATACAAAATATATTATTATTGTAGATGTTGGAAATCATCAAAAAAGTATCTGCAAACATTGGGTCCAATTCATAAGTGCACGATAATGCAGCTGCGACAACGTCTTTATGTTAATGTCGCAGCCAATGGGATACGTACAGAGATGCCCATTGGCTGCTACACTAATCAGCTGCTTTGCATATTAAGATTCACCATTGGCCACACATTGCTCACACCATCATATATAACACCAACCTTATGGAAGGGCAGAATGTTTGTCTCCGGAAATCAGTGCAACTATGGCAAAAGATGCAGTCGCTGACTGCACCACACCCAGGGGCTTGCTTGAGGGGCCCGGGTCCGGCACTGCTCCCCCCCTCTTACATCACAGCAGCCCAGCACACACTGTTGTGTGCTGGGCTGCATTGGGAGACTGCTCGTGGCTGCTAAGAACCAGCCACAGCAGTCTCCTATGCCTGTGGGGGGAGCAATCAAGCTGATCGCGCCCCCCCACTGGTTATGCGCCTGGCTGAGGTGGCTCACACTGCCCCCCTTGCCAGCATGCGGCGCTGCAAAACTTTTTTTAACCTAAGGGGGCATGGTCACGCCTCCCATGATTAGGTCATGCCCCCTTTTTTACCGGGGCCCGGCGCGGCTTTTGATGGGCCTGACCACACCCGCCTCTGGCTAGCCACCCCCATTACCACTTGGGAATGCCCACTGAAATTGCCTCTCTCTGCATCCAAATTCATTCTGCAGCTTTTGGCAGTTGCCATCGGGACATATGCACAGACTGAAACATTGGCCGTTTGCGTGCATCATCGAAATAGTGTGTATCTGAATCAGGCCCATTGAAATGCTTTCTTGCACCTTTTCATTTGCTCCTGCAGTGACATAGTTATTTCCTTTCCCTAGTAAGCCGTGGAGCTCCAACTTCTCCCACAAATATTGCTCTGAGGTGTGGCCATGCTGTGTCTTTTATTTGTGGGAGGAGATGGAGCTTTATTGTACATTAGGGATGGCTATTGACAGGTTAACCATTGATGGTTCATGGATTTTAACCATCGGGGGAATACCATTGCCATCAGACCGCCTTCATTAATGATAAAACTATTTACCATTGGGTGGAAACCAGTGAAGGTTACAAACCATCAATGGCCAACTAGGCTGCACATTCTCCATCCCTATTCCATTTTCAGAAAATCAGAATGGGGACAAGGGGGAGTGGGCTGGTATTGCTGGGGACCTGTACCCTTCGGGTATTAGTGGACAAGAGTACAGACAAGGCAGAGTCATATGCATTTTAAGTGCTTCTCCACTTGCGATGTCAGAGGTGTAACATGGCTGTAACAGAGCATTCACACATGGGCAGAGTTCAGCAAGGACTTGTCATTGGAATTGCAGGCTTGAAGGATCTGCACGCCTGAGTTCCCTCCAAAATCAGAGATTGGTGCAGCTATGTTGCTTCCAATCAGGTGACTAACTCACAGCCAATGGAATCCCAATCTGCCGTCACCTGACTCCACTATCCAATCCCTGGCTAGCCATTTGAGAATTCTCTGTTAGTGCAAATTCCCATTTCACTGCACTGCTGACTCCAGTTGCTATCCGGTTCCATCCCTGTGTATCCAGTCCAGTCTCATTCTGGTCTATCCAGTCTGGTTCTATCCCTGTGTATCCAGTCCGGTCCTATTATGGTGTTTCCGGTCCGGTCCCATTCCGGAGTATCCAGTCCAGTCCTATTCTGGTCCAGACATATACATCCCTATCCAGAGTGATCCTCTCAGTCTCCATTCAGTATTGGGAAACCCAAGCAGGGGACCGCGATCTGCACGTTGGACGCAGCTAAGCCCAAATCCTTTGCAGGGGTCTCTGGTGAAAACCACCGGCATGTTAGATTCTGCACCTCTGATTTGGGTCTCAGCCAACTTTCCAGATACTAGTCTACCGTCAACCAATCAGTAATCATTCCATGAGCCGATACTACATCAAACCTCCCAGTATCACTGTCCACACTTCTGAATCCTCACCTACCAGTGACTACAGCTCGGGTCCACAAACAAATCACACAAGTGTGACACCCATCAGACACAGGCTTCCCTTCCCCATACGCAGGATTCTGAATTGCATGGAGCTATAGATACACGCCCACAACACTCCCACAAGACTGGGAAGTTCCGTGCTCTGGCATTGCCGCCGCCCGGTTCCTGCCCTGAAATGCCCCATTTCACAGAAAGGCAGATACGGACAAGAGTAGGAAGAACATATCTAAAAAAGTGTAAGGTCGAATCTGCAAAAGCGCTGTATGCAACAACTTGTTGCTTTGCGCCTGTGCACAGAGAACTGTCCGACTCAATGTGGAAGCCTCTATGGGCGAAAAGTTGGCTGGGTGATGTTTATCACCAGAGAAAGAGGGCTCACAGCTTGGAAATAGCTTCTAGCCATAACATCTACATCACACATTACATATTGGAGCGTTAGGATAAAATTGCACTTTGGAAACTGTTACCCATTGTGTCAGAAAACATTGCCCCAGAAATATATGTCCATACTTAACCAAATGTCACCTCAGCATAAACATTTTTAATGAGATGTTCCCAGTTTTTGTGATTTTGTTGCATCATCTAGCTGGGTCCATTGCACCTAGGGGTATATTTACTAAAGTGCACATTTATAGAGGTGGAGTTGTTGCCCATAGTAACCAATCAGATTCTAGCTATTATCTTCTAGAAGGCCTTAGAAAAATGATAAGACGATCCTGATTGGTTGTTATGGGCAACAACTCCACTTTTATAAACCCGCACTTCAGTAAGTATACCCCTTACATTCCATAATGTGGTGAGATTGTCTTTCCCACTACATCTTAAAGTTGTGCTATAGCAGGATGAGGAACCATGGCCCTCATTCAGTGCCGCTCGTTAGCGGCAGTACGCTCGTTCCGAGCGATGTTCGCACATCTGCGCATGCGTACGGTTTTTAGTACGCATGCGCGAACCAGTCAGTGCGGCCGAAAATCGTTTGTACGCTATATAGCGAGTGCCTGCTATTTTGAGTGACAGAATGAGGCGTATGTGGGTGGTAACAGGGGAAGGTGCTTGAAAACGGGGTAGTGGAATTCGAACACAGGCGTGCTTAAAGGTCAAAACGGGCGTTTTAAGGGTGTGCATAATTAATCCAGCAGCATCATTGACCACGTCACTTGGTTTTTTTAAACTCAGAACTGCTCGCAAAATAGCGGTTGAAAAAACCAACCACAAGAATAGCGAGCAGTTCATACGCTGTACGATGTACTCGATTAATCTAATAAATAGCGGACATGACGTATGGTGCGAGCGGCCAGGGGGCGTTTTTATCAAATAAACGAGCGTATGTTTTGCTCGCTCGTTCAGACTTAGAGGTGTGAACAGACTGCAATGTGCGAACGGATCATTTGAATAGCCACCCCTTGTTTTTGAACGAACGACCGCAAATAGCGAACGGCTCTGAATGAGGGCCTATGTCTTTTAAACTGGATTTAGTATTCAGTAATATTTATTGCAAAAAAGTATTTTAATACAAATGCTTAGAAAAAAAAAGTGTTAATGATTAGATGATTATTGTTGAGGGTGAAAATTCTTTATGTTCATGCACATTACATAGAATCTAAATTATTCTAAATTGCTTTCATTAAAGGGAAATAGACATTGATTGTCTCTTAATAATGTATTATTAAAAAAATATAATTGTGCAAGTTTAATTGCATATGATGACGGTAACTCATCAAAACATATGAAAACCAAAAATAAAAAATATTATTATGCTTTTGATTGTTTGTGAGCGGGCACAGATAAAGACAGATGGCCGCATAACAGTTGGGTTTCATTAAATAGCATTTGTTACATTTCTCAACTCCCATATGGTTGGTCTGTGCATAAAAAATAGTTTTAAGATAAATAATATTATCTGGAAGTTCATGGTGTGATAAAGAGAGACAGTATGCATCTTAGTAAATAAAGATTACCAGGGGTCTGATTCAGCAAGTGTTTTTGCACTGCGCGTGCGTGAACTAGCCAGGTTATGATACGCACAGAAAAAAGAAAATTGCCCCCCAGCACACTGCAGAAAAATCAAAAATACTTGAATCCTACATGATAATAGAAATTCAGAGGTATTGGTTTACATACATTTGCAAATATATGAATAAGCGCTGGGCCGACGTCAAGGCTCCTCTATACCAGCGTCCCTAACATTAAGGGGTTCACATCCGACAAGCAAGGCACCCCAAGTAAATTCCAGCCAAGGACCATCCCCAGGGCATCACACGAAAAGGGGAAAAAAGGTGATAGTGAAGTGTAAAAAGGATAGATGTGTAAAGATAAATCAATAAGTGTAAATTAAATGTAAAAGAATTAAAATTACATAAATAATACACAAACGAATAGAGAAGTGAAAAAATATTCTATGTTAATTAAGTGGTGATGCCATGAGCAAGGTCCAGCCAGAACAGCCCCGGGGGCCCCACTCCCAAACGCTCACCCCAAAATAATTATTGCTACATAATAGTAGCACCCACTCTGGGTCATATAATTACAAATTGATGTACTGCATGATAACAGTACATGTATGAGCTGAGAGCTAACTTACCTTGGAGGTACCCCAAAAAACCTCCACATGGCACTATAAGGATCAGCACCTCCTCCTAATGCTGCCTCCATTCATGCCTCCAAACTGCAAGCAAAAAATATGGTAGTTGCTCAATCAGCTTAATAATATACTACAGGAGCTTGTAAAGGGTGGGGTTTACACTGAACACAGAAAAAAGAAAATTGCCCCCAGCAGCAGCATTCCCACACTACCAGTCATTTAGGGAGCGCTACTATTCTTCAGTCTTTTTCCTGTTTGATTTTCAAGTGCCGTTTGTGGGTGGTGACATGGGGGTGGTCAGGCAAACGCAGGAGTTATAACGCAGTTATAGGGATGTGCATAATTAAGGCAGTGCGGCGGCATACGCAGCCATACCGTAAGCTGCACACAGGAAGCGGCCCAAATCCTGCAGCAGGTCAGGTCAACCACTACTGTGCATATGGGTCCGATGGTTCTTGATATTACCGATGTTTACGCTATCTTGCGTACTGATCAGGCTGTGAGTAAAGGGAGATGGGTGGCTTAACATTGGGCTGGGCGTCTGCAACTTGTGCTGCGGTCTCTGGGGCTGATTGCAAACGGGTCAATGTTTTCCTCCTGCGCATGCCACGCCGCCGGCGGGCGCATGCGTGAGACCTGGCCAGCGACTTGTGCTCCGTCGCTACTGGTCTCGCACCAAAATGGGGCGGCTGTCGATTGTGATTGACAGCTCGCCCCATTTTGGAGGCGGGCAGCGGGGTGTAGCTAAACAAATGGAGGTGTTCCCGAAGGAACGCCTGCCATTTGTGGGAGGCACCACTGACATCACCAGTGATGTCAGTGATGAGCTTCCGGCTCTATTTAGAGCTGGAAGCTCACTGGGGCTTGAGGAAACGAGACCCTACCACAAGAGTCTTGCCGCAAATCCCGAAGGTCACGATGGTTGCGACCATCACGACCATCACCTGGCCGCTCGCAAAAGCTGTGGGTGGTCACCCACAGCTATGCGAGCGGCCAGGAGGCCTAAACAAACAAACAAAAAAAACGCCCTGATTCAGAGCGAGCGCTCTGAAAGAGCGTCCGGCTCTGAATCAGGGCCTCTGTGCAAATGCATTGATTAGCATATTCTTGCAGCGGACAGGTGCATGCGTCTGCTAGCGTGCGTTCCTTACTGAATCAGGCCCCAAGTGCAGAGTTTTAACTTCTAAATTAAATACACATTAAGGGTCATTTAAAGAATCTGCAAAATGAGTGCCCACGGTGCAAATGTTTTTTTACTGATTTTTTTAAACGTTCCACCCATCTTTGCAGGAAACATGGATAAGTTTCAAGAAGTCAATGACTGTGGAGAGGGATGGGGGTGACAAAGTTTTGATAGAACACGGTGTTCTTTGATAAATATAGGGTTCATGCAGGGAATGGGATTGAACAGATCCCGACAGTGAAAACCCAACGGTAGGAGATCCTGACGGGTGGTGGTAAGTATCCAAACCCTCCCCTCTCCTCCCCTTAACCCTTACCCTCCTTTAGGGCTGTTTAACCCTAACCTCTCCCACTAGTGCCTAACCCTAACCTCCTCCCAGGGGTGGTTAAACCTGAACCCCCCCTCCCTGCACCCTAAACCTAACTCTCCTGGGGGGGTGTCTAACCCTAGCCTCTCCCTAGTGGCGCCTAACCCTAACCCCCCTCCCTCTAGCCTAACCCTAACCTTTCCCGGGGGGTGCCTAACCCTAAAACCCCCCTGGGGGTCCCTAAATCTAACCCCCTTATCCCCGAGCTAAGTTTTATACTTACCCGTCAGACGATGATCTGGATGGCGGGGGTCGGTCTTCCGGGGTCGGGATTAACATAGGCATCGGCATTTTTACTCCTTTTTTAAGTCCCATGTCGGACAGAGAGTGTTGGTATTTAGACCGGCGTCCGCTGGTCTAATAACTACATCCCGGCTTGCAGATATGCTTCTTGTCTGTTATAGAAAGTTATGATAACACACAGGAGCTCTGCAGAAGTGTGTCTTTACTGAGAGCCAGGGTCGTAACTAGGGTAGTGCGACCAGTGCCATGGCACCGCAGGGCAAGGTGCGCTGTTTGGGCCTGTCAATTTTCCTTTTTATGATCATTCTCATTTGTAGCTTCCTCTTGTTTTGTCCCCAGCATAAAAGAAGCCTCCCTGATCTTTGCCCTGGCCATTCCCCATGATGGTGATGTGTGCAGTAGAGGGGGTCTCATTCAGACCCGGTCGCAAGCGCCGATGCGCTCACAACCGGGTCGATGGTTAGCCCTGCGCACGCACAGCGGCTGCACTGCTCGTGCGCAAGCCCCGGAGCAAGAGAGAAACTCTCTCGCTCCGGAGCTCTCTACAAAAGGGACGGCTGTCGATGTTGATCAACAGCTCGCCGAGTTTTGTAGGTGGGGAGGGGGGGTGGTTTCACAAACAGAGGCGTTCCTTAAGGAACGCCTGCCGTTTTGAGGGCGGCCACACTGACATCAGTGATGTCAGTGGGGAGCTTCCTGCTCGATCAGAGCAGGAAGGTCCCTGGGGCTTGCCGGTGCCGAGACCCAACCTTAGGGTCTCGTCGCAAGCTCCGATGGTCGCAATGGTGTTCACCATCACGACCATCAACCTGGTTGGTCGCTAAGCTGTGGGTGGTAACCCTCAGCTTAGCTAGTGACCAGGAGGCCGCACTAAAAAAAAGGAAGCGGCCGCCCTCGTGCAGAGAGAGCGATCGCTTCTTGCGACCGCCTCTGAATGAGGGCCAGTGTGTGCAAAGACAGCCATGGAATATATGGAACCTAGAAGAGTGAATGTCACTAAGTCACATAGGACCTCATTCAGAGGCAGTCATTAGTTGCGAGCGGTCGCTCTGAATCAGGGCAGCCGCTTGCATCCTGAACGGCCACCTCCTTGTCGAACGTTAAGCTGTGGGTTACTACCCACAGCTTAACGACCGACCAGGTTGATGGTCGCAGTGGTGATCACCATCGTGACCATCGGGGCTTATGACCAGACCCTAAGGTTCGGTCTGGGCACTCGTAAGCCCCAGGGAACTTTCTGCTCTGACGGAGCAGGAAGCTCCCAACCGACATCACTAAGGATGTCAGTGCGGCCACCCACAAAACCATAGGCATTCGTAAAGGAATGCCTCCATTTTGGAAGCCACCCCCCCAGCCCACCTACCAAATGGGGGCAGCTGTCGATCAACATTGGCAGCCGCCCCTTTGGTAGCGCGCTCCGGAGCAACAGAGTGGGCTTGAACACGCACAGTGCGGCCACTGCGCATGCGCAGGCCTAACCATCGAGTCGGTTACGAGCGCATCGGCGCTCGCGACCAACTCTGAATAAGGTCCATAGTCCTTGAATCTGGAATTGGGTCTGGATGTTCTGCCAGTCCTGGTAATGATGGAAGGGTCAAATCTCTCTTGTTATGTATCACTACAGTATATGACATGGATGCTCGGGTATTCTTAGCCACTTTAGGTGAATCTTCACCATAGTCCCTATCCTCCACCTGCATCTTCAATTGATGGTGAACTGGATGGGCTAGTTGATTCAAACACAACCAACAGGTGGCACTATAAATAGGTCAGAACCATCTCTGGAGCATTTCTCAAACAAATGTTTAGCAGAGCATACTGCTCTCTCAACCAACCCTTTTGACTAATTATCAGGAGCTGCTAGTGATGTGGGTAATATCCCATTGTTTGGTGAAAATCTGAAATTTTGTGCTCATAAACTGCATAGCATTGTTTGTGTTATGCTTCGGCCCTTAAAAACCACTTTCTTAAATCTCCGGTGTCTGTCCAGGCTAGCGCTGAGGTCCAGTCGTGCCGTGCATCACTCCCAGATAGCAAATAGGTACGCTCTTGCTACACATCGCACCCGGCTGGAGCTGAGATCTGTCTGTGCTGTTCTTGCCCTGTTTGCCCAGTTTTTTGTCACTGAGCATGGAGATGGCTCTCCACAGCCCCTTGCTCACTGCATGTCTTCCCAGCATGATGGTACACAAGCTGCATGCCAGAGTTTCCTCCTAAACCACAGTATGGGCACAGCCATGTTGGACTCTTCCTCCACTCAGAGTGCTTCTCTAAGACCAGCTGATCGCAGCATCAAATCCCTGGGGATCCTCCCCTATAAATTCAATTTCCTGACTGGCCTCTGTTCAGTACAATGTCGCTTCTGCTGAAGTTACAGCTCTGTGCTGAGCTCCCAGTTACTCTGTATCTGAATGGTTCCAGTCCGTGTGATTCCAGTTCAAAGTCTGGTTACAAGTCTCCCTTCCATCTAACACTCCAGTCTGGTTTACCACAGAGACTTGTTTCTATCTACTCCATAGGTACCAACTGATATCTCCAAACATTGTTTCCATCCTGTGTGTCCAAACGTCGGTCCTATCCAATATTTTAAAACATCGGCCCCATCCAATATCTCCAAATACTGGTTCCATCCAATATCCTCTAACATTGGACAAAAACAGATCAACCTCTTCATCAACATCATTCTCAAATTTATCACGTTCTTCAATTCATCAACATCAGTCTCAAACTGATCAAGTTCTTCAATTCATCAACATCGGTCTCAAACCGATCCAGCATCATTGGTCCCAAACCGATTCTGTCCATCTTTTCAATATTGTACATCCAGTTCCCATTCCAACCTGCTGTTCAATAAAGACATTTATTTTACTGTCCTTGCCTTTGGGCCCATCGTCCTCTAGAGTTCATATACCTCCTCACACCATACATGAGGAAGTCCTGGCTCAAGCAACCCAGTTTCATCCACACCTCCCAAGTCTCCTCTTCAGCATCCCACGCATGTTCTGGCCAAATCCAAACCTTAGGCGTGACAGTCTGTGTGAATCAGAATCAGCTTTATTGGCCAAGTATAAAAACATATACATGGAATTTGACTCCGGTAACCACTGGCCAATTACTCAATTTACACAACAGTTACATATCCCATACATACTCAATATGTCTAAGCCTAGAGAAATTAAAATACAAATAAAATACATATAGGTCTTCCTTAACAAGCAGTTGTTAATTACTGATTTAGCTACATAACTACCTGTGGGAAAAAACTATAAGGATGTCTTGAGTTCCTAACCGGACAAGATCTATATCGTCTACTGGACAGGAGTAATTGGAACAAATCATGGCCGGGATGCGCCACATCCACCACAATATTCTTTGACTGTTTCCCAACCCTAGCCAAATAGAGGTCCTGAATCAAAGGTAGGGCAACTCCAATAATCTTTTCTGCAGACCTGACTACTCTCTGTAGCCTGGCTCTGTCACATACACTAGCCGCACCATACCGCACAATAATCGAGGAACATAAAACAGACTCGATTATCGTGGAGTAAAAGCTGCATCAATTCCCTCAGGAGATCAAATTTCCTGAGCTGCCGAAGGAAATGGAACCTTTAATGAGCACTCTTAACAATAGCACAGGTGTTCTTGTCCCACTTCAGGTCTCGGGAGATTGTAGCACCCAAGAATTTGAATTAATCCACCACCGAAACAGCAACATCAGCTAAGATCAAAGGAGAAGCACTAGCAGGGTGTTTCCTAAAATCAATAATCATCTCCACCGTCTTAGACGAATATAATTCTAAGTGAGCAGTTGCTGCCTTATGCCATGCACTGAGAAGTGTCTCTTGAGCTTACTAATTACCATGTTGCTGGAGATGTTGGGTGGACAGTTCATTTCAAACCAGCCAGAGTATGAATCTACTACTGCCAGGGGCATCTTCCCTTACCAATAGAAGATGTCTGCTGCAACAATGGACCAGGGAAAGTTGGGTACCACATTCAGAGAGACAGATGTTCTTTGGTGTGATGTGCATGGAGCACAAGCAGCCATAACATGTCCTTAGCCCTGTGCTAAATAGCTTCATGCCAGGGGTGCCCTTGGCAGTAGTAGATTCTGGGTGGCGTAGTAATTCTGTAGTGCATGATGAATTATAAACACTCTGGAAAGTGAAGAAGTGCCCAACAAATGGAACTTTGGCACTTTTTTACAGAGTTTTCATGTTGAGAGACCGGATTTGTTGTAGTACTGAAAAGAGGTGTTAGTTATGCTCTTCTAGAGTGCAGCCTCAAACTAGGATATATCTCACAATGATTTTACAAGAGTTTTCTATTAAAAGATGCTTCATACACCACTGGAAAATCTCACTACCAGTGCATATGCCCTAGGGCATCCTGAGGAAGGGTGTCATATATGTTAGCATGGATGACTCCTTTTCAAAAATGATTTGCCATTAACCACACTTGGCACCCAAGGTTACGAAGATCTTTAAATTTGGCATCATAAAAGTAACTTGACCCATAGTTTTCAGGGGGTGATTTAATCACATGAGAGTTTTGTTTACATGTACAGGGTCAATACAAATATGCACAGGACCATGTTTTTTTTTACAGAAGCTACAATGGTTGACACCCATGAAGTATCTTTCTCCACAGGAGCGATGACTGAGTGCTATCATATGTTAATGCTCTGCCACTACTTTGTCCTTCATTGCAAGTGGAATTTGTCTTGGAGCACAAACTGTGGCTACAACAGACTCATTGAATTGCATTGGGTTCATGACAGGTAGTTGGACAATGGTGGAAATGCCAAACAAATCTGCATAGTCTCTGAGTTCAGGAACTTCTTGCTGGATGACATGAACCTGATGTAATCAGTCCCAATTTGACACTGTCCTGCAAACCGAGGAGTGGTTTAACTTCACTGACCACTACATGATATTGCAGAGGATGATTTGTGGAGTTGAGAGTAGCCACTTCCATGGTTTTGATCACGTGACCACCATAAGCAATGAAATGTACCATTCTTGTTGTGCTTGTTCCATGTGTTATTCTTCCCTGCATCTGAGAAACATGCTCAGTAACTGCTTTATAAGGACTGGGTTGCCACTCTCATGCCTCTTTTGCAATATCCAGAAATCCCCTTGAGTGTATCCCATACAGCAATCAAAAGACAAGAACCCTGTGGAAGATTGTGGAACCTCTATAATGGCCAGCAATAAATGGGGTAACAAATAATCCCAATCTTCCCATCTTTAACCACCACTTACTGTAGCATATATTTTAGGGTTTTGTTAAACCTCTCCACTAAATCATCAGTCTGATGATACATGAGTCCAGAGAAGAATAACCTTAAACATTCCACACAATTTTTAATGATTCTTGACATAAGTAGAGTACCCTGATCAGTAGTATTCCCACACAGTATTCAGATACATCTTTATGGACCACTGATCTAAAAAAAACTGCTGCACAATTCTTTCAAATGTTTTTCTACCCCTAGATGTCCTGCAGTTATGTGACTATGAGCCAGGTCTACACAGTTGTTCTATATTCCTTAGGAACTATCAATTGTTTCACAATATCTTCTCCTTTTTTTGGACATTTGATACAGCAAATCTTGACATATTGTCATGTTAGGGTATGACAACCTGTAATCAGGGTCTACTGGGTTTATATCTACAACTTTTACATTCTCTCTAGCCTTTAACAAAGTAGAGTCTTTTAACTGTTCTAAAGCAAAGATATATTTTCTGAATTCAAAATCAGGCATACTGTCAACTGGTTCAACAACCAGGGGCATATCTACCCGTTGGCCAGAATAGTACTTACCATGGGTGCCGGTCGAATGGGGAGTGACCATTTTCTTTAACTTTTAATTTTATCAAAGAGGTCATTGTATTTCTGGATCTTACCATTTCTGGATCTGACCATAATTATGGTCAGATAGAAAACATTCCAGAAAATCCACGAATCCATCTCATACATTGAGAGAACCAGTTAACACCACAAATGATATTTAGAGGGCATCCCTTTTTTCCCC
The DNA here is from genome assembly GCA_031769625.1 of Taudactylus pleione. NCBI lineage: Eukaryota > Metazoa > Chordata > Amphibia > Anura > Myobatrachidae > Taudactylus > Taudactylus pleione. The sequence goes on from JAUIMM010000113.1 coordinate 7,888,602, forward strand.
AAAAAAATACAGATCCAAAACACAAAACATGGAAGGGTGGTTTTGGGACAATTCAAAAGAAAAGATGGGAGATCTCAAAAGAAAGATATATTGAAAGAAAAGGAACAGATTAAGCCAACAATTCTAAATATGAGTGGGCATTTATAACACAGTATGGTGCATGCTACAAACTAAAAAAAAGTCATCAAACAAAATTGGAGGCTTCTTCAGGAGACAACATATTGATAGGACAGCTACTAATAAAACACAGTTGTTAGCTACAAAAAAAGCCCCCACCCACCCAACGAAAAACTTGTGAGGGGCTCAATGCTAGAAAAGAGAATTACTGTATGGTCAAGTTAAAGGGTTCCATTGATGTGGGCTGTGTATTATGTGTAGGGGTGTGCACTGGCCACTTCTTGTGTTTTGGTTTTGGTTCTGGATTGATTTTGCCAAAACCACCCTTCCATGTTTTGTGTTTTGTGTTTTGGATCTGTATTTTTTTGGAAAAAAAGCATAAAAACAGCTAAAATCACAGAATTTGTTTTTTTTTTGTTCCTACGCTATTATTAACCTCAATAACATTAATTTCCACTCATTTCCAGTCTATTCTGAAGGTAGCTGGATGACTATGCTAAGCGGCACTGTAGTGGCAGACAGGATGGCAGTTTGAAAAACTAGGCCCCAAAGAGTACATAATGCCAAAATAAAAACAGAAGATGTGCAAGATGGAATTGTCCTTGGGCCCTCCTACCCACCCTTATGTTGTATAAACAGGACATGCACACTTTAACAAACCAATCATTTCAGTGACAGGGTCTGATTGGTTCGTTTGGGCCCCCAAAAAACAAGCTGGCAATTAATCTGTCCCTGTACAAACTGGCTCTACAGAGGCAAGATGTCATCCTCATCCTCCTCATCCACTGATTCCTCAACTTCTTCAGTGTTGTGTACATCCTCATCCTCACAGAGTATTACTTTGTCCCCACTGGAACCCAACACTACAGGTCCCTCTGGTCTTCCCGGAAGAATTGAAAATTAATTTTGATGAACATCGTCTTCTCCCCATTTTGTGGAAGCAACCTCCTGTGCCCTTCGCTGACAAGGTTCCTGGCTGCACTTAAAACTCTTTTGGAGTACACACTGGAGGGGGGGGCAACTTTTGTAAAATAGAGCCAGTTTGTACAGGGGCCTCCAAATTGCCTCTTTTTCCTGCTAGTACAGGTACGGACTGTCTGACATGCCTACTTGGATGCTGTCACCGATGTAATCCTCCACCATTCTGTCAATGCCTGATTTAAACAAACCACCTCACCATCAGAATCCTCCTCGTCAACTTCCTCCTCAGCGCCAGCTACACCAATATCCTCATCCTGTTGTACTTCAACAGTGACATCTTCAATTTCAATATCAGCAAGTGGACTGTGTGTGCTCCTTCCAGCACTTTCAGAAGGCGTGCAAATGGTGGAAGGAGCCACCTCTTCCAGTCCAGTGTTGGGAAGGTCAGGCATCGCAACCGCCGCCACACTTGGACTCTCCTTGGGGATTTGTGATATCTTCTTAGAACACACAGGGCCTGATTCAGAGCCGGACGCTATTAGCGCTCGCTCGTTCAGAAAAAGGGGCCGGATATTTTAATAGAGCGCTCGCTCTTTTTTGGTCTGTTGACGCCTCTATGTCTGAGTGAGCGAACGTAATATGCGCTCGCTATTTTGTAAAGACGCCCCCTGGCCGTTCGGATCATACGTTATCTCCGCTATTTATTAGATTAATTGAGTACATCGAAAGGCGTCTGAACTGCTCGCAGTGCTTGTGGTTGGATTTTCCTACCGCAATCATGCGAACAGTTCAGGACAACCAAGTGACGTGGCCGATGACGCTGCTTTGTTAATTATGCACACCCTTAAAAAACGCCCGTTTTGACCGTTTGGCACGCCTGCATTCGGATCTCCACTCCCCGTTATCAAGCACCTTCCCCTGTTACCACCCACAAATGCCTCATCCTGTCACTCAAATTAGCAGGCACTCGCTATTTTGCGAACACACGATTTCCGACCGCACTGACTGGTTGACGCATGCGCATTACGACCCATACGCATGCGCAGATGTGCGAACATCGCTCAGAGCGAACGAGCGGCCGCTTACGAGCGGCTCGGAATCAGGCACACAGTTCTTTGCTGTGCTTTTGCCAGCTTAACTTGTTTCATTTTTCTAGCGGGAGGAGGAGGGCTTCCATCGTCATGTGAAGCTGAGCCACTATTCATGAACATAGGGAAGGACCTTAGCCATTCCTTGCCACTCCGTGTCGTAAATGGCATATTGGCAAGTTTACGTATTTCCTCAGACGATTTCAATTTATTTTTTAAGGTAATTTTACTGAACTTTGGCTTCTTGGATTTTACATGCCCTCTATTATTACATTGGGCATTGGCCTTGGCAGACGACGTTGATGGCATTTCATCGTCTATGCCATGACTAGTGGCAGCAGCTTCAGCACTAGGAGGAAGTGAATCTTGATCTTTCCATATTTTATCCTCCATTATTTTTATGGAGTGACTAACACCTGTAAAAAAATTTTTATTTTATTGAAGGGCAGCGGCCTACACCACATCACAGAGGACTGCACCTGTAATGTAAGAATAAGAAGGGGAGCGGCCTACACCACAACACAGAGGACAGCACCTGTAATGTAAGAATAAGAAGGGCAGCAGCCTACACCACAACACACAGGACAGCACCTGTAATGTAAGAATAAGAAGGGCAGCGGCCTACACCACAACACACAGGACAGCACCTGTAATGTAAGAATAAGTAGGGCAGCGGCCTACACCACAACACACAGGACAGCACCTGTAATGTAAGAATAAGAAGGGGAGCGGCCTACACCACAACACACAGGACAGCACCTGTAATGTAAGAATAAGAAGGGCAGCGGCCTACACCACAACACACAGGACAGCACCTGTAATGTAAGAATAAGAAGGGCAGCGGCCTACATCACAACACACAGGACAGCACCTGTAATGTAAGAATAAGAAGGGCAGGGCCTACACCACAACACACAGGACAGCACCTGTAATGTAAGAATAAGAAGGGCAGCGGCCTACACCACAACACACAGGACAGCACCTGTAATGTAGGAATAAGAAGGGCAGCGGCCTACACCACAACACACAGGACAGCACCTGTAAAAATTTAAGATAGGCAGCGGTCTACACCAAAGTGCACAGGACAGCACCTGTAACGTAAGAATAAGAAGGGCAGCGGCCTACACCACAACACACAGGACAGCACCTGTAATGTAAGAATAAGAAGGGCAGAGGCCTACACCACAACACACAGGACAGCACCTGTAATGTAAGAATAAGAAGGGCAGCGGCCTACACCACAACTCACAGGACAGCACCTGTAATGTAAGAATAAGAAGGGCAGCGGCCTACACCACAACTCACAGGACAGCACCTGTAATGTAAGAAGGGCAGCGGCCTACACCACAACACACAGGACAGCACCTACAGTAATGTAAGAATAAGAAGGGCAGCGGCCTACACCACAACACACAGGACAACACCTGTAATGTAAGAATAAGAAGGGCAGCAGCCTACACCACAACACACAGGACAGCACCTGTAATGTAAGAATAAGAAGGGCAGTGGCCTACACACAACACACAGGACAGCACCTGTAATGTAAGAATAAGAAGGGCAGTGGCCTACACCACAACACACAGGACAGCACCTGTAATGTAAGAATAAGAAGGGGAGCGGCCTACACCACAACACACAGGACAGCACCTGTAATGTAAGAATAAGAAGGGCAGCAGCCTACACCACAACACACAGGACAGCACCTGTAATGTAAGAATAAGAAGGGCAGCGGCCTACACCACAACACACAGGACAGCACCTGTAATGTAAGAATAAGAAGGGCAGCGGCCTACACCACAACACACAGGACAGCACCTGTAATGTAAGAATAAGAAGGGGAGCGGCCTACACCACAACACACAGGACAGCACCTGTAATGTAAGAATAAGAAGGGCAGAGGCCTACACCACAACACACAGGACAGCACCTGTAATGTAAGAATAAGAAGGGGAGCGGCCTACACCACAACACACATGACAGCACCTGTAATGTAAGAATAAGAAGGGGAGCGGCCTACACCACAACACACAGGACAGCACCTGTAATGTAAGAAGGGCAGTGGCCTACACCACAACTCACAGGACAGCACCTATAAAAAAATATTTTTGGGGGGCAGCAGCCCCTACACTGATGATGGGTGCGGCTAACACGCACACAATTTATTTTTCATTTTTTGGGAACACGGGGGGTGAACCCCTGAAAGAGGCAGCAGCACAGCACCCCTTCGCACCTACACTAATGACAGGTGTGGGTAACAGGCACACAGAATGTTTTTTTTTTTCACCCTGGGGGTGGGTGAAGAGCACCCCTGAAGGACAGAGCACCCCTTGGACAACACAGCACTACAGCCAGCATCAGGAACAGCTCCCTGCTCCCTCCCTCTTCACAGTAGCCAGCCCCTATGTATTGTATATGGACTTGAGTGGACTTGGATTAGACCAGTGGTTCTCAAACTCAGTCCTCAGGACCCCACACAGTTTATGTTTTCCTGGTCACCCAGCAGGTGCACAGGTGTACTCATTATTCCCTAATACATGTTAAAGGATCCACATGTGGAGCTGATTATTTCACTTGTGATTCTGTGAGGAGACCTGGAAAACATGCACTGTTTGGAGTCCTGAGGACAGAGTTTGAGAACCTGTGGATTAGACAACTGTAGCCAGCCAGCCAGCTCCTATGGTCAGCGTTAGCAACAGCTCCCAGCTCCCCCTCTTAACAGTAGCCAGCCAGCCAACCAGTCCAGTATGTAATGTAATGTAATGTATATATTATACAGTAACACAACGTTGAAGTACTAAACAACAGATCATAGCTCCCTCCCTCTGCACGCTCCACAGTCGGAATGAAAAATGGCGGCGATCGCAGGACCTTTTATAGAATCCAAAACCTGCGAGAATCTGACAGCGGGATGATGACGTTTTGCCTCGATTTCTGTACCGAGCCAGGCGGGAAAACCCGAGCCTGACTCCGTTCCCGACTCGGATCGGGGGGGTTTGGATTTCGGAAATCCGAACCCGCTCATCTCTAATTATGTGTAGATCTGCAATGTCTTCAATTAAAAAACGTACAGAGTTTACGATAAAAAAATATGTGATCCATGACTTTAATTAATACATACCATTCAAGAAAGGTCAATTATTTATTAGAATGTGATGTGCAGTTTCGTTTATATAGGGAAACTACTAGATTTAAAAACCAGGTTAACAGAACACAAGTATAATATTAGGAAGTACTTAATGACCCACTCTGTCTCAGAGCACTTTAGGATACATAATAATTGATTATTGGTGTCCAGCAAGTGACAGAACATTGGAGTACAAAAGATAGTGGGCCTTATTCAGACCCGGTCGCAAGCGATGAGCGCTCGCAACCGGGTTGATGTTTGTTTGCCCACTGGGCATGCGCACGTCGGAGCCGGCTCAGACGTGTGCATGCGTGAAACCCGGCTAGCAACGGGCGCTCCGTCGCTACGGGTCTCGCACCGAAAGGGGGCGAGCTGTCGATGGTGATTGACAGCTCGCCCCGTTTGGGAGGTGGGCAGGGGGGGTGGCCGGCCAAACGGAGGCGTTCTCAACGGAATGCTTGCCATTTGGGGGCAGCCCCACTGACATCAGCAATGATGTCAGTGGGAAGCTTCCTGCTCGATCAGAGCAGGAAGCTCCCTGGGGCTTGCGCTTGCAGAGACCCAACCTTAGGGTCTCGTTGCAAGCCCCGATGGTCGCGATGGTCTTGACCATTGCGACCATCACCCTGGTTGGTCGCTAAGCTGTGGGTGGTAACCCACAGCTTAGCTAGCCACCAGGAGCCCGCACTAAACAAAAGAAGCGGCCGCCCTCATTCAGAGAGAGCGATCGCGTCTTGCGACCACCTCTGAATGAGGGCCAGTGACAGTAGATAACCCCGGTGTGAAATGAAGTGGATCTAAGATATATGACACCAAAGGGGCTTAAGGCCTATAATTAATTTGTATTTCCTACTTTTGCTGCTATATTTATATACTTATATTTACATTCATTTTTATTATTTATTCATTCCCTGTAACCTGTTGTTTTCAGCCCATTTGAAAAGAATATCCATACGGACATAACTTCCTTTGGAAAGCATTATAAAACACAAACACTTTGTGGATTTCTTTAGCCTCCTGTAACGTCACTTCAGCTAATCAGTGCTAGAGGATATAAAGGGAGGGACTAATTTAGGACAGTGCACAGGGGCGTATTTATAATGGGTGCATGGTATGCACGGCACACGGGCCCATGGGTCCAGGGGGGCCCACAATGCACACTCTGCACCCATATTATATTTACCTCTCCAGTGACTCACGTCGGTGCCAGTGTCTGCGCTGAAAAAACATGGCCGCCACTGCCAATTTCCCGTCATTTGCGCAGTACAGGGAAAATGGCCACTGCGGTCATTTTCTTGGTGACCTGCGAATGCGCTATTCACTCTGGGCACACTCTAGTGCCCAGGGTCTATAAGTGCGGCGCTGGCCGTGCACCGCTCAGTGCGTTGCCGGCCGCTGGACAGAGAGAAGGGGGCCCATGATGGAGACTGCACATGGGCCCCCTCCTCTCTAGAAATGCCTCTGACAGTGCATCTGTACTTGAAAAAGAGAACTCATCTCGAAATGCATCGCATTGATGCACAAGTGGAACCCGAGACTGCAGCCAACACCGGACAATCTAAGACCTCAGAGGGGAAACTTTTCACTAGAGATGAGCGGTTTCGATTGCTTGGAATCCGAACCTACCCAAGAATCTGAGCGGCGGCTTGGGTCTTTCCGTCTGACTCAGATTTCACTTTGAGCCAAAACATGTGTATAGGGGGTACATGCTGCTGTATGCTGTGCTGTACTCTGCTGTATATAAGCTGTGTTGTGTCCAGACTCACAAGTGGCTGTGCTGCTCTTAGTCAGTGTGTATAGGGGGTGCATGCTGCTGTATGCTGTGCTGTACTCTCCTGTATATAGGCTGTGCTGTGTTCAGACTCACAAGTGGCTGTGCTGCTCTTAGTCAATGTGTATAGGGGGGCACGCTGCTGTATGCTGCACTGTATTCTGCTGTAAATTGGCTTTGATGTGTCCATCTATAAAGAAGTTCAAGTGCATAGATAAGCCCTGTGACTCCATGCAGTTTGATTTGAGCTGCGACATCAAAAAAATATATAGTTAAATTCTATTGTTAGTACTGGTTTAGTGTGCTTTACCCCAGTGCGCTTTGTGCACGTGTATATATAAGCCACGCAGTGATCTGCGAATTGAAAAATGGATAGTGTTCAGTTTAGAGGAGAACAACAAAATACTATTGCTGCCACCAGTCATGATAACTGCGCTAGTCCTTCAATTTAATCTACTAAAGCCAATACTCAAGGGCATAGAAGGTCCAAGTCAGTGCTTCTAAAATCAAAAAAGCAATATACAGTGCTAAAGAAAAAAAACACATCTAATAAAGGGAAAGTGTTTTGCAGAAAAACATAAAATTGCCAACATGCTATTCACCACACGCAGTGGCAAGGAAAGACTCAGGCCTTGGCCTTTATTTATCAGTGGTGGTTCTGCAAGTGCCAGAGAGGCATCTTCCTCTGCCTCTCATGACAATGCAAGACCTTATCACTCAGAGTCTAGAAGAGGTGTAAAAAAAAATTAAAACCACTAAGACAGTAGAACAAACTGAGGCCCTGAATCAGGGCGTTTTTTTTTTTTTTTAATGGAGCAGCCTCCTGGCCGCTCGCATTGCTGTGGATTGCCACCCACAGCTAATGCAAGCGGCCAGGATGCATCGGGCTTGCGACGAGACCCTTGTGGTAGGGTCTCGGGGCCGCAAGCCCCAGAGAGCTCTCGGCTCAAACAGAGCCGAAAGCTCTCCCACTGACATCACTTGTCTGGGCAGCCACCCCCCGGCCCGCCCCCCAAAGGGGGCATGCTGTCGCTCAACATCGACAGCACGCCCCCTTTGGTGCGAGACCTGGAGCGACAGATTGCCCATCGCTATCCGGGTCTCGCACATGCACACGACGGAGCTGGCTCCGTCGTGCGCATGTACTCTGGGCCACCATCGACTCGGTTGCTAGCGCTCAGCTCTTGCAACCGGGTCTGAATCAGGCCCAGAGTTCAGAAACAGAAAAGTGACAAATCCCTTGGGAAAGTCTAGGGGCATATTCAATTGGGTGCTAGAATAGCAAAAAACCTGTACCTACAAGGTTTTTCCTGAAGGTGCAGGTTTTTTCTATCCAATTAGGTGTGTTTTTTTTTTCTGCGCCGAGAGGTTTTCTTCACGCACCTCCAGAACAAGCGTGATTTTTCCTAAAAACTTTAATTGTAGGAAAAATCAGTGGGACTTGCTTTGGCACCCCCCCTTAGGACTAATTAAGCAATTGGAAGTTTCCAATTAGCTTAATTAGTCCATAATTACTTACCTTTACTCGCTAAACCTCGTGCCCAATTGAATATGACCCTATGTGTGTCCACGAGTGCTATGTGTGAACCCGACCTTTCTGATACTGTTGTACTCACAGAGAAGTCACCTTCCACCATTTCTGCTCCCTCTGCAAATGTGGGGATGAACAGCACAAATATAGCTGATGACATAGAAATTGAGGATGCAACAGAGGAAGTGCAAGAGGATGAGAGGGATATTTGTGTAGCTGACGCCGGTGCTAATGAGGATGTTAAGGATGAGGATTGTGTTTGTGTAAGTCAGACACCAGTGGAAGCAGCTCTTGGCCATGATAAGAGGAAAGCCATTGTCATGCCTGGGCATAGGACCAACAAATGCACCTCAAATGTGTAGAATTATTTTTACCCAAATCCTGACAACAATTGTCAAGCCATCTGTAGCATTTGTAAAACCATGGTAAGTAGAGGTAGGGATGTTAGCCATCTAGGAACTTCCTCCCTGTTGCATCATTTGCAGCAAATTCTTGAACATCAGAAACATAACAAGCAGTCCAGCATCAGCTTGCTCTTTTCTCTCAAGTTCAACTAGATCCCAGTACCTGCAATCTCTACTGCCAACAGCTTCATCCTCAATATCCACAGTAATGATCATAGGTAGTCCTGCATGCAATTAATTAAGGCTAGGTGACTCCTTCCCTATCCAGGAGAAGTATTTTTCAGCGCCAGGCCTGCTGTTCTTGGGGATGGATCTTCATCCCAGAAGGGAACAAAAAGGCTACTATTTTAAAAAAACAACTGACTATGAAACATTCCTTTTCAAGGGAAAGCAAGTATGACAGCTCTCACCCAGTCACACAGCGGATCACTGATGCCATCACGGCTATACTAGTATTATAGTGTTCACTCTAGCTCCGGCGGTAGGCAGGGCAACCTTATGCCGAAGGCACGCATGCCCGAAAAGGGGACGTGGTCATGAAAAGGGGGCGTGTCTATAAGATGCGTCCCCTTTTTTGTCATACTTGGGGGCGTGCCCGGCGCTTACGGACAAGATGGGCAGCCCCCAAGTGCTGCAGAAAGGGAGAATAGATGCTGGGTGCATGTGCCCGGTGTCTATTCTCCGGCGGTGACCGGGACACCGCATGTTTCTCCACCCGCGGGACGCTGCATCCAGCGGGTGAGAACGGCACCCACAGGCTGTGAGGGCAAGGCACTTTTTGCCCTCCTCCTAGAGGGCAGGGTGCTTTTTGCCCTCCAGAAGGAGGGCAGCACGCCGTGCCCCGCTAAAATAACCTAGCGGGAACACTAGTATTAGATCTACATCCCATATCCGGCATTAATGCAGTGGGTTTCACTCAGTTAATTGAGGTCCTATATCTCTGGTACCAAATTTCATCTCAGTTTCATTTTACCTGGCAAGCCATTCCTTGGCTGTACCAGGACGTGATAAAAAAAACTAATTACTGGCCTACAAAATGAAAATGTACCCACTGTCCACCTAACCACAGATATGTGGACAAGAGGTACTGGTCAAACTAAAGATTACATGACTGTGACCGTCCACTGGGTGGGTGATTCTTCTTTAGCAGCAGCATCAGCAGTATCTAACAAACAACACCAGCTCATTCAGAGGCAGGCTACTCTGTGTTTTGCCGGCTTCACTAAGAGGCATATCACTGACAACCTCATAAAAAAACTAAGGTATGTCATAGAAAAATGGCTAACTCCACTTGGACTCTCCACAGGATTTGTGACTTCTGACAATGTCACAAATATTGTGAGAACATAGCAGCTGGGTGAATTCCAACACGTCCCATGAACTCAAAATTCCGAGGAAGACCTTTACCATGAATTACATTTTAAAAAAATACAGAGGTACCTGTAATGGTGGATTCCAGGGGGGATGGATTAATATTGTGTGAGGATGATGTACACACTGATGAGGGTGAGGAATCAGATGAGGAGAATTACCTCTTCCAACTCTTGTATTAACAATACTGTCAGCAGCCTTATGCCCATTGGTAGCTTGTTTTGTGGGGGCCCAAACAAACCAATAACTTCAGCCACAAGTGGCAGTCTCTGTCACTAAAGTGATTGGTTTGTTAAACTGTGCATGTCCTGTTTAATATACACAACAGAAGAGTCGGTGGGAGGGCCCAAGGACAAATCCATCTTGCACCTCTTTTCTTTGCATTATGCGCTGATTGGGGCATTGCTGACTGTCTTTTTGTGTAGACAAACATTTGTATATAGTTTAATCCTCTCCGCCACTGCAGTGCACTCTTGTTTCCTAGATGTGCCATTTTGGAAGTTGAACTTCCACAGCCGCTGATATCTTTTACATGTTGTTTTATTAGGCCAAAACTAAGCACTGTGTGTTTCTTTTTTCTTTGTATTTATGTGGTTGATGAATGCCAAAAATGTCCAGAAATTTTTATGTCCACAGACAGCATCTTCTGCATGGCCCTTTCATTTAAAAATAATTCTGATCCAAATGGCGCCCGAACCACCATGAGAGGGACTTATATGAAATCCAAAACCCGTGAAATCCAATACCGGGATGATGACATTTTGCCCCAATTTTGAATCCGAGCCTGGTGGGAAAACCCCATCCGCGCTTGGATCCAGTCAGATCGCCCTCCCTTATAAATTTTCTTCGGAATCAAAAAATTTAATCAAGTTTACCAACAAATCAGTCCTTTTCCCTGCCTTGCACTACATACATACTCTACCTCCCTCTGGCCACTGATCTAGTTCTTCATTAATGAAAAGTTACTGCCACTCTGTTTCCTAGATGTGCCGTGTTGGAAGTTAAACTGCCACATGTTGTTTCGCCCACTGCTGTCGCTTAGCTTAGTCAGCCAGCTAGGTCAGTGCAACCTTTTGACCTAAACTGGATGAAAATATTGTGCACTGAGAGGTGGTCAAATTTACTGGAAATTAGTGAAAATTAATGCTATTGAGGTTAGCAATACTCTAGGAACGACAAAAGGCTCAAATTATGTGAACTTAGCTTTTTTTGCATATTTTTAGAAAAAAAATCCAAAACCAAAACCAGTCCCGGCAGTTTGGCAAAAGCAAAACCGGCCAACGAATTAGAATCAAAACCAGCAAAAATAGTCCGGGACACATCTTTACTTTTCACTGGGACTTGTTTCTTTTATTCTACCTGCTTTGTGTTATTTTAATTTGATATACAGTAATAATAGATTTAAACAGAGACAGACTGTGTCCATCTTTTTCTCCCTATATACTACCATGATGACAACACTTGAATGATATATGAGAAATTGGAGACACCATATATACCCTTCTTAGAGCCAGCTTCCATCAACTAAGCATACCACCTATAGGGGATTGCCAGTGGTGGAATTTTATCTATGAATAAAAGGGATCTAATACGATCACCCTAAAAGTGGACTTAATCACAGGGACAACCAAGTTTTATTGTATTACATTATGCATACGTTATTATATTTATTGCATGTGGCATGAGCCGAAATAATTATTGAAAACATTGTCTGTGATCTAAGCGCCAGATGATCCTACAAATCTCTTTTTACTATACTGCAGGCTTTCCCATCCACGGTCCTCAAGACATACTAACAGACTAGGGGCCTGATTCAGACCCACTCGCAAGCGGCTGTCCGCTCGCAAGTGGGTCGATGTTGTGCACTGCGCATGCGCACGACGGCGGGAGCTTCGTCGTGCGCATGCGCCAGATGCGACGAGCGAAGGAAAGTCCTTCGCTCGTTGTGTCTGATCAAAGGGGGCGTGCTGTCGATGTTGATTGACAGCACACCCCCTTTGGTGGGCGTGCCGGGGGCGTGCCTCCCTGACGGGGGCGTTCCTAAGGGAACGCCTTCCGTCAGAAGCCGGCCCACTGACATCACTAGTGTTGTCAGTGGGAGTGATTTTGGCTTTGATAGAGCCAAAATCACTCCGGGCCTTGCGGTTGAAAACCTCAACCGCAGGCTCCGGCTCGCAGTTTCGATGGTCAAGACCATCGCGGCCATCAAACTGTACGCTCGTATAGGCTGTGGGTGGTGACCCACGGCTATACGAGCATCCAGGGGGACGCTCCATAGTTATGGAGGACGGCACTCATTCAGAGCGTGCGCTCTGCTCAGAGCGTACGGCTCTGAATGAGGGCCTAGGTTTTAAGGATAGCCATGCTTAAGCACAGCTGTCTTAATTAGTGCCTCGGTTATTTAATTTAACAATCTGTGCTCAAGCATGGATATCACTAAAACCTGGACTGTTAGTGTGCCTTGAGGACAGAGGTTGGGAAACACTGTTATATTACTTTTACAAAGTAAGGCGACTCTTCTATTTTGTAGGATTTATGTAGGAAAAATTATAATTTGCGAGGAAGTAGATGGGCAAATCCTCTGGGAACAGCCCTTCCATTTGCTGAATCCCCTTTATTTACTCTGGTCTACAAAACCAAATTGTGCTTTAGCATGTGCACTCAGCAAGCAATGACCAAATCTTTGCTTGTTGCTTGGAAACCCATTCACTCTGTTGAGAAAAGGGTTCCATCCAGTGGCGGCTCCAGAGGTGGGGCTGCAACAGAGGAACCACACTAACTGCCATTTCAAATGCTGCCAAACATACTGTAGATGGCTGGGACTCACTGGCAGTTGGTGTGGCTCCCCTATTTGAATTTTGGACTGCTCTGAAGCCCCACCCCTGGAGCCGCCATTGGTCCCATCTTATATATATCTGGAACCTCTGGTGATTACCATTGGTTTAGCTTAGCTCTCTCAGTGGCAGCAATGATCCAGTTGCTGTGTTAGATCTCCCTGCTACATACTTGCCGACTTTTATATGTCGTCTCCAAGAGAAGCTTGGAGAGAAGACACATTTGGCCACTTCAGGGGGCATTGGCCAAGCTCCTATGTCATTAGGCCCTGCCCCCATCATGGCAAACTTCAATCATATGACTGTGAGAAGGAGGGTAAGTCTAAATGACGTGGTGTTGAATCATTTAGCCCTGTCCCCTCCATATGGAGCCAATATTCTTTGCAATTATCTCCCCATCCTGCCCACTTCACTAAGAAATGGGTGGGATGCAGGAAATCGGGACACTCTTCCAGGTGTGCGGGGGGCTACTCAAAAATGCAGGAACCTCCTGCTTATTATTTAAGTTTTCCCTGCTATTGAGAGAGTTGAGTAGCAGAGGTCTCATCTTATGTGAGTGCCAAGACCCTGCTAAATAGAGCAAATTATCAGCCACCACCAATGTATTATTATTGAAAAGGGTGGGGATTTAATCATTTTATAAATTATAATAGTAAAGTGTTGTTCATTTATCTTTTTATACACATTAAATAGCAAACTGTTAGTATACAAACTCAGTATATTTTTATGTATTAAATCATAATCCCTCAGTAGAGTCTAACAGTGAATCTCATCTGCGTCATCACTTGTGTTTTAGTACAATGATGTGTGTCTCTGCCGCAGTGGACAGTGCTGTTTATTAGGATGCTTATTCAGTAATTGGCTTACCCATGCACCTAAGTGGAAAGCACTAGTGATGCATGCATTGATAGATTATCTGATTAGGGAAAAACAACAAAAATGTTGACTTCTGCTTTATTCATTATTCATAAAATCAATAAATAAAAAGTCATTACATGCCATTATATTCCACTAAGAACTTCTCATGCATTGAGTGACATAATTACACATCTCAAAGACAATAATGGAAGCATGTGAAGCATGGTAGATGCTGGCCACCCTACCGACTGAGATGCTACAGCACTTCTACAAGATGAATGGATTTGGTTTTTTTTAGGTAGAGATATCCAAGCATTCATGAAGGACATATATATATATATATATATATATATATACATATACATACATACATACATAAATAGAAATTATGGATGGCACTCCCACGTAAATATAAACAGACCTGGGTGCCCTCCGTGGAAAGCTAGAGACTTCCCCAATATGCCCAGTGTGTCGGCGGCACTCCAGAATAAAACACCACTTACCTGGACTGTGGTGTTTTATACTTAAGTAAGTACGGTATACTTAAGTAAGTATACTTACCTGCACTGTGGTGTTTTATTCTGGAGGGCCGCCGATACACTGGGTATATATATATATATATATATATATACACATACACACACACACACACACACATACATACATATATATATATATATATATATATATATATCTTGACTGAATAAACTGAACTCTGGAAATTATTAAATGTCAGCCTGGATCACAGTTACTAATTGTTTCTACGTTCTGGATGTTCATATTGCAGACAATGCAATCATACCAGTGTTGGCTTTTTTATAGCCTGTAAACGTGGTGATCTAAAAGATGAAGTGACTGCATGTAAGTAAAGTTATACTTCATACTGTATAAATTTCCTAAATGCATTACAGCTGGTATTCACAGAGGGTATGAGGATAGTGTCCTAGAGTGTAATCTTACTGGATGCTGCTGTTGCTTGTGAATGTCATCCAGGGCCGGTGCTAGACTTCTAGGCACCCTAGGCAAAACTTCTGTATGCGCCCCCCCCTGTAATAATTTAGCCCCTCAGGTGAAAGTGACTTTGCACAGGTGGAGTGGCGGATAAGTTTTGTGTTAAAAATAAAATATATATTTATTGTGATGTCTTGGGGTTAATTAGCTCGGCAGAGGTTGAATGGGTACAGTGTTTAGGTGCTTAATGAGGTTCCACACACAGCTTTCAGGTGAAATAAACAGGGTGATGCTTTACTGCCACATATGAAATCAGGAAACAGAAAATAACAAACAAACCTAGCCCCTGTTTGGGGCGACTAACTCACTTCTTCAACCCTCTCTATAAGTGAGCAGCTAGTCTGCAAACAAAAGTCCCAAGTCAGCTTAGCCCTGCTTCCTGCAGGTTACCACAGGCTCTGGCCTGGTCTTTAGTTGGCTGACACAACTACACACACATAGTCTGTCTCTATGCCTTCCCTGTATCCTCCAGGTTAGGCCTTGGCTTCCTCAGCCTGCAGCTATGCCTTCTCGTCATAGTCTGAGAGTTTGTGGTCCCCACCCTTGCCTCCTACAAGATTCGGACACTGGCCTCCTGGCCTCCCAATGGCTTGCTCAGCTTCACTGGGCTCTCTGACTGGTCTGCCTCATCAGCCCACACCTGAGCTCTCTCCACCAGGCAGCACTTACACAACGTCCCAGACTCCTTTTCTTCTCTGTGTGGGTGGATCTCTACTGCCCCACACAGAATCTGCTGCTCACCAGTGCCACCTCTGGTGATACTGCCACAATATATATATATATATATATATATAAATAAATAAAACACAAAACTTATCCGCTATTCCACCTGTGCAAAGTCATTTTCACCTGAGGGGCTACACACACACACACACAGTATCAGGGGCATAACTAGAACTGTTTGGGCCCCATAGCAACATTTTTAAGGGGCCCCTCCTAACTTAGGTCTTACACAATGCCCACAGTAGTAGTTCCCCTAAAACACTAAATGCCCACTTGTAATGGTGCCCCTTATGCAATGCCCACTGTAATGGTGCCCCTTACGCAGTGCCTCCAGCAGTAATGATGCCCCCTGTAGTAATTCCCCTAAAAGTAATGCCCCTTGTAGTAGTACCCCCAGTAGTAATTCCCCCTGCAGTGCCCCCAGTAGTGAAGGCCCCTCTACATCCCCCAGTTGTAATGCCCTTGTAGTGCCTCCAGTAGCAATGCTCCCTGTAGTGCCCCAGTAATAACGCCCCTTGAAGTGCCCCCAGTAGTAAGGACCCCTGCAATGCCCCCAGTTGGAGTGATCCCAATAGAGCCCCTAGTAGTAAGGCCCCTGTTGTGTCCTCAGTCAGTAGTAAGGCCCCTGT
The DNA here is from genome assembly GCA_031769625.1 of Taudactylus pleione. Lineage (NCBI taxonomy): Eukaryota > Metazoa > Chordata > Amphibia > Anura > Myobatrachidae > Taudactylus > Taudactylus pleione. The sequence continues at coordinate 7,904,984 of JAUIMM010000113.1, forward strand.
AGAGCCCCCAATAGTAAGACCCCCTGTAGTGCCTCCAATGGCAAATGGGGCCCTGATGTCATCATTGACATTTAAGACAATATTCCTTGCACAGCGTGCATGCCCTGGAATTTGCAAAGAGTGTGTTTCTCATCTAGACAGAGAAAACCACCATGGATATCAAAAGAACAGTTATATGAAGCTATCGGCTATATTTTGCCTTATGACCAACTCACAGTTGCTGGTTATTTTCATAACATATTTTGTCTCCTCTAATACATTCAAATAATGGATAAAACTAAGGGATAAATTAAGTGCCAAAGGACCTGAATCTGAGTTGTATGCGCTGCCGATGTCGGACGGAGTGGACATTTTTCTTCTTCTACTTATGTGTGTCTATTGCTGGGTACACACTGGCCTACATATCAGCTTTTCAATAGAACGGATGATATATTGTGTGCACGTCGGCCAGTTCACAGACATCTGACGTCAGCTGTGCAGTACAGCCCATGGCAGATATATCTGCACATTGTTCTGTGTGTACAGAGAGTCAGACGACCACCCGTACGCTTGCTGCAGAGGCCGCTGGGAGCGGGGCATGACACTACATTATATAAATTGTACTTTCCAGGGGTTTGGGGTTCCTATGTTCTTTGGGTTTATTCAATGTTGTGAGCACATCCAGTTGATCTCTGGTGGCTGCTGCTTACTCCTGGTGGCTGCTGCTTACTCCTGCTGACTGCTACTCACTCCTGCTGTCTGCTGCTTACTCCTGCTGGCTGCTGCTTACTGGCTGCTGCATATTCCTGCTGGCTGCTGCAGCATACTCCTATTGGCTGCTGCTTATTCTTACTAGTTGCTGCTTATTCCTGCTGGCTGCTGCTAACTCCTACTGGTTGCTGCTTATTCCTGCTGGACTGCTGCTTACTCCTGCTGCCAGGGGACAGTGACACAAGAGTTGTGAAATGCTAGTTAGTAGCTATCTCTTAGAAATATTGGGAGTGCCCATCTACTAACACCCATACCTGTATGACTTAAAAATGTCATGCATAGGCAAGAATAGCGGCAGCACAAATATTGGTGTACTCAAACACTCACAGAGCTGTCTCCTATGCTCAGGGCCATGTGTAACTGGTTCCACTGCACAGAGAGCAGGATCAAGGGGGTGGCACAGTCTCTACCCCAACAGCACCCCATATATACAGTAAGATGCACCTGGCACCCACCTTCCTGCTCCCTGCACTTGTTCTGCAATGGTGTCACATGTGCCTAATTTGGTGGTGGCAGGGGTGCCGGCCCAGGATACATACAGTATGTATATATATTGGCACACATCAATAGAATTTTCTTACTCTTGCTGACCCAAACTTTTGCAGGCACACAGCATATTTTGCACTGACAGCACACTGGGGCATTGAGAGCAGGATGATGCCTGGGGACCAGCCCATGTAGGACTATACCCATGTAAGGAACTTTTTGGGATGGGGTATAACTTTGGATAGTCTACCCACAATTTTTTTTCAGGTTTAGGTAGAAATATCCATTTAATGTAAAATGTAGTTTATGGTCCAGTATATTTTACAGTATGAAATGTTGCAGTGTACAGCTCTACTGGAAACTACTAAGCATTTTTGTGTTTGTCAAGCAATAGTGACAAATGTAAATTTGCATGTTCGACATCACTGCCATCTGGAACTCTATGTTTCAGCCAAAGATATTATTGAGCAAAATGTCATGATGCATGAAAGACGCCAGATGCCAATTCAAATCATAATAACAGAAATAATAATCTTTATAAGGTGCACAAATGTTAATACATTTTTATATAGTCTCAGAAATACAGATGACTTTTGTGAATCTGTAAATTGTAAAATTAGACGCATATGGCCACTTCAGCAGTAACACCAACGATTTAATTTAAAATGTATTTGAGTGTATTAAAAAAAGGCAGATATGGTAAATAATGAAATGGTTACCTGACCTCTGTGACAGGTCCCATTAAAAGCCTGTTAGAAGCCTCTCTCATCTGCTTCACCTACTAATGTGACATATAGACAGTACATTGTATATGCTAGTTGCATGCTGAGCAAATTTTTGTCATCCCCTTTTGGAGTGCAGAAAGCATCCACTGAAGCACCAATGATAATTAGGCCCCTGACAGGTGACACAAAGTTCACTAAAGTTTCTTTCATTGTTTTACAACAAAATTGACCAACTTACAATTTATCCTTCTTATCCACATGAGTTTTGTATTCGAGTTACAACAAACAGATTCTGCAGGAACATTTCAAAGACTAGAATTTGTATACTGTGGTGCACAGAGAGCGAAATTAATAAAATATAACTTTTACAACATATATATTAAAATACCGTTATTTAAAATAAATGCGAAATAATACTAAAAAGTGTGAATAAAGATAGAAATTGTGATAAAAAATTACTGTGTGCAGGAATGCCGCTATAAGTGTCTCTTTCATATATTTTATATTTTATTTAGGAGTTTATATTTTATTATCAGATGAGGGTGGCAGTAACAGACATCCCCAGGGATTTACACAGTGTGATGTAACATCCACGTGACAATGTTATCAAAATGAATGATAATAATATAGTCACCAACCTAAAAATCTTTTGATTATATATTGGGTAATGTCCTTAATGGTTTAGGCAGGGTATTGTGTGTCCACGAATATCATTGTTAGTCTTGTAGAGAGTAATTAGGACAGCAGGCCAGGGAAGGGGCCGGGTCATCAATATAGGAGCAACAGCTCTTCCATCTTAAAGACATCCTCCCAGGGATTGGGATGACATTTGCACCATCATTCTCTTGAAGACAGGAAGGAAAAATCCATAAACCTGTAGCCCCTGAAACGGCATAGACATGCTTTCTGGATTTCTCATGAGATCATAGGAGTATTCTTCTGACAGTCGTTCCTACAGCTATTATAGCTCTGGCAGGTCTTCACCCAGATGGCACATATAAAGAAGGTAACAGTCATCCACTATACTGGTTCTGGGCCTCCAGGTGTGCATATGCCTCCACCCATACCCATCTGTGCTTCACCAGCTGTTGTGCCTGGACAACAAGGAGTAGTGAGTATGGCTATGCAAGAGTGGGGTGAGCTGAATTTATATAGTTATTATGGTCTATGATAGGTTAGCTGGATTTTCTCTGCTCCTACTTTTCTTCTGCCACTGATTCTCCAGGGGATTTAAGTGTCTCCATCTGCTGCCCTTGTAAGAGCTTACATGGATGCTTTTCAACTGTTAAGTACTCATTGGTGTAAGGCAGGGATGCGGAACTTCAGGCCCGGGGGCCATATAAGGCCTGCAAAATTATTTGTTCTGGCCCTCTGATATGTTCTCTGCTAGCCTCATCTGGCTAGCAGGGTGCCTAGAATGGCACCCTGCAGCCAGAATCCTTGCAGAAGTGCCACATTTAACTAGCACCTTCTAGAAAATAATAGCTACAATCTGATTGGTTGCTATGGGCAACATCTCCACTTCTAAAAATTCTCACTTTAGTAAATTTACCTCCTAGTCTGAATTTCACAGAGAATTACATCAGGCCATCTCAGACTAGTAAGCAAAGAGATTGGCAATCATATGAGACTTTAGAATCTAAGATGGATAACATCTGACACTTTCAAACTGAAGCTTATACTGAGATCCCCTCTCTTCATGAGAATATGTCCTGTATGTCTGAAAAATGGGAGACCTGGAAAACTGGGCCAGGCATAAATATTCACCTCAAGGGGAATACCAAGTCCACCTGCTCAGGCTCTTCCTGGCCTTCTCACTGGTCTCTTCAAAACCATTGTTCCAGACTCTGACCACCTCACTGACAGGGTTCACCATTCCTACAAACATAAGTCAGCTCCTGGTCAACCACCCCAAGATGGAATTCTATGGATGCACTTCTATCACATCAAAAGTCCAGGAATGATGATGTTCGTCCGTGCAAGATGACGTTTTGCCTCTTTCTGAGTTCCGTTTTTTTGGAGGGAAAAATCCGAACTCCACGTGTAAACTCGAACCTATCCGAGCCTGCACATCCCTAATATATATATATATATATATATATACACATATATATATTATATAAGGGCACATTCGTGCTCTTATATTAAGGCTGCATCTAGAAAAACGGATTTCTCCATAGAGAATTCTGAAGGGGGGGGCAGGGTGTTCAAGGGGCTAAACCTCAAAAGATTTAGGAGGTACGGAAATGAAATTTGGCATGGCCAGGTAGATCTGTCACTGGGTGCTGCATGCCAAATTTCAGGGCAAAAACATAAAAAATTAGGATTCGGGAGTAATCTAAATGCTCCAACTATCAGTTTTTCTGACATTGTGAATTAGGAACCCTTTTGTGCACTAGTCTATGGGGGATTTTTGGGAAGGCAAAACTCAAGTTGGTTCCACAGCAAAAGCAATATTGAAAAAAATACACACACATTGTAGAAAAGTATACATTTATTAAAACATACATGCACACACACATGTACTCACACATGCATACACACTATCTCACATACTTACCTATGTATCCCTGAAGCCAATCTGTCCTCTTCTCCAGAAGACAATCCAAAGGATTACTTGTGAAAAAAAATTCCATACTCACCTCCTCCTATGCGTGGATCAGGTCTTCTTCACACAATCCAGGGTCTTGATAACCTGGGAGCTGCCTGATTGACAGCTCCGCCCAGGATTTCAGTACAGAAATCCCGATGCGGAGCACTCATTGGCTGAGAGAGGCGAGCCTTCCGCTTCTCAGCCAAAGAGAGGTTCTCACCATTGAATTCAATGGTGAGCACTGAGCATGCCCTTTTCACAAATGGCGCTCCAGCGCCATTTTTGAAATTCAAAGATGGCCGCCGCCACGAGCCATCGCCTCGCCCCCTCGGCTGGCTTAAATACAGCCAGCAGCGCGAGCTCCGTCTATTCAGTCGTCGGCCAGGAAGCTGGAGAGACCAGCTGAAGAATGAAGACGACGGGAATCCCTGGATGTGCGGCGGCCGCGCAAAAGAGCTTACTGGCTGCCGCGCTCCAGGTGAAGATACCGATGGGACGCCCTGGATGGGCGACGGCCATGTAAAAGAGCTTAAAGGCTGTCGTCCTCCAGGTGAAGGTGCGGCATAATAAAATACTTTTAAAAACGGTGTTTGTTTTATTTTAATATTTCTTTTGCAGGGGTACTATAGGTGCCAGCAGGCCCTTAATACCCTGCCTGCTGGTACTTGTGGTTCTCCAAGTACCAGCATGTGAGGGATGCCTGCTGGGACCTGTAGTACTATTGCAAAAGACAATATTTATATTTTCTTATGCACCACACTATACATAATCAACCCGGCACTCACCGCCCATGGGTGCCGGGGATAGCCCCGGGCTATAAGCCTGGGCTCGGGGTGCCCTGAGGAGGGGAACCCCTTTATTGGGGGGGTCCCCAACTACCCAGGGATCCCCAGCCTGGGCTGACTAGCGGTCAGGGGTGAAGCTGCGGCTGGGGGCCCGGTGAAAGGGCTCCCCTGGCCGTGGCATCACCCCCTTGCTAGACGGAGTCCGGTGCTGGTTTCGGGAAATACAGGGGGAGCCCTATGCATTTTTCCCCCCTGTATTTCCAGAACCAGGACCGGCTTGGAGCCCTGTGCTGGTTGCACCAAATACGGGGGACCCCTATGTCATTTGTCCTCCGTATTTTGGCAACCAGGACAGGATCTCAAAAGCCTGGTGCTGGTTGTGCTTAATACAGGGACCCCTACATCGTTTGTCCCCTGTATTTAGCACAACCAGTGCTGGGGCTCCAAAGCCCTTCTCTGGTTGTTTTCTGTGGGGGGTGGCTATGCTTTTTTTTTTTACACATTCAATTTTTAACATACATTTTTAACATAAATGCGTAGATCTCACTGCTGCATTTATCCATCTGTGATCTTAACCTTCTCTCCTCTACACGCCTTTGTGTCTCACCTATCCACGCTGCTTTGTCTCCTCCCCCAATCCACACCACTTTTATCCCATCTGCACAGCTCTATTCTTTGCTTTGACCTCAGTTGCATAGACTGCATGTGTATTCCAATGAGCACACAATTCTGTGAATTAGCAGCTCCACCATTTTGTGAGTGACAGCAATCTCATTCTGTGAGAGTTCTGAATCTGCCGTTAACCACAGGGTGTGATGTCATACCATATCTGTATTGCGCAAGGAACACGTCTATTAAGGCGTCAGCCTTAATGATCGTAATTTCATTGCTTTTTGGAGTTTGAGTGGCAGAAAATCAATAGGTTTTGTGAATTTTCAGATCATGTCTAAGCAGCCTTAATGGGACATATGAAACCGTAAGGTTTTTTGTCTATGGAATATATATAAACAATAGGTTCGGCACTCCTGTATAGATAAAGTATATATCCTGCGTGCCCTTTGAAAGAATCAGGTAGGGAATACTAGTTACGCCAACTCCGGGAACACAACACACGGCACTGCAGTTTTTAAAGATGACTTTATGCTTCAACGTTTCGAGGCACTTAAGCCTCGTCCTCAGGAAGAAATGCAATACAGAAACGTTAAAAAACTTACCTTATATCCCCACCGAAAGAGTGATGAAAGGCTTTGCAGCAGGAGCGGGTGCACGCGACCGGGGAGTCTGGCGCGCTCGAGTGACATCATCATCACGTTCCCCGGCGGTTGTCATAGGAACCTTTCATGCTACCCCGATCACTGACTGCATAGGAGTGGAGAGAAGAAAGCCAATCAGAAAAAATTGTGAAAAAAAACAATGATTACATAAAATGCAAATCATGAATAACAAAAGAATATAAATAAAAACAATGCAAGATAGGTACTGGAAACAATGCATACACAGAACACATACATATAGCCACCTAAACGAGGATCTGTACCTGGCAACCAATATAAAAAAATATGTAATTAAAGGAATTAATTAATCAAAGGAATTTCATAAAATGGAATGTATACCGTTTGGAGTTCTTATTTGCTTTTATTCTCACTGGAGTGAGCACCAGCACTGATTAGTGCAGGAATAACATGGAACCAAGCACACAAACATCCATATCTTTAAATAACATGGACTTTACTACCCTGTCATTACCAAAGGGGAAAACTCTTACGTTCACGGAAGACCAAGCAAATTAGATTCTGTTTGCAGAAGAATTAATTATGGAACATCAAATGAGTAATGACGATTTATATCATTCTTTATTTAAACTACAAAAACATGAAATTGACTATTTTCTCCATGGTACATCTTTGTCAGACTACTTTAGACAAAAAAATCATTCCTAGGGTGCGCAACTCACCTACAATAGGCAGAATGAACCCAGAATTCTGCCGTAGGTGGGTTGCTGTACTCAATAAATACAGTCTAGATCACATGCTACTAGTCATAGAGGAAGCCGGCAGGGAACAGTCGGTTACTAAATCTAAAATTGAATTAATTAAAACTGAGCATGCTGCTACCTTGAATGATACAAACTATGACAAATGGCTAAATAAATTAAAAACACAGTGTGAATCTTACAAAAGGGATCTAGTTCATTTAAAAAAAAACAAGTTACAAGTGGTCCAGCAGGACTACGAGGAAAATAGAGTGTACCGGTGGTTATCAGGAACAGAACCTGCATGACGACTTGGACGTTTTTCAAACAGAACCAACTGGAAAGATAGACCTAAGCACCAATATAACTCTTCTCAGAGTGACAGCGACTTTGCTATTAATGAATCAGATGATAACCTTACGATTCAAAGACCCCCTTTAGGGACCGTTACCCGCAGCAATATGGATGGAAAAACAAAAGAACTAGGCGCGGTGGCCAAACAAAGAGGGAATTCAAGAGCCATAGGCAAGAAGAAAAATTAGTATATAACTTGTCCTCCAGAGTATTGACCACCTATGAAGAGTATATATTGAACAAAGGCCTTTCATTTGTACCGACAAATTCTCATGATGAATTCCAGTGGCAAATCGATCTCCATAAAATGAATAGGAAACTTAGACTTTATGAATATTTCCAAAATATCCCCCCTTCAATTAATAGCGATCCCTTCTTTGAATTTCACAAAACAAGAATTAAATCTAAGTTTGATCCACCATCCACCAATGCCTCCATTAAAACTTTCACAAGGCTGTTTGATGACTCTATGTTGAAATACTCAAGCGCAAGAGTCAATACTCATTTCAATCTGTCACATGCAGAACAACAGGCACCTAAACATCTAAGTAATGATCAAAGCCTGATCATACGGCCAGTGGACAAAGGAGGGGGCATAGTACTTCAAGACCTTCGGGACTATAGGAATGAAATCATGCACCAACTTTGGGATTTATTGATATATGAGAAATTACAATCTAACCCTACAGCTAATTTTTAGACAGAATTAACCTTAATTCTTAAAGCAGCATTTAACAACACAATGTTAGATCAAAAGACTCATGATGTCTTAAAACAACCTTACCCCATCACTCCAATCCTGTACATGGTGCCCAAAGTTCACAAAAGCATTACCAACCCTCCGGGGTGGCCAATAATCTCCGCCGGTGGATCACTGTATCAACCAATTTCCCAATTTCTAGATGGTCTCATTTAACCTTTTGTCACCAAAATGCCTATGTATCTCAAACATACAACAACTTTTTTGACAATTATAGGAAGTATCACTAATATCACAAAGAATACAACATTGTTTGCATTAGATGTTAAAGACATGTATACATGCATTCCCCATAATTTGGGGTTGATTGCTATGAGAGAGTTTTTGGACCATCTAGGTGACCAGTTTGGGTTCAATCATGACCTCTTTATTTTATTATTGGAAAAGATTTTAACACACAATTACTTTTTGTTTGATGGGACACATTATATTCAAAAAGCAGGATGTGCAATGGGGTCAGCTGTATCACCATCCTATGCAAACGTATTTATGTTTCAGCAAGAACGACGTTTGTTTTTTGAGTTTGACTTGTGGTTCATAATATCAAATTATATACCCGATATATAGATGATATATTTATATTGTGGGAAGGAGATGTATCCATATTGACCAGTTACTTACAACAAATCAATGATTTCTAATTCTCCAGTTAAATTTACTTCCAGGTGGAGCAAAAGCAGTATTGACTTTTTAGATGTTGTAGTTACAATTGATGAAGATCATATCTCTACGTCTGTTTTTCACAAACCAACAGACCGCAATACATTATTGAAATCTAACAGTCACCACCCACCTCCTCTTAAGCGAGGCCTACCGTACTCTCAGATGCACAGCAAGAATAACAAGCGATGGCAATCTATTACCAAGTGAATTAGACAAGGTGATTGCCAAGTTTAGAGAGAGAGGCTACAAAAACAAAGAACTTATTACCATCAAACAAAAGGTGTTAGCTATGGATAGAATGACCTTACTAACCCCAAAGAGTCTAGACAAGTCTGAAATGTTTGCGTTCTTGTGGAGTACTACTTATGACACTAGCAGTGCCGTCATCCCTCAAGCCAGTCGAGCACTGTGGCCCATCATAACAAGCGACAAAGATCTTTCAGGTCTATATAGAAGCAGACCCATGGCTTGCTTCAAATGGGGTAGGAACTTACGGGACATTTTAGTCTGCACCGACATTACCAATTTGAACCCGCGTAAATCCATTCTAACAAAAGAGAAACAGCCAGGCTGCTATCGTTGCCTGTCTTGTGTAACATGTTGTTACTTACAGATGGGAACAAACTTTCAACATCCGCATACTGGTAGGACTTTTTACATAAAACATGTCCTTACGTGTAATTCATCTTTTGTCATCTATATGATTACCTGTCCATGCGGCCTGGGCTATGTAGGGATGACTTTCCGAAAATTTAAAGAAAGAATGGATTTACATAGATTGGCGATAAGAGCATCACTTAACAACAAGCCCATGGACCAACCAGTTGGAGTTCATTTTAAAAATCACCAACATCAATTGGCCTAACTTAGGTATAAAATAGTTGACCACATTCCTGCTAAATTATGTGGCGGGGATCATCTCAAAGAACTGACAAAATTGGAAGCTTCATGGATCTTCAAATTGGATACTGTGGCCCCCCGAGGGTTAAATTCATCTATGACAACCACCGGGGAAAGAGATTATGACATCACTCGGGCGTGCCAGACTCCCCGGTCGCGTGCACCCGCTCCTGCTGCAACGCCTTTCATCACTTTCGGTGGAGACGCAAGGTAAGTTTTTTAACGTGTCTGTATTGCACTTCTTCCTGAGGACGAGGCATAAGTGCCTCGAAACGTTGAAGCACAAAGTCATCTTTAAAAACTGCAGTGCCGTGTGTTGTGTTGCCGGAGTTGGCGTCGCAAATATTCCATATATATATATATATATATATATATATATATATATATATATATATATATATATGGATTGGGAGTCTTAACGTGAATGTCTTTCAGTGATCTTTTAGTTGCTGAAGATAGAGGATTACGTTGTTCTTATTGTTTCTATAATGAGACCCTCACACCAGAGTTCAACTAAATATACAATCATCAGTTTCTGTGTACTTGATTCATAATTGGTTTTATTATAAAAAGTTAAAAGCTAAAATTCTTACATAGCACATGCAGAGTGGCTGATATGGGCTAGATGATAATAAATTGATGTCCCTCCCCTTCAGCAGTATGAGCTATTTGACAGCAAGTAAACCCACTTTTGGTCACTTTTGCAAATATCGACTTCTTCAAGGGTGTCTTAAAGTAAAAAGGTTGTCTCATAAGTCTCAGTATACCACTCAATACAATTATAATAATAAAATATAAAACCATTAAATACATATAGTATTTGTTTTTCTCAGATAATTGTCATACAATTGATGGCACTAATAATATCAATTTCGTTACTGTGATTATATATTAGTAGATTAGCTTTCAATATAATTGTAAACAATTTTTAAACAATTGCAAGACTCTAATTAAGCAGGACTTACTTAATATCCAAACAAATATTCTCAATTGGTATTTCAATACTTTACCAGGCAACTGCTGGCTTAAACACGTTTCTCATTTTGGATATACTTATCATTATCAATATCAGCCTTTTAGATAGTATTAGTTGATTACAAAACTCTAAACAAACTCCTAACAAACTTACTTAATTTCCAATGAGTACTTCATTCCTTCCTGAGACACTAATTGGTTTTGAAATGATAATTCACAGATATACCTATTATTAACAATGTTGGCCTTAATATAAACAATTATTAATCACCCATATTCGCAATATTAGTTGGTATGGTACTTTTTCAGGCATGTGTGCTCAGTTCCCTTTAGGCAGTGAATGATCTATATTGCCAGGGTTTTTCTTTTTTACCTATACTCCATTACATCACTTTCTGCTTGTATCAAATGACCCTTTATGCTTTTTTTTTAAGATCCCACATAGTTCCTCTACTTATTTTACTATCTCTGTTGGCCCTTTCCAGCTCTTTCAAAAATATGCATTTGTGTTGTAAAACAACCCTTTTTAACATCTATTTTAGCAAGTAAAACCGATTTGTATTCCAGGAGTGGTTAATATCACTTTCTGAATGCATTCCAAGCCTCTCATCCAACTTGCGCCATTTTGTTGTTAGGACCGAGCGGCTATTGAAGGCACCACTGTGATGACATCATCACATCTGCTTTCCACCGTGCTTTCCATTGCGTGGTTTGGCTTCCTTTCATACATTAAGCGGCTGACTTGGTGCATATCGTGATTACATCATACACGGTGCGTTTCATTGCATGGTCAGGATTTCTTCTTGTCATTTACAATGTTGCTTCTATTGGTAGCCGTATATAATATGCTTTACACCTATTTATCAATTCATAATAAATCTTGTGTAATTTTTCTCTACACTTACTGTATATTTATTTATTCTATTTATTCTCATACATGATGTCTGGGGACTTAAACTTAGTGTCTGGAGATATAAATCTAGAAATGGTGAGTGCCATGGATTAGTGCTTATTGTTTATTTTATAAATTTTTTAATTAATCATTTTGTGATCACATTTTCTCATACACCCCTTTTAACCTGTTTAATCTAGCTTGTGCCAGCTGTTTTCCTAAGTGCTTTGTTACAGGTGTGCTAGGTGACTGTCTCACCTTTAAAAACAAAGTTGCTGCGAGCTTTAAACCAGATAGCATTAGAGATGAGCGGGCTCGGTTCTTAGAGAACCGAACCCACCCAAATTTTGCAAATCCGAGTCGGATCCAAGACTGGCTTGGGTTTTCCTGCCTTACTCGGATCTCAAAGCGAGGCAAAATGTCATTATCCCACTGTCGGATTCTCATGGGTTTTGAATTGTATAAAGGTTCCCCGCGCTCGCCGCCATTTTAATTCTGGCTGTGGAGAGTGAAGAAGACGCTGGGGCTGTGCTGTTGCTGTGTATAGGGGCTGGCGGCTGTTGTCATAGGGGCTGGCTGCTGTTGTCTATAGGGGCTGGCTGTTGTCCATAGGGGCTGGCTGTTGTCCAAAGGGGCTGGCTGCTGTTGTCTATAGGGGCTGGCAGAGCTGTGCTGTACTGTTATCCAGCTCTATAGGAGCTGTGCTGCAGACAGAAGAGGGGGGCTACAGTGGCTCCTGTGTCACTGCAGTCCATAAAAGGGTGCTGCTGGGTTGTCCAGGGAGTGCTGTGTCCACCAGGGATGCTCTTCACCCCCAGTGTGAAAAAAACAAACAAAAGACGTTTTTTTTCTGTGTGCACATTAGCCACTCTTATCAGCAATATAGCTGCAGGGGGTGCTGCCTGTGTTGTTTATAAAGGGGCTGCTGCCTCGTTCAGGGGTGCTCTCCCCCAAGTGCCCAAAAAAATAATAATTTTATTTTCTGTGTGTGTGCATTAGCCACACTTATCAGCAACGTAGCTGCGCAGGGGTGCTGTCTGTGTCATTTATCAAGGGGCTGCTGCCTCATTCAGGAGTGCTCTCACCCCAAGAGCCAGAATTTTTTTAATAAATTAATAAAAGTCTTTTTTTTTCTGTGTGTGTGTGTGTGCGCGTTAGCCACTCTTATCAGCAATGTAGCTGCGCAGGGGTGCTGCCTGTGTCATTTATGAAGGGGCTGCTGCCTTGTTCAGGGGTGCTCTCCCCACCAAGTGCCAAAAAAAATTAATACAATTTTGTTTTCTGTGTATGTGTGTACGCATTAGCCACACTTATCAGCAACATAGCTGTACTGGGGTGCTGCCTGTGTTGTTTATCAAGGGGCTGCTGCCTTCTTCAGGGGTGCTCTCCCACCCAAGTGCCAAAAAAAAATTAATGAATTAATAAAAGTGTTTTTTTTGTGTGTGTGTGCACGTTAGATGCAGTTATCGGCAACGTAGATGTGCAGGGGTGCTGCCTGTGTTGTTTGTCAAAGGTTTGCTGTGTTCACCCAGGGGCAGTGGCTGCTGTGTCCATCCAGGGGCTGCTGTGTACATCCAGGGGTTGTTGTGTTCATCTAGGGCAGGGGCTGCTGTGTCCATCCAGGGCAAGGGCTGCTGTGTTTATCTAGAGGCAAGGGCTGCAGGGCTGTATTCGTAAAAAATATTGTCACACTGTAAGTGGAAAATACTGTCTATTCGTAAAAAAAATTGTCATACTGTAAGTAGTAGCGCAGTGTGTTATTCTTTTCTTATTCATAAAAAAATCTTGTGACACTAAGTGGAAATTTCACAATTTTACAATTTAAGAACACACAGTTAGCAATAAAAAAATGCAACTTTTCACTTTTTTCCTCAATCATGCATAAATGATTAGTCTACTCTACACTCCAAATACAAGACCTCAACAAAGTGCTAAGTAATGTGCATTATATATTAAACATAATGACATCACAAACGCCTCAGCTGAGATTCACATAAACATTTTCAAAAGGTGAAAATAGAGGATATGGTTTAAAAAACAGAATAAAGCAGCTAAAACTGCATTCTTTGATTATAGTGTCCATACTCACAATCCATGGCCCCACTATCTGAATTTCAGAGGGGAAAATCCATGCAACTGTATTCCTGAGTGCAGCTGCTCCTCTGGTAGGTCAGAAGATGTGTAGGGGGTGTGGTGATATGGACTAAAATGGAGCTCACATCCACTAAAGTGGACAATGAATCCCCAATCTAACAGGGAGCGCAGCAGTAATTTATACACAACACAGGATGGGATGACGATATAGGCTTGGGTGATGTTATAATCTGGGATGATGTATACATCATCTACTTTACACAATATTAATTTGTCCCCGCTGGCATCCACCATTATAGGTGCCTCTGTAATTATTGCACATAATTGACTGTAAAGGTCTTTCTCGTAGAATTTGTAGTTCATTTTGATGGACATCATCTTTTCCACATTTTTGGGATGTAGTCTCAGGCCGATCACTGACAAGGTTCCCGGCTGTGCTGAAAACTGTTTCTGAGTACACACTGGAGGGTGGGCAGCTCAAGTAAAGCAAAGGCAGCTTTGTGTAAGGGCCTCCAAATTGCCTCTTTTTTCTGTCAGTAGTTCTTTACATCTCTTCAGCTCTGAGTCTGTTGCGAAGACAAAGCATTGTCTTCATCCCTTCTGGGATGAAAATCCACTCCCAGCAGCAGGCATGGTGCTCAAGAATACTCAAAAATACACAATGTAAGGCTTAAATCTTAAATCTGAAATATTACAATTGATCTGTTCTGCTTGTCCACATATCTGTCACAGATTCTGTGCTGTTTAAGTGGACAGTGGGTACAACGGCAGTTTGAATTCACTAGCTATGTTTTTCTAATGTGCCTGTACAGGTTAAAAATGTTTCAAGTGGAATCTTTGCAAAGGATTATTTAACAGTCAATTGTTTTGGAAAACACTCTTCCTGGTCCCCTTCTGGAATGAAAATCCACTCCTAGTAGCAGAAGCAGGCATAGGATTTTCAAGAAAAACACAACATAAGACCTTAAATCTGAAATCTTGCATTTGCTGTGTTCCGCTTGTCCACATATCTGTGCTGGTTTAGTGGACAGTGGGTACAACAGCAGTATGGAGGCCATTTACTATGTTTTTTGTAATGTCCCTGTACAGGTTGGAAAATGCTTTTCATGTGGAAGCTTTGCAAAGGATTATTTAACAGTCAATTGTTTTGGAAAGCACTACTAGAAGGGGACTAGGAAGAAGTCTTCCTAGTCCCCTTCTAGGATGAAAAAATCCACTCCCAGCAGCAGGCATGGTGCTCAAGGATTCTTCTGGGGCAAAGACTGATTGAATGAGTAAATTTTTTTTTTGTAAATGCCTCCCCCCTTCCCCTTCTCCCTCACAAATTTACTTCGGAATCAAAAAATTTAATTCAATTTGCTACCAATCAACCCTTCCTGTCCCTGCCTTCAAATACATACATACTCCAACTTCCTCAGGCCTCTCTTGAATAATAAAAACATTTGTTTCCTGATTAGTCAGCCAGCTAGCTTGGTGCAAATTTTGGGTCTAAACTGGATTAAAACAATATTGTGAGCTGTGAGGTGGCCAAAATTTACTGGAAACAAGTGGAAATAAATTTTTATTGAGGTTAATAATATTGTATGAACAAAAACAAGCCCAAATGATGTGATTTTAGCTGTTTTTATGATTTTTTTAGAAAAAAATCTAGATCCAAAACCAAAAACAAAACACGCAAGGGTTGTTTTGGCAAAACCAATCCAGATCCAAAACCAGAGGAGATAGAGATCCAAAACCAAAACAAAAACACAGGGGTCGGCACACATCTCTAGATAGCATAAAGTACCTTGAGTTTAAAACTAATGTGATAGCTATTTTCATGTTATAATTCTGAGCAATAGAGTAGGGACTTGCAGTAATGTGGGGTCTCTTGACAGGGGCTGCAAGCTTAAATACATTGCTCTATTCATGAACCAAAACCCCACTGTTTACTATTATTGTTAGTTATTATGGTGAGTGCAGAGCCCCTGTGATTTCTATTTAAACAATGTGGTCACATTCCATGTTGCACCCAAAATCTAGGAATGGTGAGTGCCGTTGATTAGAGATATTTTTTTATTTGATTCATTTTTTTAATTAATCATTTTGTGATCACATTTTCTCATGCACCCCTTTTAACCTGTTTAATCTAGCTTGTGTCAGCCTTTTTCCTAGTTGCTTTGCAACAGGTATGCTAGGTGACTATCTCACCTTAAAAAGCAAAGTTGCTGTGAGCTTTAAAACAGATAGCATACCTTGAGTTTAACACGAATGTGATAGCTACAGTATTTCTATGTTATAATTCTGAGCACTAGAGTAGAGACTTGCAGTAAAGTGAGATCCCTTGACGGGGGCTCCAAGCCTAAATTCATTGATCACTTCAAGTACCAAAACCCCACTGTTTATTATTATTGTTAGTTATTATGGTGAGTGCAGAGCTCCTGTGATTTATATACAGTAGTTGTCAAAAGTCTGAGCGCACCAGTATATTTTAAGGAAATTTCAATTTAACTGCACAGTAACAAAATAAAACCTGTTTTATTGGCTTTGTTTACAAAATAAACAACTGTTTGAACAATAAGGAAACAAAAAAAATACTTGTTTTGGCTTTTAGGCAAGTTTATTTAGGAAGTTTTAGACAGTCTGTTTTCATTGAAGTGACAATCCTTAGCTTTGATAAGTGCTTTGCATATCCTTGGCATCCTATTTACTAATTTTTCCAGCTTTTGGTGATCCATTTGACTCCAGCAGCTTTGAAGAGCCTCCCAGAGGCCCTCAGTGTTGGTAGGCATTTGCTTTAGGACTTCCCTGTCTAGTTCTTCCCACAAAAGCTCGATTGTTGAATCATCTGGTGATTGAGGTTGCCAATCCATTTTTGTTACGACTTGAGCATCTTGTTTCTTTAGCAAATAATTAGTACACAACTTGGACATATGTTTTGGATTGTTAACTTGTTTAAAAAAGAAGTTCTGACCCACAAGTCGCCTTCTGGAGGGAATCTCATGAAGCACTAATATGTTGTGGCACACCTTTTGATCCATTATTTTTTCGATTCATGGTTGCCAGCGAAACATCCCCAAACCATCACATTGCCTCCTCCATGCTTAACTGTTGGCGCTACACAGTCTGGGAGAAAGCACTCACCTGGACGACGATGCACAAAAGCCCAGTGATGCAAGCCAAAAATTACAAATTTCGATTTGTCGGTCCAAAGCACCCTCTTCCACTGTTCCTCAGTCCAATCCTTATGCTTCTTAGCCCATGCGTACGTTTTTTCCACGTAGAAGTGGTTTTCTTACCGCAACCCTACCACTTAGGCCATATTCCGGCAAGCATCTGGCCACCGTCCTATCGGACACAGGGCCTGATTCAGAGCCGCTCGTAAGCGGCCGCTCGTTCGCTCCGAGCGATGTTCGCACAACTGCGCATGCATATGGGTCGTAATGCGCATGCTCCAACCGGTCAGTGCGGTCGGAAATCGAGCGTTCGCAAAATAGCGAGTGCCTGCTAATTTGAGTGACAGAATGAGGCGTTTGTGGGTAACGGGAAGGTGCTTGAAATCGGGGAGTGGATATCCGGACGCAGGCATGCCAAACAGTCAAAACAGGCATTTTAAGGGTGTGCATAATTAACAAAGCAGCGTCATCGGCCACGTCACTTGGTTGTCTCTTAGCCTGAACTGTTCGCATGATTGCGGTAGGAAAATCCTACCACAAGCACTGCGAGCAGTTCAGACGCCTTTCGATGTACTCGATTAATCTAATAAATAGCGGAGATGACGTAGGATGCGAGCGGCCAGGGGGCGTCTTTACAAAATAGCGAGCACATGTTTCGTTCGCTCGCTCAGACATAGAGGCGTCAACAGACCGCAAAGAGCGAGTGCTCAATTTACATAGCCGGCCCCTTTTTCTGAACGAGCGAGCGCAAATAGCGTCTGGCTCTGAATCAGGCCCACAGGCTGGGAACGACTTTTCCGCAACTCCCTTCTTATTTCCGGAGCGGTCAAATGTCTATTAGGCTTGCTAGTAATCACAATGAAGTTGTCCTCACGAACAATTGTTGTTTCTGGACGACCAGTTCATTTTCTTATAACATTTTGACCGGTTTTTGACTTTCATTCAATAGCCCGATGCACGGCCCCAATGGATACCTTCAACCGTTTGTAGATTTGCCGCAAAGAATAACCTCCTTCCCTCAAAACAATGATTTGAGCACGTGTTTCCGGACTTAACTCACAGTTCCTTTTGCCCATTTTTGACTAACTGGAGCTTTCAGGAAACTTGTTGACAATTTGAAATGTAAGAAAGCTTCTTTTAGATGTCATGAGGTGTGCTCAGAATTTTGACAAGTATATATATATATATATATATATATATATATATCTGCAATGAAAAGAGAGGACGCTTCATAGTGCAAAAAGTTTATTTAAAAGTTAGGTGCACATACAACAATGGTGCCCGTACCTATAATAAAACTTTGTGGGCTAAATACCACATGGTTTGATATATACACATCCACCAGCAATCAGCTCCTACCGCAACCTTCTGCGAGTGCCGGATACCGTCGACGCCTGCTGGATACAGGTCCCGCCTGATGACTTCACTGCGTCTCAGAAGCTGGGAGCCGTGCTTGGAAGGTACACAGATCGTCACAGAGCTCCTCTCTAATGTGTTTCGTCACAGACTTCGTCAGAGGGTGGGCTTTGTGACGTACAACAACCTTTTTAAGCCGTAAAACAGCCTCATCAGGAAAATTAATTCCTCTCATATGAGCGTTCTATTCCTCTCATGCTCACACACCGTAATCTCATTAGTCTCCACTATGGATGCAGCACATTCATTTTAACCATTTGTTAAATGGATGATATTTCCATAAAGCATAAAACATAAAATATTAAAATCTTATACCTAAAGGATCCCAATATATAGAGACCAAATTGCATACTAATTATAATAAATAGAATAAACTAAAATATCCACAGGACGTATCCTCGGATTTACATTTACATATCTACAGATACATATATCTATTTCTCTAAAGTTCGTTTAAACCTCAGTTTAAAAAATGTCAATTTCAAAGCATAAAACAATACTTAAAACAATAAAAATTACCAAAACAAATATCAGCGACTAGACTAAATTAAAAAGACCATGAAAACATATTGGGGAAGTGGTGATATAAAGAATTAAAGGAGAAATGTCTTCTTATTTTTCCTGTAATCCACTCGCAGAAGGTTGCGGTAGGAGCTGATTGCTGGTGGATGTGTATATATCAAACCATGTGGTATTAAGCCCACACAGTTTTATTATAGGTACGGGCACTGTTGTTGCATGTGCACCTAACTTTTAAATAAACTTTTTGCACTATGAAGCGCCCCCTCTTTTCATTGCAGATAAAAAGTTTTTTCCTTGAGCGATATTAAGGATTGAAGGGAGGAGTAGCAGTTTCAAAGATTGGAGACCTAGTGCACTAATACGTTTGGACATTGGTCTGTGGACATTGCTGTGTGGATGCTCTATTACTGTATAATAGATATAAGGCACACCTGATTGTCACTATTGTATATATATATATATATATATATATATATGCTCCTTATTTGATATACTTATACTTAGTGATAAATTATGTATAGTGTTCGCATTATTCAACTTATATTACTAATAATTGTATGTGTTCTCTTTTATGTGATACACTTAGAGATCTAGTATGTCATATCTGTGGGCGTAAATTACACTCATAGCTAGTATTGGGAATGTATACTTGGATATAATCAACGCTCATACCTTGGAGCCTGTCAATGGTCCCTTGTGCTCCCCTTTATCCAGTTCTGACTGGCGCAACATTTCTCTATCTTGCACTTCAAATTAATGCATGGATTTCACTATCCTGGAAAATGCATTTCTATTCGCTGGTGCCCTTTGCTGATGATGTGTCTCAATCAGAGTTGACATCAGCTTAGACACCATTGCTCATGAGAAATTAGCAAGCTGAGCTGTCTTTGTCACCGAAATTCCTTCCAAATGTGTCCCAGCAATTATGCCTTGTTCAAATTCACTTAGAAATCCTTGTACAGCCAAATTTATATGACCATGGTGGTTCAGTATTGTTTTACATGACCCAAACAATTCTGGGATGTTAGTGCCTAACTAGTATTTTAGGCCCATCATTCGCAAGGTCACTAGCTAGTGTTGCAAGAGTCGCCAACCCCTTTGTTCTTTGTCTTCCCCCATCCCTCAGTTCTGCCATTATTAACCACCCCGTTCTCTGTCCCCCCCTTACATCTCTCTGACTCTTCTAACCTACAATTCTCTTGCTCTCCCTCTTCTATCCTCCACCCATTCTCGCTATCTCTCTTATCCCAACCCATTCTCTCCCTCTATTCTCTCTCTCTATCTCCCCACCTCCATTCTCTCTCTTCCCTCTCTTTCCCCACCACCTGTTCTCTAGCTCCTTCCTTCTTGCCTTATATATTACATGAGGGTATATGTAAAGAAATATGTATATAATTTACTAGAACACAGCGATGCCTTTTGTTTTTTCTTTTTTGGTACCCCCCACTCAAAGTATGTCCCCCTTTTCTACCATTTCTCTCCTCCTGTCCTAGGTCTTATCTGTCTCTCCCCCTTTCCCTTCCTACCTCTCACCCTCTTGCCCCATAACTTTCTTCACCCACCATGTTACTTTTTTTTTCATCTTCTCTGTTGTCTATTTTTCATAGTAAACTGATATATTGGCTCTGACTGATAGATCGCACCCAACTGATGAACACTGCTGATACTGTATATAGTAATGTGCACCGAGGAAGGGAGAGTTCTGCCCAGAGTCAATGTCGGACAGCCTTGAACAGTGGTTGGATGCTGGTTAGCCTTGGGCGAGGAGAAGGTGTGGTGTCCGGGCAGCTGCCAGTGAGAGCCGTGAAGGAATGGGAGGGGATGGGGCCTCCCTCCAGCTCTCTATGCACAGCATCTGGATTCATCTTTGTGTTTTGGTTTTGGCTTTGCAAAACCACCCTCAAGTGTTCTGGTTTTGTTTTTGGATCTGGGGTTTATTAAAAAAAATTCTAAAAAGTTTTTAAAATAGTTAAATCATGTAATTTTTGCAATCCAAGACCCGAAATTCAGATTTAAAATCCGAAATCCAAATTGCGGGGAGATTAGATCCACTACTCAGGAGATCAATCAGAACTGCGACTCAGATCTGTCCTGAAATACACAATTTGGTTTTATCCAGATTTTTGGAGAACTGAACAGCACATCTCTAATTATTATATAGTAGATAAGCTTGATGTCCCTCATTTACCCAGGTGTTTCCATTTTTTTGTCCACCATCTGTACTTATGCAGAATTGTAAAACAGACTGTTTTGCCCTTGTTTAAAAAGCATGTTCTAATTTATAAAAGCCAATAAACTTAACAACAAATGGTATTTATTATTTATCATGCTTTATTCTGTGCCAGGATTATATCAGATACATATCATTTGCAGATATTAGTTATAACCATAGTCTTCCTCCTATAAAAAAATTTAAATTGTTGTTGATTTCTGCAAATAGATAGTAAACAGAGTTCCTGAGGGAATTAAAATTTCCATCTACCCTGGGTCAATCGATCCATCAGCTTTGAACACATTCCAAGAGAATTTGAAAAGTGCAGTTAGTGGACTGGAAAATTTAAAGATTAAGTTGATTTGAAGCATGGAGAATGGGCTATAGTTTCAACCTGATATTTACCATGGCAAACATAGAAAACAACTCTATTAAAAGCAGCTTGAATAAAAATGTGACATGAAACGCCAGGAATATTTTGTAATTGTTCTGATTTATTATTATGCCCTTATTTTCCAGTTAATTGCATTATGATCACTATAGGGGATAAGAGTGTTGAATAAGATGAAGTCATATATGAATGAGTAAACATACAATTTGTCTGTACTCAGCTGGATCTACTTGCAACAATCCTCACAAGAAATTAAATAAAAAGCTATAAAATAGACATACATAATTAATCCACGTAATATGAGCAACTGATAACACAAGATATATTTTATCTATTTTATATAAATATACTCAGAAGTACTTATTTAAACAGAAAAAAAATACCAACTGTGCAAAAATTGATCTCTAGCTGGCAATTAAAACCTGTAAAGCTTATAATGATAAAATAGTTATTGCAATGGTATTAGAATTTACAAGGCAGATGAGACTACATCTGCTCAGCATCTGCGTTATTGTCTGAGTGGATTCTAAGGAGTAAACCCCATTGTGAGTTCTATTCCTGCTGCCTCCGCGCTCGCCTAAAGACAAAAAAAATAATAATATAAAATGTATTATTCATTATTACAGTTTGCTTTTGCCATACAAATGAAATGATAGATTCTTCTGGTTTTCTTAACCTACTTTTACGACATTATGTTGATATTTCCTCCTGCATTTTATTCTTCAAACTAACTTTTAATTAAGTTATCCCTTTATCCCCTGGGGTTTATGATTATCATTCCATGAGATGGCGCCCAAATGGCCCATGACATGACAGTACTCTCGTGTTTATTTTAACGGACCAACATTTCATTATTTTTTTTTTTTCAAAATTCAAATATTAGTATTTTTCTAGATTGTGGGAGAAAACTGGAGCACACTCACACAAACACGGCCTCAGTGCTGTGAGGTAATATTAGTCACAGATATAAAGCTTGTTAAACTGTTATAAATCAACCAATCACTTATTTCGTTAAACATAAAGCTGGTGGAAGAAGTCACCACTTTGCCACACTAACAAATTTAAGAAAATAAAAACCATTTAGGTCATCTACATGTGGTGACAAATGTGTCATTGATTCAGTCGTTTGTCATGTTTATATTGAAAAGTATGTTACTTAGGGCCCCATTTAACAACGAAACATAACCCCTTTAGCACTCGCTAAAGGGCTTATGTCCTTCCTTCAGTATTCAACAAACAGCTGTAAATTAAGTATTGCTTATGCCATCAATAGTTGGAAAGAGTGATATGGTCCCAATAGCCAGCAATTGGGCCTAAGAGCCTTTCCCATCTTCAGCGGAGCCTTCTAGTGAACTGCCGTGCTTTTATTGACAATTACATTGTTTATGCAAAGAGTCAATATTTGCAGTGTTGACCCTTCTTTTTTCGCCCTGGCATGCTGTCAATCAAATTCTAGGTCACATACTGACTGATGGCAACCCATTCTTGCCTAATCAATGCTTGGAGTTTGTCAGGATTTGTGGATTTTTGTTTGTCCACCCACCTATTGAGGACTGACCACAAGTCCTCAATGGAATTAAGGTCTGAGGAGTTTCCTGGCCATGTACCCAAAATTTCGATGTTTTGTTCCCCGAGCCATTTAGTTATCACTTTTGCCTTATGGCAAGGTGCTCCATCATGCTGGAAAAGGCATTGTTTGTCACCAAACTGTTCTTGGATGGTTGGGAGAAGTTGCTTTTGGAGGATGTTTTTCTTTATTCATGGCTATATTGTAAGTGAGCACATCCCTTGTCTGTGAACCAACCCCACACAAGAATGGTCTCAGGATGCTTTACTGTTGGCATGACACAGGACTGATAGTTTTTCCAGATGCTCCAAACAATCTGACAGGGGATTTATCAGAGAAAATAATTTTACCCCAGTCCTCAGCAGTCCAATCCCTGTACCTTTTGCAGAATATCACTCCGTCCATGATGTTTTTCCGGGAGAGAAGTGGCGTCTTTGCTGCCCTTCTTGACACCAGGCCATCCTCCAAAAGTCTTTGCCTCACTGTGCATGAAGATGCACTCGCACCTGCCTGCTGCCATTCCTGAGTAAGCTCTGCACTGGTGGTGCCCCAAGCCCACAGCTGAATCAACTTTACGAGACAGTCCTGGCACTTGCAGGACGTTCTTGGGCACCCTGAAGCCTTCTTCACAACTATTGAACCTCTCTCCTTGAAGTTCTTGATGATCCGATAAATGGTTGATTTAGGTTCAATCTTACTAGCAGCAATATCCTTTGCCTGTGAAGCCCTTTTTGTGCAAAGCAATGTGCAAAGCAATGATAACTGCACATGTTTCCTTGCAGGTAACCATGGTTAACAGAGGAAGAACAATGATATCAAGCTCCACCCTTCCAGTCTGTTATTCTAACTCAATCAGCATGAAAGAGTGATCTTCAGCCTTCTCCTCATCAACACTCTCACCTGTGTTAATGAGAGAATAACTGACATGATGTCAACTGGTCCTTTTGTGACAGGGCTGAAATGCAGTGGAAATGTTATTTTTGGGATTAAGGGCCTGATTCAGAGCCACTCGTAAGCTGCAGCTCGTTCGCTCCGAGTGATGTTTGGCCAACTGCGCATGCGTATGGATCGTTATACGCATGCGCGAACCAGTCAGTGCGGTCGAAATTCATGTGCTCACAAAATTGCGAGTGCCTGCTAATTTGAGTGACAGAATGAGGCATATGTGGGTGGTAACAGGGGAAGGTGCTTGAAAACGGGGAGTGGAAATCAGAACGCAGGCATGCTTAAAGGTCAAAACGGGCGTTTTATGGGTGTGCATAATTAAAACAGCAGCGTCATTGACCACGTCACTGGGTTATTTTATAGCCAGAACTGCTCGCAAAATTGTGGTAGCAAAAACTGACCACAAGAATAGCGAGCAGTTCATACCCTGGTCGATGTACTCGATTAATCTAATAAATAGCGGACATGATGTAGGATGCGTGCGGCCAGGGGGCGCAGTTTCCCAAAAAACGACCGCAAGTTTTGTTCGCTCGTTCAGACCTAGAGGCGTGAACAGACCGCAAACAGCGAACGGTTCATTTGAATAGCCACCCCTATTTTCAGGACGAGCGAGCGCTAATTGCGTCCGGCTCTGAATGAGGGCCTAAGTTCATTGTCATGGCAAAGAGGGACTTTGCAATTAATTGCAATTCATCTGATCACTCTTCATGACATTCTGGAGTATATGCAAATTCATCATAAAAACTGAAGCAGCAGACTTTGTGAAAACCAATACTTGTGTCATTCACAAAACTTTTGGCCATGGCTGTACTTGTTTACACAGTGGGCTACGGCTCAAGTCGTCACAGTGCTTGTATACACAGTAGGGTACAGCCAACAGAGTCACAATGCTTGTATACACAGTGGGGTACGACTAACAGAGTCACAGTACTTGTATACACAGTGGGGTATGGCCCAAGGAGTCACAGTGCTTGTATACATAGTGGGGTACGGCCAGCAGAGTCACGGTACTTGTATACAGTGCACAGTGGGGTACAGCACAAAATATATATTTTTTCTCTTTTAAACTTTTATTGCGTTAACTGATCACAGTACTTGTGTGCTATGAACATGCAGTGGGCAACGGCCCAAGGAGTCACAGTGTGGGGTACAGCCAGCTGAGTCAAAGTACTTGTATACACAGTGGGGTACTCTGGACACAGCACAGTTATTATATTAATATATATAGCAGAGTCAGCACAGGGAGGATGTATGATATATGATATATGAAATAAGGTCATAAATCCCTGTGGGAGATATACAACCATATTAAAAGCTGTGGGATGCTTAAGATGCTGAAATGCTCATGATTTAAGCATAAGATTTTATCACTGTAAGAGTGATCATTAGAGAGAGGAGCCACACATTGGATGTGGTAGGACAACAGTGGGTTCAATAATAGAAATAAAAGAACTCTATAATTGTCTCTAAAGAATCCTACTAGTCACGTGTAGTGATACAGAGTGAACTGTTCATTTATATTGTATGAGGAATACGGTGAAAACCGATTAATAATAATATCAATAGGAGAATTATTCTCCAATATATATCTTCTTGAACAGTGAAATGATACTCTCTACACACTGTTATATATGATATAATCTAGGCAGTGTGTGATACATAATATCAGAGGAAGCAATTATTCACCTTGTGGCAGTGGATATTGTCAAGCGTCTGTTTTGATATAAGAAATGACCAGAAATCAATGTCTATATAGTTATAAAGGGGCGATGTCCCTCATATTATCTAAATAAAATCTACACTTGATATAGATCATACATCAATCTCACGTGTGGATTATACCATTTAGGGGACATTATTTCCACCTATTTGAGTGTATATGTTAACCAGTGATTGATACTTACATCTGGACATCCAGTGGATCAGGAGCGCACGCATTTTATTAACACATTCATTTATATTACACACACTACCCCCCTTTTTAATATTTCGCTTTTTAGTCTTTAGATATTATATATCAAACCATTAAAAGTTATATTTTATGTATCATTTTTTGTTGAGTGCACTGCAATGGGCATTTCTTTCTTTTTCTATCAGTCCTTGATACTATACATTGTCCGCGGTAGCACCCCCACTTTTCCAAATGAGAGAAAGTGATTTTTGTGGGGTATATGATAATTAAAAATATAAGGGCATATTTGGTGTCTGGTGCAACTGGTTATTCTATTTGAAGTCAGCACAATATTCAGCATCGTATTCCCTATACACACTGGCTACAGAACAGCCCTTTGGACACAGCACAGTTGTTAAATTAATATATTAAATATAATAATATATAGTAGAGTCAGCACAGCAAACAGCAGTGTGCCTCCTATACACACTGGCTCAGCATAGCCCCATGTAAGACTCTGGACACAGCAGCACAGTAAATTAATTATATATTATTAAATAATAATATATGCAGAGTCAGCGCAGCAAACAGCAGCGTGCCCCCTATACACACTGGCTATAGCACAGCCCCTTGTGAGACTCTGGATACAGCAGAACAGTTGTTAAATGTTATATG
Organism: Taudactylus pleione; assembly: GCA_031769625.1. Classification (NCBI taxonomy): domain Eukaryota; kingdom Metazoa; phylum Chordata; class Amphibia; order Anura; family Myobatrachidae; genus Taudactylus; species Taudactylus pleione. Next base: position 7,931,707 of record JAUIMM010000113.1, read on the forward strand.
CAGAGTCAGCGCAGCAAACAGTAGCGTGCCTCCTATACACAGCCCGCCTGAAGTTTAATACAGCCCTGAACACAGCATAGTACGCGCAGCATACAGCAGCGTGCAGTGAAAAGGCGCCGAGCTGCGGACGTGCCGCCTTATATAGAGTCCAAGTCCCGCAAGAATCCATCCCGGGAAGTTGACGTTCAGCCTCGGCTGGGGATCTGAGTCTGGCGGGAACACCTGAGTCTAGGCTCGGGTAAGCTCGGATTCCCTCTGTTCGGAGCTCATCTCTGCTTGGATGTACTAATGTTCGCATGCAGGGATAGAGCTTGCGATAAAGCTCTGTCCCAAGGAACCCTCTTCACACACTGCTTAGTGTTTTTTTTCCCAAAAAAAATACAGTGACAAGATGTATGTGCATGCACCATCACCACCGACTACCACTACCAAGTTACAGAGCCCTAGGCTAGATACTAGTACCCCACCCCACCCATCTTCCTTATCCATCAGTTACACACATTTGCAAATATATAATGATAAGTCATCTGCCAAGTCCTGCTAGTAGAGTGGACTGAACTGTACACCATGAGAGTCCCTATATTGGGTCACATAGTTTATGTGTTTTTAATGTGAGACTAATCCTGAGGCACATTAGGAGCCCCCAAAATTGCAATCAAACAACCAGCATTCCCTGCTGGCTACTGATCCCAAACCTTACATGGCTCACGAACAATACAGAAAAGGAAGTTGCTCGTTTAATACATACTGTACTTTCACGGATGGTGCCAGTGAGGTGAGTGTAATATTGAAGAGAGAGACTCAGAGAAATGTCTGAGCTCACTGCTGTGATTTGCAGAAATCTTAGTACAGGGACTCTCATTGGTTTCAGTTAGGAGAAGGGCTGTAAAGTGGTGAGTGGCTTATCATATACAGTATATGCAGTATATTCATCCCTTGCTGAACATGGTACTGAACATGGTGCTGAACATGGTGGCTCTATTATGGTAAAATAAAGTCCTGCTAGTCATCATAAAAAGTCATACCACTTTGCTGCACCATTTGCATAAATAGATTTTAATACATTTCTTAACATTATTACTATCTCTCTCGATGTGTTTTGTTGGGGATGTAGTCAGGATCTCGGCAGACAGGATGCCGACAGTCTAATACTGATGCCAGAATGATCCCCACTCTAGAATCCTGAACGCTGGCATCCCGAAGGTAAGTATCGGGGGTTAGGGTTAGGCACTAGGGGTTAGGGTTAGGCACTAGGGGGAGGGTTAGGTTTAGGGTGTGGGAAGGGGGAAGTTAGGTTTAAGCACTAGGGGGGAGGGTTTAGGGTTAGGGGTAAGGTTTAGGTGTAGGGAACTTACCTTCCAGTGTGGGGATTGTGCCTGTCGGGATGCAGCTGTCAGGATTCTGACACCCGGCATCCCGACAGCCGGGATCTCATACACAGCCCGTTTTGTTGTAGCATAGAGAAACCAAATAATTGCTATAAGATTGAGGTAGTTTAAAAAAAATTGTGTTTTCAACACCGTTAAAAACACCCCAAAAAATATATCATATTGTAATTATATTGTATGCAGAGTCATATCACATTTTACCTAGGAATCTGCAAAAGTTTGGGACACTACGCTGGTATTTTATATTTGTGAATTACAAGGTATCAGTTGCCCCCTTTCCTCTCTCACTGTGTGTAATAATAACTTACATACTGTTTAACTGTTGGAATTTAACTGTAAAATCAAACTTACTTATATTATTCAGTAATAATGGATCAGTCTGTGGGTCAGGATGATCATTCTAGTACTAGCAGCACTGCCACTAGTAGTAATACATACGTCTCAACTTCCCAATTTTAGCAGGATAGTCTCGCTTTCTGGACACTGGCCTGCCATCCCACCTGTGGGCCACAGTGTCCTGCGGTGGAGTGGAGGTTGAGTGCAGAGGTAATTGAAATCCCGACAGCTGGGATGCAGACACTCACAATGCAGGGGCCAAAATCCTGACATAAGTCAGAATCCTGGCGCTGGCATCCTGACGGTAAGTAGTGGGGTTAGGGGGAGTGTTAGGGTTAGTCACTAGGGGGAGGGTTAGTGTTAGGCACTAGGGAGGGAGGGTTAGGTTTAGGCACTAGGGGGAGAGGTTAGATTTAAGGTGCAGGGAGGGAGGGTACGGGTAGGGTTAGGGTTACCAACAGGTGTTGGTATCCCCACCTTGTCGGGTTGTCGTTATCGAAATTGTGACCACTTGGATCTAGGGATGTGCGCCGAACCCTGTGTTTGGTTTTGTGTTTGGATCTGTATCTCCTCTTGTTTTGGATCTGGATTTGGCAAACCCACCCCTTGTGTGTTTTGGTTTTGAATCTGTATTTTTTTTTTTTTAATTTATAAAAACTCATCATTTGTTTTTTTTTTGTTCCTACATTATTATTTACCTCAATAACATTAATTTCCACTCATTTCCAGTCAATTTTGACCACCTCACAGCTCACAATATTGGTTTCATCCAGTTTAAGCTCAAAATTTGCACCAAGCTAGCTGGCTGACTAGGCTAAACGGCAGCAGTGGGTGGCACAAACACGTGGCAGTTCAACTTCCAACATGGCACATAAGAAAACATATGTTTTTCATTAATCAAGAGGCCTGAGGGAGTTGGAGTATGTATGTAGTTGAAGGCAGGGAGAGGAGGGGTTGATTGGTAGTAAATTTAATTACATTTTTAGATTCCGAAGCAAATTTATGAGGGAGGAGGGGAGAGCATGGGTGAACAATATGTACCATGTTTTGCTCACAAAATCAACTTGGTGGTTCAGAATATTTTTTTTAAATTAAAGGCATGCAGGAGATGCTGTCTGTGGCCATAAATATTTCTGGACATTTTTGGCATTCAGCAACTGCATGTCAAAGATTGCAGCAGCAGTTCAACTTCCAACATGGCACATCAGGAAACAAATGTTTTTATTATTCAAGAGGCCTGGGGGAGTGTGTATGTATGTAGTTGAAGGCAGGGAAAGGAATATTTAAATAGTAGTAAATTTAATTTAATTTTTTGAAGCAAATTTATGAGGGAGGTGGGGAGAGGAGGAGGGAAGGCATTTAGAAAAAATAATTAAATCATTCACATCAGTCCTTGCCCCAGAAGACTCCTTGAGCGCTATGCCTGCTGTTACTGCTGGGAGTAGATTTTCATCCCAAAAGGGGACCAGGAAGACTACTAGTAGTACTTTAAAAAACAATTGACTGTTACAATTGACAGGGAATAAATCCCTGCAGCTACGTGCAGTCCTGCTTGGGGATATGTTGTATTCCTTTATTGAAGTGTTTGGTCAGGACACCAGATGGAATGGTGGTAATTGGATTTCAATAGACCAGAGAGAACCAAAATCTGTTGAGGGCGTAAAAGGTCTGCCTACAGATGACTTGACAATTGTTGTCAGGATTAGAGTAGAAATAATTCCACACATAAGAAGTGGATTTTTTTGTCTTGTACCCAGGCATGAAAATGGGCTTTTCCTTATTATGGGCAATACCTGTTTCTTTCACTAGTGTCTGATTTACACAAACAACATCCTCATCCACAACATCCTTATTAGCGTCATCTACCCAAATATCCTGCTCATCCTGGTGCACTTCCATGGAAGCATCCTCAATTTCTATGTCAGCATGTTCACTTTGCTTACATCATCATGAGAGGCTGAACCACCAGTCATAAATAAAGGCCAAGGCCTTAGCCTTTCATTGCCACTTCATGTGAAGAAAGGCATATTGTCAATTTGATGTCTTTCTGCAGCTAACTTTCCCTTTGATGTTTTTTTCTTTTCCACTGTAAAAGATTGGTTCTTGATTTTAGATGCCCTGACTTAAGCCCTGTATGCCCTTGGGCATCAGCTTTAGTAGATGATGTAGACTGACTAGTATTGTCATGACTCATGGCACTGGCAGCAGCTCCAGCACTAGTATGTGGTTCCTGCTCTCCTCTCAACTGATCGTTCTCCATATCAACAAACACGAATGAAGTGGGGTACAGTACAGATGTCAATTTGTAACTATTTTAAATATTACACTGCGATATCAATGACCTACAGTGTCACAAGTTTTTTTTATGAATAAGAAAAGAATAACACACTGTGCTGCCACTTAGTGTCACAAAATTATTTATGAATAAGACTAACACACTGCGATACAACTTATAGTGTCACAAGATTATTTATGAATAAGAATAACACACTGCGATACCACTTACAGTGATGTCATTATGTTTTATATATAACGCATGTTATTTAGCATTTTGTTATGGTCTTGCAGTCGGCATGTAGACTAATCATTTATTCTCGACTGAGGAAAGAAGTGGAAAGTTGAATTTTAGACTGCGCTACCACTTACAGTGTCACAATATTTTTTATGAATATGAATAACACACCACGATATGACTTAGAGTGTCACAATAAGTGGACAATAAACTGCTGTCTGGCCGGCATTGTCACCAAACAATAATAGCGCAGCTAAGTTGCACTTTTTCTTTTACACTGGGGAAGAGCACCCCTGACCTTGATGAACAACACAGACAGCACCCCTTTTTTATGGACAACAAAGCACCCCTGCCGAGTGCGGGCAGACCACCTGCAGAGTCACAAATATGTGGATGATAAACTGCGGCAGTGTCACCGAACAATAATAGCGCAGCTAAGTTGCTAATGCACACTCACAAAAAAAAGCATTTTCATTTTTTTTACACTGGGGAAGAGCGCCCCAGAATGAGGCAGCAGCCCCTTGATGAACAACACAGACAGCACCCCTTACTTATGGACAACAAAGCACCCCTGCCGAGTGCGGACAGACCACCTGCAGTGCAGAGTCACAAATACGTGGATGATAAACTGCGGCAGTGTTACCGAACAATAATAGCGCAGCTAAGTTGCTAACGCACACACACAAAAAAAATATCTTTTTTTTTGTGGATTGATATTAATTTATTTTCACTTTTATTTTTTTTACACTGGGGAAGAGCACCCCTGAATGAGGCAGCAGCCCATTGATGAACAATACAGACAGCACCCCTTCTTTATGGACAACAAAGCACCCTTGCCAAGTGCGGACAGACCACCTGCAGAGTCACAATTATGTGGAGGATAAACTGCGGCAGTGTCACTGAACAATATTAGCGCAGCTAAGTTGTTAACGCACACACACAAATAAAAAAGAAAGAAAGAAAAAAAGTGCTTTTATTTATTTTTACACTGGGGAAGAGCACCCCTAATTGACGAGTATCCCCCCTGGACAACACAGCACCCCTCTATGGACTACAGCCCTAGCCTGATGGATAGGACAACAACACAGCAGCTGCAGCACCCACTGGAGAAAGCCCCCTTTATATATGCAGCCTAAGCCCCATTATGGACAACACAGCAGCAGCCTTCAGCCCAAGACCCTGACTGGACACACACACTGACAGTGATTGACCACATGTCTGCTAGCCTCCTTCTCCACAGCCGGAGTGAAAATGGCGCTGATCGCGGGGACCTTTATATAATGCAAAACCCGCAAGAATCCGACAACTTTAGGATGACCTTTTTCCTCGTTTTGAGATCCGAGTCACGCGGGAAACCTCGAGCCGTGTTCGGATCTCGGTCCAAATCTCAAAGTTCGGGTGGGTCCGGTTCTCGGAGAACCGGACCCGCTCATCTCTACGTAGATCCCAAGTGCCGGTATCCCATACCCAACCAGTTAAGAGGCCTCCTCCACTTAGATAGATGCCCCCAGTGTGGTGAAGATGGGGCGTGGCTGGCAGGTACAAAATTCCCATGAAGCTATTCCCCCTTTTCAGGTGAATGCAGCTATGTTGCCCACCATGGTCCCGATATCAAATTCCAAGAAGTTGAAAGGTATGGTACTACTACCAGTAATTCATTGTCTTCTACAAGTTGAAACAAAGTTCATGAGGGAAAAGAAAGTTTAAGTGAGGCCAGTCACATAAATCTTCTTCAATATCACAGGAAACATCAGTTCGTGGTGATGTGACTGGCAGCGGAAATATTGTTGATGATGAATGTAGTGATTTGGCCAAAAGAAGAAAATTAGCTAACATTCCATACACCACCGTAGTGGCAAAGAAAGGCTCAGACCATTGCCACTTTTTGCTCAACATAGTACTACTACTAGTAGAAACAAGCCCAGGTCAAAAGTGAGTGACCAACACAGTCATGCATCTCCTGCAACATTCTAAGCACTAGCTTCTCACTCTAAGGGGTATATTTACGAAAGGTAAATTTTGATAAATTTAAAATCAATCAAAACCGATCAACATCGATGTTGTATTTCTGGGGCTAAATCACACATTTACAAATACTTAAAAAAATAAATAAAAATTGTCTGTTAGGGTATGTGTAATTTAAAATTGATGTTGATTGATTGTGATTGATTTTAAGTTGTTCAAAATCTATTAAAATCGACCTTTAATAAATATACCCCTAAGTGTAGTAATAGTAGTGCGACTGGTGTCACCTACAAAACAGATATATCCATGAAAATAATAGCACTGAGGACAAAGAACAATATTTATTTATCATGCAGTGAAAAGTGTGGAGAAGTAAACCAGTGGAGAAATTGCCCATAGCAACCAATCAGCTGCTACCTATTATTTTATAGACTGTACTTGATAAATGCTACTTCAAAGCTGATTGGTTGCTATGGGCAACTTCTCCACTGGTTTACTTCTCCACACTTTTCACTGCTTGATAAATAGACCCCAAAATGAGTGTTCACAGAAGAACCCAGAGGAGAATCCAAATATATACGGCCTGGTGACAGGGGGGACAAAGGGGATACCCATACTTGGCCCCATGGATCAGAGGGTCCCCAAGGATTAGGGACAGAAAAAAATGGGGAAGCAGCACCTATTGAAACTTTTCAGTCAGGCAATCATCAGGGCAGCCATCCTACTTCTGGTTCCTCGGGTGCCGGCTTCATCTCCTCTGCTGGGTCTTAAAGTCCTCTTCATTCAGCAGTGCAGCAAGCAGTGGCAGTAATCTCCTTCTGACAGCAGGGTCTTCCTCACAGGCTGACATGGCTCCTGTTCTCAGGGGATAGCAGAGGACGTCCTTTTCAGCAGTTCCGTTGACGACATCCAGAGGTCCCGGACTCTCCTCCTCTCTCCGGCAGGTAGTGCAATGATCCAATGAGGGGTCCTCAGGCTCTCCCAATGGTTCCTGGTGGCATTTCAGTTGGCGGGTCCTCTTCTCTCACCGTGTCCCAGCAGCAGCAGTCACAAGTCAGGAACACTTGATCTAGCCGCAGCAGTAGCCTCCGCATCGGGACCAGGGAGTGACTCTCTGCAATGGGCACTGCAGGGATTTTGACCCACTAATCCTCTCCTCGATGCAGGGCCCAGCGGCACTTCCTACTTCTTATGACAGTACAATAATCCCTTCCGCAGGCACACCACCCTGCAGCCCTTCAGCGGGGCCCTCTTATACTCCTTGTCCCAACTACTGGCCTCTGACTTTCCAGTTCTCCTATATCATTGGTCAGGGGCCCCCAGTATAAACCCACCCCTTGGGCTCTCTTCCCCACAACCCAGGGCAACCAATCAAAAGGGTCAATTTTAAACTAGGGATAAGTGGGTTCGGTTCTCTGAGAACAGAACCCACCGAACTAAGGGGATCTGGGACAGATCTGAGTCGGATCAAGTTTTCCCACCTGACTCGGATCTGAAAACAAGGCAAAACATCATCATCCCGCTGTTGGATTCTCGTGGGTTTTGGTTTCTATAAAGGTCCTGCAATCACTGCCATTTTTCATTCCGGCTGTGGAGAGTGAAGAGGGAGGGAGCTGGGAGCTGTGCTGTGCTGCTGTGCATAGGGCTAGCTACAGTTGTGTTGCTTAATGTCCATAGGAGCTGGCTTTTGTCCATATAGGGGCTGTCTGGCTGTTGTTGTGACTGAGGTTGTCCTGTCCATCCATAGGGGCTGGCTGTCTGTTGTCCATATATAGGGGCTGGCTGCCTGGTGTCCTGTCTATAGGGGCTGGCTGTTGTCCATAGGGGCTGGCTGTTCTGCTATGTTGTCCAGGGGGTGCACTGTCGATAAGGGGTGCTCTTCACCCCAGTGTGAAAAAAAATTGAAATATAAAATTGTGTGCATGCTAGCCACAGCTGTCATCAACATAGGTGCGCTGGGGTGTTGTGCTGCTGTTTGTCAAGGGGCTGCTGCCTCTTTCAGGGGTGCTCTTCACCCACCCCCAGTGTGAAAATAAATAAATAAATAAATTTTGTGTGCATGTTAGCCACACCTGTCATCAACATAGTGTGAAAAAAACAAACTAGTTTTTTGTGTGCATGTTAGCCACACTTGTCATCAATGTAGGTGCACAGGGGTTTTATGCCGCTGTCTGTCAAGGGGCTGCTGCCTCTTTCAGGGGTGCTCCTCACCCACCCCAGTGTGAAAAAAACACAAAAATGTTTTCTGTGTGCATGTTAGCTACACCTGTCATCAATGTAGGTGCGCAGGGGTGCTGTGCTGCCTGTGTCATTTATAAAGAGGCTGCTGCCTCGTTCGGGTGCTCTCCCTCCCAAGTGCCCCCCCAAAATTTTTTAAATCAATCAATCATTTTTTGTGTGTGTCAGGCGTGCTGCCTGTGTCATTTATTAAGAGGCTGCTGCCTCTTTCGGGTGCTCTCCATCCCTGGTGTCCCCAAACACTTAATTCAATCAATCAATCCTTTTTTTGTGTGTGTCAGGGGTGCTGCCTGTGTCATTTATTAAGAGGCTGCTGCCTTGTTCAGGTGCTCTCTCTTCCAAGTGCCCCCCAAAAATTAATTCAGTCAATCAATCTGTTTTGTGTGTGTGTCCATGTGCGTTAGCCATGGCATCACAAAACGCCTCTGCTGAGATTTGCATAAACATTTTCAAAGGTGAAATTAGAGGATATGGTTAAAAAAATGGAATAAAGCAGCTAAAACTGCGTTCTCTGATTATAGTGTCCCTACTCCCAGTCCCTACCCATGGCCCCTCTACCTGAATTTTAGCGAGGCAGAGGGGCGACTCCATGCAACCATATTCCAGAGTGCAGCTGCTCCTCCTGTAGCCCAAGTCAGAAGATGTGTGGGGGGTGTGGTGATGACATGGACTAAGATGGAGCTCACATCCACTAAAGTGGACAATGAATCCCCAATCTAACAGGGAGCACAGCTGTAAATTATACACAACACAGGATGGGATGACGATATAGGCTTGGGTGATGGTATAATCTGGGGTGATCTATACATCATCCTCTTCACACAATATTAATTTGTCCCCGCTGGAATCCACCATTACAAGTGCCTCTGTAATTTTTGCATGTAATTGATGGTAAAGGTATTTTTGTAGAATTTGTAGTTAATTTTGATAGTCATCATCTTTTCCACATTTTGGGGAAATAGTCTCAGGGCAATCACTGACATGGTTCCCGGTTGTGCTGAAAACTGTTGCTGAGCACACACTGGAAGGTGAGCAGCTCAGGTAAAGCAAAGGCAGCTTTGTGTAAGGGCCTCTAAATTGCCTCTTTTTCCTGCCAGTAGTTATTTACATCTCTTCATATCTGTGTCTGTTGGGAAGAATAAACAATGTCTTCATCCCTTCTGGGATGAAAATCCACTCCCAGCAGCAGGCATGGCACTCAAGACACAACATAAGACTTAAACCTTGAATCTTAAATGTTGCATTTGCTACTCTGTTCCATTTGTCCACAATATCTGCTCCAGTTAAGTGGACAGTGGGTACAATGGCAGTTATTGAAGCTTGTACACACTAGCTATTGAGTACTTAAGCTGTCTACCCTCCAGTGGGGGTGATTCAATTTTTTTTAAGGCGTGTTAATTAATGAGAGCCCAGTGTTGCAATTAAATTGTTCTGGGTGCTCATTAATTATCGCCCTCTTCACTCTGGGTTTAGCCATGAAAAACAGCTAAACCCATCTAAAGTTCTGGTTAGGGGCCGCTAACTGCGGTTAGTGTTCCCTAACCAGGGTTTTTTTCACACATTTCTGCTCGCACCCTCCTGAGGGTGTGAGCAGAAATGCTGTCGCCGGCGGCTATCACGCCCTGACGGAGCAACAATTGAATTGCACCATTGACGTCTTAGAAAAAAAGCCACCGGCAAAACAATTGAATTCCCCCCACTGTGTACACTGAACAAGAGTTTAGCACAGCAGGCTACATTGTACTAGAGTGCCACTCCTACATGGAATATTTATGAATTGATATATATTATATTATGCAGATAATTTTTGGTTATTTTTATCAGTCCCAGCCAAAAAAATCATATATTTCATACAGCTAAGTAAGGAAGGCTGCTACTAGCACCAGCCTGGACCACCAATGGGTGATCTTTAGAGAATCACAATGTGTTAATTATGATTACTGGTCATGGTGGCCCGAGAGGTGCAACGGGGTCAGGAGTGGGGCATGTGTTATTTTGCCATGTTGCAGACTGTCAGCCCAAATAAGTCACAGATGTCAGGGTCTAATAGTAGTAATAATTCTACAATAATCAATTGCCTCTGCCTTAATTATTGATTTGTAATAATTTTTTAATCAATTTTTTCCAATACAAAATATATTAGTCAGAACTGTATGGTACACCTCACCTCACCACAACCAGCATCTTAACTAGCATTCCGGCTGCCTGGTCCCAGCCCTGCCTCTTTGCATATGATGTCATGATGTCCCACAAAGGGAGCGGGGCCCCACTGGCACCCAGAACTCCAGCAGCAGTGCACAGCAAAGTGTCTTCAAAACTCTTTGGGCATCAACAGGGCAAAGTGCCTGCCTGTAGCACCCAACTGCACCCTGCAAGCCAGAAGCAAGGGCCATGGGGTGGTGATGGTTCCGCCCACTGAGCCTCTGCACTCTTGCGGTGGTGCCAGTCGAACATAGCTAGTTACGGCTCTGACCTCAACTACCGACATCTACAGAGGCCAGTATACTCTGCAATGAGAGTCTCCTTCAAAATGAAATTAATTATATATATATATATATTTATTTTATAATTAAAATATTTTATCTTAAGTTTTTATTTATCTATTTCAGCAATTTAAAAATTCGGGCTGAAGCTCTACTTCCATCTCCATATTATAAAAATCCATTTTATATATGGCCCCTACATATTTTATTTGTACTCTTTATTCTTATTTCTTCTATTCTACTCATCATCAATAAAATCAACTATTCTTACTCTTAGTTATTATTTTATTCTAACAAGTGCCATCATGCAGGGACAGGCTTGCTGGGATCTGTAGTCTCTATGTAAAGAACAATATTATTAACTATTTAATTACACCCTCATGTCCAGGGGGTGCATGGAAGAGACCAGGGCACAGTTGAGGGAACACTATATTTTGGGAGGGTCTCAACTTACCAAGGGAGTCCTGGACTGACCAGTTTGGGGCTGTTTACCATTATGGTCCAAGCTGTGTGCCTCACTACTATAGTGTTATCCCCCTGGCTGGTTCAGCCTGGTGCTGGCTATTGCAAAATAGGGCGAACTGCACACCATTTTCCCCCCTATTTCCAATATCAGAGCAGCTCCAAGCTCATTACTTATTTTTTATCTGCCTACTTAGTTAATATACAATATATATATATATATATATATATATATATATATATACAGTATATGTATATATACTGTATATATTATATATATATATATTTATATATATAAATATATATATTAGTCTCTCTAATCCTAATGTGTATGATATAACATGATCAGAATCCAATACTGCCCCTACTGTAACACCACCTCCAGCAGCACACTGGCAACAAATGAAAAGCTGCCCACAGGGCGCAGTAAGGGTAATGCCTGCCCAACTCTGAGTAGTGGGGAGATCTGTGGAAATTTTGCTATTGGGCCCCCATATGCTATGCCCTTAGTTGTATACAGTAGTTTATTAAACTGATATCAAGTCTGCCACTGCTGTGTCATACTGTAGATGTGCTACTGTGTATTGTTTTAAACTACCATTTGTTTGCACTACTGCTCTGTCTCTTAGGCTAGCCAGCCAGCTTGTTGCAGGTTTAGGCCAAAGTGGGTGAAAACAATATAGATGGTCAACATTGAATGGAAATTAATTTTATTGATGTTCATAAACCAAAACCAAAATATTTTAGGGTAGTATTACAAAAGCCCAAAACACAATGAATATTTAGAACCAAAACACTGGGGTCTGCGCACATCTCTTTTTTTTGTGATGCGGCTCTATTGCTGAGTTTAGATAGCCAGCTCACTACAGCTTTTGGACAATATTGATGAAAAATGTCAGTATTCGAAAGTTTTGACGTGTTAATTTATAAATTTGACTCTAAATGACTATACATGAGCACTAATGATATTAATAGTAATGTAGGTACTAAAAAAAACAACAAATTACATGATTTTACCTGTTTTGACTATTTTTTATGAAATCCAAAACCAATACCAAAACTAAAACACACAAGGAATTTTGGGCAAAGCCAGTACCAAAGCCAAAACATGAAAATGGTTTTAGAGCCAAAATCAATACCAAAACTCAGGAATACGTGCACATCTTTAGTGCAATTACTCAAAAGTAACAGCACTATACAACAAAGTCACCAACAAGCAGCAATTTGAATCAAGGCATAAAAAATATAAAGTCTAAGAAAAACCAAGTGCCACCATTTTGCAAATAATTTTCTCAATATTGGTATTTTTTTATGTTAGAAAATGTACATTCCATTTCAATTTTACTCAATCCATACAACTAAAAGCTAATATTTTTAAAATCTGTATAACAGGCATTTTAATCTCTGCAGGGATACTGGCAATATGTTTATGTTTACTTTTATTTAAAAATAATGGTTATTTTTGATTGCAAAACTTTTTGGAGTTTGATTATATATTTATAACTATATCGGTCAATATAATCAATATTAAAATCTATTTACAGACAATTCATTTATAATTTATGTGCATTCGATAGGGACACAAATATTCAACAACAATTTACAACAGTAAAGTGGTGAATTTTTTCAATGTAATATAATTAAAAATGTGTGCAATAAAAAACAGGTACCTATGTACTATAGATATGTTTAGGAATTGTGATAACATTCATCTAGCAGATTTTTTGTATTGTGTCTTTTCAATTCAATGTAAATAGTAAACGTCCATTTTTTGTATAACAATAAATTTTAAACCGGATGGATCTTTATTATGTTTTTCTGAAAAATGTTGGGGCACACTATGTGTTTTTAACCCTCTCTTTATGTTATATATATGCTCAGCAATTCTGGTTTTTATATATATATATATATATATATATATATCATAAAGAGAGGGTTGAAAACACATAGTGTGTCCCAACATTTTTCAGAAAAACATTATAAAGATCCATCGGGTTTAAAATTTATTGGTATACAAAAAATCATGTCTCATTGGAGAGGAGGAAACAGTTGACACATTAAAAAGAAATGAAACTAAAAGGATCTACTTTCTGAAAACACTTCATCCGCAAGGGCTTAATGCAGATATAGAACTTAATGTTTTTTCTTTAAAAATTACAATCTATCTGTTTTTGATACCTAATAGTAATCCTGACCTTTAACTATTTTTATTATTATGTGTTTCCTGTTGTCCTGTTGTGTTTTGTGATGTTCTTCCACTGAACCATATGTTTTATACTAATCATGAGGTTACTGACAATTTCGGCCATTTTAGCTATGACCACTTTGGTCTTTTTAGCAATTTTTCAATAAAGTTTTTTCCAATATAAGGAAGTAATGAGTGACCAGATCCTTGAAAAAGTACCACGGCAGGTACGAAACGCGTTGGACCCACTATCTGGGCGGAGGAAGAGGAGCGGAGCTTCTGCTGACTGACTCGCGGACCCGCTGACATCCCTTTGTGCTGCTACGCACATCTGCCGCGGCCACCCCACCAACATATTGCACGCCTTCCGGCTTTGCACCGGCAGGAAAAGCACACGCTGCCAGTGCTCAAGATTGGAGTTACAGGTAGGGACAGTTAGTTCGCTCTGGACTTCGTTATACCATTGTGCACTTGCCTGGACCTGCTTCTAACGTCCCCAAAAAAGTGTAAACATTACTTATGTGTTCAGTGGTGTGTATTGTTCATTTGTTTATATGTTTGTCCGTATATTTGTTTGTCCACCTGTTCTTTTATTAGCGCTCGTTCCATATGTTCTAAATTTCAGGTGCTTTATTTGTATATGAGATATTTTCAGATATGCCAAATATATAATGCTAATCAAGGGAATTACTGTATACTAATCAAAGAAAACACTTGTAAATGAATATCATCAAGATCATGTCAGTAAAGTATCTAGAGTCAGAATTGAGATAGGGTTTATGTAAATGTGCAGATTTAATCTTGTTTCTCAAAATATAACATTATCCAGGGGCAAACGCGGGAATTCTAGAGGGGGGTTTACAAATGCTTAATTTCTGTGCAGAGCAAATAAAATAAATAATAGAAATGTACAAGATATTTAAATTTAATAACATATGTTGAATTAAAAAGAGGCATAAAAAGTTGTAGATTAATGTAAAAAATAAATCCATGTTGTAAAACTCTACTAATCCATACTTATATTCTATGAAAATAATGCTGGGAACGCATTTAGATGACGGTTCGGTCAACAGAGCGATCCACTGTCAGAGCGGCCGATTGGTAAGCTATACACACTCACCAATCGGCTACTGTATATGTCTGTGCTGACATCAATTTGCCTGCCCAGTTGTTATGTCAGTGTCGCAGTCCCTGCAACCAGTGTACAGGAGGACACCAGGTCAGATATATCTACATTGTCTGTGCGGCAGATCTGACCTGATATGTAATTCACAGACATATCAGGTGTACACACCCATGATGCACTCATGATATACAGTATTTGTCATCAATAAAATAATTGATATATTGCCAAGTGTGTACCCAGCATTTACAGTTACTCACCCAGTGCTTCACCTCACTGTCTGCAGCCAAGAAACGACAGAGGAGCACAGACCCTCAGACTCTCAAGACCCGGCACAAGTGTCCCCTTTGTACGCCACTGTTGCGGGGCCTAACAGTCCCTCTCTGTTAGTCCCACATTGGTGCTGCAGAACAACTCTCCGGTAAAATGGTGAAGCAGCCATTTTCCCAGAGATTTGTAAATGTGCAATAGAGAAGTCACTAAGACCAGGGTGTGGGTGCCATTTTCCTGAAGACCTGTGCACAATGCCAGAGTCTACTGCACCAGAGAGAGGAGGAGGAGGCCTGCATGGAGTCTGCACATGGGCAGCATGATGTTTGCAAGAAGGTTTTAAGAAGATTTTAGGGAGCCTGGAACTGATTCAGAGTTGAGGGCAAAGCAGAGAAAATTAGCAACTTTACACCTTGGAACACTGACATTGTTCTACAGTTAGGGCAGATGTACAATAAGCAAAGACATTTAGACATCATACTGTAGCTTAAAATAAAGCAGCCAGTATCCAAAAAATAAAACAAATGTATTTGCACCCCTTGAATTGCAAAATAGTTTGCGCAGGTGCAAAGTTACTCATTTTTTTTTAAATTTGCTCCCAACTCTAAAACAGCCCAAATAATGAGTTTATGAGAAATTTCTGCAGACATGACTTCCTGAGGAGTTGTCTGAGTTATATAGGAGTCTATTTAGTATAAGGTTTTAGATCCGATAATTAGGGAGCCTTTCCATGAAGAAAAGTGACCTCTAATGTGATCACGTCACTTCTTCTTCGGGACCCTGGCGCACTACTGTGCATGCGTGGCATCAGACTGCACATAAGTTAGTGTCCATTATCAGAGGGGTCTTATGGATCCCTCTCTCAGTAAATTGTGCAATCTGTAACCCATAATCTACTTGGTAAATAACACAATATACAGTAGTAGCCCCCATAGAAACCTATGGAGACTGCTATTATGAGCAGTAACAGTGGAACCAAAGGAGATATCTTCAATATCTACTGCGATACACCCTAACTGACATCCTTGGGATGCTTAAATGTTGCAAGTATCCCTCAAAAATGCTCAATTAGTTGAATAAATATTCCCCATAGACATAAAAGAAAAAAAAGTGCACTGAATTGAAAGAGAAGTCGAATCTTGGAAGAAAAAAAGTTCTTTGAAAGATCTCAATGAAGTCCTACATCAAAGATTCAATAATTATAAAATTTCCAACACGTTCCATTGTATTATTTACTTATTTATGACTAATTCTAATTCATGGTTTTAATCTATTGTTTTATCCATTAATAGGTAACACGGTGGCACAATGGTTTGCAATGCAGCTTCATAGTGGCTGGGTCATAGCTCTATTCCATCCAGGGACCTATCTGTTTTGAGCTTATACTGTATGTTCTCTTCATGTTTACATAGATTGATTGCCTCTGGGTTCTCCAGGTTTACTGCCACAGTCCAAAAACATACTGGTAATATAATTGGCTTCTCACAAAAATTGGACCCTGGTGCATGTTTATGTGGTTCAGAATTAGTAATATGGTGGTGCATCTTCAGTTCATTCCCTTCTATCACCAGCTCTGGAATTTTTTTAAAAAACAACATTACAAATTTTTTTATTATTCAATAACCTAAATTTATATTTCAGTTTTCATTTCATTATTTTCTTTAACCAGACACAATATATCTATTTAACATTTTTAACTTAAGCACGTAAAATTAAGTATGCACTGAACTTAAAGATATGCAGATACCGGAAACCATAACATTGATAATTGTTTAAGGTTAGTAAATATAAATTGGAGAGATAGTCCCCTAACCAATCATATAATGCAACGATGACTTTGTGCAATTATATAGACATACATTTATTTGAAAAAGTATAAGACGCTTGTAGGGTGCTGTTATTGGTTCATCAACCAACTTGTTATAATAACATTATGTTGATGTAGTTGCACGCTATATTTGTCAGTTGCTGTAATTTGGAAGAAATAAAGCTTCATGCTAGATTTAATTGACGTTTCAAGTTTATTGCAGTTGCAGTCGCAGCAGTTATACTATATGTATAATTGGGTGTGTCTAATGCTGGGTACACACTAGACGATATGTTGTGTGATCTCACAGATCAGTGCGACATATTGGGTACATTGTCTAGTGTGTACCCATGATATGCACTCTCCCTGGTGTTGTGCACTGTTGCTATTTCATCCTGCAAAATATGTACATATTTCTTGCTGCTATTATACTCTGCAAAACACACACTGATTAATATATTGCTATTCCATTCTGCATTATATGTTATTCTGCAATTCCATACCGTCAACTGTATGCATACCTGAGTTTATTGCTATATCATCTTGCAATATATCTGTTGTTTGGGATTGCCACTATTTTATGTAGTTATGTTTATATTCAATCATATTCTGTTATAGTCTGCAGTGCACGCTACTGTGTGGTAATTACCCTGCAATATTATTATTTAGTATTGCTGATACTGGTTAATATTACCTTTTTACTACTACTGCAGTTTTACCTTGCAAACTCCCACTGTTTGTATAAGCCCCTACTGTGCAAAGGTTAAGACCTGGCGGCATCCCGTGTACCAGTGAGTGCGTCATACTCAATGGGTCAACAACGGGCGGTTGTTATAGGCAGAAGCCCTCCCTAGAGTGACTCTAGGGGACTTATGCAAATACAGAGGAGATTCATTACACACAGATTTAGATATGTTCAGCCAATCAGATGCAGATATTGCAAACTATCATCATCATCTCACAACTTACACCAGTTTTCCAGTAAACACAAGTCTTCCTCCTTTAAGGAGGAACAGTTGCACCTGTTAGATCACAATTCTGGTACACATTTTGCTTCCAGAAACCCTTACTATATTATGGTTGCATCTACACATCCACCCATGCAGCCGAGTTGCAAAAGATGTGCATTTTTACAGAGACGTGCATGTGCAATAATGAAAAAGAGCAAGTTGCGGGGTAAAAAAGAAAGCAGCAAATTCCGTTTACATCCAATGCTAAATGAGGTCAACTATAAAGAAGAAACAATATTCCTATCACTGTTTGAACTAATTAATTATGTGTAGAGAGACCTGCAGACAGTTTGTTAACTGTTCACCAAATTATATAGTATCAGTATGTGCAGCTTGGTTTTTCTGAAATACGAACATACCCGAATTTAGGGGTTTCAAATTGGGTCCCAGTTCAGAATCACTTTGGGGTTCCGAGTCGAACCGTCCCGATTTGGTTCTGTAGTCAGGGCCTGATTCAGACCCGCTCGCAAGCTCATTGCGCTTGCAAGCGGGTCGATGGTGGCCCAGTGCGCATGCACGTGAGCCCCGTAGTGAGTGAGACCTACACTCGCTCTGGAGCTTGCAGCAAAATGGGACGGCTCTCGATGTTGATCGACAGCTCGCCCCATTTTTTTGGTGGGTAGGGGGGTGGCTGAACATACGGAGGTGTTCCCGAAGGAACACCTGCTGTTTGTGGGTGGCCCTACTGACATCACTCGTGATGTCAGTAGTGGATTTCCGGCTCTTCTAGAGCTGGAAGTCCACTTGGCATTGCGAGTGCTGAGACCCTACCACAAGGGTCTCCTCGCAATGCCAATGGTCGCGATAATCGTGACCATCGTCGGGCTGCTCGCACAAGCTGTGGGTGGTCACCCATAGCTGTGCAAGTGGCCTGGAAGCTGGAATAAAAAAAATAGGAACACCCTAATTCAGAGCGAGCGCACGCAAATAGCGTGCGCCTCTGAATCAGGCCCATAGTTTGGAACTCATATTTAAAATCCAAATCTGGGTTTTGAATGCATGTAAACAGGACCAAGTTACATGTAACTTGTTACATTTTGCCGACCACACTACAAACATGCGCATGCATCTCGCCACGTGATTACCCGCAGCAGCATATGCTATGCTATGGCGCGCATTGCAATCACTCCATGTATTCCTATGGTGGCGCGGGTGTGAATGCAGTGCACTGTCCACTCGCGGGCACACACCTCATGCCATGAGTGTCACGATTTGCTGCATACGCAGCAAAAATGTAGCAGGACACATCTGTACATGATTTTAGCTGTTTTATCGTTTTTTTGTCGCTTTCTTAATTGATTGTTGAGGAATAAAAAACCGAATCCAAACCAAAACACTTGAGGGCAGTTTTGCCAAAACCACAATACGATAATAAATTAGAACCAAAACACGGGGGTCAGCGCACATTTCTAGTATCAGTGCTATACCTCACTACGTGACTAATCCAACCTGCAATGTCAAATCTGCCCATGTTATACCCATTTTCTACAAGTTCATCTCCATTTTGGCCTTCAAAGATCTGTATGTGGACAAATTAGGCTTCAACCAGTGACACATGCAATGGGTTTTACTAGCCATTTGGTTCAATTGTGGCTTCTATGGAACCACAACAAGCACGATGCATAAAAACATGGCAATAAAAATTGATCAGATATTTATAAGGCATACACTACGTATCTGTCATCCTCCAACCCCACTTAGGCCCGTATTCAATTAGCTGCGAAAAGCCGTAATCTGCAAAAAAGTATCGCAGATGATGTCAATTCGCCAGGCAGAAACTTTTGATTCAGTTTGTCCAGAATGCATGGAGTCATTTCATACTTAACAACCACCGAAAACCAACATATACATATGTGGCTGGTTCATTTTTCTGGGTTTTCACCCTTTATATAAAACAGTTTTGGTCTTAACTTCAAATGTATTATATTTTAAAATCAAAATGTAAACTGTAGAATTTATTTTTCATTATATATCTTTAAAATTAAAAATGTATCCCTAAAGAGATTAAGAACCATTATTTTATACAGTTAATAGAATTAATTCAATTTTCTATTGAAAAGTTGCGAGGAGTTTAAAACCAGGACTTTGCCCGTTTGTCATTTGATAACAGAGATCTGATTTACAGGAGGTTTGGAGAAAACTGACAACAATATAAAGTAGTGTATTTCAGCATAAATAAATATAGTAAATACATGTAAATTTAGACAATATATTTAAAGATTTTAATTTATGTTTTTTCCTAAACCAACCAAGCCCATGTGAAT
This sequence comes from Taudactylus pleione, assembly GCA_031769625.1. Taxonomy (NCBI): domain Eukaryota; kingdom Metazoa; phylum Chordata; class Amphibia; order Anura; family Myobatrachidae; genus Taudactylus; species Taudactylus pleione. Next base: position 7,951,750 of record JAUIMM010000113.1, read on the forward strand.
TTAAATAAAATCAGCATGCACAAACAAGTTGTATTGAAATAATAAAAATATTAAAGAAGGATTTTTATCCACAGTAATATATTGTAGCTAAATCCGTTAATTAATGTATTACAGTAAATCCAAAAGGATTTGGAGAGCTCCTATTAATTTTCTAAAATACATAATTAATTCTAAATTTCAGGTGGTTTATTTGTAGATGAGATATTTTCAGATATGCCAAATATATAACGCTAATCAAGGGAATTACTGTATACTAATCAAAGAAAACACTTGTAAATGAATATCATCAATATCATGTCAGTAAAGTATCTAGAGACAGAATTGAGATAGGGTTTATGTAAATGTGCAGATTTAATCTTGTTTCTCAAAATATAACATTATCCAGGGGCAAACACGGGAATTCTAGAGGGGGGTTTACAAATGCTTAATTTCTGTGCAGAGCAAATAAAATAAATAATAGAAATAGAAATGTACAAGATATTTAAATTTAATAACGTATGTTGAATTAAAAAGAGGCATAAAAAGTTGTAGATTAATGTAAAAAATAAATCCATGTTGTAAAACTCTACTAATCCACCCTTATATTCTATGAAAATAATGCTGGGAACGCCTTTAGACGACGGTTCGGTCGACAGAGCGATCCACTGTCAGAGCTGCCGATTGGTAACCTATACACACTTACCAATTGGCTGCTATACTGTATATGTCTGTGCTAACATCAGAACTGTGCGGGCATTTCAATTTGCCTGCCCAGTTGTCATGTCAGTGTCGGCAGGCCCTGCAGCCAGTGTCCAAGCGGACGGCAGGTCAGATATATCTGCATTGTCTGTGCTGCAGATCTGACCTGATACGTAATTCACAGGCATACCGGTATCAAGTGTACACACCCATGATGCACTCGCGATATATCGCTCATTACTAGAATGAGTGATATATTGCCAAGTGTGTACCCACCATTACAGTTACTCACCCAATGCTTCACCTCACTGTCTGCAGCCAAGAAACGATAGAGGAGCGCAGACCCTCAGACTCTCAAGACCTGGCACAAGTGTCCCCTTTGTACTCCACTGTTGCCAGGCCTGACAGTACCTCTCTGTGAGTCCCACATCAGTGCTGCAGAACAACTCTCTGGTAAAATGATGTAGCAGCCATTTTCCCAGAGATTTGTACATGCGCAATAGAGAAGTCACCAAGACCAGGGTGTGGGTGCCATTTTCCAGGAGACCTGTGCACAATGCCAGAGTCTACTGCACCAGAGAGAGGAGGAGGCCCACATGGAGTCTGCACATGGGCAGCATGATGTTTGCAAGAAGGTTTTAAGAAGATTTTAGGGAGCCTGGAGAGGATTCAGAGTTGAGGGCAAAGCAGAGAAAATTAGCAACTTTACACCTTGGAACACTAACATTGTTACACAAGTAGGACAGATGTACAATGAGCAAAGACATTTAGACATCATACTGTAGCTCAAAATAAAGCAGCCAGTATCCAAAAAATAAAACAAATGTATTTGCACCCCTTGAATTGCAAAAAGGTTTGCCCAGGTGCAAAGTTACTAATTTTCTGTTTTAATTTGTTTCCAACTCTAAAACAGACCAAATAATGTGTTTATGAGAAATTTCTGCAGACAGACTTCCTGAGGAGTTGTCTGAGTGGAATCGGTATGATTTACCACCGGACCCATGCCCGGCGGTTGGAATCCCAGCAGAGGAGGAAATCCCGATCGTCCAAGGTAAGTATTGTCTAACCTAATTCTACCCCCTAACCCTAACCCTCCCTTAGGGGTGCCTAACCCTAACCTTCCCCCCCAGTGCCTAACCCTAATCCCCCCTCTAAGTGACTAAACCTAACCTGCCCTTCCCCGCCGCCTAAACCTGTCCCTCGATGGGGTGCATAACCCTAAATCCCCTCGGGGTGCCTAATGCTTTCCCCCCTTTCCCCTAGACTAAACCTAACCTCCCGGGGGGGTGCCTAGCCCTAAGTCCCCCCGGGAACCCTAAACCTAACCCTCCCCCCGCAGCTATCCAAAGGTGTCTTTTCGAACGGGATGCCAGGCGTCGGTCTCCAGGTGTCGGTAAAATGACAGGCGTCTAGATTTAGATGCCTGTCATTCAACCCTCGCCGGGATTAAGCAGTCGGGAAGCCGGCTGTCGGGGTTTGGTCCGCCAGCTTCCCAACTGCATACCGTCTGAGTTATATAGGAGTCTATTTATTATAAGGTTTTAGATCCGATAATTAGGGAGGCAGTCCCTGAAGAAAAGTGACCTCTAATGCAATCACTTCACTTCTTCTTCGGGACCCTGGCGCAGTACTGTGCATGCGTGGCGTCAGACTGCACATAAGTGAGTGTCCATTATCAGAGGGGTCTTATGGATCCCTCTCTCAGTAAATTGTGCAATCTGTAACCCATAGGCTACTTGGTAAATAACACAATATACAGTAGTAGCCCCCATAGAAACCTGTGGGGACTGCTTTTATGATCAACAGAGGAACCATAGGAGATATGTCCAATATCTATTGCGATACATCCTACATACATCCTGGGGATGCTTAAATGTTGCAAGTATCCCTCGAAAATGCTAAATTAGTTGAATAAATATTCCTCATAGACATACTAGAAAAAAAAGTGCACTGAATTGAAAGAGAAGTCGAATCTTGGAAGAAAAAAGGTTCTTTGAAAGATTTCAATGAAGTCCTAAATCAAAGATTCAATAACTATACAGTTTCCAACACGTTCCATTGTATTATTTATTTATTTATGAATAATTCTAATTCATGCTTTTAATCTATTGTTTTATCCATTAGTAGGTAATACGGTGGCACAATGGTTTGCAATGCAGCTTCATAGTGGTTGGGTCATAGCTCTATTCCAACCAAGGACCTATCTGTTTTGAGCTTATATGTTCTCTTCATGTTTACATAGATTGATTGCCTCTGGGTTCTCCACGTTTACTGCCACAGTCCAAAAACATACTGGTGTAGTATAAATGGCTTCTGACAAAAATTGGACCCTGGTGCATGTTTATGTGGTTTAGACTTAATAATGCTCTGTAATATGGTGGTGCATCTTCAATTCATTCCATTCTATCACCAGCTCTGGAATTTTTTTAAAAACAACAACATTACACATTTTTTGATTATTCAATAACTTAAATTTATATTTCAGTTTTCATTTAATTATTTTCTTTAACCAGACACAATATATTTAAATTGTTTAACTTAAGCACGTAAAATTAAGTATGCACTGAACTTAAAGATATGCAGATACCGGAAACCATAACATTGATAATTGTTTAAGGTTAGTAAATATAAATTGGAGAGATAGTACCCTAACCAATCATATGATGCAACAATGACTTTGTGCAATTACATAGACATACATTTATTTGAAAAAGTATAAGACGCTTGTAGGATGCTATTATTGGTTCATCAACCAACTTGTTATAATAACATTGTGTTGATGTAGTTGCACGCTTTATTTGGCAGTTGCTGTAATTTGGAAGAAATAAAGCTTCATGCTAGATTTAATTGACGTTTCAAGTTAATTCAAGATTTTTGCAGTTGCAGTCGCAGCAGTTATATTATATGTATGATTGGGTGTGTCTAATGCTGGGTACACACTAGACGATATGTTGTGCGATCCCACAGATCAGTGCGACATATTGGGTACATTGTCTAGTGTGTACCCATGACATGCACACTCCCTGGTGTTGTGCACTGTTGCTATTTCATCCTGCAAAATATGTACATATTTCTTGCTGCTATTATACTCTTCAAAACACACGCTGGTTAATATATTGCTATTCCATTCTGCATTATATGTTATTCTGCAATTCCATACTGTCCACTGCATGCATACCTGAGTTTATTGCTATACCATCTTGCAATATATCTGTTGTTTGGGATTGCTACTATTTTATGTAGTTGTGTTTATATGTGTTTATATGCAATCATATTCTGTTATTGTCTGCAGTGCATGCTACTCTGTGGTAATTACCCTGTGATATTATTATTTGGTTTTGCTGATACTGGTTAATATTACCTTTTTACTACTACTCCGGTTTTACCTTGCAAACTCCCACTGTTTGTATAAGCCCCTACTGTCTGGAGGTTAAGACCTGGCGGCATCCCGTGTACTAGTGAATGCATCATACTCTATGAATCAATAAAGGGCAGTTGTTATAGGCAGAAGCCCTCCCTAGAGTGACTCTAGGGGACTTATGCAAATACAGGGGAGATTCATTACACCCAGCTTTAGATATGTTCAGCCAATCAGATGCAGATATTGCAAATAATCATCATCATCATCTCACAACTTATACCAGTTTTCCGGTACACATTTTGCTTCCACAAACCCTTACTATACTATGGTTGCGTCTACACACCCACCCATGCAGCCGAGTTGCAAAAGACGTGCATCGCGCAGAGATGTGCATGTGCAATAATAAAAAAGAGCAAGTTGCGGGGTTAAAAAAAGCAGCAATTTCCGTTTACATCCAATGCTAAATGAGTTCAACTATAAGGAAGAAACAATATTCCTATCACTGTTTGAACTAATTAATTATATGTAAAGAGACCTGCAGTTTGTTAACTGTTAACCAGGTGATATAGTATCAGTATGTGCAGCTCTGAAATACGAACATACCCGAATTTAGGGGGTTTGAATTTGGGTCCCAGTTCAGAATCACTTTGGGGTTCCGAGTTGAACCATCCCGGTTCGGTTCTGTTGTCAGTTAGGAACTCATATTTAAAATCCGAATCTGGGTTTTGGATGCATGTAAGCAGGACCAAATTACAGATGTGTCCTACTACATCTTTGCAGATCATGCTACAAACATGCGCATGCATCTTGCCACGTGATTACTCGCAGCAGCATACGCTACGGTGCGCAGCACAATCACTGCATGCACTCCTATGGCACCGCGGGTGCGAATGCAGTGCATGTATCTGCTCGCGGGCACACACCTCATGCCATGAGTGGCACGATTTGCTGCATATGCAGCAAAGATGTAGCAGGACACATCTGTACATGATTTTAGCTGTTTCATTGATTTTTTTTATCGCTTTTTTAATTGATTATTAAGAAATCCAAAACCGAATCCAAACCAAAACACTTGAGGGCGGTTTTGCCAAAACCAAAATATGATGATAAATTAGAACCAAAACCAAAACACAGGGGTCCGTGCACATTTCTAGTATCAGGGCTATACTTCACTACATGACTAATCCAACCTGTAATGTTAAATCTGCCCATGTTATACCCATTTTCCACAAGTTCGTCTCCATTTTGGCCTTCAAAGATCTGTATGTGGACAAATTAGGCTTCAACCAGTGACATATGCAATGGGTTTTACTAGCCATTTGGTTCAATTGTGGCTTCTGTGGAACCACAACAAGCACGATGCCTAAAAATATGGCAATAAAAATTGATCAGATCTTTATAAGGCATACACTACGTATCCATCATCTTCCAACCCCACTTAGCCTGAATGGTAAATCGCCAAATTCCACACAACTTGGACACACAGATATGTGCTTAGTACTCTAGCAGTGTGGTAAAAGATGCTTAAGTTATGAGAAATATCTAGAAATTGCAGCAACTTTTAAAAGAAAAATAGGGGATATCAAAATGCTATAAATATTAAAATATCCTAAACTAAACATTCTGTCACTGGTGATTTAGAATACTGTAAATCTTTCTCAGTACTGTAACTTTTCTTCAAAGGCATTATAAATCTGATACATTTAATAAAAGATCATGCTGTGCAAAGTATAAAAGCAATTCTATATGTTTGATATCTAAAGGTTTAGAAAGCAAATATACAATGTAAAGTGACAAATGGAAAAGCAAAAATTCAAAAGATAAAAATATACTATTAGATATCTGCTCAGTTTTGGAAACTTTAAATACAGAAAAAACTTTTTTTTTTGCAAACTGATATAATGCTATTCTCCTGAATTAATTTTGTTTCTTCTGGCACCGAAACATTATTTTATGTTTACAAATCATACAGCAAAAAGGAGTAAACTTATCCAGGCACAAAATTAAAAACAATTGGAAGATGTTTAGAAAAAAATAGAGGTTGAAGTGTAATGATGATGTGAGGAAACAAAATAGGCAACAAGAGAAAATGTTTAAGTATTTAAATGTAATAAGCCTATATCAAAGCTAATAGTTAATCCTGCTAAAATGTTTTAAGATGCAATACCGAGACATTGCAAATATAGTAATAAGCATTTTGTAAAAAGTTGAAAAACGGTGATAAAAAAATGTTGCAAATAGCGATTCTATTAACATTAATTGGAAAATAAAAGATACCTGATTTTTTTTCTGTATCCTTTCTCCATTTTCTTAAATAAAATAGTTAACAAATAGTTTTGATGAAACGGCATTTTATTGAAATAATAGTTACAGGAATGAGTCAAATAGGCAAAAAAAGAAACCAACCTGTAGTATTGTTAAATGCCATGACACTATATAAAACATACGCATACTGTACAGAGCACACATTACATAGGTGACAGCAAATACATGGATAAAATAATACAATTTATCTGTTTACTCATATTAATGTCACTTTACACATGTCACCACTGACCTGTGACGGGCGGTGGTTCTAGTACGTATTTCTTCCCTATCCCTAATTTAATGCTCCCCCTTGTACCTAACCATAACACCCACCCCCACAGCCTAACCCTAACCTCCCCATGCAGTCTAACCATAACCCTCCCTCTTGGTGGCGCCTAACCCTATCCATCGGCATTCTGAGAAGGTCGATGTTTCAGGTATCGACATTTTAAACATGTCTACGGCCTGACAATTAGCTGCTGTTCTAGTTCTTTCTTTGTTGAATGTTCATTTATTAATTATCAAAAACTATTTTTTAAAGCATTTGGAGAAAACTCCATAACTCGTATCATACAAATGAATAGCCGGATTATTTCTAGCAACCTGTTTTCATATACAGTTAATATTCTATTATATACACTTTGAAAAAAAGAAAGTTTAATACTGTTATAGTGAAGGATGTATTTGTGCAGTCACATTTTCTACCAAGTACAACAGTGCAGTGAGTGCGGCTTACTCCCATCCTGCTTTGCAGTTTCCCTTTCTTACTTTAAAGCCCTTTGTTCCCACAACTGCCTCTGTTCCTGGCTTGTTTGAAAGGGGATGTAGTCAATTTACTGGCAGCTGGGATTCCAGCCGTTGGAATCCCGACCTGGGACTAAGGATTGGCGTAGAAATACCGACACCTATCTTTAGCCTGACGACTAAATCCCTGGCAGCCGGCATCTCGACTGAAGGTAAGCAGGGCTTTGTAGTTGTTAGCCATGGCAGGGGGGGTAGGGTTAGTTTTTGGCACCCCCGGGGGGACTTACAGTTAGGCACCCCTCAGGAGGGTTAGGGGTAAGTTAGGGCACCCCTGGGGGGAGGTTAGTGTTAGGAACCCCACCTGGAAGGGTTAAGTTTAGGGTGCAGTAAGGGGGGGTTAGGCACCCCCAGGGGGACTTAGGGTTAGGTACTATAGTGGGAGGTTAAGGTTAGGCACCACTAAGGGAGGGTTAGGGGGGGGAGAGGTAGAAATAGGGTACTTACCTGCCCTGTTGGGATCTCCAGCCTTTGGGCTTCCGGCATTGGGATATGAATCGGTAGCTATTCAGATGCTGGGACTTCATACCCATTCTGTTTGAAAGGTCTCATGGTTCCAAAGAGCAGTCCCTTGATCCATTTGTTTTTAGGCCTTTTAACAAATGCAGGGGTCTACGTACTAAGCCTTGAAGAGAGATAAAGTGGACAGAGATAAAGTACTAACCAATCAGCTCCTAACTGTCAGTTTACAGGCTGAGTTTGAAAAATGACAGTTAGGAGCTGATTGGTTGGTACTTAATCTCCATCCACTTTATCTCTCGCCAAGGCTTAGTACATAAACCCCGTAGTGCTGAAGTGTAGCCTTCTGATTTAGAGCCTCCAGTAACCATTTATGGTAAGGTATGGACTCTTCATTCCAGACTAAAGAGATGCTACTCAGATTCTCTATCTTTTGGCCAGACATCACCATCAAATTGCTGCCTAAAAATAAAGTATTTACTAAGCATCAGATTTGAATGTCAATAAAACTCTGACGGCTATGTCCAGCATATGTTTTCTGTCTAAAACCCCGTTGGATAGAACCCCTTTACAATAGAGTCCGCTGTCAATCTGCGGCGGACTCTGATTGCGGCGGTCAATCAGCACTGCACAGATTGAAATAAATCGAGAAGTGCTGATTGGCTGAGAGAGGCACTCCCACCCTTTCAACCAATCAGCATGTCCTGTTCATTCAATGGAGAGTGTCCGAGAGTGAAACCAGTCACATGTGTCGCTGCTCTCTATGGGGCCAGTCCATCGGTTTTGTTTTCTTGCCAAGATTCATGGATGCCTACCTGATTCCTGGATTTTGTATTGCAGTATTAAATTGGAGAATGAGGGATGTCTGGTAAAGTGTTTTTAAAGAGCCATCTGCAAACAGGCTCCCTCCAGTCCTAACACAACCCTGCTTCACCCCACTCTGGATTCACTTGACATGCTGAGAATCTTGCTTAGTATATGTGTGCCTGGCAGCCATGCTTGTATGCCCTCTAGAAAGATTTTAAAAACCATAACATCTAAAGAAAAGTTCAGGCTTTAAAGGTTCTTCTATGAGTTACTCTTTTAATTCTTTGCAATCCTTAACTGCCCATGATCCATGAGCTGTAGCTACTATGTCATGTGTAGGCACCCTACTGTACATGTGTCCTTATGATGTTTTCAATCAATGAGAGTCACCTATGTAAGTTTTATCTTTTAGCATTTTTTTTAATTTCTCAATGTAATTAAAAGGACATATTTATCAAAAGAAATTTTCAGGATATTCCTCAGAACCAGCCATTTTTGGGTAATAGCCACAAATTTTAAGCATCTCCAGAATGTATCTAGTGAAGACCAAGACAGATACTGGAGATACTGCATCTGCTGCAGTCCCCCATTTTCTATCCCCAAATAAGCCCCAAAAGAACAGAAACCTATATTATGAGATTTACCAAGCCCCAGAATGCAAGCATTCCAGAGCTTGGCCTCTGTAACTACAGTAACTCCATCTCCAGATGGTGTTAGCTCATAGGAACCTATGGTTTACTGTAGCATATATTTTTCCCCACCAGCCCCCACTAATGCATGTGTGATATGGTGATACCCGACATTTGCGATGTATCACTTCCCAATATCCCTATTGCTGTGGCAGATGTCTGGAATTACAGCCCCCAGGATGCAGAGAAAATAAGTTAAACCTCGGGAGTTTCAGATTTCAGGATAGGTGTGAAGCCATGAGAGGAGATGTTTCAGAGTTGGGGGGAGGTGACTGAAGTATAGGGAGGAAAAAAGGAGCAGACCAACATGGGAATATGTGCAAGCAGCCAGGAGTGCTGAACTAAGTTGACAGAAAGAGAAAGATACATAAAAGTGTGGAAGCAACAAATAAAGAAACAAGTGAGAAAGAAGCTGAAAGTGTGGTCAGAGAGACCAGCTGCATTAAAGAGAATGCTGAGACTTGTGGTGCCACAGCCAGACCAAGTGTTCCAGTGGGGATCGGTATGTCATACGGACAGTTGGGATCCTGGCGGTCAGAATCCCGATGCCGGGATTATGATAGGGTTAACATACCGACATTTGTTGGTCAGTATGCTAACCCTCCACATCTCCCTACCCTAACCCTAGTGCCCAACCTTAACCACTAAACCTAACCCTAACTTACCCCCAACCCTGCTACTTACCTTCAGCATCCCGGCGGTCTGGATGCTGGCGCTGGGATTCTGATCGGTGCCGGTAATGCAAGCATCGGCATCCCGACCATCGGGTTGCCGAACACATGCCATTCCAGTGTATGTTGTGCTATCTTTGGAAGGGTAAGCTGTATCCTGCTATTAGGTGAAAGAAAACCATTACTGCCTCACAGCACTGAGGTCATGGGTTCGATTCCCACCACGGTCATAACTGTGCAGAGTTGTATATTTTCCCTGTGCTTGCGTGGGTTTCCTCCGGGTACTCTGGTTTTCTTTCGAAGGGTAAGCTGTATCCTGCTATTAGGTGAAAGATAACCATTACTGCCTCACAGCACTGAGGTCGTGGGTTCAATTCCCACCGTGGCCCTAACTGTGCAGAGTTTGTATATTCTCCCTGTGCTTGCGTGGGTTTCCTCCGGGTACTCTGGTTTCCTCCCACACTCCAAAAATATACTGGTAAGTTAATTGGCTCCCAACAAAAAAAATTAACCCTAGTATGTATGTGTGTGCATGTACATGTGGTAGGGAATATAGATTGTAAGCTACACTGTGGCAGGGACTGATGTGAATGGCCAGATCTTCTCTGTAAAGCGCTGCAGAATATGTGTGCGCTATATAAATAACTGATAATAAATAAATAAGCAAATAAATAACCATTATTTCATGTGAGGTGCATTGCTGCATATAAAGTATATATACCAGTGCTACAACAATAGACTGTTTCTGGGTATTTAAAGGCCCTAGCTGTGCACACAATGATCCGCAAATACAACCAAGTTAGTAATAGTTAAAACTGCTTTATTAGCTGTTACATTGCATTGTGCTCTGGACAAACCCACCAGGAACCGTTCATCTGCTTAAGGAGAGCTTTTATTGAACCAAACTACTGAGAACATATACAAATTAGGGGTGTGCACCGGCCACTTTTCGTGTTTTGTGTTTTGGTTTTGGATCTGGATCTTTCTTCGTGTTTTGGATCTGGATTGGTTTTGCCAAAACCACCCTTCCGAGTTTTGGGTTCTGGGTTTTGTGTTTTGGATCTGTATTTTTTTTTAAAAAAAGCATAAAAACAGCTAAAATCACAGAATTTGTGGGTTTTTCTGCTCCTATGCTATTATTAACCTCAATAACCTTAATTTCCACTCATTTCCAGTCTATTCTGAACACCTCACACCTCACACCTCACAATAGTGTTTTTATGTCCAAAAGGTTGCACCGAGGTAGCTGGATGACTATGCTAAGCGACACGAGTGGGCGGCACAAACACGTGGCCCATCTAGGAGTGACACTGCAGTGGCAGACAGGATGGCAGTTTGAAAAACTAGGCCCCAAACACTACATAATGCAAAGAAAAAAAAGAGGTGCAAGATGGAATTGTCCTTGGGCCCTCCCACCCACCCTTATGTTGTATAAACAGGACATGCACACTTTAACAAACCAATCATTTCAGCGCCAGGGTCTGCCACACGACTGTGGCTGAAATGATTGGTTCGTTTGGGCCCCCACAAAGCAAGCTGGCAATTAATCTGTCCCTGCACAAACTGGCTCTACGGAGGCAAGATGTCATCCTCATCCTCCTCATCCACCGATTCCTCACCCTCTTCAGTGTTGTGTACATCCTCATCCTCACAGAGTATTAATTCATCCCCGCTGGAATCCACAACCACAGGTCCCTCTGTACGTTCTGGAGGCTGGTCTCCCTGGAAGAGTTGATAATTCATTTTTATGAACATCATCTTCTCCACATTCTGTAGAAGCAACCTCCTACGCCTTTCGCTGACAAGGTTCCCGGCTGCACTAACCACTCTTTCGGAGTACACACTGGAGGGGGGGCAACTCAGGCAAAATAGAGCCAGTTTGTACAGGGGCCTCCAAATTGCCTCTTTTTCCTGCCAGTACAGGTACGGACTGTCTGACATACCTACTTGGATGCTGTCACCGATGTAATCCTTTAACAGACAGATGCATGCTTGTCGCTGCTGCTTTGAGGATGCAGGTGCGGCTACAGTCCACACAATTCACAAAGACAGAAAAAAAAAAGAATTTTTTATTGTTTGTGGAGCGCACTTTGAGGGTTACACCACCCTTTAACAGACAGACGCACGCTTGTCGCTGCTGCTTTGAGGATGCAGGTGCGGCTACTGCGCATACATTTCACACACAAACACAGAAAAAAAGAAGATTATTTTATTTTGTTGGAGCGAACTTTGGGGGTAACACCACCCTTTAACAGACAGACGCACGCTTGTCACTGCTGCTTTGAGCACAGTATCATATGCAGTGACAGTAGACTTGTCAGAAATTGTTGGCACGTCCTTCAGTCTGGCCAGATGTCCAAACTGGCCCTTGACTTATGACACAGGCACACGCTTGGCGCTGCTACTGTGTTGATGCACGTGTGGCTACATCACACACAAGTCACAAAGACAGAAAAAATTTTTTTTTTCTTGGAGCACTTTGGGGTTACACCACCCTTTAACAGACTTATGGAACACAGGCGCACGATTGGCGCTGCTCCTTTGTTGATGCACGTGCAGCTACAGTGCACACAATTCACAAAGACAGAAAAAAAAGAATTTTTTATTTTTTGTGGAGTGCACTTTGAGGGTTACACCACCCTTTAACAGACAGATGCACACTTGTCGCTGCTGCTTTGAGGACGCAGGTGCGGCTACAGCCCACACAATTCACAAAGACAGAAAAAAAAAGAAGAATGTTTTTATTGTTTGTGGAGCGCACTTTGAGGGTTAAACCACCCTTTAACAGACAGACGAACGCTTGTCGCTGCTGCTTTAAGGATGCAGGTGTGGCTACAGCCCACACATTTCACAAAGACAGAAAAAAAAGAAGAATTTTTTTATTGTTTGTGGAGCGCACTTTGAGGGTTACCCCACCCTTTAACAGACAGACGCATGCTTGTTGCTGCTGCTTTGAGGATGCAGGTGGAATCTAGACGGGATTTGGAACCGGGGACACACTACCTCCATCAATTGTCTAAATCCCACTGCACTAATGGCAGATACCGGACGCACGTCTAACACCAACATAGCAGTCAAGGCCTCAGTTATACATTTTGCTTCAGGATGACTGCTGTCGTACTTCATCCTCCTCGCTAAGGACTGTTGGAGGGTCAATTGTTTAGTAAAAGTAGTGGTGTTCCTACTTCCTCTCTGGGATGATGAACGACTCCCAGCAGCAGCAACAGCAGCAGCGGCAGCAGTAGGAATAGCAATGCAGGATCCTCCGGAGGAATCTCGGATAGGAGAGTCAGTCATGCCAGTGACATGGCCTGCAGGACTACTTCCGATCCTGACTAAGGTGGAAATTGATGAGGAGGGAGTTGACGGTGAGGTTTGCAGGCGCTTGGATACAACAGGACAACGGGATTTAGGTGTCCCTGGACTGCTTACGGTCTTAGCCAAAGTTTCTGAACTTGACAGTAACTTATTATGAACGCGCTGCAGGTGCCGTATAAGGGAGGATGTTCCTAGGTGGTTAACGTCCCTACCCCTACTTATTCCACCTTTACATATGGTACATATGGCAAGACAGTTGTTGTCCGGATTTGGATAGAAATATTGCCAGACCAAAGAGGTGGAATGTTTGGTCTTCTGCCCAGGCATGACCGTGATGGGCTTTTTCATCCCACGGACAACAACTGTCTCCCCCGGAGCCTGATTTAAACAAACCACATCACCATCAGAATCCTCCTCGCCAACTTCCTCCTCAGCGCCAGCTACACCAGTATCCTCATCCTGTTGTACTTCAACAGTGACATCTTCAATTTGCATATCAGCAAGTGGACTGTGGGTGCTCCTTTCAGCACTTGCAGGGGGCGTGCAAATGGTGGAAAGAGCCACCTCCTCCCGTCCAGTGCTGGGAAGGTCAGGCATCGCAACCGCCACCACACTTGGACTCTCCTTGGAGATTTGTGATATCTTCTTAGAACGCACAGTTCTTCGCTGTGCTTTTGCCAGCTTAACTCGTTTGATTTTTTTCGTGGGAGGAGGGCTTCCATCGTCATGTGAAGCTGAACCACTAGTCATGAACATAGGGAAAGACCTTAGCCGTGCCTTGCCACTCCGTGTCATAAATGGCATATTGGCAAGTTTATGTTTCTCTTCAGATGATTTAAATGTTTTTTTTAAGGTCATTTTCCTGAACTTTGTCATTTGGGATTGTATGTGGCTTCTACTATGACATTGGGCATCGGCCCTGGCAGACGACGTTGTTGGCATGTTATCGTCTATGTCATGACTAGTGGCAGCAGCTTCAGCACTAGGAGGAAGTGGTTCTTGATCTTGCTCTATTTTATTTTTATCAGAGAAAGTTTGGTCCTCCATTTATGTTATATCGATTTGATATATACGTGCGGCTAAAGCGCACACAAACACAGAAAATATTTTTTTATTTTTGCTGGAGAGTAGTGCACTTTGTGGGTTACACCACCCTTTAAGAAATGAGCCAGCCGGCTCTTTACTTATGGGACACAGGCGCACGCTTGGCGCTGCTCCTTTGTTGATGCACGTGCGGCTACTGTGCACACAATTCACAAACACAGAAAATATTTTTTTATTTGGTTTGGAGTGTACTTTGGGGGTTACAGCACCCTTTAATGGTCAAGCCAGCCGGCCCTTTACTTATGACACAGGCGCACGCTTGGCACTACTTTGTTGATGCACGTGCGGCTACTGCACACACAATTCACAAACACAGAAAATATTTTTTTTTTGGTTTGGAGTGTACTTTGGGGGTTATAGCACCCTTTAATGGTCAAGCCAGCCGGCCCTTTACTTATGACACAGGCGCACGCTTGGCACTACTTTGTTGATGCACGTGCGGCTACTGCGCACACAATTCACAAACACAGAAAATATTTTTTATTTGGTTTGGAGTGTACTTTGGGGGTTACAGCACCCTTTAACAGTCAAGCCAGCCGGCCCTTTACTTATGACACAGGCGCACGCTTGGGACTACTTTGTTGATGCACATGCGGCTACTGCGCACACAGTTCACAAACACAGAAAATATTTTTTTATTTGGTTTGGAGTGTACTTTGGGGGTTACAGCACCCTTTAACGGTCAAGCCAGCCGGCCCTTAACTTATGACACAGGCGCACGCTTGGCACTACTTTGTTGATGCACGTGCGGCTACTGCTCACACAATACACAAACACAGAAAAAATATATTTTTTTTAGCACTTGGAGGGAGCACCCCTGACGGACAGAGCACCCCCTGGACAACACTACAGCACCCCTTTAGGACTGGGACACTGCACAGGACTTTGGAGTGGACACAGCCCCTATGGACAACTGACTGCACAACACAGTCCAGCCAGCCCCTATGGACTTTGAAGTAGTGGACACAGCCCCTATGGACGACAGCAGCATAGCGCAGCACAGCACAGCACAGCACAGCACAGCAAAACACTACTCTGCACTACACTACACTACACAGCCCAGCCAGCCCTAACTCCCACCCTCCCTCTTCACTGTCCACAGCCGAGTGAGAAAATGGCACAGACGCTGGTACTTTATATAGGATCCAAAACCTGCGAGACCCGGAAGGCGGGATGATGACGTTTTACCTCGATTTCAGATCCGAGTAAGGCGGGAAAAGTCGAGCCTGACTCGGATCGGCCTCGGATTGGGGGGCTCGGGGGGGTTCGGATTTCAGAAATCCGAACCCGCTCACCCCTAATAAAAATCTATGTGTCAGTATTAGTGCATGCTTAAGTAATGAAGTTTTATTGTGAAGCGTTAAGTAGGTACTATTGTGAGATATTAAATGGGACTGTAGAATTATTGGTGCATGATATGCATATGTGAAGTTCTAGTTACTTTGTATTTGCCATACAATCAGTGAGGGAATGTTTAGTAGGAAGCATCACCTAGGTGTTTGTGATATGGCAATAGTGAATCCTGTTTTTAATGTGATTTAGGAAATGTTTGTCATATGTTCCTTTAATTGAAGTGACCATTCTAGCCTTTATTTGGGGTCACTGCAAATAAATACAAAAATCATTTTGTATGTATTCTATCTGTTATTTTGTCTGTGTCTGGAAAATGTTAAGTTTTCCTTACCTCTCTCTTCTGCGGTGTGAGGGAAGAAGCAACAGTGCGGCCAAGGACAGAGTGCCAAAGCAAGAGCGGATTCCTGCTAACACAACACATCCTGGTAACGTCATCATTCATGTGGAGATCACAAGGTCTGGAAGATGCCTGTTTGTGTAGGAATATAACCACTGTCATCATAATACAACAGAGGTTCAACCAGACTCGTGTGCTCTGTGTCCCCTTCAGCCTACAGCCCTATGCACCACCTGCTCCCTGTGTATCTCCAGCCTCCTGCTCCCTGTGTATCTCCAGCCTCCTGCTCCCTGTGTTGTTCCTGTCTCATGCCCCATCAAACTAGCCTCCAGCCCCCTATATCTCTTCAGAATCCTAGTCTGTTTTTCCAGCTTCTTTCCCCATCCTCTTTCCAGCATCATGTCCCACTACTCCAGCCTACTGCCCCCTGTGTCTTTCTAGCCTCATGCCCAAAGTTTCTCTCCAGCCTCCTGACCCTTGTATCTCTTCAGCCTCCTGGCCCATCACTATAGTCTCCTGCCCCTGTATCCCTCCAGCCTCCTGCACCATGTCTTTCAGCCTCCAACACCCTGTATTACCAGCCTCCTGCCCCCTGTGACTCTCCAGCCTCCTACCCTATCTTTCCAGCCTCCTGCCCCCTGTGTCTCTCCAGCCTCCTGCCCCCTGTGTCTCTTCAGTCTCCTGCCCCTGTGTCTCATCCGTACACACATTGCGTGCACAGAACTAAATGCATATATTCACTCATAAGCCGAGCAGAATGCATCTATGCAAATGCACTGCCAAATTCTTGGTGTCATAGGGGGTCATCATTATCAGTGCGCACTTATATCCTTGGTGTTAGAGATTTGTTTGAAAACAGAAAGTTAGGTGTGGAAAGTGCACAGCGGGGTTTGAAGTAGGAGTGGGAGAGCAGTGAATCCTTCCAAGGCACAGTTCCTAGGGGGTGGCACTGCTGCTGCCCTGTGGCAACTATATTTGGCATGTAGGGTGTCTGAAATGGCATGCTGCAATCTAGAAAATTGCCAAATGGTGTGTTTCAAGATGTTCTTGAAAATGCCCTGTGCACTGTCAACTTCTTCTTGGACCACGGGCCCCAGGCCTCATTGTGATATCATGATGGCACATGTTCAGTGGGTGGTGTCAGTATAGGACATATTACAGCCCTGCTATGACCCTGGTGCAGTGGCAAATATTTTACAGAACAGTTTTGAAAATTGTACCTTGTCTCTATTGTACTATACCTTTGTGCATTAATACTGTATGTAGTTAAAGATTTGCTTTTATATTGCTAACCTACAGTTTTTTGTCAGATATAATTCCTAAATATACAGTATTTAAGTGGTGCTAATTATGCTAAGTCTACACTGCACCTACTGTATTTACCCACATTTTTAACCAAAAGCTTTTAGTTTATTATGTGATGTTTGTTATAACAGAATATTCTTTTTGGAAGTTGTTTTTTTTCTAGTGCATTCAAGACTCCATTGCTTTTAATAATGTACAGAAAGAAATCATAAGCCCATAACTGCAAAAAATGACAATACAGCTGCTATTGTGTATTGGTCTGTAAAAGTCATTTAATTTCACACTGTTTTCAGTACTTCCAATCTAATTACATAGAAGCACCACAAAGCATTTCTAGGTATAATTCTCAGTCCTTTCCAGCAATAAATTAATAATAAATCTGTTATGTTTCACTGACCATAACGCTTTAATAGGACCAGTTCAGAACAATGGTCAATAAAAATTTGGCAGCTTGTCGAAAATAAATCCTGCACTATTTTAAAACATTGTTCTTTTTTTATTTACTGTACTTAAAAAATATCTAGATGAAAAGCAGTAAAATTAATCAAATGTTCATTCATTGTTATCAAAAGCCTAAAAATCTATGTTCATTCATTGTTATCAAAAGCCTAAAAATCTATCAGTTTAAAAAAAAATCATTGTAAAAAAATATATTTTAGATTTCTTTGATTGCAAATAACAAAACTTAAAGTGGTATCTTTTTCTTGTAGTTATAAAAAATTGGAGAAGCATCTCCCATATCTGTTAATGGTTGATGGGGAGTCGTTTCAATGATTGCTTTGAGCAAATGAAAGAATAATTATCTGAAACATGAATGGTTTTATTGCAAATTACAAATATTAAGATAATATAAAAACTCCAGCTGTGCTGATATGAAATTTCAATTATGTTACTATCCAATCTCCCACAACTTAATAGCATTGTTTTTATGGCAAAATACCTTCACACCACTTCACTGTGTAGGACTAGTCTGGCCAATGACTGCAATCATAAATAATACTTACTGTAACTTTTGAGATATTGCAAAAGGGATTATAAGTGTGTCCCAAGTTTATATATAACTCTTGATAGTATGTTTTCTGGATTTTTTTTTTTAGATTTCTACTGTTTCGTTAGAGCTGCACCTTTTAGTTTTCTTTCATATTGGTGCTTCTATCCCTCAATATTATTATCAGGATATTTATTTATTTATTATTAATTTATTACCAGTTATTTATATAGCGCCCACATATTCTGCAGCGCTTTACAGAGAATATTTGGCCATTCACATCAGTCCCTGCCCCAGTGGAGCTTACAATCTATATTCCCTATCACATGCTCACACACATACACACAAGGGTTAATTTTGTTGGGAGCCAATTAACCTACCAGTATATTTGTGTGGGAGTAAAACTGGAGTAACTAGTGGAAACCCACTCAAGCACAGGGAGAATATACAAATTCCACACAGTTAGGGCCGTGGTGGGAGTCAAGCCCACAACCTCAGTGCTGTGAGGCAGTAATGCTAACCATTACACCATCTGTGCTGCCCGATATCATAAAGTAAGACCTATGTTGTCTTAAGGGGCTGACTTCTCACTTTAAAAATTCTATACAATCTATACAGTTAACTCTTTATTATTTAATATTGTGTACGAGTAAGGTAATTTATTACTAACTGTAGAAAACACTAGGATTGTTCTGCAGATGCTTATGAGAGGCACATAGTCCCTCTGCACCACCTTCAGAGTTACCAGGAGGAAATAAGGTGTAGTGAGAAGGAGTGTTTCATCTCTGTGTCATGCAATTCTTTGAAGCTTAAGCATAGTTCATGAATGCACTCACTGCACCTACAGTAGGTTTGTGTTTTGGCCATCACTACTGCTGCAACCCCACCTAACCAAAAACAACACACCAATGGGCCCGCTAATACAAGAAACAACGACTTCTGGAATTTTTATTTTATATGCGTTAGAAAGTGCAGGTGTATGACAAGAGATGGGCATTTAAAATATTCTTGCTTGACACCCCTTCTGATTCTCCACCCCATGGGCAGCCATGCTTACCAATACAATGCATCTTCCATGTGTGATCCGTTCAGTAGACCAGCCAGAAATGATCATTGCTTCTACAATGTTATCAAGTGTATATTATCCAATCAGATGACTGAATTATCTGTCCAATCAAGTGCTAGCTAGATATAATTTTGTACTCAGCAACATGTGAATCATCTATTGCTGGAGAGTTGATTAATGGAAATCAACTACATGAAATGGAGTGTTCTGCGCCTTTGGTGAGTGCATGCTCAAGGTGACAAGTTCTCATTGAGTGGAGATCTATCGTCATAGATGAGTATTAATTTACCTCAATAAATAAGGAACAATGGCCCTCATTCAGAGCCGCACGTTAACAACAGTACGCTCGTTGCGTTCCGATGTTGACTAACCCCGCATGCGTCGGTGTTACACTGCTCATGTGCGTACGGCAGATTGCGAGCTTTTTTTCTCTTGTTCCTAAAATAGCGTACAGGAAGTGACATGTCAAATGTGATTGACAGAACAGGCCATTTTTGGGTGTTGACGGGGGTGGAGATGGAAAAACGCAGGCGTGGCGAGGCGTTTTTGGGGCGTACATACATTAGCAGAAGCGAACGTCAAATGTGTTCGGACCGTCTCATACGTCACTGGAACATCCTCTTTCCCTTCAAAATGCTCGCACAGCTTAGGGTCTGGATTACTCGACCACATTGGCGATGGCCTTCTCCTCCGTCCCGGGACTCCACGATGTTGCAGCGATTAATCGCGGGTGGTCAGAAAAGCAATTAGTGTTGTATTGAAAACCAGCTTGGTATGTGTTTGGAAAGCAGTTTATTGGGATAGCACAAAAGCGTACGCAGGTGGAAATCATAGCTGCTAATGTCAGGATTACACAATCAATTTGCGTACATTTTTGGGGTTTTATTTTGGCCTCAATTTGTTGTTTATGGCCTATTGTAACAATAATGTCATCATGTTTTAATTAGCTCCCCTTTTTTTTTTTACTGTGGAATTTGCATCGTTATGTGAATTTTTAAACGTTCCTTCAAGAAGCCTTTTTTTAAAAAAAATGTAATTGTTTTTTTTGTCAGTTTTTGCCTTTAGGGCCAGGATTAAATGTAACCCATTTGTACAATAATGTCACAATACAATGTCAGATTTTTTTCTGAAATTTATTGTTTAAACACAAACAAATTGGCCTAATATTTTGTTGCCTTTTTTTGTGGCAAAGATACTTTTTCACAAAAATAAATAATCAATAACTGCTAACATAAACGTACAAAAATAAATTAAAAACATTTCACAAGAAAGGAGAGGGAAGTTTTGACCAGAAAGGAATATGAGCCAAGCACAGAAGGAGTGTGGGAAAAGTCGCCATTGCTGTCACCGTTTTTTCGCCCGTTTGGATGGGGGAGGGTGGGCGCCAGACCGGGTCCGGGATGCCATCGGGCTGGCCTGTCCAGAGGCAGATGTTGTGGCCTCTGGACTAGGCACAGGGCTAGGCACATTTGGAGGATTGGCTGATGTTGTGCCAGAGGTGGAGGATCCTGATGTTCCGGCAGGAAGGGAGGTCGGCTCCACCATGTGCTGGCGAACGAGCTGCTCCAGGGCATCGGCGATGCGGATGTTGGCCCTGGTATTTTCCGCCAGGGCCTGACCAATGGTCACGTTGGCCGCAGCATTTTGCTCCAGGGCCTCAGCCACCCGTATCAGACTGGCGTCCATCCTCTGCAGAATCTCCGTATGGAAATCCGATTTTAAATTGAGTTCTGTGAGGAGGCCCACTGCCTGCGAGGGGGCACGCCCTGGACTGGCTTCTGCAGGGTCCTCAGCCGGATGTACTGGTTCCTCCCCTGCAGAGCCAGCAGAAATTCTGCGGCCAAGGCTCCCCTCTGGAGCAGACTCATCCGCCTGTGTCTCTGTTAGGAAAAATGAGAAAAGACTCACATTAGAATCTACATATTGGCACAATAGCATTTCAGAGTTGGTGACATCACAAGACTTACCTGGGCCAACATGAGGAGCCGCAAAGTCTGGCATGTCCGTATCCATGTTGGACACGCCAAACACCTCCACAGGCTGCACACACCCCTGTGCCAGCTCTTCTAAGTCTGTCAACTCCAATGACACAGGGGTGGGACCCCCACCTGTCCCCCTTGCATGCCTAGCCCTGTCGGCAAGTTTTTGCTTGAGACGATATTTGAAGTCGCCCCATCTGTGGAATGAAATTGGAACCATTATCCTTTTGTTGTGTTTACTTACCGCCTTTTGACATCCCGGGCTAGACGGACATAATCACCCACCCTATTGACAGCAACGGCGACCTCCTCCCACATTCTCCACTTCTGGCTTTGGCTCATATTCCTGTCTGCCTGGGGCAGGATGTCAACACACTTCTGGATCAAAACCTCCATCTCATTTCTTGTGAATTGTGGCTGCCTTTTCTTTTTGGCAGCTTTGGCGGGTTGACTGGGGCCAGCAGTCTCTTCCATGTCATCCTCGTCACCTATTTGGGTAAATATGCAGATTTAGCCACTTCACAACTTGAACAATATTATGTTTGAAAATAATCATTGAGACAAAATGCATGAAGGCCTTACCGCCGGAATTTTGGCCATTGTTTCCCTGGTCTGAAGCCATGTCTCTGCTTCCAGCATGAAATCATCCAGAAATTCAATGTGATTTTGTGACGTATTTATACATGCGTCCTTAGTTTGCGGCCGCATCATTGATTGTGCGTCCCTAGGATTCATCCTTAATTTGTGCGGGAAAATAAACACTATTTATGGCTTGGTGTGTGTGGATTCGAGGTTGCGTTGTTGGATTATTGGCGGTTAAGTTGGTTGGAGTTTGTGGTTTACGGTTGGAGGATTTGGCGGATTTTGGCTTTTTTTGGTTTTGCTACAGTTTATTTTTTGATCCGTTCGCATTTTTGTTGTTTTTTTTGGGCCTCGTTTCCTGATTTGGTAAGTTTGGTGAAGTCTAACTTGTGGCCAATTGGTGTCTACTTCTTGTTTTTAATTTAATATTTTCAGCTTAACACTAATTTCATCTCTTTTAGTTTTTTTTGTCTTGCGGACCCAAAGACCTTTTTGAGGGAAATCTTATATATTAGCTCTTGGTAAGTCCATTATTTTTCTTGCATTTGCGAACTATTTAGCGCATTTTTCGATGCTTATTCATCATGTAAACCAGTTTTTGTTTTCCCTTTTCCATTTTTAGCTTACATTTGACCCCTATTTGACGTACGGTGTGCAATGTCGTTTTGATCGATGCCCAAATGTGTGTTTCGCCTATTTTATATTTTGGCTTGCACCAATTTGACAAACATAAATTCACCCTGTAAATTTTTGATGTATCATTTTTGGCTTGTTTACAGTTTTGAAGTATCATGACAATATCCCGGCATGTAAGCAGCTATGGATGGTATCATAAAGCTAAGTTGTTTTATGTTACTTTTGGGGTGGCTCAAAAGCCTTACATTGTAAACTTTGAATTTCAGGTAGATCTGGGTCGAATTGTTCTGGCCCTGCTCCCGGAAGCCGACCAACCTCAATCTCGTCCCAGGCGTAGGCATCGTAGGCATGCAAGGCCCCAGATATTTCAAACACGTGTCACCCTTTTTGGAATGCCCGATGATGAGGTTTTAAGATGCTACCGTCTACCTCCCAAAATCATCATAGACACTCTCTCATTAATAGAAAGTGATCTTGAGCGGCAAATTGACAGTCCAACAGCAATACCACCACTGACGCAATTTATGGCGGTGTTACATTTCTGTGCCTCAGGATCGTTTCAAACAACGGTGGGAATAGTGGCGGGCATCTCCCAATCCTCTTTTTCCCGGATCCTGAGGGCAGTGATGGAGGCACTTTTCAAGCACCTCCATCATTTTATTAAAATGCCTTTGGATATGGGTGCCCTTAGTGTGGCCAAGGCCAATTTTTACCAAATAGCTGGCTTCCCACACATCATAGGGGTTGTGGATGGTACTCACATACCACTTCAGCCTCCAGCACGGCTGGAGGCAATATTTAGAAACAGGAAACACTATCACTCCCTGAATGTAATGGTGGTATGTGATGCCTCCCTCCAGATCCTGTCCCTGAATGCTAAATTACCAGGAAGTGCACATGACTCCTTCGTCATCCGGCAATCAGGGATATGGCAGAAATTAACCAACCTACAAGCTGGTGATGCGTGGCTTCTGGGTAAGTGGAGACCTTTAGTACATAACAATGTTAAGCTTGATACACAGTGTTCCTGATGTTGTCTATTATTATTCACAGGAGACAGTGGATACCCTTGCATGTCCTGGCTGCTCACTCCTTATTTGGCTCCCACACCAGGCCCACAAAGTGAGTATAATTCCGCACTTACAGCCACCAGGCAAGTGGTGGAGCGCTGTATCGGCCTTTTAAAAGGCCGATTCAGATGCCTCCACCGCTCTGGTGGCGAGCTCATGTATTTGCCGGATATGGTGTCGAAAATTGTGGTCCTGTGTGGGATATTTCACAACATCGCCATAAGGAGTGGTGTCTCAATGCAGCCAGAGGATGCCTTACCTGAGGATGGCCCCCCCGAGGTTGGTCGGAGGTCAGTATGTGGGGGGGCCATACGCGATGATGTGGTGGCCAGATTTTTTAGGTAAGTTTAACCAAAACTTCAGTGTTTATACCTAATGTGTTTGTGTTTGTTTGCGAACATCTAATTTATTTTTAATTTTTTCACCATCTTCTGTTTGTTCACATAATCTTTGGCACTCCAACGCTCACTACTTCCTGCTACCCTTACCAAACCTGGATCTGGTCATTTTGGGCATATATTCTGGAACCCATATCGCAATGCCATGTATGTGGAATCATGTTGGCATGGTCCTTCGTCAACCAGTTCTTGATTGTTTTTTTTATTTAAATATTTTATTGGTATGTGTTGTATTTGAGATTATCACTGTGTTTTTTTTTTGGGAGTGACCACTTTGATTTCTCATTTATGTTGTGAATAAATGTTTGGAGAGTGGAATGGTCTTCCTTTTTTTGGACGTTAACAGCAAGTGTAACCAGGTTAACACACCTTACATTTGACTAAGGGGTAATCCAGTACTGACACCAGTTGAGGTAAACTGAAATATGTTTTCAGGTTCACAACCCACACCAAAAGGAAGCCTGTCCTAACCTTTGGATTTGTAAGATTGGCCTAAGCAGCTTGCACACCAACTAGGAACCTGTAAAATGTAGAAATATCTAATTGACACTAAACCCAAAAAGGGAAATGAAATTGTTACTGTTATGTGTTTCTTGTGGCTGTTTTACATACAAATACACAACACAATCTAACTTTTAAAAAAGGGAAATCCTTGCAGGAACAGTCTACTTATGTCAGGGTAAACTATCTGTGTTTTGGAAAAAAAGAATGAGCCAGAACATATATTAGAAATAAAACATTTATTTAGAAAACGAAAATAAACAAAAAAAACTACTGGCGAAGGATGCCAGACAGCCGGTCAAGGCCCACAAGAACGCCAATGACATGAATCTGGGCAACACATTCGTCCACCTCTTGCCGACGCCTCTGTTCCTCTGTGGGTGAGAAAAGTGTGTGGATTAATAAAACAATAGGGAATCCACATTAAAAAAACAAAAACACAACGAAATCACTCCTAAATCTAAAAAAAGCAAACCAAAACAAAAAGGGGGTGCTGCCAAAAATACAAGGCCTATGTACAAATTCCCACAGGTGTGATATGTGTATGTTGAAATCAGCAGGAAGAGGTAAAGGCAAACTGCTAAATCACCAAAAGTAAACCAAAAAAGCACGAATAAAGGCACGACTCATGATTACATACAAACAGTTTGTGCTTAAAAAAAATGCGAAAGAAAAACATACCGGGAGCCAAAACGGGAGCTCCGGAAGTCCCTCCATGTTCTTCCTCGGAGGAGCCTTCATTCCCCAAAGAACGGGGAGGGGTAATGACGGACTCCGGGGAGGGGGTAATTGGAAGAGGGGTGGGTGGAGGAGAGGGGGAAGTGGGACGGAGGGGAAGTAGGCCCGACAGTTCCGGGAGAAGGTCTTGGAAGGCTGGGGAGGAGTGGGGAATAGGGGAAATATTTGGGGTGGAGTGTTGGCTGGGGGTTGGGGATAGTGGGCGGGAACGCCGTCTGGCCGGACGGTGACGGCGTAGTCTTGGCTGTCCACCTAAAATATGTCAAACAAATTGAGGTTAGTTTCTGGCCAAATCCGGGGCCCAAAAAAAAAAAAAAAGCCCACCAACAAAAAACATGCAAATAGGAGTAGAATGAATAAATCAGAAATAGAGGGAAAACATGGCCATGCAGATATGAGGACAAATAATAAATAGGACAGACAGGAAAACATGCACATGCAGATATGAGGACAAATAATAAATAGGACAGACAGGAAAACATGCACACGCAGTTTGCCCCACAAACACAAACATGAAAACCACAATACATAACACTTACTTTCCTGTATCTGCATGCGAAAGCATGACAGCAAGCGGGGTGTTCGCCGTTGCAGGTCTGACCACCTGCGCTCCAGCTGCCCGATGTTGCGGCGTGAACCGAAGGACCGCAGGCGGGACCGTGCCTCCGCATACGCGGAGCGCTTCTGCCGGTTGGTGATGGGTGGAGGCTGGCTGGTGATACGGCGATCCATCACCTCCGTAAGCACCAGCAGCTCGCGCCTGGTGAATGCGGAGGCTCTCATGATGGCAATGGCGTTTTTCATACAAATCATTTTTGATAAAGTGTGCAAAAAATTTCTGATTGGCTAATGTATTTTGGAAATTAACAGGAGCAATTTTATTGGTTAGTGTATGAGTCATGTGTTCGACAGGGCCAGAAATCTCTGAAGAGTTATGATAGGCTTGATGCAGTGACATGCGTAAGCAAATTTAAATAAAGAAATGAACCCCGGGAAATATGCGGGGATCCACAGCAATAGAACAATTGTTTAATTGTGGTTCACATGTTTTTGGAACAATAAAAGCGAATGTTTCATCCGTACGTATTCTGCGGGTAAACACAAACACGGACAAGAGTAAAGTTTCTTGCATTGTGTTGAAAAAAACAAACCAATTAAGCTAATTGATACATTGATTGGCATGATACGATTGATGGAGGTAGGCAGAATAAAGGAGCAGGTAATCGACATCTGACAAGGCCACTTCCGGTTTATACTTGTGCATGCGTTCCCTTCAAGCCATTTCGGGGATGTACGCTCGCTATTTTGCACGCTCGTTAATTAGAGGAGGGGTCGCCTGAGTTTAGGGAGGAATTTTAGATGCGAACGAAAATAAGAGCGAGCCATTGAATTTAAATAATTTTGTACGTACGCCTAACGTACGTGCGCCCGCTTGCGAGTGGGTCTGAATCAGGGCCAATGTCTATGTTTTCCAAATACTCTGTATCCCTCATTAAATTGTGTCTCTTATTTTGATAGCTAGCATTTAAAGCATATGGCATTCCCATTTTGCTGTTGATTTAGAAAAAACAAACATAAGAAATGTAAAACCATAAAACAAACACCATTTGTCATTTTTGATCGCCTTCAGTGGTTGATGTTAACATTGTTTGCAGAAAAGTTTATTCTTTTTTTGTTTTGTATCATTCTGTGAGACACAACAATCATAAACAACTTAAAAATATTTAAACTTGACACCATCAATTCCAATAATGGAATGAGACAGATTGTAAGAGATTGTAAGCTAGGACTGATAAAACACTCCAAACCTTGCATCTGTTGAGATTCCGCAGAGCTTCCACTACTTATTAACTTTTTACTGTAACACAAACTTTAAAGAGACCACATTATCTTTTTTTTATAGAAAACTGCATAAACAACATATTTAGGGCATATTTACTAAGCTGAGGCTTTTGAAATGCCGCTGCTTGTAGGCAGGTCTGGACGCAGAATTTAAGAGGGCAAACATATTTAATGCAAAACCGGGAATATTTTGCATTTAGTATCACTGTCATTTTAATTACCACATCCAAAGCAGGTGCCAAATATAAATATACCTCTTATATGTTAAAATCCTTATAAAAAATATAGCAGGTAAAATACAAGTATTGCATTTTTCATCTTCATACAATATGTGTCATTTGCTGTTTAAACAGTGACTCTATTTTTATAATAAAAAAAATTAAATGGAAATGTACTCTGACTGTGTTATCAATTTATTTTTGTCTGGCCTGGTTAAAGAGAAAAAAAAAGTGATTTATTTACGTAGATCGGATGCTGAGCACATATTGTGCCTTTTTGAAATGTCACTAATTTAATGGTTCCTTAAATCTCAGCCACTGTAGAAACCCCCAGGATGTGCAACCTTTTGCCGTATCATTTCACTGCTACAAATATGTAAACGTTATGATAGATAACGAATCACCTTAATCTATACAGATATTGTTAATACATTCCTCAAACTCTTCAATTTATCAAAAATCTATTTATTTTCAAATGATGTGTTTTGGAGTGATATATATTTGCTGAGCATATCAACCACTTTTTCACATTTATTTGAATAAACAAGGCATTTCAATAGAAGTGATAACCATCAAAATAAGCTAGTCATTTGCATGTATTGTAAAAATTATTTAGCATTTCTATTTATTACCACATTTTATATTTATTTATTATTTTTTTTGACTATGTATTGGTTTCCAGTGCAGTTCTCATGTTTTATTCTCTACTGCTGATCCTAAATGTGTTGGTTACTTAGCCCATTTTTCATTGCACCACGTGTAACTGTATGCTAGCTACAAATACTCAATACAATAGTTTTATACCATTGTTAAAGGATCAGCACTTGTATGGGTTGCAACTAGAGATGTGTGCAGACCCCCATGGTTTGGTTTTGGTTCTAAATCTTCATCGTGTTTTGATTTTGATAAAACCACCCAAATGTTTTGGTTTTATATTTAAAAAAAAAATGATAAAAAGTTAAAACAGCTAACATCATCAGTATTTAACAGTGCAAATCCCCAAAATGCAGGTCAGCAAACAAGTGGTGAATGGCCATTCACTACTTGTTTGCTGACCTGCATACTGGGGATTTGCACTCTGTTAAAAACTGATTATACCACATGATGTATATTTTGATACTCTGTTAAAAAAGAGCTGGAAGTAGTCTCACACTTTAATCACCAGAGCACCACCCCTGATGAAGTTGACAATGATGAAATGAGTTGGGTGTTTGAAACCTGTGTCCACAATACTGTAAAGCCACATTTTTTTTACGAGTTCGCATTCTATCTAGGATGGAACAAAAAGTGGCAACATTCCATAGAGCAGAAAAAGTGGTATTAGATCTCTAGCTATTTGGTGCATATATAATAATTGTGACTTGTGTTGTAAAAAGTTTTTATATGGAAACATTGTTTTATTAAATATTTTAATATTTTATGTCAAAATGTGTCACTATTGGGTGCATTTGTATTGATAATATATATACATTCATTAGACTAAAGGTTAGACCCCATACTGTATGTGAAATATTAAGAGTTAGCCATTACTCTTAATTTGAAATCAAAGTGCCCTTTTGATTCAAGTTAGGTTTTTACAATGTTAGATAGAACTCCTGCTGATGGGTTCTTTTCAAGAGGTACAGCTAAGATTCAAGTTTTAAAAATACTGTTGGCTGATATTTTAATATTATAATTGAAGTGCATACATCTTGTGTATATATATATATATATATATGTGTATATTTACATATTATATATATATATATATATATATAGGAGGAGAGGAGCCGTACCACTTCCAGGACTTGTTGCATCAAAAAAAACGCTGGTGACATACCACCTAAGCCTCTTATATGTCAACATTTCAGTTTTATTCAACTTTTCATCCTGACGAAAGTTGAATAAAACTGAAACATTGACATATAAGAGACTTAGGTGATATATCACCGGTGTTTTTTTGATGCAACAAGTCCTGTGAGTGACACGGCTTCTCTCTTCCGGTATTTTCTATATCTGAGAGCACCCAGGCACTTTGTTTTATAGTAGAGGAGTGCCAGCCAACTCGCAGTATATATGCCCAATTTCAAAAGGGCAGAATGCACCCTGCTTTCCTTGGCAGTGTCCTGCTAAAACAGTCTGTGGGTGGCATCCATACCCGTGGGTTGCAATGTCCACCAAGATGAGTTGTTAGGCTCTTGCAATACTTTATCATTTGGATTTTTAAACTCGTCAATCTTGGAGCGAACCATTTTGAGCTCTCTACCTGCCTCTTTTATGACGAGTAACATCAGATCGAAACTACATTTATTAAGTACTGCTACAAAAAAATGGATAAAATCACAATTACAATTAAACATCTTTAGAAAGAGCTTATCTGCAGTCACTCAGTTGGAAGGAGTGTCTGTGTTGCTATGTTCTCTACGTAATTTGTCAGTTACGCTAGGCTAGCTGGACTTCATCAGGAGGATGCAATTGTGATTTTATCCATTTTTTGTGCGTGATATCTGTAATAAATATCCTGTGATACTGCACCATAAGTGTTCCTGTTCTCTCTTTACATATACTGATTATGCACTATTGAGCGGCACTTTAAACAGTCAGTAAAGTTATGTTGGTGTTAACATTCTCATCACAAAGGGAAAATGCCCATTGCAGTGATGGAGGACTAAATGGTTATATGTTTATTTACATATATGCCTATAGTGTGCGCATATAAATTTACATTATATTATTTTATGAAATTCTAACAATATTGCACAATGAGGCGCTGCATTCTTACCTTTTGTTTTTCATATATATATATATATATATATATATATATATATATATATATATATATATATATTAGAGATGTGCAGGCTTGGATTGGTTTGGATTTTATCGCCAAGTTCAGATTTTCCTGCCAAATGTTGGGTCTCAGAAAGAGGCAAAAGTTCCTCTTTTATGGACAAACATCATCTTACAAGGACAAAAGTCCTTGAAAGATGATGGTGTGTAATAAGATGCTAAGAATAAGATAGTAAGATACTAAGATATGTAAGAAATATGTAAAAATATATTGCAAGGAAGAAAAATAATGTACATAGCCCAATGTTTAGATATCATTTAGCTTGATGGTTTCATTGAAGCCAAATGTGCTTAAACTCTTATCTGAAGATCCAGTATGCTTCTCTTCTACATAATGTGTTAAAACAATCCTCACCTCTGTCCATGACTCTAACATGTTCAATTACCTTTACTCTGATCTTCTTATGTTACCTTTATCACATCAAACTGCATGTCTTGGAAGAATAGTTTTGTCATCATTTTTATTCAAGATGTTTTATTCAGAGTGCATATAATGTGACCAATATACGGTTTTCCATAACCAAAATCTATTAAATATGTAACATAGGTGGATGGACAGGTCAGAAAGCAATCAATTTAAAAAGTTTGTCTGTTGACAAAAAGCTAGTACTTTTGTATTATGCATGTTTACAGATGAGGCATCTGTCTCTTCCACACTTAAAAAACTTTGTTTTTCAGAAATCCAATTTAAATTTTCCATATGTTTTTCAACTCTATTGATATTTTTCTTTCTATACATTCTAGGTGCAAGTTTTTGTTTAGAATTTTCTGATTTCCTATAAGTGACTTTCACATTTTTTCCATATTAGGGGACCTACAGTATTATGGAGTCTGCTTGTTAAGATGGGGGAAATTTTATTCAAAATCTTTCTAATAACATAGGCTTGTGCATTGTACTGAGTTACAAAAGACAAGTTTCTTTTAGTGTTTTTATGGGCTAATCTCTGGGAGGCCCTAGCACCCGTAGGACATAGCAAGCTCTCTATATTCTTATCACTAGTTTCTTTATATAATATGTGTTTAGGATATCGTTGTATGACGAAATCTGTATATAACATCAGTAGCTGGTTTTATTAGCTCTCGGCATCATAACAAATCCATTTAATGAAAAAAGATGGCTTTTTTGGAAGTAATTATGCCTCGCCTTCAGACAACTGTCATAAGAAAGCCATTAGTATCTACCTTTTTAATAAAGGTTTCTGTACAAATGCAGTAATTTTTTACCAGCAGTGCAATGTCCAAAAACTGAATATGTATAGTACAATAAGTGTTCATGAAATTGAACCTAAATAAATAACCATATAGTTAATTAACAAAAAACATTAGATGTGTGATCTCCATCCCAAATAAAAAATAAATCATCAATATACAGTACTTGCCATAGAGAACCAGCTTCATCCAGAATTCACCACCCCAAATAAGCTATTCTTCCAGCTTGCCCATGTAGAGGTTTGCAAAACTCATGGTGAACCTGATTCCCATAGCGGTCCCCCGTGTTTGTACATAAAATCATTCAAAAAATAATTGTGTTCCAAAATAAATTTAATAGCCAAAACAATAATAAAGTTACACAATTCCTCATTCATATTTGGATCTGTATCTAAATAATATTTAACAGCCTTGAGTCCCTGCATATGAGGAATGTTTGAGTACAGACTCAACATCACAAGTTAAAAATGTATATCATACTCACAAAAAATGTGCTGTGTCTAATATAGAACTTTAGGGAAGTTACGTGACTTTGTAAAGGTGCTTCAACAAAATAAGATAAGTTAGAAGTTATAGACTCCATCCCAGAAATAATAAAGTACCCAGGGGGTGATGTGAAAAAATAAAAAATGCCAAACACCTTTGGATATTGCACTGCTGGCCAAAGCCATGTACAGAAGACTCATGAGTTTCCCTTGAATATGACCGTAGGTTTTGAGGGGAGTTTGTCATAAACAGTGTTGTCCAGCCGTTTATTTGTTTCCCTATGATAGCCACATGCATCCTGAAGAATAACACCCCCTCCCCTTTACCTGACATTTTTATAACACTATTATATGTTAACACTTTCAGCACCTGTCTTTCATCAAATGTAAGGTTATATTTTAAAGGAGCTTTATCTGCCTATTCATACATTTTCTTAAAATTTTCCATTGTTGTTTTATAGAACCCTTCAATACAGGGGTCTTTATATTGTAATGGAATGAATTCTGATTCAACAATAGTGTAGAGGAAAACATGAAAAATATGTGTTGATTCAGAAGTGACTGTCAAAAGATTTCTCTAGTATTGTTGTCTAATGCCAAGCTCTCTAGTATGTTTAGTATATCTTTATCATTGAGGTCTAGAATTATTGGTAGACTTTTTTCCTTATTCTTGTTTTACTGTTTAAGTACAAAATATCTTTTTTTGTTTTTTTTTTCTCAAATTTCTTGTGTATCTGTTTAGGAGTTAAAATAATGTGAATAAATTAGGTTGCTTTCCAGGAACATATTTCCATCCCGTACTGAGAACTGTAGGTTTAATTCTAGTGTGTTCAACTTCCTTGAGGACAGATGGAACACACCATTATTCCTTATGGTTTTCAAAAGCATTTTACACATTCTAGCTCTTCCTCTACAGCATCCCCTGTATCTTTTCCCCTGTATCTTTTGGATAGTGTTTTTTTTCCTCAAATAAAGAATGAGAAAGAAAACCTGTCAGCAGGGACAGACTGGGAGCAGTAATTAGCCCTGGCTTTTGTAATTGTGTTGCATGGTGAAAAATGGGTGTGACCATGCATCACATGGGTGTGGCCACACATCACAGGACATGGCCTAAAGGCACAGCCCCATCTCAGCATGCTGATCGACCTGATAGCTGGGAAGCTTAGCCAGGTTATTAGGTGGCTGGACTGGTCCAGCAGACCATTGGCCCTTCTGCCATTTGCCAGAAGTGCCAGATGGCAAGTCCTCACTGCCTATCAGAGTAATTTTGGACAGGAAATCTCCATGAAAATGAAGTAAAGGATGCACTAATACAGTAGTGTCCTCTTTCTCTTAGCTATATTAAACTCGATACAGCAGGACATTGCATTAACTGATGGCCCAGACTTGTCAAAGAGGAATAACTGCATCCACCCCATGGCCACACTGTACTGGGCCCAATATTTCGAATAGATCTATCAATATGTAGCATCTCTTGATTGGTAGAGTTTGGCACTTGTACTTCCCATTTTATATATGCATGCAAAAACAAGATTTAAGTTTAGAGAATAATATGGATAATTGAGAGTCACGGGGTGTTGAGGGTACTGCTATGGGTGCAGTACCTGTTTTTAGAGTTGCTTCAGTACCTTTACCTCCCGAAAATACTAATTTTATTTTTTACATGTTTTTTGAAGTCTCCTGTTAGGACCCAGTGGACTTGGCACAGGGATGAGATATCATTTAAAACTATAACAAAAAACTGATACTAAAACTAAAACAAATTTCAAAACTTTCTATAAATTAAAAAAATTCAGTTTGGTAAATTGCAATAACCTAGTAGATACTGGGTAATGTTGTGCAATTGTCATATTATGTATCCAATTTTGGTTCATTCCACTAAATCTTTCACCAAAGTAGAAACATATTACACTTAGCACTTGACTAAGTATTGCACAAATTAATTCCTAAAGGTATAATAGCTGTATATTCTTTAGGGATGAGCACTTATTATAAATTAATCTAAACTGGTAAGAGGCCATATTATATCTTATCAGATTTCTCCTTATACTGAAGATTTGTAGCACAATGTATAATTTTTCAGACAATTACTCATATAAGGCAACTTATCCTAATAAGGTATTTTATAAGCAGATTTTCCCAGACAAGAACATATCAGCAAGTTAATGATGCATTGAGTTATTTGTCATCTAATTCATGACATTCAACATTATATAGTACATATTCAGCATGATGGATCTGTTCTTGATGGTATAGGTCTGAAAACACTTTTATTTTTTAATTGTTTATTTTAATTGTAAACTGTGGGAGAGATGAGAAAAGTTGAGTTTCACATTGGAACAGGTCATGTCACGGAGGTGAAATACTGTAGCTCCGGGAATACAATCACCAAGATTCGCTGAGGGGGAGACTGTTGTATCTGACACTAATGAGGATGTTGTGTTGCACAAGAACAAATTGATAAACTTCAGGAGGAGGATGTTGTTTGTGTCAAAGTAAGTCAGTCACCAGTGGCAGCACTTTATGCCAGTGATAAGAAAGACTTTGTCATGCCTGAACAAAAGTCCAAAAACGCCACCTCTTCTATGAGAAATTATTTTTACCCAAATCCTAACATTTATCAAGGCATCTGTGGCATTTGTAGTCCCAAAGTAAGTAGATGTAGGGACATTAACCCTATCAATACTGGACACCTCCTCCCTGTTAAATAACTTGAAAGAACTCACTGCAAATTATGTATCAAAATCTAGAAAATCATATATAACAAACAGTCCAGTATAAGCTACCAACAGCATGAATAGATCTCAACAAATGCAATCCCCACTGCCAACACCTTCATCATCAACCTCCTCATTAGCGATTGTAGATAGTCCTCCTGAATGCAATTTGCAAAAGCAAACTGACTGCCCTAATGCAATCCGCGATTCCCAAGACAAATCCTAGCACGCTAGGGTTGCTGCTTCTCACAGAAGAGGAACAAGAAGATTAGTAGTTTCACACAACAATTGTCTGTTAAACAATCATTTGCAATAGGAACCAAGTATGACAGCTGCCACCCTGTTGCATAGCAGATCACTGATGCTATGATGGCTATGTTAGCAATAGATCTATGTCCAATATCTGCCATCAATGCATCTGGTTTTAGGTGACTAATGGAGGTCATGTGTCCACGCTACCAAATTCATCATGATTTTATTAGTAGGAAAGTAAGTAAAACTTTTCACCGCTTTTGACTATGGAATTTGCATGTGTGAAAAGCTGTGGCTAATAGGATTGTACAAGACACATGATAAGCCACATTCGTGCGAAAAGTTTTCACTTGTGTGAAGTTATCGCACAAATGCGAGTTGTCGCATCTAATTGAATCCGGCACTTAGTGTTATTTAGTGAACAAGAAGATACAAGGCCATGTCTCAATTAAATTTTTTTTCAATTAATCAATCATTCTAGAATAAAGAGAAAGGAAGAAATTCTCAGGGCACTACTATGTTACTCCTTATATGGATAAGAGAGGGAAAAATAATAAATTCATACAATATCCCAAAGAGTTCAATAGTCAAAATGGAATGGGATCTTTTGTAGACCAGAGTTCAATCCTGTATATATTCTCCTTATATAGATGAAGTCGTTATCTGTAATGTTCGTGTGTACAGGATTCAGACCAATGGACAGTATTCCACAATGTAGCATAGAAGGAGATCTTCTCCTCTGATCACACACTCTCTCAAAGCAAAGCACAGAAAGGAGAGGACATAGTGCAGATCAAAGCCGATTTAATATGTAAAATGTAATTACATTAAAATAGATATCACATGTGGGCAGCACAGACAGTGTAATGGTTAGCATTACTGCCTCACAGCACTGAGGTCGTGGGTTCGATACCCACTACAGCCCTAACTGTGTGGAGTTTGTATATTCTCCCTGTGCTTGCGTGGGTTTCCTCCGGGTGCTCCGGTTTCCTCCCACACTCCAAAAATATACTGGTAGGTTAATTGACTCCTAACAAAATTACCCCTAGTGTGTATGTGTGTGAGCATGTGGTAAGGAATATAGATTGTAGGCTCCATTGGGGTAGGGACGGATGTGAATGGTAAGATATTCTCTGTAAAGCGCTGCGGAATATGTGTGCGCTATATAAATAACTGCTAATAATAATAATAATAATAATAATAATAATAAAATGACCATACCATTTAAACTAAAATGAGCATACAATAAATAGGCATTGGAGTATCCACAAATATTGCAAATTGGAGGCATACCATGTTAACTCCTACAGCAACGAGCATGGAAATGGATGTAAATGGATGGGAGGCTCCGGACACTTCCCTCCTCACTTCCAGGCTCAATCATATAAGGTCCCACTGACCGGTTCCAACAATAGTGATGTCTCTAATGGTGTCTAGTTACACACAGGTGAATACAATAACACTCCCAATGTGTTTCAAGTCTCTAGGACTCTTCCTCAGGGCTGCATGTAGACACCTGTGTCCCTGGTCCCTCTTTATATGTGTACCAAACAGGAAATAACATTATCATGATATGTGGATACATCCATTATTCTATGCTCATTTTATCTTAAATGGTATGGTAATTTTATGTGATATCTATTTTAATTTGATAAAAAAATTTACATATAAAATCACGTTTGATCTGCACTATGTGCTCTCCTTCCTGTGCTTTATTTTGAGAGAGTGTGTGATCAGAGGAGAAGATCTCAATCTATGGTATATAGATTAAGATATTGTATGAATGTATTATTTTTTCCTCTCTTATTCATATAAGGAGTAACATAGTAGCGCCCTGAGAATTTCCTCCTTTCCCTTTATTCTGGGAGTGTCAGTGTGGTTTTCTTTTTTAATCAATCATTCTACCTGCCTTCCAATACATACTCCACCTTCACTTCCCTGTACTGCCCTCAGGCCTCTGAGCTAGTTACCCTCATACTCAGACTCTCTGGTGCACTTCATAAATGTACTACAGGGGCTGTTACCCAATTAGAAAGCAGGTAGGGGTGGTGTAGTATGGCCAGTTCTCTTGCAAAAATTCACAGCAACATTGTAATCTTTGATGGCCCTTTCTCTTCTCAGTTGCTGCAAAACAGATATTTCAATGCCATGTCCCAAGTAAAATTTTCTAAATTCATCAATCAACCAACCAATGCTTTACCTGCCTTCCACTACATACTCCACTTCCATTTCCCTCTGCTACCCTCGGGCCTCTAATCTAGTTCTTGATTAATAAAAACATTCTTTCTTTGTGGTCATATAGTTTATTAAACTGCCATCCTGCCGCTGCTGTGCTGCAAACATTCATACATGTGCTATATTCTTTTAAACTGCCATGTGTTTATGCCACTGCTCTGTTACTTAGTTTAGCCAGCAAGCTTTTGGCCATTATGGGTGAAAAGATTATTGTGAGTTGTGAGGTGGTCAAAATTGACTGAAAATGACTGGAAATGAATGTTTATTGAGGTTAATAATACTGTAGGAACAAAACCATGCCCAAATTACATGATTTTAGTTGTTTTTATCCATTTTTTAAAAAAATAATCCAGATCCAAAACCAAAACATGTGAAGGTGGTTTTGGCAAAAACAAAAGATGCTGATGAATAAGAACCAAAACATGTGAAGCCGCACACATTTCTAATTTTGACCATGTCGACATTATGACCATTAACAATTTGGTGTCGACCTTTTGATTATCTAAATTTTAACTACATCCCATAACAATGCCACTGAATTCAATAAAACTCCAATTTACTGGGACAAGTTTAGATTTGCATTGTGACAATGCCACTTGCGGGTCTGAGTCTCATATTAACAACAGCAATTAAAGCAATTTCAGAACTGTACCTAGAGAAACCAAGCTAATTGTAGAGAAGGGTAATCATATATTTATTCAGAAAGGGTCAAAACCTGAAAGATACTGAAAACCAGGGTCAACAGAAGGTCATTTTGCAGCCAATTTGTGGTGAAAAAAGCTGAGAGCTATATAACATAAAAACGGGCCATTAAAATACAGTTCCATCAGTTTTGGGTTTGCTGCTCTGTTCAAGCATAACTAAACACAGAATAATGTAAATTACTTATATTAAAGCTCCTGTTAAAAGCATCTATCCATGTCTATGAACTTTTAAAACAAGTAGTTAATATCTGACTGCAAACAGTAATCCCGGGCTTAGGCAACCTGTGGCTCTCCAGCTGCTGTGGGGAGACAGCTAGTTAGCAGTGTATGCTGGGATTTCTTGTCATTTAACTAGTTGTCATATCTACCTTCTTAATATTGATAGATCCTTCAAAGAAGAGCGCAAATAATTGGTCACTTAATTTTATCCCTATACCTGTAGAACTTTGAGGAGTATTAGTGTTTTTACTTTATTTTTTATTTAATTTTGCAGCATATTCTTTGTTCACTGTACAGATCCACAATGCACTTGCCATGTATTTAACATATAGGTCAATACACTCTTAATTATACCTTCTTTACCTCCTTACAGGAAACCGACAATGCTGAAATTCCAACACTCTTAACCAGGTAAGTAAATACACAATAGGGATTTATATAAAATAAATATATATATAATAGTAATGGGCATATTATATTAATTGAAAAGATAAATTATTGCTCTCATGAGCAGGCTGGCAGCAGCTGCAGCACCACAGTTTTATCCACACATACAGCCACTCACAACAGCATTTAAACTCCACTCGCCTCCGACAACTCACTGTGGAATCGGGATGAGATGCCGGCGGCTGAATATAAAAATTAAAATACCAAAAGTAAAAGCCCAAATGCTGAAGATCCTGACTAGGGCTGGTAAGTAGCCTAACATTCCCCTCTCCGCCCCCTAACCCTAACCCTCCCTTAGTGGTGCCTAACCCTAACCTTCCCAGGGGGTGCCTAACCCTAACCTCCCTCCAATGGTGCCTAACGTTAACCCACCCTTTCCGCACAAGGAGACAAAGTGAGTGACCCGTTCCATACAGTCCTTGTGACCACCCCTCCTCATTCTACCTGCCCCCACCCGCCTGTGAAATTTTAATAAACGGTGAATAAAAAAATAAAATCTGCACGGTGCAGTGGGTTGATTGCTGGGCCGCCGAG
This sequence comes from Taudactylus pleione, assembly GCA_031769625.1. NCBI lineage: Eukaryota > Metazoa > Chordata > Amphibia > Anura > Myobatrachidae > Taudactylus > Taudactylus pleione. The sequence goes on from JAUIMM010000113.1 coordinate 7,990,589, forward strand.
CTCCCTAGGCCGCCGGGCCCCATAGCAAGTGCACCCCTTGCACCCTTTATAGTTAGGCCAGTGTATAGAACTCTCAATGTCCAAAGATGTAGTGATGACTCTCATAAATGTTGTCACATTAATCCTTTTATGATTAGCACAGATGGTGTGGGCAGCACGGACGGTGTAATGGTTAGCGTTACTGCCTCACAGCAGTCATGGTTTTGATTCCCACTACAGCCCTAACTGTTGTGGAGTTTGTATATTCTCCCTGTGCTTGCGTGGGTTTCCTGCGCGTACTCTGATTTCTTCCCACACTCCAAAAATATACTGGTAGCTCAAGTGGCTCCCATAAAAATGAACCCTAATGTGTATGAGCATGCTGTAGGGAATATGGATTGTAAGCTCCATTGGGGCAGGGACTGATGTGAATGGACAAATATTCTCTTTAAAGCGCTGCATAATATGTGTGCGTTATAGAAGTAACTGGTAATGATAATAATAATAATAATAATAATACTAACTCTGTTAATTATCCTCAGAGGGTAGGATACTCCTAGGTAATTACAGGTTCCTTCCTTTTCATCAGCACTTTGACAGTTGACTAGATACCAAAGGATATATCCAAGTTAAGAAATAATTCTCTTTTGTAAAAGTAACCTGTCAGAGTATATCCTTTGTATTCCTAGCACATAGCTGCTCCTCTGCCAGTTACATTATGAGGTCACAAAGAAGATGTTAGAATTTGATGATCACCTATGAACAAAAGTAATATGATATGCAAGGTATCTAATATTATATATATATATATATATTTCTATGAAGTCTGACAATAGGTTAGACTGAAATATACTAAACCTCTTTTCCACAGTGGAGTATCGGAATTACCTTCAATACAATTCCTGGCAATTAATCTGTCTATATATAAGAGTCTGTGTTTTAGTAGCTATAATCTTGTTAATGAACTATGGTTTCTGGTTCCCTCCTAGGGGCCTATTCATCATAACTTAATTTTTACAAAAGCAGGTGAAAATGAACATCTTCACCTGCAATTGTAAAAATGTAATTATTGGGCCATTCATTAAGAAGGTAAAGCAGGAAATATCACAGCGTAATGGCCCGCTGTCTCCATACATTAGTTTGGGGACACAATTCATCAAGCTCCGAAAATAGAATATTTTGGGTGCTTGATTGCGGGAGCATTCACCATCTTCAGATGGCGAGTGCTCCCAGTACCCGCTCCTTCCCTAGGGGAAGGAGTCCCAGGTCACGAAAAGGGATCCCTCCGCCCCTGTCCGGCTCCTTCCGCTGGACGTTGGGGCTTTTGTGCACATGCATGACCTGTAAGTCACGCATGCACACTTGTCACACAGTGAAAAGATTCACTGCTCCTAAAGGAGCAGTGAAAGTGTCCAGGGACACAGCTGATTTTCGGAGCGTCGAGAAGAAACGTTTGCAGACTTATAAATTCTTCTCCCTGGGAGAAGCCTGAGGAGGAGAAGCAGGTGGGTGGAGTTGGGCCGAGACCGACCGGGTCGTGTCATCAAGCCCTGCCCCCTGGCAAGAATGCGCTGCGAATGCCAAATATTTCAAATAGAGGGTGTGGCTAAATGACAAGATTCTCATTTAATCGCGCCATTAGGCCCCGCCCCCAATGCACAGACCCGCTGATCTCCGGTAATATTCTCCCCATTCTGCCCACTTAACTAAGAAGTGGGCAAAATGTGGGAGTAGTGCCTACCCTTCCTGGGGTGCTGGGGGTTACCTGAAAAATTGGGAGCCTCCCATGACTTCCAGGAGGGTAAGCAAGTATGTCCCAACATCTCTGTTTTAATTTATTTTAACTAGTTGCAAATATGGCCTCCTGTAGCTGATGTGATAAAGTATCTTTGGATGGCAAGGGGTAGTATTGCAGGACTTATGTTACTCCCCCAGCTCTTTTCTCCATGATGTCTATGAACGAGGCAATGTTTATAGATAGGGCTTGGTAATATATATATATATAAAAATAACTACAGCCCTGGCTATTAGTATCTTGACTCCCTTGTCACTTATTATTCAGGACAGGATATGTGGCCAATAATATCCTAAAGCCTCTGGAGTTCTGGAGTTACTGTTTATTCGAACACCACTTCATTCAGCGCCATTCTATTACCGCTGCTGTAGACTGTAATTTAATCTGCTGCAGCTACACTGCCTCACACTCTGCAGAGGCGTCTTCTCGGTGGTCCCACCCCTCAATTGTTCATCACAGCAGGCTCACCTCAGCCTCCACCTACTGGATATTGCTCTATCCACCGGGCACCTCCTCCTCTATACTACCCTACAGCAGTATGTCTGAACATAGAATTTTTTTTGGAGAAATGCACTCCTTGGGACTGTGGGCCTGATTCAGAGCTGGACGCTCTGAAAGAGCGCTCGCTCTGAATCAGGGCTTTTTTTTTTTTGTGCTGCCTCCTGGCCGCTCGCATAGCTGTGGGTGACCACCCACAGCTATTGTGAGTGGCCAGATGATGGTCGCGATGGTCTTGACCATTGCGACCATCGGGGCTTGCGATAGGGTCTCGTTCCCGCAAGCCCCAGTGGGCTTCTGGCTCTTAATAGAGCCAGAAGCTCACCACTGACACCACTCGTGATGTCAGGTGGGCCACCCCCAAACAGCAGGCATTCCGTCGGGAAAGCCTCCTTTTGGCCAGCCACCCCCCCCGCCTGCCTCCAAAATGGTGCGAGCTGTCAATCAAAATCGACAGCCGTCCCCTTTTGGTGTGAGACCCGGAGCGACGGAGCGCCCGTCGCTAGCCGAGTCTCGAGCATGCGCACGTCGGAACCGGCTCCGGCTTGCGCATGTGCAGTGGCCAAACATCGACCCGCTCACGAGCGCATATCGCTTGCGAGCGGGTCTGAATCAGGCCCTGTGTCTGAACTATGGAGACAAAAAAATAATTCTGAAGTTTTGTTTGTCTGTTCGTTCTGGCATCACACAAAAGCTACTGGATGAATTTGGATTTTGTTTTCAATATTGTATAGCTTAGTCACCTGGAAAGAAACTGAGGTATGTATTATCTCAATGTGACATCAGGGAGAGGAGCAATAAACGAAAAACCAGATGCTTGTAGTGTGCAGGCTCCTCAAGCAAAAAAATGACTAGATGTATATAATAAAATTTTTTGGGGACAAATATAGTGTTAGGGACTGTTTATGAACTATGGAGACAAAAAATATTTATTGGAATTTGTACAGGCTCCTCAAGTCAAAAATTACTAAATGTATATAAATATACATTTATTGCACACCCCATGCACAAATAGTTATATATGTGTGCATATAATTATAAATACATAGATCAGTGATTCCCAACCTCGGTCCTCAAGGCACACTAACAGTCCTGGTTTTAGTGATATCCATGCTTGAGAATAGATGGTTAAATCAAAATAACTGAGGTACTAATTAAGTCACCTGTGCTCAAGTATGGGTATTCTTAAAACCTGGACTGTCAGTGTGCCTTGAAGACCGTGGTTGGGAACCCATGACATAGGAAAATCCAACTATATATTAAGCACTAATCAGGCAGATAATCTTGACTCATGAAGTTTCAGTATACATGTCAATCCAGTAGATGGTGCACCAAGACAAATACTACATATCATAGAGTCGCTGCTCATGTTACTGTAGTTAAGTGACTTGCTCACAAGTTAGCAGCCTCAAGCATCTTTTTGTGTTAATCCCTGAAGAAAAAACTGCTAATATTGTTTACAAAGACATTTTGTGATCAATGTCTACAATATAAAATATACATCACAATATTAGATGCCACTTCTGTCTTTGTAAGCAATAACAGACATCCGCGCGAGCAAAGCTGCAGGCAAACACCAGTTATGCTATATATTCTTAAATTAAAAAAAGCTAAATGTGTATGTTTATATACAGTATAGATAGGATATATATATATATATCTTATCTATCTATCTATCTATCTATCTATCTATCTATCTATCTATCTATCGTATATATTCCAACTGTCCTGATTTAGATGAGACAACTCTAATTTTAGGGAATCCTCCCACTTTCCTGAGAGTCAGGTATTTTTTTGGGAGGTACAGTATGCCATTGGTGTGCACGACAAGGTGGGGGTGTATTTAGGTGAGGGGGTGGATATGGGGGATAGTGGCACACAGCAATGTAATGCAGCCATGCCCCTAGTGTGATGTGACCACTTGTGTGCTCTTTGTCTAGATTCCCAAATTCATAATGATGGTGGATGTGCTACATACTGTATACATGGTTTTTTTTTTGTTTCTTTGCAAGAGCATTTCTGAAACTACCATCTAGATATTAAACTTTATGATACTTTTTGCATATGATTATAATATAAGAATTTTTCTAAAGCGTGTGGTGTAAAATTCTCTTGCTAAAGAATATAGTGAAAACAATTAATTTGTTGGAAGTGAGTCAAGAACTGCAATATTTAATTAACCTTGTTTGAGAAGGACAAACTGTGTATTTGCATGTGCACACCATATTATGATGTACTTTAATCCTGCAAATGGAATGGCCTCTCAGAGTGGCCCCATTCTAATATGAATGAGGCGATACGATTTTTAAAAATATTGCCAATTAGGTTTTGGTAAGGATGACAAATGATATGTACCAAGGAAATGCGTCAAGAAGAATACATTACATGAAGATGATCTTGCAATACTTAACTTTACGGTTGGTACTGTACATTAATGTTTTTATTTTTTTACTGGGAAGAAATATTGCAGACTTCATACTAGGGGTGTGCACCGGCAACTTTTCGTGTTTTGTGTTTTGGTTTTGGATCTGGATCTTTCTTCGTGTTTTGGATCTGGATTGGTTTTGCCAAAACCACCCTTCCATGTTTTGGGTTCTGGGTTTTGTGTTTTGGATCTGTATTTTTTTTAAAAAAAAGCATAAAAACAGCTAAAATCACAGAATTTGTGGGTTTTTCTGCTCCTATGCTATTATTAACCTCAATAACCTTAATTTCCACTCATTTCCAGTCTATTCTGAACACCTCACACCTCACAATAGTGTTTTTATGTCCAAAAGGTTGCACCGAGGTAGCTGGATGACTATGCTAAGAGATACGAGTGGGCGGCACAAACACGTGGTCCATCTAGGAGTGACACTGCAGTGGCAGACAGGATGGCAGTTTGAAAAACTAGGCCCCAAACTATACACAATGCAAAGAAAAAAAAGAGGTGCAAGATGGAATTGTCCTTGGGCCCTCCCACCCACCCTTATGTTGTATAAACAGGACATGCGCACTTTAACAAACCAAAATTTCAGCGCCAGGGTCTGCCACACGACTGTGGCTGAAATGATTGGTTCGTTTGGGCCCCCACAAAACAAGCTGGCAATTAATCTGTCCCTGCACAAACTGGCTCTACGGAGGCAAGATGTCGTCCTCATCCTCCTCATCCACCGATTCCTCACCCTCTTCAGTGTTGTCTACATCCTCATCCTCACAGAGTATTAATTCGTCCCCGCAGGAATCCACAACCACAGGTCCCTCTGTACGTTCTGGAGGCTGGTCTCCCTGGAAGAGTTGATAATTCATTTTATGAACATCATCTTCTCCACATTTTGTGGAAGCAACCTCCTACACCTTTCGCTGACAAGGTTCCCGGCTGCACTAAACACTCTTTCGGAGTACACACTGGAGGGGGGGCAACTCAGGTAAAATAGAGCCAGTTTGTACAGGGACCTCCAAATTGCTTCTTTTTCCTGCCAGTACAGGTACGGACTGTCTGACATGCCTACTTGGATGCTGTCACCGATGTAATCCTTTAACAGACAGACGCACGCTTGTCGCTGCTGCTTTGAGGATGCAAGTGCGGCTACAGCCCACACAATTCACAAAGACAGAAAAAAAAAGAAGAATATTTTTATTGTTTGTGGAGCGCACTTTGAGGGTTACACCACCCTTTAACAGACAGACGCACGCTTGTCGCTGCTGCTTTGAGGATGCAAGTGCGGCTACAGCCCACACATTTCACAAAGACAGAAAAAAGAAGAAGAATATTTTTATTGTTTGTGTAGCACACTTTGAGGGTGTCACCACCCTTTAACAGACAGACGCACGCTTGTCGCTGCTGCTTTGAGGATGCAAGTGCAGCTAGAGCCCACACAATTCACAAAGACAGAAAAAAAAAGAAGAATATTTTTATTGTTTGTGTAGCACACTTTGAGGGTGTCACCACCCTTTAACAGACAGACGCACGCTTGTCGCTGCTGCTTTGAGGATGCAAGTGCGGCTACAGCCCACACAATTCACAAAGACAGAAAAAAAAAGAAGAATATTTTTATTGTTTGTGTAGCACACTTTGAGGGTGTCACCACCCTTTAACAGACAGACGCACGCTTGTCACTGCTGCTTTGAGGATGCAAGTGCGGCTACATTGCACACAAGTCACAAAAACATTAAAAAAATAGATTTTTATTTTTTGGAGCACTTTGAGGGTTACACCACCCTTTAACAGACAGACGCACACTTGTCGCTGCTGCTTTGAGGATGCAAGTGCGGCTACAGCCCACACAATTCACAAAGACAGAAAAAAGAAGAATATTTTTATTGTTTGTGTAGCACACTTTGAGGGTGTCACCACCCTTTAACAGACAGACGCACACTTGTCGCTGCTGCTTTGAGGATGCAAGTGCGGCTACAGCCCACACAATTCACAAAGACAGAAAAAAGAAGAACATTTTTATTGTTTGTGTAGCACACTTTGAGGGTTACACCACCCTTTAACAGACAGACGCACGCTTGTCGCTGCTGCTTTGAGGATGCAAGTGCGGCTACAGCCCACACAATTCACAAAGACAGAAAAAAAAAGAAGAATATTTTTATTGTTTGTGTAGCACACTTTGAGGGTGTCACCACCATTTAACAGACAGACGCACGCTTGTCGCTGCTGCTTTGAGGATGCAGGTGCGGCTACAGCCCACACATTTCACAAAGACAGAAAAAAAAGAACAATATTTTTATTGTTTGTGTAGCGCACTTTGAGGGTTACACCACCCTTTAACAGACAGACGCACGCTTGTCGCTGCTGTTTTGAGGATGCAAGTGCGGCTACAGCCCACACAATTCACAAAGACAGAAAAAAAAACAAGAATATTTTTATTGTTTGTGTAGCACACTTTGAGGGTGTCACCACCCTTTAACAGACAGACGCACGCTTGTTGCTGCTGCTTTAAGGATGCAGGTGCGGCTACAGCCCACACATTTCACAAAGACAGAAAAAAGAAGAAGAATATTTTTATTGTTTGTGTAGCACACTTTGAGGGTGTCACCACCCTTTAACAGACAGACGCACGCTTGTCGCTGCTGCTTTGAGGATGCAGGTGGAATCTAGACGGGATTTGGAACCGGGGACACACTACCTCCATCAATTGTCTAAATCCCACTGCACTAATGGCGGATACCGGACGCACGTCTAACACCAACATAGCAGTCAAGGCCTCAGTTATACGTTTTGCTTCAGGATGACTGCTGTCGTACTTCATCCTCATCGCTAAGGACTGTTGGAGGGTCAATTGTTTAGTAAAAGTAGTGATGTTCCTACTTCCTCTCTGGGATGATGAACAACTCCCAGCAGCAGCAACAGCACTAGGAGGAAGTGGTTCTTGATCTTTCCCTCCATTTATGTTATATTGATATATACGTGCGGCTAAAGCGCACACAAACACAGAAAATATTTTTTTATTTTTGCTGGAGAGTAGTGCACTTTGTGGGTTACACCACCCTTTAAGAAATGAGCCAGCCGGCTCTTTACTTATGGGACACAGGCGCACGCTTGGCGCTACTCCTTTGTTGATGCACGTGCGGCTACTGCGCACACAATTCACAAACACAGAAAATAATTTTTTTTTTGGTTTGGACTGGAGTGTACTTTGGGGGTTACAGCACCCTTTAATGGTCAAGCCAGCCGGCCCTTTACTTATGACACAGGCGCACGCTTGGCACTACTTTGTTGATGCACGTGCGGCTACTGCGCACACAATTCACAAACACAGAAAATAATTTTTTTTTTGGTTTGGACTGGAGTGTACTTTGGGGGTTACAGCACCCTTTAATGGTCAAGCCAGCCGGCCCTTTACTTATGACACAGGTGCACGCTTGGCACTACTTTGTTGATGCACGTGCGGCTACTGCGCACACAATTCACAAACACAGAAAATAATTTTTTTTTTGGTTTGGACTGGAGTGTACTTTGGGGGTTACAGCACCCTTTAATGGTCAAGCCAGCCGGCCCTTTACTTATGACACAGGCGCACGCTTGGTACTACTTTGTTGATGCACGTGCGGCTACTGCGCATACAATTCACAAACACAGAAAATAATTTTTTTGGTTTGGAGTGTACTTTGGGAGTTACAGCACCCTTTAACGGTCAAGCCAGCCGGCCCTTTACTTATGACACAGGCGCACGCTTGGCACTACTTTGTTGATGCACGTGCGGCTACTGCGCACACAATTCACAAACACAGAAAATAATTTTTTTGGTTTGGAGTGTACTTTGGGGGTTACAGCACCATTTAACGGTCAAGCCAGCCGGCCCTTTACTTATGACACAGGCGCACGCTTGGCACTACTTTGTTGATGCACGTGCGGCTACTGCGCACACAATTCACAAACACAGAAAATATTTTTTTTTTTGGTTTGGACTGGAGTGTACTTTGGGGGTTACAGCACCCTTTAACGGTCAAGCCAGCCGGCCCTTTACTTATGACACAGGCGCACGCTTGGCACTACTTTGTTGATGCACATGCGGCTACTGCGCACACAATTCACAAACACACAAAAAATATTATTTTTTTAGCACTTGGGGGGAGCACCCCTGATGGACAGAGCACCCCCTGGACAACACTACAGCACCCCTTTAGGACTGGGACACTGCACAGGACTTTGGAATTGACACAGCCCCTATGGAGAACTGACTGCACAACACAGTCCAGCCAGCCCCTATGGACTTTGAAGTAGTGGACACAGCCCCTATTAACAACAGCAGCACAGCACAACACAGCCAGCCCCTATGGACTTTGAAGTAGTGGACAACAGCAGCACAGCGCAGCACAGCACAGCACAACAGTACTCTGCACTACACTACACTACACTACACAGCCCAGCCAGCCCTAACTCCCACCCTCCCTCTTCACTGTCCACAGCCGAGTGAGAAAATGGCGCCGACGCGGGCACCTTATATAGGATCCAAAACCCGCGAGACTCGGAAGGCGGGATGATGACGTTTTGCCTCGATTTCAGATCCGAGTCAGGCGGGAAAAGTCGAGCCTGACTCAGATCGGCCTCGGATCGGGGGGGCTCGGGGGGTTCGGATTTCAGAAATCCGAACCCGCTCACCCCTACTTCATACTAATGGCCTGGCACAGAGTTCTAAAAAAACATATGCAAAGGTGGCTCATTTTCGCCCATGTGCCAAACAAAACACATCTCTATATAAGAGATTTGATTGGCTGCCACGTCGTCACACGACAGAGGGCAACTGTCTGATTAGCGCCATCATGCAGGACGCCGTTCAGATTGTCCACAACGCCGTTACTAGATAGAGCCCCATACCCCGAAAGCCTATAAAAACAGAGCCTCAGTAACTCTGAAAGGAGCACACCAAGCCAAAATGTGTCGGTAACACACTGCCAACCAGACATACTAGGGAAGGCCTGACTGCTACCTCCACAGCAGGAGCCAGTACCCTACTTATACTGCTCCCACCTGCACACCAGAACTGACAGCATGCCACCGGTCGCACCATCAGCTATTGGTTGAGCCATACCCCACATTCCCGTAGAATCACCATATTTTCTGAGTCCTCCTCAAGTCCACAAGTGTCAATGAGGATGTCTTGTTGTGGTATGAGTGATAAATCAGAATAAGGAGAAGTGGGAGCTCTTAAAGGACAGAACAGAAGGAGAAGCACACCTACCTGTAAATACATTTCTCTTTTCCTACCAGTGTGAGACGCCACCATTATATTCTGAACTCTTCTAAACGTAGTACAAACACCTCCAGTGCTCATAGACCCAGAGTCTGTTTACCATAAGACCAGCAGGAGAGACAGGCTGATCAAGAACTACATGGCATAAGGTGCTCCCTCAGTTCACCTACTTTCCCCCTTAAGCACACACCTACAATTACTGCGCTACAGAAGATTAGAATCCACAGATCCGTGCAAGCCATCACCACCATCCACTGTCACAGAGAAGCATTGTGACTACTCAATAAATGAATTTGTCCTACATACCTGGCTCCTCCATTTAATTCTCACATTGACCTAGGCACAATAATACACACACACTACTGGCACACGTGTAACACCCACACACCTCACACCCACTCACTAGAATAACTAGCTTCTATCCCTTCACCATACCCCCAGTTCGCACACAAACTCAGTCATCCTCCTCACACATTGATGTTCCCCCCTCTACACCAACACTATAGGGTAGGTGCTCATATCTTTCTCTTCAATGTTATGTTCCCAGTAGGAACTGGTACTCCTACAGTATAGAGCTCCACAACGCTCTCCCACTCTTGCCCACCCCTCATTACATATTAGTACACTCTCCAATAATAAACCACTCCTAAGAATCGCAGTCCACTACCCTTTTTATTCACATCTCTAGATACATCTCACTGCACATAAGCAGCAACCAACCACATTTGTTTCAAGTGTAAAAATAGCGTAATTACGCTAATATGCAGATGGTACACATACATCAAAAAAACGGCATGGGTAGTATATGTACCAGGTTCCCAGCAGGTGTATTCAAACTTCAGCCAAAAAAAGATATGCAAGAGATGTGTCCCCAAACTCACTTGTGTCCAACTTAGAATCTGACTCATAGGGCAAACTTTACTAAGCGGTGGGTTCTAAACCCCGGGGGTTTGATGGCGGTTTGACGGTGGGTTCTAAACCCTGGGAGATTGGTGGCGGTTTGACGGCAGTTTCTAGATGACAGCCCTGTTCTATTCTAAAATTTGTTTTGACAGCAGTTTTGCAGTGGATTTAGCCTTAGTAAATCTGCGGATAGACACTGGGGACTGGAGATACAAGGGTCTGAAGAGACACTGGGAAACTGGAGAGACAGTGGGCCTGATTCAGACCCGGTCACAAGCGCTGAGCGCTCGCAACCGGGTCGATGGTGGCCCAGAGCGCATGCGCAGGATGGAGCCGGCTCCGTCGTGCGCATGCGCGAGACCCGGATAGCAATGGGCAATCCGTCGCTCCGATTCTCACACCAAAGGGGGCATGCTGTCGATGTTAAGTGACAGCACGCCCCCTTTGGTGGGCGGGCCGGGGGGGTGGCTGGCTAGACGGAGGCGTTCCCATGAGAACGCCTGCCGTCTGGGGGCGGCCCCACTGACATCACAAGTGATGTCAGTGGGAGTGCTTTTGGCTCTGTTAGAGCCAAAAGCTCTCTGGGTCTTGCGGCCACGAGACCCTACCACAAGGGTCTCGTCGCAAGTCCGATGGTCGCGATTGTCTTGACCCACAGCAATGCGAGTGGCCAGGAGGCCGCTCCATAAAAATTTAAAGAAGACGCCCTGATTCAGAGCGAGTACTTTGTCAGAGCGACTGGCTCTGAATCAGGGCCAGTGTCTGTAAGAGCAGTGGCATAACTAGGGGGGGTCGGGCAGGGTGCGTGCCCTGGGCGCCCCCCAACGCCGCCGGCCACGGTCCGGCCCGTCCTAGTTAGCCACCAGTGTAGCGCCAACCGCAGTGAGTGCAGTCAGCGCTACACATTTACACAGGACAAGCGCTAGGCTTCCAGCGCCGGTCCTGTGCTGCACAGCTGAGCCTGTTCCCTCCCACTGAGCGCTTGCCCAATAGCGCTAGGAGGCAGGCTCAGGCTGTGCATAACACACGCATCGCCGCCAGCGCTGGCGGCGATGCGTTTGATAAACAGCAGCCAATGAGAGTCAGATAGACTCTCATTGACTACTGCAGCACCCACTGCAAGAGCCGGGCTTCCGTCCGGCTCCTGCAGTGGGTAATGGGTCAGACGTCATGACATCATGACATCTCTCCCATAATGCTGAGCGCGCCAGCCCGGAAGGACTGGCGGCGGGAGCGGTGTCGCGGACCGGAGCAGCAGCAGCGTGGATTCAGGTAAGTATATTTTTATATATATATTTTTTAAACCTGTCTGCACTACTGGGGGCACAACGGGGGAGGGGGGTGGATACTACTGGGGGGACCTCTACTAGGGGTGGGGGCACAATTGGGGAAGGGGTGGCTACTACTGGGGGCACCATTATTGGGAGGATCTCTACTGGGGGGGCTACTACTGGGGGCACTTAATCGGGAGGGGGAACCTCTACTGGGGACTACTACTTGGGGGGGAACTATCACTGGAGCATTATAAAAGGGGCCTACTACTAGAGGCACTGCACTGGGGGGACCACTACTGGGGGCATTAATAGGAAGGGCCACTACAGGGGTTACTGGATAGGGGGGATCACTACTGGGTGCCTGCATAAGGGGGACCACTACTGGGAAAACTGCATGGGGGGGCTACTGCTGGGGGCACTATATAAAGGGCACTGCATAGGGGGAGGACTACTACTGGGGGCACTATATAAAGGGCACTGCATAAGGGGATACCGCTACTGGGCGCACTGCATTGTGGGGACTGCTACTGGGGGCACTGCATAAGGGGGAACACTACATGGGGCACTGCATTTGGGGGGGCCACTACTGGGGGTACTGAGTAAGGGGAACTAATTGGGGGCTGTATAAGGGAGACCACAACTGCATACTGGGGGTACTGTATAAGGGGCACTACTGGGGTTAAGGTATATATGGATAGGAATGTTCAGCGTGAAAATAAAGGGGTGTGTCCTGTTGACACGCCCCATTTTTAAGTGACCACACCCATTTTTTTTTGCTGCTCACATTGGGGCGGGGGGGGGGGGGCCGAGCTCCTTTTCAAATTTGCCCTGGGCTCCAGATACCCTAGTTACGCCACTGTGTAAGAGACATCATTATTGTACATATTGTTGGCCATGGATGCACCAACCTTTTCCCTTTCTACAAAGTTGAACTGAAAGCCAAAGTCTGAGTTTAAATTTCCTTGTGCATGTGTGAACCAGCATAGACCATTAACGCATGTGCACAGTACATGTAGTTTTGTGGTTTATAAATGAAATGATATTTAAGTGTGCATGTGTGTGTGTGTGTGTGTGTGTGTGTGTGTGTGTGTGTGTGTGTGTGTGTGTGTGTGTGTGTGTAAACATGGTGTTATGGGGAGGAGAAGCTGTAGGTTTAAGCTTTGCCTAGGGAATCTAGAAACTAGAGATGTGCGCTGACCCCGTGTTTTAAATTTGTGTATTGGTTTTGCCAAAAACCACCCTCGCGTGTTTTTTTTTTGTTTTGTTTTGGATCTGTATTTTTTTCAAAAAATGAAAAATCATAAAATCAGCTACAATCACATAATTTGGGCCTGTTTTGTTCCTACAGTATTACTAATCTCAATAACAATAATTTCCAGTCATTCCCAGTCAATTTTGACCACCTCACAGCTCACAATATTGTTTTCATCCCGTTTTGGCCAAAAAGTTGCACCAAGCTAGCTGACTGACTAAGCTAAGTGACAGCAGTGGGCGGGACAAACATGTGGCAGTTCAACTTCTAACGTTCAGGAGGCCTGAGGGAGATGGAGTATGTATGTACTTGAAGGCAGGAAAAGGAAGGAAGAATTGATTAGGCCAGTATTACTTAGGGGACTGTCACCCTGGGTGGCACTGCCCATCAAAGACAGTGTCACTGCTAACCCTGTCCTACTCCTGACTCTCACTGTCACTGACTGCAACTGTCACTACTTATCCTAACTAGTCCACCCTCCTTCCCCTCCAATGGTCCTGTGACAAATGATGCCAAATCAACACGGGAGGGACTTATATAGGATCCAAAACTTGCGAGATTGAACACCAGGAAGATGACGTTGCACCTCGTTTTGGAAGCCGGAAAAGACACGGATATCTGAGTTGCGGCTCGGATCTCCTCGGATTAGGTAAATTTGGGACGGTTCGGTTTCCAGGAAACCAAACCTGCTCATCTCTACTCTAAATATTGCACCGACCCTGGAGGCTGGGGAGACACAGGGATGAGGCTGAAGAAAACAGTCGGGATGTGACTGCAGATTATCCATGATTGGCAGGATTAGACGGAAAAGGCTCGGGGACAGTAGTCTTAATCAAGGCAGTAATTCTAAAGACACCGTATTACTGATGCAATATGGTGTCAAATGAACAATTATAGTTTAGTAATATAAAAAATGTTTGATCAGAGATGTTCATTTTGCCCTGCACCAATACTTCTGTTAGTACAGTATGTATTATATTGTTGAACCGAGTGGCAGACTGGACCACCAGGAAAGTTGGAAAGTTCCCGTTGGGCCGGTCCCATGCTCCACTCTGCTGGGCCAGCTCACACTGCATGTCAGGCCAGCCTCAGCTCCAATCTGGCATTTTGTATTAAAATGGCTGTGGGGGGGGCGGGGCTGCTGCGTATACCCATGGGCCTTTGCTCCACCTGCTGCAATCACCAAGTCCAGCAACAAAGACATAACGCATGCGCAGGGGCGCCGGCCAGCCAGGCACAATTAAGCAATCTTTGTTCAGGGCGGGGTCAGATGCAGCGTGCTCAGCATCATGATATCATGCTGCACCGCTGAGCAGAGGTACAAAGAAAAGGAGCAGCCAGAACAGAAGAGAAAGAAGGTAAGTGCAGGCTAGATTTGGAGAGACACAGGCAGGCTGTAGAGATACTGAGACTGGAGCCAGAGAGATACAGGTGGGGCTGCAGCCAGAGAGACACAGGGTTTCCTGGAGAGACACAAGGGGGCCTGAAGATGGAGAGATGCAGGGGAATTGGAAAGAAAAGTGGGGGTCTGGAGATGAATAGACACAGGGGAGACTGGAGAGGCAAAGAGAGAAGGGGCAGATGGAGAAACACAGGGGGGATTCCACGCATGATTTTTAGTAAATTTCTGTGCTGGATTGTTTTCTGTTGAATGTACTTGCGAGTTAGTTTGATTGGTTATTGCTAATACATTATTCATTTGCAAAACATTTGCAAACAGAAATATCTGCCGTGTGTTTGTGCCGCTGCTCTGTTGGTTGCTTAGTTTAGCTAGCCAGCCTGTGGCCTATGTTGGTGAACAATTTTGTGAGCTGCGAGGTGGTCAAAATGGTTGGAAATGCCTAGAACTTAATGTTATTGAGGTTAATATTATAGGAACAAAAAAGGCCAAAATAATGTGATTATTAGCTGTTTTTATAAATTTTTATAAAAAAATATACAGATCCAAAACCAGAACCAAAACCAAAATACAAAAGATACAGCGGCAAAATCGGACATTGGACATACAGTATTAAGACCAACACTTGGTTAAAACCAAAGAATGGAGTGTTCAGATGTCACAGCTGTGTGAACTGCCAATTTTTGTGTACTTTTTCTTATTTCACGAACCCTGCCTTTGGGCTTAGCTATGAAATTAGCCATCATCTGAGTTGTGATAGCCATTATGTTATCTATATTATCACCTGTCCTTGCCAGTTGGTATATGTCGGCAAAACAATACATTTACTGAAAGAAAGAATTGCTCTACAACGCTCTTCTATTAAAAAATCAATGAGTTTAGTGGATGTTAATACTCCACCAGTTGCGAGACACTTTACACTACATTAGCATACCATGAAAGATTTTCAATTCCTGCCTATAGACTATATACCGCCACTGAGAAGGGGAGGCGATCATGGCGGATTTCTATTACAGAGAGAGTGTGCATGGGTTAACCAGTAAAATATGGTAGCCTGCATGAACTCAACGAAAGACTAACTTTGAGTTATTTTTTTTGTCTTATATTTTTCCATTCTCTCCCCCGTTTTGTGAACTGGATGGTATGTTGTATATACAGTATCATAATTTTATTTGTACCATTGTGCCCTGATCATTCTTAATTCTGTGAATCGGATGCTAGTGCTGTATTTCTTTTAAGAGTGATGGTTGTTCAGCACTGGTCCCAGTGCAGCATATTTCCCTTTTATAGAAATAATGGAAGTTTTTTTTCATTAAGATACCATCAGGCTACAATACTATGGTTTTCAGCTGTTTCCAAGAATATTAGTACATATCTGTGGTTACCGGGAGCTCTATGTTGTTTTCATGATGTCATTCTAGACTGCTCAATTTCTTATGCTACAGGGGATGTTTTTGCTTTGTTTATATCAACATAGCAATGTATTGGTGGTTACTGGGGTGATGTGTACTTACATAATGTCACTTCCGGTCACCACATTCTAATGCCTGGTGGGATTGTATACTGTTGCTCGGTTGGTAAGTGACGACTTCGGGCTGCTAGGTGGCCGATACATCACCTCCTGGATTTCTCTGTTGGACTACATGGGCGGCACAACAGGTGAGCATGGTGTACTAATTCTGACTATGGGCTGACAGGTATATATAGGCACTGTTGGACACTATGTGATAGGCTCCTGATGAAGATGGTTGTGGTACACCGAAACGATGGCCGTATGGTGATGGCGTAAGGCACTACACTTTTGTTATGAGTATTATCTGGACTATTTACTGCTGTATCTTGCTGCTATTATTGATGTGCCTTGAAGTGAAACTGGATTCTTTATGGACACATTTTGGATAAAGACATTATTTTCTATGACGGATGTGCTTGCTCTTGAACCTTTTATTTTTTTGAGTTAACATTTATGTGCTCATGCACTCTAAAAATCTTGGATGGCATTGTGCAGTCTTGCTAATGTGCATATATATATATAAAGACGGCGGTTGTAGGGCAGTGCACAGGTTATCATCCCAAATGTTTTTTTGATATGGAATTAGGGTTCAATATACAATTCCTTTTAGTGAAGGCGGCAGCAGTCTTTCCATATGGCAACCAGGTAAATGTGATCAGAAAAAGGGGGTTGGAGAGAACATGCGCCTGATAGTGTAGTAAGTCAGTGGCGTCACAAGGGGAGTGCGGGGGGTGTGGGCCGCATCGGGTGTCACCCTCCAAGGGAGTTACACCAAAAGCCACACACTCCTACCTGCACCCCTCCGCCACACTCCTGCCCTCACGCCGAATTACCAATGGGACAGGGCCACTAATCGCTGTGCTGCTGTAGACAGGAATTTTCTTTTCCTGCTACAGCAGCTTGCCAGTGTTCATACGAGGCCCCGCCCCCTAGTTGCAGGCTCCGTCCCCTAGTTGTAGGCTCCACCGCGCCACGCCGCCCACTGCTGTAAGCAGCAACAGGTTCAAAGAAGCCGGCGCAGAGCAGAGAAGCCAGCGGCCCAGCGCAGTGCAGAGCAGGGCAGCCAGCAGCGCAGAGCAAAGAAGCCGGGCAGACAGGTGGGGCAGCCCGGCGCAGCGCGACATCACGCCGCTGGAACAGAGGAGCTGGAACCGGGTGTGAGCTGACCATCCTAGAAGAAGGACTGCATAGCAGGACAGGCACCTGTCACAGGTAAGTGTGGGCTGGGCTAGAGAAATTTGTACAGGCAGTGGAGGTATGCTGGTGAAGGGGGGAGATGGAGCCGCGGGAATTTGGGCTGAGACACACTGTGGTGAAACACAGGGGCTCCCCATTGTTCTGATAAAAAAAAATCCAGAATCCCACCCAGGCACAATTTGCACTGTACTAGTTAGCCAAATAATAACACTTTTATTATTTTGCTAATACTGTAACTCAGTTTTGCTATAACAAAATTTATATTCCATTTATAGAGCAAATAGAATAGCCCTTCTTTCTATTTACATTTGTGTGGTGCTAGCAATACACCTGTAGCAGCAGCAATAGTACATATATTACCAATGATTGTAGTGGTAAAGTACCAAGCTGCTCCCCCAGTCCCTTCAAACCTACCCAAAACACGATACCTCCATCTTGATTTCCACACACCCCCACCCCACCCACAGAGACACACACACACAAAAATGCATTTTTCCTTTTAATCATTAAACTTTTCACAATATTTTTTTAAAATAGTTTATCTACTCTTTTTAACTTTTTTTGTGTGTGTTTGTTAGAGTATATACTGTGTGCGTAATAAATATATATATATATATATATATATATATATATATTAGGGGTGTGCACCGGCCACTTTTCGTGTTTTGTGTTTTGGATCTGGATCTTTCTTTGTATCTGGATTGGTTTTGCCAAAACCACCCTTCCGTGTTTTGGGTTCTGGGTTTTGTGTTTTGGATCTCTATTTTTTTTTAAAAAAGCATAAAAACAGATAAAATCACAGAATTTGTGGGTTTTTCTGCTCCTATGCTATTATGAACCTCAATAACCTTAATTTTCACTCATTTCCAGTCTATTCTGAACACCTCACACCTCACAATAGTGTTTTTATGTCCAAAAGGTTGCACCGAGGTAGCTGGATGACTATGCTAAGAGATACGAGTGGGCGGCACAAACACGTGGCCCATCTAGGAGTGACACTGCAGTGGCAGACAGGATGGCAGTTTGAAAAACTAGGCCCCAAACAGTACATAATGCAAAGAAAAAAAAGAGGTGCAAGATGCAAAAGCCTGATGAGGGGAATGACCTAACTCAAGCTGGCAGTGTCTGAACTGACTTCACGTGTGGCAAGTTCGAAGGGCTGCAGAACCTTGCACAACACGGAAATCATAGTCCACTGCGCTTGAGTCAGGTGCATACCCCCTCCTTTGCCTATGTCATAGGTGGATGTATAGGCTTGAATGGCCTTTTGCTGCTCCTCCATCCTCTGAAGCATGTAGAGGGTTGAGTTCCACCGCGCCACAACCTCTTGCTTCAGGTGATGCTGGGGCAGGTTCAAGAGCGTTTGCTGGCGTCTTCGGCACGCAGTCGCTGAATGACGAAAGTGGCCAAAAAATTTTCGGGCCACCCAAAGCATCTCCTGCACGCCCCTGTCGCTTTTCAGAAGATTCTGCACCACCAAGTTTATTGTGTGAGCAAAACATGGGACGTGCTGGAATTTGCCCAGATGTAATGCCCGCACAATATTGGTGGCGTTGTCAGATTTCACAAATCCCCAGGAGAGTCTAAGTGGGGTAAGCCACTGGGCGATTAATTCCCTCAGTTTCTCTAAGAGGTTGTCGGCGGTGTGCCTCTTACTGAAACCGGTGATACACAGCGTAGCCTGCCTTGGAACGAGCTGGCGTTTCTGAGATGCTGCTACTGGTGACACTGCTGTTGTTGCTGCATAAGGTGATACATCTACCCAGTGGGCTGTCACAGTCATATAGTCCTTAGTCTGCCCTGTTTCACTTGTCCACATGTCCTTGGTTAAGTGGACATTGGGTACAACCGCATTTTTCAGGACACTGAGGACACTTTTTCTGACGTTTCTGTACAGTCTCGGTATTGCCTGCCTAGTGAAGTGGAATCTAGACGGGATTTGGAACCGGGGACACACTACCTCCATCATTTGTCTAAATCCCACTGCACTAATGGCGGATACCGGATGCACGTCTAACACCAACATAGCAGTCAAGGCCTCAGTTATACGTTTTGCTTCAGGATGACTGCTGTCGTACTTCATCCTCCTCGCTAAGGACTGTTGGAGGGTCAATTGTTTAGTAAAAGTAGTGGTGTTCCTACTTCCTCTCTGGGATGATGAACGACTCCCAGCAGCAACAGCAGCAGCAGTAGGCGCAGCAATGCAGGATCCTCCGGAGGAATCCCGGATAGGAGAGTCAGTCATGCCAGTGACATGGCCTGCAGGACTACTTCCGATCCTGGCTAAGGAGGAAATTGACGAGGAGGGAGTTGACGGTGTGGTTTGCAGGCGCTTGGATACAACAGGAAAAAGGGATTTAGGTGTCCCTTGACTGCTTACGGTCTTAGCCAAAGTTTCTGAACTTGACAGTAACTTTTTATGAACGTCCTGCAGGTGACGTATAAGGGAGGATGTTCCTAGGTGGTTAACGTCCCTACCCCTACTTATTTCACCTTTACATATGGTACATATGGCAAGACACTTGTTGTCCACATTTGGATAGAAATATTGCCAAACCAAAGAGGTGGAATGTTTGGTCTTTTGCCCAAGCATGACCGTGATGGGCTTTTTCATCCCACGGACAACAACTGTCTCCCCCGAAGCCTGATTTAAACAAACCACATCACCATCAGAATCCTCCTCGCCAACTTCCTCCTCAGCGCCAGCTACACCAGTATCCTCATCCTGTTGTACTTCAACAGTGACATCTTCAATTTGCATATCAGAAAGTGGACTGTGGGTGCTCCTTTCAGCACTTGCAGAGGGCATGCAAATGGTGGAAAGAGTCACCTCTTCCCGTCCAGTGCTGGGAAGGTCAGGCATCACAACCGCCACCACACTTGGACTCTCCTTGGGGATTTGTGATATCTTCTTAGAACACACAGTTTTTCGCTGTGCTTTTGCCAACTTAACTCTTTTGATTTTTTTAGCAGGAGGAGGGCTTCCATCGTCATGTGAAGCTGAACCACTAGTCATGAACATAGGGATAGACCTTAGCCATTCCATGCCACTCCGTGTCGTAAATGGCATTTTGTCAAGTTTACGTTTCTCCTCAGATGATTTAAATGATTTTTTAAGGTAATTTTCCTGAACTTTGTCATTTGGGATTGTATGTGCCCTCTACTATGACATTGGGCATCGGCCTTGGCAGACGATGTTGATGGCATGTTATCGTCTATGTCATGACTAGTGGCAGCAGCTTCAGCACTAGGAGGAAGTAGTTCTTGATATTTCCCTATTTTATTTTTATCGGAGAAAGTTTGGTCCTCCATTTATGTTATATTGATATATACGTGCGGCTAAGGTGCACACAAACACAGAAAATAATTTTTTATTTTTGTTGGAGACTAGTGCACTTTGTGGGTTACACCACCCTTTAAGAAATGAGCCAGCCGGCCCTTTACTCATGGGACACAGGCGCACGTTTGGCGCTGCTCCTTTGTTGATGCACGTGCAGCCACTTTGCACACAATTCACAAACACAGAAAATATTTTTTTATTTTGTTTGGAGTGCTCTTTGGGGGTTACAGCACCCTTTAACGGACAAGCCAGCTGGCCCTTTACTTATGGGACACAGGCGCACGCTTGGCGCTGCTCCTTTGTTGATGCACATGCAGCCACTTTGCACACAATTCACAAACACAGAAAATATTTTTTTATTTTGTTTGGAGTGCCCTTTAGGGGTTACAGCACCCTTTAACAGACAAGCCAGCTGGCCCTTTACTTATGGGACACAGGCGCATGCTTGGCGCTGCTCCTTTGTTGGTGCACGTGCAGCCACAGCGCACACAATTCACAAACACAAAAGAATATTTTTTTTTATTTTTTTTGGAGTGCACTTTGGGGGTTACAGCACCCTTTAACGGTCACGCCAGCCAGCCCTTTACCTATGGGACACAGGTGGACGCTTGGCGCTGCTCCTTTGTTGATGCACGTGCAGCCACAGTGCACAATTTACAAACATAGAAAATATTTTTTTATTTTGTTTGGAGTGCCCTTTGGGGGTTACAGCACCCTTTAACAGACAAGCCAGCCGACCCTTTACTTATGACACAGGTGCACGCTTGGCACTACTTTGTTGATGCACGTGCAGCCACAGTGCACACAATTCACAAACACAGAAAAATATATATATTTATTTTTTTGGGAGTGCACTTTGGGGGTCACAGCACCCTTTAACAGTCAAGCCAGCCGGCCCTTTACCTATGACACAGGTGCACGCTTGGCACCTATTTGTTGATGCACATGCGGCTACTGCGCACACAATTCACAAACACAAAAAAAAATATATTTTTTTTTTTTGGAGTGCACTTTGGGGGTTACAGCACCCTTTAACAGTCAAGCCAGCCAGCCCTTTACCTATGGGACACAGGCACACGCTTGGCGCTGCTCCTTTGTTGATGCACGTGCAGCCACAGTGCACGCAATTCACAAACACAGAAAATATTTTTTTATTTTGTTTGGAGTGTACTTTGGGGGTTACAGCACCCTTTAATGGACAAGCCAGCCGGCCCTTTACTTATGACACAGGCACAGGCTTGGTACTACTTTGTTGATGCACGTGCGGCTACTGCGCACACAATTCACAAACACAGAAAAAAAATATTTATTTTTTTGCACTTGGGGGTAGCACCCCTGATGGACAGAGCACCCCTTGGACAACACTACAACACCCCTTTAGGACTGAGACACTGCACAGGACTTTGGAGTGGACATAGCCCTTATGGACAACTGACTGCACAACACAGCCCAGCCAGCCCATATGGACTTTGGAGGAGTCAGGCGGGAAAAGTCGAGCCGGACTCAGATCGGCCTCGGACCGGGGGGGCTCGGGGGGGTTCGGATTTCAGAAATCCGAACCCG
Organism: Taudactylus pleione; assembly: GCA_031769625.1. Classification (NCBI taxonomy): domain Eukaryota; kingdom Metazoa; phylum Chordata; class Amphibia; order Anura; family Myobatrachidae; genus Taudactylus; species Taudactylus pleione. Next base: position 8,012,984 of record JAUIMM010000113.1, read on the forward strand.
CTCACCCCTAATATATATATATATATATATATATATATATACACAGTCAGGTCCATAAATATTGGGACATTGACAGAATTTTCATATTTTGGCCTCTATTCACCACCACAATGGCTTTGAAATGAAACAAACAAGATGTGCTTTAACTGTAGACTTTCAGATTTAATTTGAGGGTAATTACATCCTAATTCGGTGAACGGTGTAGGAATTACAACAATTTCATTATGTGCCTCCCACTTTTTAAGGGGCCAAAAGTAATGGGACTATCAACTCAAAAGCTATTTCATGGACAGGTGTGGGCTATTCCCTCGTTATTTCATTATCAATTAAGCAGGTAAAAGGTCTGGAGTTGATTCTAGGTGTGACATTTGCATTTGGAATCAGTTGCTGTCAACTCTCAATATGAGATCCAAAGAGCTGTCACTATCAGTAAAGCAAGCCATCATTAGGCTGAAAAATCAAAACAAACCCATCAGAGCGATAGCAAAAACATTAGGTGTGGCCAAATCAACTGTTTGGAACATTCTTAAAAAGAAAGAGTGCACCGAAGAGCTCAGCAACACCAAAAGACCCGGAAGACCACGGAAAACAACTGTGGTGGATGACAGAAGAATTATTTCCCTGGTGAAGAAAAACCCCTTCAAACAGTTGGCCAAATCAAGAACACTCTCCAGGAGGTAGATGTATATGTGTCAAAGTCAACAATCACGAGAATACTTCACAAGAGTGAATATAGAGGGTTCACCACAAGATGCAAACCATTGGTGAGCCACAAAAACAGGAAGACCAGATTAGAGTTTGCCAAACATCTAAAAAACCATTACAGTTCTGAAACAACATCCTATTGACAGATGAGACAAAGATCAACTTGTACCAGAGTGATGGGAAGAGAAGGAAAGGAAATGCTCATGATCCAAAACATACCACCTCATCAGTGAAGCATGGTGGTGGTAGTGTCGTGGCGTGGGCATGTATGGCTGCCAATGGAACTGGTTCCCTTGTATTTATTGATGATGTGACTGCTGACAAAAGCAGCAGAATGATTTCTGAAGTGTTTTGGGCAATATTATATGCTTATATTCAGTCAAATGCTTCAGAACTCATTGGACGGCGCTTCACAGTGCAGATGGACAATGACCTGAAGCATACTGCAAAAGCAACCAAAGAGTTTTTTAAGGCTAAAAAGTGGATGTTATGCAATGGCCAAGTCACGAGCGGCTCTGAATCAGGCCCTGTGTCAGCCAGCAGTCAGCTCCGTCCAGCCAGACAGACACTGGCTGGCCCACGCTGCCTCCTCCCGGGATCGCCACTTGTCAGGCCCGCCCACTGCCCCTGAGCAGCAGAAGCGAGGCCCGCATACAGTCTTCCCCCGCTCCCAGACTCGGAGCGATGTCCTCACGTAGCCACTCACTGTTGGAGCTTTAGACCCGGAAGCGGAGCGGAGCACGGTGACCACAGGGAGTCTGGCTCACACAATGGCACCAGTTGCACCATGCCATCCCCCGTGCTTAGAAGATGGTTGAACAGACATACAGTAAGGAAGGAAGGTCAGTACACCCGGCTGCACAGCACTCCTCTTTCTGCTTCAATCACATAGTACTCCTCTCTCACATACACACAGTGTTATATCTATATATAAATATCTATATATATATAGATATATAATGCATACATACATACATGTATGTATATATATATAAAATGTGTATATGTGTATATTTATAATTTGTGTATATATATATATGTGTGTGTGTGTATATATATATATAATGTATATACACACACACACATATATATATATATATATATATATATGTATATATATATATATATATATATGAATGTATATATTTAATGTGTGTGTATGTATATATATATATAATATATAATATATATATATATAAATGGATATATAAATGGAAACCCCCCCTAAAAATCCTGTGTTTGCTCCTGACCCTAGTGACACCTCTGTAGTAAGTTAAATAATAAGGTGCATGTGCTCTAAAATATATGTGTATAACAAATAGAAAATCTTTTAAGCTTTTCTGAAATTCCACATAAGGAGGTCGATGGATGAGATGAACCCAGGATTCTGATGATTAGGAAACCTTGAGTGGAGGGGCTCAGTCAGAGCCAGATGGGAAAGATAGTGCAGTACTTCTTTTATCAGTTATGTGGCGCTATTAGTATAATATGCGTACCATTTGTCTTGAAAATAATAATATTTTTTTAGAGGAATTTTTGGAATAATTCTTTTGAATAATACTTCATGCTAGCATCTCTATTTTATACATTCCCTGTCTTTTAGCCATTATTATGAGCATTCTCTTTAAATATGGAGTTTTTAAGAGTCTGTATTGTTTAATGTTTTAATACATTTTAGATATATATTTTTTAATTATATATGTTATGATAGGTACTGTATTTTTGTATCCATTTTTTGCATTATGCATATTTTCTGCTACTAGCTCCGATATGTCCATCTGAAAATGGCTGCCCACTGCATATAGATATGGTGTAGCTAAGAAAATGGCCACACCCTACTGTTTGCCTTATATAACCAACAAAATGGCCACCGACATTCTGGAGTTTTTAGATAACCAATAAAATGGCCACCATACCTTTGTAACATCTATAGGGTCATTTACACCTCTGGTCTAAGGAGGAATATATATTAAGCAGGCCACAACACACTGTAGTGTCTTGTTCACTAACAGGCAATGTAAAGTCTCCAAGTCCCTACCTTGGAAAAGGGAGAAGAGTGGAAAAGCATGGCCAGTCCTCTTTGGAGAAGGAATGTATAACTCACCAATATTAAGTGAGTATAGCCCCAGTCCGGATTGGGATATGCTGCTGGCTGACATAGACCTGCAAAGGTTTGCCCGAGATCAACAAAACGATGCTGCTCTCGGAAATGTCATGGCTAGTGTCATAGAAGTTAATGGCTTCATAAATACTGCCTACCCACCGAAGGGCTTTCCATATTTTGTCCTTAAAGCTGATCTACTACATAGAGTCGAAGTGGAGCAAGGGAAGAAGATTGAGCAGTTGTTGGTGCCTAGGGTACATATACCACTAGAGTTGCGAGCCGCTCATACCTATCTTTGAGGAGGTCATCTCGGAGAAGTGAAAACACTGGAACGTACCCTGCTCTGATTCTTTTGGCCAGGAATCACGGATGAAGTAAAAAGACACTGCCAACTGTGTCCCATGTGCCAGAAGACCAACCCAAGGTTCTCATTTGAGAGCACCACTAGTGCCAATGCATATTGTTGGGGTACCATTTGATCAAATCACAATGGATCTCGTCTGTCCACTGAAAAAATCAAAGTGGGGTAACTAACATGTTCTGGTGATCTTGGATTATGCCACCCGCTATCCAGAAGCGATACCTTTGCGGAATACCAAAACAACTACTATTGCCAAGGAGTTGATGCTCCTTTTTTCTCGCCTCGGGTTCCCTAAAGAAATCCTTATAGATCGGGGACTCCATTTATATCCCAAGTAATGGTAGAACTGTGTAAGAAGTTGGGCATAGTACGATTGCATACCTCAATATACCACTCACAGATGGATGGGTTGGTGGAAATATTTAACAGGACCTTAAAGTCTATGATATGTCGGGCTGTCCTGGATAATAAACGGTAGTGGGATGAAGTACTCCATTACCTCATGTTTGCCATACGTGAGGTACCCCAATCCTCAACCGGGTTTAGCCATTTTGAGCTCCTCTTTGGAAGGCAACCAGGAGGAACCAAACGTTGGGGAGTTTGTTAAAAAATTATATGAACAGCTGTATAAAATAAGGCCCATTGTTTGAGAAAACCTTATAGAGGCCTTAGCTCATCAGAAACGAGCCTATGATACCACAGCTCAAATCAGAAAGTTTCATCCATGGGACAAAGTTCTAGTGTTGGTGCTGACACAAGAAAGTAAATTGTTTGCCCATTGGCATGGGCCCTACGAAGTGATGGAACTTGTAGGACCGGTAAATTACTGTGTCAGGCAGCCAGGAAGGAGACATGCAGAGCAGATATACCATGTCAACTTGCTCAAACCCTGGCAAGAAGAAAGTCCGGACTCTGTACTTCTCGCTAGACCGCTTGGATGTCGCACTGGCTCTTTGAGAGATATGTTGTCCATGGAGTGGCGGGGAAAAGTAAAACCCAGCATCTGCAAAAAGAAGACTGAGTGGTGTCGGCCGTCGCAAAACAAGTTGTGTGCTTCCCCAAGCTTGGAAAAGCAAAAGGGGGAGAGGTGTGCTGAGATGGATTGTCTCTCACCTGAATTGCCCACATTCTGGTGGAATTAGCTCCCTCCAAGGGAGGCTGGAGTGAAGCCTGTGCATTCTGCATTAGCAGTGGAGGTGTGGAATTCCAGGTATTCACAGTTGCAGTGACCCAGCTGAAATAATCACTGAAGCACAGGAAGGGTTTAAAACTCTCACACACCTGATGTTCTTTTCCCTGATGCAGACTAGCGGCCAGGTAGTAGCTGAAGCATTGTAGTGCCAGGGTCCAAGGGCTATGCTGGGAGAACATGGCCAATTGCTGACTGTTAAGCACAAGGAGTGCTGGGACATTTACTTTTATGTTTATTTTCTGTTATATGCCTGTGTGTGTCCAGGCCTATGCTCACGTATGCTAAGGTGCAGTGTTTGCTGCCATTAAAAGACACTGCTTTACCATGTAAGAAAAAAACAAACAAGAAAAAACCATCCAGCGCTATTTGAAATAGACTTTTAAAATTTACATTTTTACTCCTGTGCCAAGTACCTGCCTGTCTTCATCCTCATTTGTATACCTCGTGTTACAATATATATATATATATATATATATATATATATATATACACATATACACTTGGCACTCCAAACTGTAATATATTTAAATACAGGGACTGTTAGTTCCACTGCACTACACTGACACTCAAAAATATGAGCCTTGCTCTGCCTCATTTGGCTCCAGCTAAAACACACATGTTAAATACAAATTATGCTTTTTCCATGGGGTTAGGTACTGGCTTAAAAAGACAGAACCACACCCAAGTCAGGGCCGCAACTAGGGGGGGGCTTAGGGGGTCACGTAACCGGGTCCCAGGGAGAGGCTGCTGGGAGGCTAGGTTGCTGCTCTTGTGGGTTTGGAGCCACATCCCGACCTTGAGAGGCACAGAGACATCGTCGGTCTAATGTGGTGCCGGTCACAAGCCAATCAGTGCTCGCGGACCGGCAGCTAATCGGCAGATGCTGCTGGTTCGTGAGCTCCAATTGGTACGCGAGCAGCGCCACATTACAATGTAGGCAGTACTGACTGTTCCCCAGTGTGTGGCAGCCCCATCCCATGCCACCTCAAGCTCACCCACCGCACAGCCCTGGCAATTAAGAGAAGGGAGATGGGTCCTTACTGTGGATTAATGTAAAAGAGGCCTTACTGTGGCATAATGTGTAAGGAGCCTTACTGTGACATAATGTAAAAGGGGCTTTACTGTGGCATAATGAATATGGGGCATTACTGAGGCATAATGTTTAAGGGGCATTACTGTGGCATAATGTATATAGGGCATTACTGTGGCATAATGTATAAGGGGCATTACTGTGGCTTAATGAATAAGGAGCATTACTGTGGCTTAATGTATAAGGGGCATTATTGTGGCAGAATGTGTTGTAAGGGGCATTACTGTGTTGCATATTGTGTTATAAGGGACATTAATGTGGCTTAATGTGTTGTAAGGGGCATTACTGTGGCATAATGTGTTATAAGGGTAATTAATGTGTGGCATAATGTGTCAAAAGGGGCATTACTTTGTCACAAACCACACACCCTTTTCGCCCTCTATATTGTATTTATTTTTGGGGGACGTCAAATTATGACCTTCACCCGGGTGACAAAAATCCTAATTTCGGCCCTATCCATGCATATCAGTTAATAAACACCTGGGGAATAAGATGACAAAATTTGTCTTACATATGGGAAATTGGGGTGTAATAGAAATTGTGACCACAAAAAAATTATATAAACAATTGGCTTCAATCCATGGCACTCAACCATTTGCGGTGCCTTTGGTATAAGAGCACACTATTTAAACTTAAAATAAAATCATACAAACTCGACACTCACCTATTATATCCCAAACTGTATTTCATTTAAATTCAGGGAATGTTAGTTCCAAAATATTACAATAATTTGTCAAGCTGACCAACCACGTCACGGTCTCCTCTTCTGGACAGTGCTTACACTGACACTCAAAACTATGAGCATTGCTCTGCCTTATATGGCTCCACCTCTTACATAGATTTAAAATACAGATTATGCTTCTTCCAATTACATTTTTGTGTTTTTACTTCCAATTGGGACTTGTGTTTTTACACCCGTGTTTGCTTTTAGTAAATATCTGTGTTTGAAAATCAGAGGAAACACGGCTGGGAATGCATCTCAGACACGATTCTTACTAAATATAGCCCTTAGTGCTCATTTATTTTTTATACTGTATTTTTACATTTAAAATGTTGTCTTTTTTTTCCCCTGTAAATCTACAATCATCAAAATGTTCTTGTTTTTTTTACTATAAGCAGGTGGTAGGAGTTCAAGAGGCTCCTGAGAAACTAGCTTTTGGATCGCCCTTGTCATACTAGGGAAATCCATCTTGGGTCCTGAGAATATTTTGCTCTCTCCCCTTCCCTCCCCCTCTCTCTCACAGCCATACAAGCACAGAGACAGTAAAAGTAGCATATTATCAGTGCTATTATTAATGTGCTATATATCATTACTAGGTACATTATTGTAGTCAGAACTGCAAAATGGTTATCATACTAGATGATACTTCATTAATAATTCAAAGGCAAGCCACAAATTATGGTTAATTTGTTCCTTCATTAAAATTCCTTGATCAAAGTATCATATAAACAAGGGGGTCGATGTTGGCCAAGTGCGCATGCAAACGACGGAGGCGGCTCCGTCATGCGCATGCGCGAGACCCGAATAACGACGGCCAAGCCATAGGTCTCGCACCAAAGGGGGCGTGCTGTCGATGGTGATTGACAGCACGCCCCCTTTGGTGGGCGTGCCGGGGGCGTGGCTGCCCAGACGGAGGCGTTCCCAGACTCATTGACAGGACAGGCATAAACACAGACTGGACTCAGGGACAGACACACTGACAATGCTAGGCAACAGGGTCACAGGCCAGACATACATACTGACATTGCTCCCCTTCTTTAGCCCTGCATATCAGGCATCTACAGATGCCTGAGCTGTGTGTTGGGCACCTCCTATTGATAAAAGGGTCACTCAGCCATCAATGGATCTGTTTTGCTGCTTCCTGAACTCATTCCAATCACCCTTCTCACAACAATCTCCTACAAAGACTGATGTTCCTGCATGACAAAGAAGGTATATAATTATTTTCATCACCCTGTGGGGGCTTCTCTGCAACAGGAGATCCCCCATGAGCAGGGCCGGCTCGAGACATGTTCGACCAGTGCAGTCGAACAGGGGCGCCACCCCGTCTAGCCTTTCCCAATTTCAGTGGGACAGTCCCGTTTTTCTGGCACTGTCCCGCTGTTCCACCTGTTGGGCGAAGTGTCCCGTAGGTGGTCGGGATGTTGGGCACACCTCCACCGCCGCGGCTGTGCGGCTGTGCCGCGCCTGGGAACAAGAATCCATTCAGTGCAGGGAGAGAGCTGGGGGCAGCCCAGCTACTGACGTAGTGCTGGGCTCGCCCCCAGCCTGACGTAAAATGGGAGGCATGCGGTACGGGCACGCCCCCAAATAGCGATATTTAGGGGGCATGGTCTATGTTAATTCGCCACACACCTTTTTCGGACAGAGCCGGCCATGCCCATGAGGGCATTTCAGAGCAATTTACAATATTCAAAGCAGTTTTACTGGACTACAAAATGCTGAGCAACGAATAACAAAAATGTATACATAGTTCAGGTGGTCATGTAAGACTGCTAAGAGGGGTATTCAATTAAAAATCTACGAAAACAGGAGCCGGTGAAATAGGATCGGCGAAAAAAAATGCGATTTACCTGGAATAAATTGTAGGAACCCCCTAAAGCTGTCAAAACATGGGGGATCACTATGGGTACCCCCGTTTTAGTCTGAAAATGAAAGTCGGGGTTTTAAATAGCAGCGGCAGGTATTTTTTCCGACATTGAAGAAGTGATGCAGAAGAGCACTTAGGTTATTTTTTTCATTTTTTTAAGTGGTCCCATCAAATTTGGGGTACATGAAAATGGGTACTAGCATATCTTTTTGTCCCTAAAGTAATTTTTTAAAAATTCTGCAAAAATGCACCTGCCGCTAATAGCCTATTGTAGAATACACCTGCCGCATACTTGCAGAATAGCCCTGAACCTATTTCCGTATTTTTAAACATTTTTTTACCCCAATTTTTTAAAAAAAATTTTGGGGTGTCCCTATTATTAAAAAAAACTTTTTTTGACACAGTCATTTTTAAAATGTCATTCCCAGGGGTGCAGGCTATTTTTTTAAGCCTGCACCAATAAACCCCAATTCTGCAGTTTTTTTTGCCACCTATTTAGTGGTGAAAAGTTATCCCCGTTTTTTTTCAAAGACTTTTCAAACCTGCGAAAAGTCTTTGAAACTGAATACGGGGATAATTGAAATAAACTAAAATGACGTCATCGGCGATAATTTATCGCCGATTCCGAAATTCTCACTCCAAATTGAATACCCCTGAAAGGATCTATTCAGTGTAGTGCTACGTTTTACGATTGCAGTTAGGTAGCCTTTAGTAGGTCATGTTAAGTGTGACGTTAAGACTGAGTGGAAAGTGGCTGTGCGACCACTTCAAAATTGTGCTGTGAGGTGCTATACTTGTCGTTTCAGCTTTTCTGAGGGTTAACATTTAATATTAATTTCTAAACCTCCTGGTGCCTAGCTTGAAAATCTAATGGTCAGATGCTCTTCATGTAGTGCTCAGTAAACAAACGACATATGTGATTAATGTAATTCAAAATATAGCAAAATGTAAAAAGAAAGTTTTATTACAGTATATATTAGCAGAACAAAGAGGGACAAACACGGGCAAAATGCCCAGTCTCATAGATGTTATCATGCTGATTAGAGACTATTTTGATTAGTTCACAAAAAAAGTTAATTAAAATTGTGTAGCAGGCACACCTGCAGGTGCATGTTTGGTGAGCTGAACTGTACAAGGCTTTATACAGCATATTAATCATTGTATCATATCTTGGCAGAAGCGCCTGGCCTGTGGGTGGTTTGGGAAATGTCTAGAGAGATTTTGTGCAGGTTAGATTAATGAACACTTTTGAGTCTGAAGTTGCAGTGATGCTTTTATGAGACATCTTAAGAGACCACTTGGGTAAACACCTCAGACCACTGTCTAGAAGTGACAGGACTTTTGTTTAAAAGACCTGGCTTGTGTCCTGATAGATCTGACTGCACAAATTGCATTGCAAAAATGAAACAAAACTTACTGTGCCATAAAAAAATAGGAATATAATAGTAGATTGAATTTGTGGTGTATTTTTATTCTTTTCGGTTCAGAACTGAGATAAAGTATCAGGCAAAATGCAGAATAGAGTTGAATCAACATTAGTGGGGGCGTGGCCTAGCCGGGGATCGAGGTGGACGTGGGCTCCGAGAGCACCTGCTGTACTGGAGAATTTGGGAGCCCCAGACAGCCCATCCTAGCCCTGCTGTACCCAATAGCTCCCTTTCTGTCATCCTCCTTGCTGGGGGAACCTCTGGTGACTGGGACTGTCGCGGGAGGCTGTGCTCCATAATCGGGGCCTACTACTAACTAGTAAGAAGCCGCGGGCTAAATTTGGAGGCCGGCTGCTGTCGCGGTCAGCGGCCATCTCATTACAGTTGCCAGGCTACAGGAATGAGGTTTGAAGCCCCTCCCCCTAACAGAGGGTTAGGGGGAGAAGGGGGGAGGGTAAGTATACTTACTCGACCCTTGTCAGGATCCTGAGCATCAGGATGTCGCTGTTGGTATATTGACAGCAGGCATTCCAACTGCCGGGATTTCATACCCATTCCGGGCAGCGCAGAGGGTGTAATGGTTCGCACACACCAAAACTACAAGGTAGTTAATTTGCTCCCATCAAAAAATAACCCTAGTGAGTATGTGTATGTGCATGTGATAGGGAATATAAAGTGTAAGCTCCACTGGGGCAGGGACTGATGTGAATGGCCAAATATTATCTGTACAACGCTACAGAATATGTGTGTGCTGTATATATAACTGGTAATAAATAATAATAAAATAAAATGCCTCCGGCTGGAGAAAGATGTGTCATGGTGCTGCTGAATTCTATGCCCACATCAGCCACCCTCATGGCCAGTGCTTAACAACATATGATTTTATTCCACTACTCCTGTAAGTCATGACACTATTCGAGATCTGTGGATCCATGGTTTTATCAAGCCACCTTATCAGATTTCTGGTGTGTACTACTCTATTCTACTTCCTTTTTATCAATGGCGCCTAAACGTCAGCATGCATCTAGTGTGGTTCCTCCTGTGAGTTTCTTTAAACAACTTTCTCCTGCTCGGGGTGTGGTGGAAGCTATGTCCCTGGATACCAAGATCAAAGGACCCAATAAAGTTGTCCCCTATTGTCACTACGGCTCTATCTCCAGCCGATACAACGGGAGATGATGAACCCCTAATAGTGGATATATCCACAGGAAAATATTTCCCTGGCGTTTTGGACTGCCCTGCAGTCCTGCCAGCAGTCAATTGATCATTTGGGAACTCGCACCTATCAATTGTAAACTAAAATGGAGGAAGTGGTTGGGTCCCATAATGACCTGATTCAGTTGCATGAGCAACTTCAGTCTGAGGTTACGGCTTTGCGACTTAAAGTTGGAGACCTTGAAGACCGGTCACAGCATAACAATATAAAGATTTGTGGTATTCCAGAATCAGTAAATTTTAGGGGTCTTCAAGAATATGTTACAGATATCTTTATGAAGATCCTTCCCACTACCCCTATTACAGATTTCTTAATCGATCACATTATTTTTATATCAAAGAGGCCATACTTCGAGCTGCACATGCAACTGATTGCTCTGCGGAAGTGTTGGGAGATCTACAGTACAAGATATTTCTGCAGCCACTCTAGCTCAGCGCTGAGCATTCATCAGCTTTTCCTGCGCCCTCACCCCCTCCTAGTCCAGCCAGCTAGCCTGTCTTCCCTGCTCCAGTCCAGCCAGTCTTCCCTGCGCAACCCCCATCTCCAGCCTGCCTGCCTTCTCTGCCTTGCCTCTCCCCCAGTCTAGCCGGCCTTCCCTGCCCTTTGCCCACCCAGACCAACCAGCCTTCCCTGCTCTATGCCACCCCAGTTCACTATTGCCAGCCCAGTGCCCCCACTTGTCCAGCCTTCCCTGCCCTGTGTTCCCCAGTTATGTCCTTCCTTCCCTGCCCTTTACCGCCCCCACCATGTCTAGCATCTCTGGTTTATGCACCAATTGATGCACCACCGCCGAAGTAGCTCCGCTGCTCCACCCAAGTCTGCCCTATACTATGGGGGGCCCTGCCTATTTTGTCAGTACCGGGCCCCACAATTTCTGATGCAGCCCCTGTATGAAGCACAACCAGCACCAGGCTTTTAAGAACCAGTCCTGATTGCCAAAATACGTGGAACCAGTGACATAGGGGTCCCCCGTATTCAGCGCAACCAGCACTGGGCTCTGAGCTGGTACTGGTTCTGGAAATATAGGGGGAAAAAATGTTTGGGGTTCCCCCTTATTATCCAGAACCAGCAGCGAACCCTTTCTAGCAGGGTGGTAGTAATGCCACAGCCAGGGGAGCCCTTTCACCTGGCCCCCCTGCCAAAGCATCAACTCTGACCAGTAGTCAGCCCAGACTGGTCCCTGGGGACGCCCCTAATAAAGAAGTCCCTCTATTGCCTTTTGCTGTGGACCTACAGATCCCACAAGTACCAGCATTGGGATCATTACGGGCCAGCTGGTACCTGTAGTTCCACAGCAAAAGCAATATTAAAAAAACATAGACCACACACACCATAGAAAGTAAAATTTTATTAAAACATACATGCACGCACACATGTACACACATGCACACACGCTATCTCACATACTCACCTATGTATCCCTGTAGCCCATTGGTCGTCTTCTCCATGTAGATAATCCATAGGGTACCTGTAATTAAAAATCCATACTCGCCTCCTCCTATGCGTGGATCATGTCCTCTTCATTCCAAAGTAGGCAATCCAGGATCTTGGCAAAACAAAAAAATGCATTTCCCGACCCACTACGGACAGTACTACCTGAATGACAGCTCCACCCCAGGATTTCAGTATTGAAATCCCGGTGCAGAGCGCTCAGTGGCTGAGAGAGGCGAGCCTTCCCCCTCTCAGCTAATGAGTGGTTCTCACCATTGACTTCAATGGTGAGAACCGCGCATGCCTCAGCGCCATTTTTTGAAATTCAAAGATGGCAGCCGCGAGCCAATCATGGCTCGCAACATCATCACCCTGCCCCCTCGGCTGGCTTATATAAGCCAGTGAAGGCAGCAGCACAGCAATCCGTCGGTGAAGGGGCAGCGGTAAAGATTGTTGAAGAAAGAAGATGCCGGGGAAGTCCTGGTTGGGCAGCAGCCATGCAAAAAAGCTTAAAGGCCGCCACCCTCCAGGTGAAGGTGCAGAACAATAAAATATTAAAACAAATGGTGTCTGTTTTTTTATATATATATTTCTTTTACAGGGGTACTATAGGTACCAGCTGGCCCTTAATGCCCTGCTTGCTGGTACTTGTGGTTCTCCAAGTACCAGCATGCAGTGGAGGCTTGCTGGGGCCTGTAGTGCTACTTCAAAAGACAATATTTTAACTCTTTATTTTGCACTACACTTTATGTAATCAACCTGGCACCCACTGGCCAGGGGTGCTGGGAATAGCCCCAGGCTATCAGCCTGGGGTGCCCTGGAGAGAGGGACTCCTTTATTGGGGCGGTCCCCAGCTCGCCCCAGCCTGGGCTGACTACTGGTCAGGGTTCAAAGCTTTGGCCAGGGGGCCTGGTGAAAGGGCTACCCTGGCTGTGGCATTGGCCCCCGCTAGAAAAACTCCAGTGCTGGTTCAGGTGTATTTTTTTTCCTGTATTTTCAGAACCAGTACCAGCTCAGAACCTAGTGCTGGTTGCGCTGAATACGGGGGACCTCTATGTAATTTGTTCCCTGTATTTTGCCATCCAGGACTAGTTCTGAATAGCATGGTGATGGTTGTGCTTAATATGGGGGATCCCTACATCGTTTGTCCCCTGAATTTAGCACAACCAGTACGGTCTTCAAAGCCCGGTGCTAGTTGTTCTTTTGAGGGGAGGGTGCATAGACTGCATGTGTGTATTCCAATGAGCACACAATTCTGTGAATTAGCAGCTCCACCATTTTGTGAGTGACATCAATCTCACTCTGTGAGAGTGCTGAATCTGCAGTTAACCACAGGGTATTATGGCATACCATATCTGTATTGTGCAAGGAACACTTCCATTAAGGCATCAGCCTTAATGATCGGAATTTCATTGCTTTTTTTAGTTTGAGTGGAACAAATTCAGCAAGGTTTTGTGAAATTTCAGATCATGTCTATGAAGCCTTAATGGGACATGTGAAACTGTAAGGTTTTTTTTCTATGGCAGTGATTCCCAACCTCGGTCCTCAAGGTACACTAACAGTCCTGGTTTTAGTGATATCCATGATTGTGCACAGATGGTTTAATCAAAATAACTGAGGCACTAATTAAGTCACTTGTGTTCAAGTATGGCTATCCCTAAAACCTGGACTGTTAGTGTGCCTTGAGGACCGTGGTTGGGACCCCTGGTCTATGGAATATATATATATGCCAACAATGTATAGGCGGCACTCGGAGTCTGGTGAAAAAGATACCCTAAACGAAGGGAATTTATTAGGTCGACGTTTCGAGGTGCAATTCACCCCTTCCTCAAGACAACATAGTCTTTGTTGTCTTGAGGAAGGGGTGAATTGCACCTCGAAACGTCAACCTAATAAATTCCCTACGTTGAGGGTATCTATTTCACCAGAGTGCCGAGTGCCGCCTATACATTGTTGACATAGTAAGTTGGGGGTGCTGTCCTCCTTGGAGGGCACCAGGCTAGACGCCCGGTTACACTGAGTGAAGGAGTGCCGGAGTGTTATATTGTGTGTATATATATATATATATATATATATACATACACACACATATATATGTGTGTGTATATATATATATATATATATATACACATGTATATATATACACATGATTTTATATATATATATATATATAAATATATATTAGGGGTGAGCGGGTTCGGATTTCTGAAATCCGAACCCCCCCCGAGCCCCCCCGATCCGAAGCAGATCCGAGTCAGGCTCGACTTTTCCCGCCTGACTCGGATCTGAAATCGAGGCAAAACGTCATCATCCCGCCTTGCGGGTCTCGCGGGTTTTGGATCCTATATAAGGTACCCGCGTCGGCGCCATTTTCTCACTCGGCTGTGGACAGTGAAGAGGGAGGGTGGGAGTTAGGGCTGTGTAGTGTAGTGTAGTGTAGTGCTGCTGTTGTCCACTACTTCAAAGTCCATAGGGGCTGGCTGTGTTGTGCTGTGCTGCTGTTGTTAATAGGGGCTGTGTCCACTACTTCAAAGTCCATAGGGGCTGGCTGGACTGTGTTGTGCAGTCAGTTCTCCATAGGGGCTGTGTCCACTCCAAAGTCCTGTGCAGTGTCCCAGTCCTAAAGGGGTGCTGTAGTGTTGTCCAGGGGGTGCTCTGTCCATCAGGGGTGCTCCCCCCAAGTGCTAAAAAAATAATATTTTTTCTGTGTTTGTGAATTGTGTGCGCAGTAGCCGCACGTGCATCAACAAAGTAGTGCCAAGCGTGGGCCTGTGTCATAAGTAAAGGGCCGGCTGGCTTGACCGTTAAAGGGTGCTGTAACCCCCAAAGTACACTCCAGTCCAAACCAAAAAAATATATATTTTCTGTGTTTGTGAAATGTGTGCTCAGTAGCCGCACGTGCATCAACAAAGTAGTGCCAAGCGTGCGCCTGTGTCATAAGTAAAGGGCCAGCTGGCTTGACCGTTAAAGGGTGCTGTAACCCCCAAAGTACACTCCAGTCCAAACCAAAAAAAAAATGATTTTCTGTGTTTGTGAATTGTGTGCGCAGTAGCCGCACGTGCATCAACAAAGTAGTGCCAAGCGTGTGCCTGTGTCATAAGTAAAGAGCCGGCTGGCTTGACCGTTAAAGGGTGCTGTAACCCCCAAAGTATACTCCAAACCAAAAAAATATATATTTTTTCTGTGTTTGTGAATTGTGTGCGCAGTAGCCGCACGTGCATCAACAAAGTAGTGCCAAGCGTGTGCCTGTGTCATAAGTAAAGGGCCGGCTGGCATGACCGTTAATGGGTGCTGTAACCCCCAAAGTACACTCCAAACCAACAAAATAAATATTTTCTGTGTTTGTGAAGTGTGTGCGCAGTAGCCGCACGTGCATCAACAAAGTAGTGCCAAGCGTGCGCCTGTGTCATAAGTAAAGGGCCATCTGGCTTGACTGTTAAAGGGTTCTGTAACCCCCAAAGTACACTCCAAACCAAATAACAAAATATTTTTTCTGTGTTTGTGAATTGTGTGCGCAGTAGCCGCACGTGCATCAACAAAGTAGTGCCAAGCGTGCGCCTGTGTCATAAGTAAAGGGCCGACTGGCTTGACCGTTAAAGGGTGCTGTAACCCCCAAAGTACACTCCAAACCAAAAAAAAAAATATTTTCTGTGTTTGTGAATTGTGTGCGCAGTAGCCGCACGTACAAAGTAGTGCCAAGCGTGCGCCTGTGTCATAAGTAAAGGGCCAGCTGGCTTGACCATTAAAGGGTGCTGTAACACCCAAAGTACACTCCAAACCAAAAAAAAAAATATTTTCTGTGTTTGTGAATTGTGTGCGCAGTAGCCGCACGTGCATCAACAAAGTAGTGCCAAGCGTGCGCCTGTGTCATAAGTAAAGGGCCGGCTGGCTTGACCGTTAAAGGGTGCTGTAACCCCCAAAGTACACTCCAGTCCAAACCAAAAAAAAAAATATTTTCTGTGTTTGTGAATTGTGTGCGCAGTAGCGGCACGTGCATCAACAAAGTAGTGCCAAGCGTGCGCCTGTGTCATAAGTAAAGGGCCAGCTGGCTTGACCAGTAAAGGGTGCTGTAACCCCCAAAGTACACTCCAAACCAAAAAAATAAATATTTTCTGTGTTTGTGAATTGTGTGTGCAGAAGCCGCACGTGCATCAACAAAGTAGGGCCAAGCGTGCGCCTGTTTCATAAGTAAAGGGCCGGCTGGCTTGACCGTTAAAGGGTGCTGTAACCCCCAAAGTACACTCCAAACCAAATAACAAAATATTTTTTCTGTGTTTGTGAATTGTGTGCGCAGTAGCCGCACGTGCATCAACAAAGTAGTGCCAAGCGTGCGCCTGTGTCATAAGTAAAGGGCCGGTTGGCTTGACCGTTAAAGGGTGCTGTAACCCCCAAAGTACACTCCAAACCAAAAAAAAAAATATTTTCTGTGTTTGTGAATTGTGTGCGCAGTAGCCGCACGTGCATCAACAAAGTAGTGCCAAGCGTGCGCCTGTGTCATAAGTAAAGGGCCGGCTGGCTTGACCGTTAAAGGGTTCTGTAACCCCCAAAGTACACTCCAAACCAAATAACAAAATATTTTTTCTGTGTTTGTGAATTGTGTGCGCAGTAGCCGCACGTGCATCAACAAAGTAGTGCCAAGCGTGCGCCTGTGTCATAAGTAAAGGGCCGACTGGCTTGACCGTTAAAGGGTGCTGTAACCCCCAAAGTACACTCCAAACCAAAAAAAAAAATATTTTCTGTGTTTGTGAATTGTGTGCGCAGTAGCCGCACGTACAAAGTAGTGCCAAGCGTGCGCCTGTGTCATAAGTAAAGGGCCAGCTGGCTTGACCATTAAAGGGTGCTGTAACACCCAAAGTACACTCCAAACCAAAAAAAAAAATATTTTCTGTGTTTGTGAATTGTGTGCGCAGTAGCCGCACGTGCATCAACAAAGTAGTGCCAAGCGTGCGCCTGTGTCATAAGTAAAGGGCCGGCTGGCTTGACCGTTAAAGGGTGCTGTAACCCCCAAAGTACACTCCAGTCCAAACCAAAAAAAAAAATATTTTCTGTGTTTGTGAATTATGTTGCGCATTAGCCGCACGTGCATCAACAAAGTAGTGCCAAGCGTGCGCCTGTGTCATAAGTAAAGGGCCAGCTGGCTTGACCAGTAAAGGGTGCTGTAACCCCCAAAGTACACTCCAAACCAAAAAAATAAATATTTTCTGTGTTTGTGAATTGTGTGTGCAGAAGCCGCATGTGCATCAACAAAGTAGGGCCAAGCGTGCGCCTGTTTCATAAGTAAAGGGCCGGCTGGCTTGACCGTTAAAGGGTGCTGTAACCCCCAAAGTACACTCCAAACCAAATAACAAAATATTTTTTCTGTGTTTGTGAATTGTGTGCGCAGTAGCCGCACGTGCATCAACAAAGTAGTGCCAAGCGTGCGCCTGTGTCATAAGTAAAGGGCCGGCTGGCTTGACCGTTAAAGGGTGCTGTAACCCCCAAAGTACACTCCAAACCAAAAAAAAATATATTTTCTGTGTTTGTGAATTGTGTGCGCAGTAGCCGCACGTGCATCAACAAAGGAGCAGCGCCAAGCGTGCGCCTGTGTCCCATAAGTAAAGAGCCAGCTGGCTCATTTCTTAAAGGGTGGTGTAACCCACAAAGTGCACTACTCCCCAGCAAAAATAATAAAATATTTTCTGTTTTTAGCCGCACGTATATATCAAATCGATATAACATAAATGGAGGACCAAACTTTCTCCGATAAAAATAAAATAGAGAAAGATCAAGAACCACTTCCTCCTAGTGCTGAAGCTGCTGCCACTAGTCATGACATAGACGATAACATGCCATCAACGTCATCTGCCAAGGCCGATGCCCAATGTCATAGTAGAGGGCACATACAATCCCAAATGACAAAGTTCAGGAAAATGACCTTGAAAAAAACATTTAAATCAGCTGAAGAGAAACGTAAACTTGCCAATATGCCATTTACGACACGGAGTGGCAAGGAACGGCTAAGGTCGATCCCTAGTATGTTCATGACTAGTGGTTCAGCTTCACATGACGATGGAAGCCCTCCTCCCACTAAAAAAATCTAAAGAGTTAAGCTGGCAAAAGCACAGCGAAGAACTGTGCTTTCTAAGAAGATATCACAAATCCCCAAGGAGAGTCCAAGTGTGGTGGTGGTTGCGATGCCTGACCTTCTCAGCACTGGACGGGAAGAGGTGACTCTTTCCACCATTTGCACGCCCCCTGCAAGTGCTGAAAGGAGCACCCACAGTCCACTTGCTGATATGCAAATTGAAGATGTCACTGTTGAAATACAACAGGATGAGGATACTGGTGTAGCTGGCGCTGAGGAGGAAGTTTGCGAGGAGGATTCTGATGGTGATGTGGTTTGTTTAAATCAGGCTCCGGGGGAGACAGTTGTTGTCCGTGGGATGAAAAAGCCCATCACGTTCATGCCTGGGTAGAAGACCAAACATTCCACCTCTTTGGTCTGGCAATATTTCTATCCTAATCCGGACAACAACTGTCTTGCCATATGTACCATATGTAAATGTGAAATAAGTAGGGGTAGGGACGTCAACCACCTAGGAACATCCTCCCTTATATGGCACCTGCAGCGCGTTCATAAAAAGTTACTGTCAAGTTCAGAAACTTTGGCTAAGACCGTAAGCAGTCCAGGGACACCTAAATCCCATTGTCCTGTTGTATCCAAGCGCCTGCAAACCACACCGTCCCTCCTCGTCAATTTCCTCCTTAGTCAGGATCGGATGTAGTCCTGCAGGCCATGTCACTGGCATGACTGACTCTCCTATCCGGGATTCCTCCGGAGGATCCTGCATTTACTAAACAATTGACCCTCCAACAGTCCTTAGCGAGGAGGATGAAGTACGACAGCAGTCATCCTGAAGCAAAACGTATAACTGAGGCCTTGACTGCTATGTTGGTGTTAGACGTGCGTCCGGTATCCGCCATTAGTGCAGTGGGATTTAGACAATTGATGGAGGTAATGTGTCCTTGGTTCCAAATCCCATCTAGATTCCACTTCACTAGGCAGGCGATACCGAGATTGTACAGAAACGTCAGAAAAAGTGTCCTCAGTGTCCTGAAAAATGCGGTTGTACACAATGTCCACTTAACCACGGACATGTGGACAAGTGGAACAGGGCAGACTAAGGACTATATGACTGTGACAGCCCACTGGGTAGATGTATCACCTTACGCAGCAACAGCAGCAGCGTCACCAGTAGCAGCATCTCAGAAACGCCAGCTCGTTCCAAGGCAGGCTTTGCTGTGTATCTCCGGTTTCAGTAAGAGGCACACCGCCGACAACCTCTTAGAGAAACTGAGGGAAATCATCGCCCAGTGGCTTACCCCACTTAGACTCTCCTGGGGATTTGTGATATCTGACAATGCCACCAATATTGTGCGGGCATTACATCTGGGCAAATTCCAGCACGTCCCATGTTTTGCTCACATAATAAACTTGGTGGTGCAGAATTTTCTGAAAAGCGACAGGGGCGTGCAGGAGACTCTTTGGGTGGCCCGAAAAATTTCTGGCCACTTTCGCCATTCAGCGACTGCGTGCCGAAGACTGGAGCACCAGCAAACACTCTTGAACCTGCCCCGCCATCACCTGAAGCAAGAGGTTGTGACGTGGTGGAACTCAACCCTCTATACGGTTCAGAGGATGGAGGAGCAACAAAAGGCCATACAAGCCTATACATCCACCTATGACATAGGCAAAGGAGGGGGTATGCACCTGACTCAAGCACAGTGGAGAATGATTTCCGTGTTGTGCAAGGTTCTCGCCCTTCGAACTTGCCACACGTGAAGTCAGTTCAGACACTGCCAGCTTGAGTCAGGTCGTTCCCCTCATCATGCTTTTGCAGAAGCAGCTGGAGAAAGTGAAGGAGGAGCTAAGACGGAGCGATTCCGCTCGGCATGTGGGACTTGTGGATGAAGCCCTTCATTCGCTTTGCCAGGATTCCAGGGTGGTCAATCTGTTGAAATCAGACCACTACATTTTGGCCACCGTGCTCGATCCTAGGTTTAAAGCCTATGTGGTGTCTCTCTTTCTGGCAGACACAAGCCTGCAGAGGTGCAAAGACCTGCTGGTGAACACACTGTCAGCTGAAGTGGAACGTGACACGTCAACAGCTCCTTCTTCATTTTCTCCCGCAACTGGGGCTGCCAGAAAAAAAACTTAGGTATCCTAAGCAACCCGCTGGCGGTGATGCAGGGCAGGCAGGACCAAGTTTGGACATCTGGTCCGGACTGAAGGACCTGGCAACAATTTCTGACATGTCTACTGTCACTACATATGATACTGTCACCATTGACAGAATGGTGGAGGATTACATCGGTGACAGCATCCAAGTAGGCATGTCAGACAGTCCATACCTGTATTGGCAGGAAAAAGAGGCAATTTGGAGGCCCCTGTACAAACTGGCTCTATTTTACCTGAGTTGCCCCCCCACCAGTGTGTACTCCGAAAGAGTGTTTAGTGCAGCCGGGAACCTTGTCAGCGAAAGGCGTAGGAGGTTGCTTCCACAAAATGTGGAGAAGATGATGTTCATCAAAATGAATTATCAACTCTTCCAGGGAGACCAGCCTCCAGAACGTACAGAGGGACCTATGGTGGTGGATTCCAGTGGGGACGAGTTAATACACTGTGAGGATGAGGATGTACACAACACTGAAGAGGGTGAGGAATCGGTGGATGAGGACGACATCTTGCCTCCGTAGAGTCAGTTTGTGCAGGGACAGATTAATTGCCAGCTTGTTTTGTGGGGGCCCAAACGAACCAATCATTTCAGCCACAGTCGTGTGGCAGACCCTGGCGCTGAAATGATTGCTTTGTTAAAGTGTGCATGTCCTGTTTATACAACATAAGGGTAGGTGGGAGGGCCCAAGGACAATTCCATCTTGCACCTCTTTTTTTTCTTTGCATTATGTACTGTTTGGGGCCTAGTTTTTCAAACTGCCATCCTGTCTGCCACTGCAGTGTCACTCCTAGATGGGTCACGTGTTTGTGCCGCCCACTCGTGTCGCTTAGCATAGTCATCTAGCTACCTCGGTGCAGCCTTTTGGACATAAAAACACTATTGTGAGGTGTGAGGTGTTCAGAATAGACTGGAAATTAAGGTTATTGAGGTTAATAATAGCATAGGAGCAGAAAAACCAACACATTCTGTGATTTTAGCTGTTTTTATGCTTTTTAAAAAAAAAATACAGATCCAAAACACAAAACCCAGAACCCAAAACACGGAAGGGTGGTTTTGGCAAAACCAATCCAGATCCAAAACACGAAGAAAGATCCAGATCCAAAACCAAAACACAAAACACGAAAAGTGGCCGGTGCACACCCCTAATATATATGCAAATAGAATACTTGTCCGATACTTTTTTTGCAGCATACAGTATTTGTTTACTTGCTATCTATTCCTTGCAGGTGACATGCTACTTGCTCAGCTATTGTGCTGAGTATTGAGAATTTGCACTGCATGCCTTGCTTTTGAAAATAGCTTATACCTGTAAAATGGTCTTCTCCAGCTGACTCATCATATTTATATACTAGTCCTTATTTCAGCCACTTACACAAATCCATGAGTATGAGATTTCTTTGTGTCAATTAAACTGTATTCTCAGCTTTCTAAAAATATTTAGCCAAAAAGGGAATGACAAGGAACAGTAGGCAGTCACATATAATGAGTATGTTTGAAAATATATTTAGCAAGAAGTCAGAGCCCTGGGTCTGGTTCAAAACAGAAAAGAATTAGAAACATCAGAATCAATTACACAACTTTAAGTTAAAAGTCATACAGATAGTGAATGCAGCGTACTACTGTGGTAGACATCAAGCAGGCACAACATACATGATGTTTGGAGTATCATAGGAGATAATAGAAATAAACAAAAGCATTTCACTCTCTCTTTCTCTCTCTTTCTCGTATATTTACTAAAGTGAGAGTTTGTAGAAATGGAGGTGTTGCCCATAGCAACCAATCAGATCCTACTTAACATTTAACTAGCACCTTCTAGAAGACAATAGCTACAATATGATTATTTGAGGAATTGAATTACTAAAAATGATAGTTTACCTTGTCATTGTTGTAAGCAAATGTTTATGCTAAAAATGGAACACAATAAGGGCAACAAATAACATAACAAATGATTATGAATAAAATATTTCCTACTAAAATTAGCAAAAAAAATTTAACTATTGGCTCAATTTTGTGATAACAGTTTTGACAAACTTGAAAACTTCACTTATTTATGTGCGATATCCTCAGAAAGAGATGTCTGCGCTGTATAACTGATAATCGTTATTTCAGAGGGTAACATAACAACATCTAAAAATGTATCTACAAAATGACTATTTTTTATTTGTAGATCTCTAGATGTAAGAAAGTCTGGTTGTTTCCAATGCTTCCATAGTCAAGAATATGAGCAAAGTTATTTTGAGTCATTGAAAATACTCACTGATGTCTTTTGCAAGCACCCAGCCTTGGGTCAGGGCTGTAATCTCTGCCACCTGCACTGAGATAACCACTCAACTGTTTTGTGCGGAGATGAGACACCATAGCCAGGCACATGGATACCATCTTCATTATGCAAACTAGAAGCATCAACCTAGTACACAATGGAGCTAAATTTGAGTTGCATGTGATATGCATGATCATTTTAACTGAAAAACATGCTAACTTTTTTTGTGTGGGAACATGACCCCAGATAACCTACAGGTCACAGATCATCCGGATACTTGTCCAGCAGTAATTTGCATTGTTGACGGATTTCTCCTTCACTCTTGACATGGAAATTTAGAAGTGGGGAAAACAAGCTTGAGATGAGGTTCATGTGCTGAAACCTAAAGAAGACGTCTCTCTTAACTGTATCCTCAGGATGGACATCAGCATCACATTCAGCTTGCTTTTATTTGTCTATTCGTCTGCGCTGCTTAAAGTCTGCAGGGATATTTAAATTATCTGTAACAATTTTGGCTTCAGAGAGAAGAAGTGGCCATTGTTCTCTTAGTGACTGCATTTCTGATGTTAGGTCATTTATATTTGCTGTTGCAATTTCACGTGTAATGGTTTCTTGGCTGAAGTATTACGTTTTTTTCATCAAAATTTTCGAAAAGCTTAACCCAGATGGCTGCCATCAGTATGGCCTTGAAACCTGAAAAATAATCATGTAATCCAACTGCTTCAGAGTAAGCTTCATGTGTCAGTTTTTTTCCTTTGGTGGCGATTAATTCTTTTAATGCTTCAATAACACTGGGAAGGTGTCGAGCAACTGGGTGAATTGCTTTTTTTTTGGCACTCAAACGGGTCACTTTGACTGTGTAGAGAACATCCTGTTTTTTCAGTGATCAACCTCCATCTGTCAGGGCTACTACTAAATAGAACATACAGGCGATTAACACTTCCAAAAAAAGTAACTGCGTCAGGGCAGCATAATGCAGCATGTACACCAACAAGATTCAGAGAGTGTGCAGTGCATTGTGGATAAATCACTGTCAGATGCTTGTCTTGAACGCGTGCCTGAACACCTTTAACTTTTCCAGACATGTTACTGCCATTTTCTCAGCACTACAGCACACCTATTTTTCCCTTTATATTTTTGTGTGGAGTTGGCAATCTTCGCAGGTTATTGCTGGTTGGCTTTCTAGGAATATTTATTTGACACATGTACAGGGTTGGCGCTTGCTATATCTGTCTTTATGTTACTGCCATTGTCATAGCCTCGTCCTCTGCAATTAGCTATGTTTATACTGGGATCGGTAAGTATTACCGCCGGCTGCATCCCGACAGCGCATCCCCGGCAGGGGTGAAGATCCCGACTGCTGCTAACGGTAAGTAACCCTAATCTCCCCCCCCTAACTCTAACCTTCCCTTAGGGGTGCCTAACCCTAACCTCCCCCCTGCAGTGCCTGACCCTAATTCCCCCTCTAAGTGCCTAAACCTAACCCCCCCTTCCCCACTGCTAAACCTAAGTCTCCCGGGGGGGCTGCCTAACCCTAACCTCACCCCCTGGGGGTGCCTAACCCTAACCCCCTTTTCCCTAGCCTAAACCTAACCCTGTCATTTGTACCTTGCCGGGATTAGACAGTCGGGAAGCCGGCGTTCGGTATTGCGTCCGTCGGCTACCCGACTGCTTCCCATTTATACCATGTGCTGCAATCTTCTTAATACCTCATTTGCAATTTCCATCCCAGTTTTCTGTGAAAAGTAAAAAAATTCAATAAACCTTTCACGTGTGGACCATTGCTTTGATTCAGCATGTATGTGAATGTAGTGCAAAATCAGGACATTTTGCTCAATGTGAGCTGCATCAGCTGTTGAACACATATCAAAGAAAAATAAATACATTCTGCTCTTTCATATAGATTAACACTCAGCACACGTTTCCCACACAAATCAATAAACTCATTCTGAGTTTCATTTGACATGTTGTGAGCTTGAAGGCGTTTACCATCGTCTTGACTCTTCTTCACCTTAGTCAAGTGCTCTTTTAGCAGTGGGTCATAATGAGAAAGTAATTCAAGACATCCTAGAAAGTTGCCATTGTGTATATCTCCTATTTTATCTGAACTGCCCCGGAATGCCTGACCACGTGAACTTAAATTAGTAATGACATCAAGAAAACATTTCAGTAAGCAAATCAACTGCTCTCTTTCGTATACCAAATGTTGTTGTAGTTGACTGTCAATTGCTCTACTGTCTCCCATAAGAGCATGTTCAAGTGTTCTCCACTGCAAATAAAACTGCTTGTGCTGAAGACTGCTCTCATGCTCTGGAAGTCTTCTGTACAGTTTTTGCCATTTCTGTTTGGCTGGATTAAATCCCTCTTCTGTGGCAAGGGAGCTTACTTGATGTTTAGTCTGTGAACTAGATGCAAACAGTTGGCATGGGGCACAATATATGGTATAATTTGTTAGACTTAGAAATAGCCAAAATCTGGGTGAGTTCTCACGTCCATTTGGTGTACGTGTGTGGAGCAGATAAGTGGGAAATGAATTGACTTCAACATCTGCAGAGAGTTGCCCAAACATTTATTTCAGTTTAGCTTCAGAGTTTAGACCAAATTTCACAATAACTTGCCGGTCATTGTCTGTTAGCACCTGAAGCCATTGACCTGGATCCTTTGGGTTAAATGTGCTCTTCTGGCCCACATCTAGCTCCATATTGCTTGGGCCAGGCCTCTCTTCATAAGGAGTAATGGGTACAGTCCCAGAAGGTAATTCCAGGGCAGCTGAACTTTGAAGTTGATGCTTCACACATTGCATTTAGATCATCATGGGAATCTACAGCAGTCTCAGATGACTTCTCAAAACTTGTAACCTCTTCATCAGACTTTTGTTTCTCATCTTCATCAGTCTTCTGTCTCCCCTGTTTGTCAGACTTATATCTCTCCTCTTCATCAGTCTTCTGTCTCTTTTCAAAATACTTAAAAATTAAATTTTTCTTCTTGAGGTCTTCAGCTCTCTTTTCATGGTCTTTCTTTTCCTTCCTTTTTTGGGCACCAGATTTATATTAATTCATCATGACGATTCCTGCAAAAGTAATGACCCTTACATGCCATCAAATTTAAACACGCTACTTAAATTTCACCAATATAAATACTCACATGACCCTTAAGCTGGCCACACACTAGACCAACTTTCATCCAACCATCCAACTAGTTGGCTGGTTGGAATGAAAATCTGGTAACGTATTGGAGTAAATGATGATCAGAAATTTGCTCCTAAATGCCAGAAAACAGATGAAAATGGTCGTCAGACCAGTTTGTTAAATGTTTGATCTAAACAATTTGTTCATACAATTGTTTTTGTCAATTTTCCAGCGTTTGGTAGCAAATTGCTGATTGTCATTTGCTTTCATACCTTACCAGATTTTCATTCCAACCAATCAACTAGTTGGCTGGTTGGATGTAGGTTGGTCTAGTGTGTGGCCAGCTTTATATCCCAATATACCTCAGAACATGCCAAGCCCATTTAGTTAACTATTTAGAATTTTTTTAAAAAATGTAGACACAGTCAATGGCCATTATAACATGACTAGTGTAACAATATACTTAAATTTTATGTATGGACAGTGTTCATTGTTATTATAATGCGTATTATTACAACACCTGGATGGGGTTATTTTAAAATAAAGATAGCATCCTAGTGTCAGCCACATAATGCATAGAGGCGTAGAGCATCTTTGTTACTGCAATACAATACAGTGGATATTGCCCCCAATTCATATTGTATGCCACAATTCACATTATGACATGGTCATAATAAAACATAATGCAAATGAATAATGTATAAGGCTGGCTTGTACTCCTCCAATAGGACCACATTTATATGTTAACTGCAGCATTTTATACTGATTATTTATATGTTCTCTAAAGCATATCCCCACACACACACACTGTAAAAAAATTGAATATTTATTGAATATGCTTGCAACCTTACAAGAACCAGGTAGAAAATACCCACGTGCAGTTTACTCACGTGTACTCGTTGCACTAGCGCTTACCGCACTAATCCACCATCCCTACGCAAACTGGTAACTTCGCAACTCCAGATACACGAAATGGCAATTTGCATGCAGTATTTTTTAAAAAGTAAAAAAGTTATAAAGTTTAAAGCTTGCCGGGATATGTCACACCCCACCTAGTTCACCGAAGGTTAAGTGTGTAGCCTGTTTCTTGGTGTTGGCTATTATTATTCCAAACTATTTATAAGGTACCACAAAGTGTACGCAGCACCTTACAGGGTAAACACAGAAAACAGTAACTGGATATCAGAGTATAAATAGCATACATACACAAATTGGGTATCAGAGCATAAATACCATACACCAAATCGGGTATCAGAGCATAAATAGCATACATACACAAAACCGGGTATCAGAGCATCAATACCATACACCAAATAGGGTATCAGAGCATAAATACCATACACCAAATAGGGTATCAGAGCATAAATACCATACACCAAAGGGTATCAGAGCATAAATAGTATACATACACAAAACCGGGTATCAGAGCATAAATACCATACACCAAATCGGGTATCAGAGCATAAATACCATACACCAAATCGGGTATCAGAGCATAAATAGCATACACCAAATAGGGTATCAGAGCATAAATACCATACACCAAATAGGGTATAAGAGCATAAATAGTATACATACACAAAACCGGGTATCGGAGCATAAATACCATACACCAAATCGGGTATAAGAGCATAAATAGCATACACCAAATTAGGGGTGAGCGGATTCGGATTTCTGAAATCCGAACCCCCCCGAGCCCCCCCGCTCCAAGTCGTATCCGAGTCAGGCTCGACTTTTCCCACCAGACTCGGATCTGAAATCGAGGCAAAACGTCATCATACAGCCTTCCGGATATCGCGGGTTTTGGATTCTATAAAAAGGTACCCGCGTTGGTGCCATTTTCTCACTCAGCTATGGACAGTGAAGAGGGAGAGTGGGAGCTAGGGCTGGCTGGGCTGTGTAGTGTAGTGCTGTGCTGTGCTGCTGTTGTCCATAGGGGCTGTGTCCACTCCTCCAAAGTCCATAGGGGCTTGCTGTGTTGTGCTGTGCTACTGTTGTCCATTGGGGCTGTGTCCACTCCTCCAAAGTCCATAGGGGCTGGCTGGGCTATGTTGTGCAGTTTGTTGTCCATAGGGGCTGGCTGGGCTGTGTTGTGCAATCAGTTGTCCATAGGGGCTGTGTCCACTCCAAAGTCTATAGGGCCGGCTGGGCTGTGTTGTGCAGTGTCCCAGTCCTAAAGGGGTGCTGTAGTGTTGCCCAGGGGGTGCTCTGTCCATCAGGGGTGCTCCCCCCAAGTGCAAAAAAAATATATATTATTTTCTGTGTCTGTGAATTGTGTGCGCAGTAGCCGCACATGCATCAACAAAGTAGCGCCAAGAGTGCGCCTGTGTCATAAGTAAAGGGCCGGGTGGCTCGTCCTTTAAAGGGTACTGTAACCCCCAAAGTGCACTCCAAAAAATATTTTTTTTTCTGTTTGTGAATTGTGTGCGCAGTAGCCGCACGTGCATCAACAAAGTACCGAGAAGCGTGCGCCTGTGTCATAAGTAAAGGCCCGGCTGGCTAGTCCGTCAAAGGGTGCTGTAACCCCCAAAGTGCACTCCGAAAAATGTATATTTTTTCTGTGTTTGTGAATTGTGTGCACTGTACATGCATCCTCAAAGCAGCAGAGCCAAGCATGCGTCTGACTGTTAAAGGGTGGTTTAACCCCCAAAGTGCGGTCCACAAAAAATAAAAAATTCTTCTTTTTTTTCTGTCTTTGTGAATTGTGTGCACTGTAGCTGCACATGCATCAAAAAAGGAGCAGCGCCAAGCGTGCGCCTGTGTCCCATAAGTAAAGATCCGGCTGGCTCATTTCTTAAAGGGTGGTGTAACCATCAAAGTGCACTAGTCTCCAACAAAAATAAAAAATAATTTTCTGTGTTTGTGTGCGCCTTAGCCGCACGTATATATCAATATAACATAAATGGAGGACCAAACTTTCTCCGATAAAAATAAAATAGGGAAAGATCAAGAACCACTTCCTCCTAGTGCTGAAGCTGCTGCCACTAGTCATGACATAGACGATAACATGCCATCAACGTCGTCTGCCAAGGCCGTTGCCCAATGTCATAGTAGAGGGCATATACAATCCCAAATGACAAAGTTCAGGAAAATGACATTAAAAAAAACATTTAAATCATCTGAGGAGAAACGTAAACTTGCCAATATGCCATTTATGACACGGAGTGGCAAGGAACGGCTAAGGTCTTTCCCTATGTTCATGACTAGTGGTTCAGCTTCACATGACGATGGAAGCCCTCCTCCCGCTACAAAAATCAAACAAGTTAAGCTGGCAAAAGCACAGCCAAGAACTGTGCATTCTAAGAAGATATCACAAATCCCCAAGGAGAGTCCAAGTGTGGTAGCGGTTGGAATGTCTGACCTTCCCAGCACTGGACGGGAAGAGGTGGCTCTTTCCACCATTTGCACGCCCTCTGCAAGTGCTGAAAGGAGAACCCACAGTCCACTTGCTGATATGCAAATTGAAGATGTCACTGTTGAAGTACAACAGGATGAGGATACTGGTGCAGCTGGCGCTGAGGAGGAAGTTTGCGAGGAAGATTCTGATGGTGATGTGGTTTGTTTAAATCAGGCTCCGGGGGAGACAGTTGTTGTCCGTAGGAGGAAAAAGCCAATCACGGTCATGCCTGGGCAGAAGACCAAACATTCCACCTCTTTGGTCTGGCAATATTTCTATCCAAATCCGGACAACAACTGTCTTGCCATATGTACCATATATAAAGGTGAAATAAGTAGGGGTAGGGATGTTTACCACCTAGGAACATCCTCCCTTATACATCACCTGCAGCGCATTCATAAAATGTTACTGTCAAGTTCAGAAACTTTGGCTAAGACTGTAAGCAGTCCAGTGACACCTAAATCCCTTTGTCCTGTTGTATCCAAGCACCTGCAAACCACACCGTCAACTCCCTCCTCATCAATTTCCTCCTTAGTCAGGATTGAAAGTAGTCCTGCAGGCCATGTCACTGGTATGACTGACTCTCCTATCCGGGATTCCTCCGGAGGATCCTGCATTGCTATGCCTCCTGCTGCCGCTGCTGCTGTTGCTGCTGCTGGGAGTCGTTCATCATCCCAGAGAGGAAGTAGGAACACCACTACTTTTACTAAACAATTGACCCTCCAACAGTCCTTAGCGAGGAGGATGAAGTACAACAGCAGTCATCCTGAAGCAAAACGTATAACTGAGGCCTTGACTGCTATGCTGGTGTTAGACATGCATCCGGTATCCGCCATTAGTGCAG
This sequence comes from Taudactylus pleione, assembly GCA_031769625.1. Taxonomy (NCBI): domain Eukaryota; kingdom Metazoa; phylum Chordata; class Amphibia; order Anura; family Myobatrachidae; genus Taudactylus; species Taudactylus pleione. The sequence goes on from JAUIMM010000113.1 coordinate 8,042,946, forward strand.
TGGGATTTAGACAATTCATGGAGGTAGTGTGTCCCCGGTTCCAAATCCCGTCTAGATTCAACTTCACCAGGCAGGCGATACCGAGACTGTACAGAAACATCAGAAAGTGTGTCCTCAGTGTCCTGAAAAATGTGGTTGTACCCAATGTTCACTTAACCACGGACATGTGGACAAGTGGAACAGGGCAGACTAAGGACTATATGACTGTGACAGCCCACTGGGTAGATGTATCACCTTACGCAGCAACAACAGCAGCGTCACCAGTAGCCGCATCTCAGAAATGCCAGCTCGTTCCAAGGCAGGCTACACTGTGTATCACCGGTTTCAGTAAGAGGCACACCGCCGACAACCTCTTAGAGAAACTGAGGGAAATCATGCCCAGTGGCTAACCCCTGTTACGATCCTCTAGCAATTGCTAGGACTGAGATGGAGGTGTTGGAGATACGTGGCACATCGAAGAACAAACACTAGAAGTATAGTTAAATCATGTCAGTTTACTAAATAAATGATATGATGGACCAGTGAAAACATAACATGTCAATGGAGCAATAAGGAGCTGAAACCATAGGACAGTCAATAGAATATACTGTAGGTTTACAGTCCAAACTAAAGTTGTTAAATGGCCAGGAGGCCTAGTAGACAGCAATGCTTGAAACGTGGTGAAGAAGCAGAATTGCTGGATGGCCTGGAGGGCCTAGCAGACAGCGATGCTTGAAACCTGGTATAGAAGCAGGATTGCAGTATGGCCTGGAGGACCTAGCAGACAGCGATGCTTGAAACCTGGTGTAGAAGCTGGATTGCTGTATGGCCAGGAGGGCCTAGTAGACAGTGGTGCTTGAAACATGGTGTTGAAGCAGGATTGCTGTACGGCCTGGAGGGCCTAGTAGACAGCAGTGCTTGAAACGTGGTGTTGAAGCAGGATTGGTGTTTGGCCCGAAAAGCCTAGTAGACAGCGATGCTTGAACCGTGGTATAGAAGCAGGATAGCTGTATGGCCTGGAGGCTCTGTAGACAGCGATGCTTGAACCGTGGTATAGAAGCAGGATACCTGTATGGCCTGGAGACTCTGTAGACAGCGATGCTTGAACCGTGGTATAGAAGCAGGATAGCTGTATGGCCTGGAGGCTCTGTAGACAGCGATGCTTGAACCGTGGTATAGAAGCAGGATAGCTGTATGGCCTGGAGGGCCCTGGAGACAGCGTTGCTTGGACCCAGGGTACTTGGGTCACTTGAAAGCCTGTGAGCAGAATACACGCAGCATGTAGAAAATATAGCTGGAAGTCTGGATGCACAGAGAGCAGCTTGCATAACCAAAAGTTCAACATGAAAACTCTATAGCCGACAGGGCGGCGACCATCCAGGAAGTTCAAATAGGATCAGCTGCCAATCAGGCAACACTAGGAGGAAACATGTGAAATCCTCTGACGTCTGGGTCTCCTAGCAACCAACAACCTAGAAGCATGGTCAGGAGCAGGAGGAATACTGGCAGGAGACAAGTCCTGGACTGGACTTATAACAACCCCACTTAGACTCTCCTGGGGATTTGTGATATCTGACAACACCACCAATATTGTGCGGGCATTACATCTGGGCAAATTCCAGCACGTCCCATGTTTGCTCACACAATAAATTTGGTGGTGCAGAATTTTCTGAAAAGCGACAGGGACGTGCAGGAGACGCTTTGGGTGGCCCGTAAAATTTCTAGCCACTTTTGCCACTGCGTACCGAAGACTGGAGTGCGAGCAAACACTCTTGAACCTGCCCCGCCATCACCTGAAGCAAGAGGTTGTGACGCGGTGGAACTCAACCTCTATATGCTTCAGATGATGGAGGAGCAGCAAAAGGCCATTCAAGCCTATACATCCACCTATGACATAGGCAAAGGAGGGGGTATGCACCTGACTCAAGCACAGTGGAGAATGATTTCCGTGTTGTACGAGGTTCTCCAGCCCATCGAACTTGCCACACGTGAAGTCAGTTCAGACACTGCCAGCTTGAGTCAGGTAATTCCCCTCATCAGGCTTTTGCAGAAGCAGCTGGAGAAAGCGAAGTAGGAGCTAAGACGGTGCAATTCCGCTCGGCATGTGGGACTTGTGGATGAAGCCCTTCATTCGCTTTGCCAGGATTCCAGGGTGGCCAATCTGTTGAAATCAGACCACTACATTTTGGCCACCGTGCTCGATCCTAGGTTTAAAGCCTATGTGGTGTCTCTCTTTCTGGCCGACACAAGCCTGCAGAGGTGCAAAGACCTGCTGGTGAAAACACTGTCAGCTGAAGCGGAACTTGACACGTCAACAGCTCCTTCTTTATTTTCTCCCGCAACTGGGGCTGCCAGGAAACAATTTAGCTATCCTAAGCAATCCGTTGGCGGTGATGCAGGACAGGCAGGACCAAGTTTGGACATCTGGTCTGGACTGAAGGACCTGGCAACAATTTCTGACATGTCTACTGTCACTGCATATGATACTGTCACCATTGACAGAATGGTGGAGGATTACATCGGTGACAGCATCCAAGTAGGCATGTCAGACAGTCCGTACCTGTACTGGCAGGAAAAAGAGGCAATTTGGAGGCCCCTGTACAAACTGGCTCTATTTTACATAAGTTGTCCCCCCTCCAGTGTGTACTCCGAAAGAGTACACACAGGAGGGAAAATGTGGAGAAGATGATGTTCATAAAAATTAATTATCAACTCTTCCAGGGAGAACAGCCTCCAGAACGTACAGAGGGACCTGTGGTGGTGGATTTCAGTGTGGACGAATTAATACTCTGCGAGGATGAGGATGTACACAACACTGAAGAGGGTGAGGAATCGGTGGATGAGGAGGATGAGGACGACATCTTGCCTCCATAGAGCCAGTTTGTGCAGGGACAGATTAATTGCCAGCTTGTTTTGTGGGGGCCCAAACGAACCAATCATTTCAGCCACAGTCATGTGGCAGACCCTGGCGCTGAAATGATTGGTTTGTTAAAGTGTTCATGTCCAGTTTATACAACATAAGGCTGGGTGGGAGGGCCCAAGGACAATTCCATCTTGCACCTCTCTTTTTTCTTTGCATTATGTACTGTTTGGGGCTTAGTTTTTCACACTGCCATCCTGTCTGCCACTGCAGTGTCACTCCTAGATGGGCCACGTGTTTGTGCCGCCCACTCTTGTCGCTTAGCATAGTCATCCAGCTACCCCGGTGCAACCATTTGGACATAAAAACACTATTGTGAGGTGTGAGGTGTTCAGAATAGACTGAAAATGAGTGGAAATTAAGGTTATTGAGGTTAATAATAGCATAATAGCAGAAAAACCCACAAATTCTGTGATTTTAGCTGTTTTTATGTTTTTTTTAAAAAAAATACAGATTCAAAACACAAAACCCAGAACCCAAAATACAGAAGGGTGGTTTTGGCAAAACCAATCCAGATCCAAAACATGAAGAAAGATACAGATTCAAAACCAAAACACGAAAAGTGGCCGGTGCACACCCCTACACCAAATAGGGTATCAGAGCATAAATACCATACACCAAATAGGGTATCAGAGCATAAATAGCATACACCAAATAGGGTATCAGAGCATAAATACCATACACCAAATAGGGTATCAGAGCATAAATAGCATACATACACCAAACCGGGTATCAGAGCATAAATAGCATACACTAAATAGGGTATCAGAGCATAAATACCATATACCAAATAGGGTATCAGAGCATTAATACCATACACCAAATAGGGTATCAGAGCATAAATACCATATACCAAATAGGGTGTCAGAGCATAAATAGCATACAACAATGTTTTCCACTCATTCCTCAGGCAGCACTAACAGTGCATGTTTTCCAGGTTACCTCACAGAATCACAAGTGAAATAATTAGCTCAACCTGTGGATCTTTTAAAATGTGTCAGCCAGTAATGAATACCAGAGTTGCCTACCCTTCCGAATTTCGCGGGAGTCTCCCGAATTAAGGTGGAAGCTCCCGCCACCCCGCAAAGTAGGCTGAATCCCCCGCATTCACAAAGCCCTGCATAAAAATCCGGACTGCGCGTGCGCAACTCCGGAGGTAAAGGGGGCTGGGCCTGAGCTTAGGATGGAAGGGGTACTCACCGGGTGCAGGGAGTCAGGAGTGTGGCTGCTACTAGCCCAGAGGTCTCCTGGGCACACCTTCCCCTGCACACAGACTGTTGCTGGGAGAGACTGATGCTCCCAGCATTCCCTGGCCAGCCTGTGATAATGGAGGGGGAAGGAGCCGATGCCAGAGGACAGGCAGTGGACACTGAAGACAGAGACCGAGGAGCTGCCTGAGACTGTGAGTGTTATGCTGGCCATACACCTGCACGATTTTGGGCCAATTGCCCATTTTTCGATGAGTCTGATGACGCTGCCGGGACTGCCAGGGAGCTCCAGGGAGTCGGAGGGAAATCATATGATGAATCGGATCTTATGCTGGTTGTGTAGGTGTATGGCCAGCATTAGAGATCACTGCAGCTCCTGCCAGATCTATTCATATCAGTGCCGTGGGAGAGGAGAGGGGGATGGAGATCTATTACTGTGTATATGTGTGTGTGAGACTGTGTGATGTGCGTGTGGGAATCTATTCAAGTGATGTGTGTGTGTGGGGGAATCTGTTCATACAAGTGTGTGTATGAGAAAGAGACTGTGGGCCTGATTCAGACCCGATCGCAAGCGCTGAGTGTTCGCAGCTGGGTCGATGGTGGCCCAGAGCGCATGCGCTTGATGACGCAAGCGCGAGACCCGGATAGCGACGGGCAAGCCGTTGCTCCGGGTCTCGCACCAAAGGGGGCATGTTGCCCAAACGGAGGCATTCCCATGTGAACGCCTCCGTTTGGGGGCGGCCCCACTGACATCACGAGTGATGTCAGTGGGAGAGATTTCGGCTCTGTTAGAGCCAAAATCTCTCTGGGGCTTGCGGCAACGAGACCCTAACACAAGGGTCTCATCGCAAGCCCAATGGTCGCGATGGTCTTGACCATCACGACCATCTTCCTGGCCTCTCGCTTTAGCTGTGGGTGGTCACCCACAGCTATGCGAGCGGCCAGGAGGCCATTCTATAAAAAAAAAAAAAAAGACCGGCCGTGATTCAGAGCGAGTGCTCTGCATCAGGGCCTGTGTGTGAGGCTGTGTATGTGTGTGGGAATCTATTCATATAAGTGTGTGTGTGAGAGACTGATTCAGACCCGCTCGCAAGCGGTGAGCGCTCACAAGCGGGTCGATGTTGGCCAAGTGCGCATGCTATGGGTCTCGCACCAAAGGGGGTGTGCTGTCGATGTTGAGTGACAGCATGCCCCCTTTGGTGGGCGTTGCTGCCCAGACGGAGGCATTCCCATGGGAACGCCTACCGTCTGGGGCCGGCCCCTCTGACATCACAAGTGATGTCAGTGGGAGTGCTTTTGGCTCTGATAGAGCCAAAAGCACTCCAGGGCTTGTGGCAGATGAGACCCTACCACAAGGGTCTCGTCGCAAGACCATCGCGAGCATCTTTATGGCCGCTCGCTACAGCCATGGGTGGTCACCCACAGCTATGTGAGCGGCCAGTTGGCCGCTCTAAAAAAAGAGAGGGAGGGCACTGATTAAGAGCGAGCGCTCTGAAAGAGCGTCCGGCACTGAATCAGGCCCTGTGTGTGTAAGGCTGTGTGTGTGTGTGTGTGAATCTATTCATGTAAGTTTGTGTGTGAAACCGTGTGTGTGTATGGGAATCTATTCATGTAAGTGTGTGTGTGTGAGCTTATAGGAATATATACGCCCATAGGTGGAACTAGACACGCCCTTTGGGTGGAGCAGACCACCCCCCACAACGGTGCGCCGTGCTACGCTCTGTGCTTTCTACACCCATCTGCAATCTCCCTCAAAGTCATTTTAAAAAGTAGGCAAGTATGATGAATACACCTGTGCACTATTTGGGAAAAATGGTGTCAAAGCTGGATAATTGGCTGAGACAAGATCAGTTTAAAATTGAAGTGTGTGTGACGCCATCTTGCGAATGGCAGCTAGACTCCATTTTAGAAACAAGAATCTGCAAAACGCCATTTTGCGACCAGCGTCACTTTAAGTTACAACTCACGAGCTAAGAACAGATGGCAATGTTTTTGATAATCTACCAAGGGCAACTAGAAGAACAGCCTCTTGAGAAAAAGTAAATAGAATAGACAATGCACCAGAAACTGTGAGTGCTTTACATACAAATTGGGAATCCCTGTATGCAGACAAGTATAGTTGTGGCAATTGTAATATAATCCAGGCATTGATCTACACAATTTGATTTGTCTGAATCCTAAACAGGTTTTAGCCCTACACCCAGACAGAATGGCCCCAGCTTCACAGCTGGAGGTAACACATTTGCATTGCAGTCTGAAACTGTGAGTGAGGAATGATATGTGTGTGTGTATGTATGTACATGTATATATATATATGTATATATATATATATATAAATATGGTAAAAGTCCATCATAGATGGAATCTCATGCATAAACACCGCACATTACGCACAATTGAGCTGCTAACAAAACGCCCATTAGCGAATGCATAAGAAAAACACTGTTTAGTAGCTAAATGCGCACGCATCTGTCCACAGTTAACTAGCGTCTTCATATCAAACCCCGTACACTCACACATTACATATTCACTTACAAGGTTCCATTAGCATTAAGGTATAACATTTAAGTTGGTTCAGTTAGTATAAATGCTGTAAAATAAAGATATTTGATAACTAAGGTTTTATACATGCTAAGAAAGCCGCGTTTGGTTTTGTACTGATGCGTACTCTTTCCACAGTATTCCGGTGATATCGGTGGGGAGATCGCATCATGCATTCTTGAGTTATGGACCGCAGAGACTTCAAGCAACAAAATGTATTAACTGTTATGATGTTGCAGGGGGCGGGTGGGCAGAGATCACCAGCTGTTAGAGGCTGGGTGAGTCTATTTGAACCAGCCTGTTAAATGCTCTGTAACAGATGCTTCTCCCCTGGGAACCAATGATATCAGCAACAAACTTCTCTATTGTCCTGTCTATTCTGGGGGGGTATAAACATGTGCTCAAACACTGGGTCTTAGTCTTCATGCTGAATGCTGATGGACGAGGGATTTCTTGCTGATACCTAACATCTGGACCAGAGGCGCTGCGTATGTATACTGTACTTGGGTCTGTATAATTCCTTTGCGCTAAATTGTACACAGATCATAGCGTGTAACTGACTGTACTTTTACTTGAATAATATTTTGAGCTTTGGAACCACAGATTCCAGGTCTAAGGCCCTCATTCAGAGCCGTACGCTCTGAGCAGAGCGCACGCTCTGAATGAGGGCTGGGCTCCATTTTCATGGAGCGTCCTCCTGGACGCTCGTATAGCTGTGGGTCACCACCCACAGGCTATACGAGCGTGCTTTTTGATGGCCGCGATGGTCGAGACCATCGAAATTGCGAGCCGGAGCCTGCGGTTGAGGTTTTCAACCGCAAGCTCCGGAGTGATTTTGGCTCTATCAGAGCCAAAATCACTCCCACTGACATCACTAGTGATGTCAGTGGGCCGGCTTCTGACGGGAGGCGTTCCCGTGGGAACGCCCCCGTCAGGGAGGCACGCCCCCGGCACGCCCACCAAAGGGGGCGTGCTGTCAATCAACATTGACAGCACGCCCCCTTTGATCGGACACAACGAGCGAAGGACTTTCCTTCGCTCGTCGCGTCTGGCGCATGCGCACGACGGAGCTCCCTCCGTCGTGCGCATGCTCAGTGCATAATATCGACCCACTTGCGAGTGGACAGCCGCTCGCGAGTGGGTCTGAATCAGGCCCTAAGTCTTTATTTACTGTATGACTGCGTATGCAAATTAGTGTCATCCTTAGAAGGTATAGGCAGGATATTAGAAGGTATAGGAAGGTGTGTATAGAGGTTCTGCTCCAATATCGTTCAGATGGGGGCTCATCGAGTGAAGCCACTTATCTACTCACACGGCACATACGGCTATCGATATCTCAGCAAAGGGTGGAGTGACCACATGCAGGGTTTTCCTGCAACCGCTTTGTGCTGAAAAATCGCTATCCATTTTCTTGTGAGCAAAGGAAGCTGACTAGAATCCAGGGACAAGAGAGGAAAAAGTTTGTTGTCCTTTTTTGATAGAACCTAACATTTAAAAGGGTGCCGCAGTATTGAGTACACGGCTGAGTTGCAGTTTTGCGCACAGCAAAGACACACTTTTGCGTACGCAGTTAAAAAGTCATTATACGGTTGTGTGGTAGTCGCATTATAGTGTATGTGGCTGGTCGCACAATAGTGTATACGTACTTCCGGTTCTACTGCCACGTGTTTAAACAAAGCCATCGAGGTTTACCTTTTTCAATTGTTATCAATATCTGGGTTAACGTGTATTTTATGTGTGCAGGAAAAAAGTGTGTAACAGTGAATATTTGTTGGACAAAGTTAAGGGTATCGTATGATCCTTAAGGGCTAGGTGCAAGGGTTAGTCTAGCCGCTCTGTAAGTAGCTTTACCATTCTATACCCAGTAGCAGGTGTACATGTTGTCTTTGTTGTAGAGAGGTGCGTGGGAGTGGCCAACATATAAACTCCCATAGGTGTGGAAGTTGCCTTACTAAATCTTATCCGGGTGTGGAAGTTGCCTTTTTCATATCTTATCCAGATGTGTGGGTGCCGCCTACTCAAATCATCCACAGGTAAGTGAAAGTATCTTGATTGTCTTTCACTAGTTTAAATCTTTATTGAAAAGCGTAGGATTTTGTCTCAGAATGGGAGCCATACAAACAGTAGAGATGTTAGACAATGATGTGCTGCTAATGAAGGCGCCGATCGGATCGGCCCGTCGTATTATGCATACTAAGTATGGTACTTATGCAATAAGGTATTGTGATTTATGGTTTAATATGACGAGGAAGAGTGTTAGACCGTTTCCCAGAATTGGTAGTTTTGATAAGGATGTATTAAATAATGTCCGGGATCACATCAGTTTGAAGCACTCCCGAGAGAAAATGGTCAAATATTGTGAATGTTTAAAATTGTGGCAGCATGAAGGGGATGCGTTGCTTAAAAAATGTGCAAGCGACGCAAACTAGCCGTAAAATGGCACGCACGTGTGGCAAGGTAGCATTGTGGAGAGTATTGCCAGCAGTTCACGCTCACCTCCCCCACCTTATGTGGATGGAGGTGCAAGTACAGTTACCAAAAATACCCATAAAAATGTAACAAGCAATTTGTACCCTCTCTTAAGCAACCATAAGGAAAATGTTTATGATGTGGATGATGAGCCTATTGTAATGTCAGCCATTTCCCATGCTGTGCAAATGATAGATGCTGCATCACCACAATCACAGGTGGTGCCGCCATCTCCATCGGTAACAGCAAGGGAAGTGTTAACACCCTCTGCACCCGTAGAGGAAGTTGTTCATACCATACGTAGCAGCAGCAGATTAAACACCCAGCTAGGTAACCAGGTCAGAGGTAGCAACGCTACCGGTCTGCATCCCATTTGGACGATAACTGTTCCGAATGGAAATGCAGATGCGAACGGTGTAGTGCCCACGAGGGAAGTAGTAATGCATTGTCCCTGGACAAGAGCAGAACTAAATTCCATCATAAATGATTTCCCCGATCCCAAAAAGGAACTAGCCAAATGTCAAAGATTTTTGAGAAATTTGGGTAGTTCTCATGAGCCAACTAATAAAGATTGGCGTGTGGTGTTAAGGGCCTGTCTGCCACGTAATACCGACGTGACAAAATTTATCACGGACTGTGTATTGGATGGTGACGTTCCCTTAACAGACCAAGTTCCCGCATTGTAACTCAATTGGGTGTATATTTTCCAGTAGTGGTTAACTGGAACAAAATTTTCACAATTAAGCAGAAGGAGAGTGAAACTGCAGAATATTATTGCGACCGGGCTCTGCAGGCTAACACCCAGTACACTGGGTTAGAAGATATTAAAGATAGCACTCACCACAGGGGAATGATAGTCACGGTACTCATGGACGGTCTGAAAGACGACTTAAAGACTCGGGTTCAGACCTCACAACCTGGCTGGAGGGGAGTCACAATAGTTAACCTCATAGAGTCTGCCATAGAACATGATAAAAATATCACAAAGAAGAGAGAGAGACCCAGAGTGAAAAACTAATGGCTGTCAGTATCCAAGTTCTGGAAGGAATGACAATAACATCACAGCCAACCGACACACCTGCACCCACACACACACCTGCACCTTAACAATTACACGTCCTCACCAATCCCACACCACAGCAAACACATCCTTACCCCACATATCATACACAACCACAGGCCTCATACTACCCACAAACTTCATACCTCCCACAATACCCTTATCCTTCACATCCTTACCCATACCCACCATCTTTTCCTCTTGCTCAACTCCCACAACAATCCTTTCATCCAACCCGTTCAAAAATATGTTTTAACTGTCACCAAGTGGGACACGTAAGTAAGAACTGCAAAGTGAAGAACACCACACAGGAACACGAGTTTCCCATGGGTTCATAGGTAACCCCAGTATCTTTTCCCAGGCCTTATATGACTGTTCACAATCTTTTCAACCTATCAATGGATCTGTTCTAATGTAAAATGTGGACGATTTATTGTTGTATTTTAGGTCATGTTTATGATATTAAACTGTTGTGCTTTATCTCCCACTCATAGGACACAAGGTTGCTAAGGATAAACGGCAGCCATGCCAGGCTGAGGTCGACTACTCGGAATACTATCCAACCCAGTGGCCCAGACATTATTTAGAGCAGTAGCTATTAATAACAAGATTTAATTGCAGGAACCTGTATGCAGATACTATATCCCTAGAATTATTAAAAATGATAGGGAGACTTATTTTACAGGTGATGTTTCCAAGAACATGTGTAAGGTGATGGGTAACAACACTAAGATTATCCCAGACTGTCTTTTCCTTTATTTGCCCCCCTTTGAGATACTGTTCAAACAGGCAGCCTCATGTGAAAATATGATAATGAGGTTACTGTGCAGGGTCTCACGAAGATGAATGAGAATAACCGAAATTGAAAGTGTTATTAACTAACATGTCTAATGCAAACTGTCATGATGTAAAATCTGGAGAATTTGTTATGATCCAAAATTTTTTTAGCTCAGGTTGTTTGACTAATCGGTGGAAAGGTCTGTATCTGACGATACAACATGCTCAAAGGTTGGCCGAGGAAGATATGTGGGTCCATTCCACTCACTATAGGGAGGTTAACCAACCGGTGGTGATACAAGGCGGAAACAAGGCCGATAACGTGGACCTGTCGATTGCGAGCTTGTGCCGGAAGGATTAAAAAGGTGATGGTGAGATATCTGAGCTAAAGAAATGTGTGGATCAGTGCTTCCAACAATGGAGGGGTCTGCTGTGGTCATCCTAGTTCTTTTTCTTTCCAGAGTTTTTGTCGTGATGATCTAGCAGATTGTGATAGCATGTTGTTCGCTATCAAAGGGTGGACTGTCAAAGCTGGATAATTGGCTGAGACAAGATCAGTTTAAAATTGAAGCATGTGCGACGCCATCTTGCGAATGGCAGCTAGACTCCATTTTAGAAACAAGAATCTGCAAGACGCCATTTTGCGACCAGCGTCACTTTAAGTTACAACTCATGAGCTAAGAACAGATGGCAATGTTTTTGATAATCTACCAAGGGCAACTAGAAGAACAGCCTCTTGAGAAAAAGTAAATAGAATAGACAATGCACCAGAAACTGTGAGTGCTTTACATACAAATTGGGAATCCCTGTATGCAGACAAGTATAGTTGTGGCAATTGTAATATAATCCAGGCATTGATCTACACAATTTGATTTGTCTGAATCCTAAACAGGTTTTAGCCCTACACCCAGACAGAATGGCCCCAGCTTCACAGCTGGAGGTAACACATTTGCATTGCAGTCTGAAACTGTGAGTGAGGAATGATATGTGTGTGTGTATGTATGTACATGTATATATATATATATATATATATATAAATATGGTAAAAGTCCATCATAGATGGAATCTCATGCATAAACACCGCACATTACGCACAATTGAGCTGCTAACAAAACGCCCATTAGCGAATGCATAAGAAAAACACTGTTTAGTAGCTAAATGCGCACGCATCTGTCCACAGTTAACTAGCGTCTTCATATCAAACCCCGTACACTCACACATTACATATTCACTTACAAGGTTCCATTAGCATTAAGGTATAACATTTAAGTTGGTTCAGTTAGTATAAATGCTGTAAAATAAAGATATTTGATAACTAAGGTTTTATACATGCTAAGAAAGCCGCGTTTGGTTTTGTACTGATGCGTACTCTTTCCACAGTATTCCGGTGATATCGGTGGGGAGATCGCATCATGCATTCTCGAGTTATGGACCGCAGAGACTTCAAGCAACAAAAATGTATTAACTGTTATGATGTTGCAGGGGGTGGGTGGGCAGAGATCACCAGCTGTTAGAGGCTGGGTGAGTCTATTTGAACCAACCTGTTAAATGCTCTGTAACAGATGCTTCTCCCCTGGGAACCAATGATATCAGCAACAAACTTCTCTATTGTCCTGTCTATTCTGGGGGGTATAAATATGTGTGCTCAAACACTGGGTCTTAGTCTTCATGCTGAATGCTGATAGACGAGGGGTTTCTTGCTGATACCTAACATCTGGACCAGAGGCGCTGCGTATGTATACTGTACTTGGGTCTGTATAATTCCTTTGCGCTAAATTGTACACAGATCATAGCGTGTAACTGACTGTACTTTTACTTGAATAATACTTTGAGCTTTGGAACCACAGATTCCAGGTCTATGTCTTTATTTACTGTATGACTGCGTACGCAAATTAGCGTCATCCTTAGAAGGTATAGGCAGGATATTAGAAGGTATAGGAAGGTGTGTATAGAGGTTCTGATCCAATATCGTCAATGGACACCATGCACTGTTAGTTTTCCTTGAGGAATGAGTTTTGAAATCACTGCTCTAACCTGTACAGAAGTCATAGTCCTCCATTAATAGCCACCTACTGCACTGATAAAACTCAACATGTTCCACCTATACAATGCACAGAGATACCTTCATTTTCAAATCGGCTTTGGAATCCCTGTATTGCCACCACTGCATGGTCAAATTTCAGACAAACATTACTACTGCAAACTACTGCAAACCATGTGTTGCAGAGATAAATAAACACATTACTAACTAAAAAACATGCCCAGGTCCCTACCATATCAAAATATAATTTCTTATATATAATTTTACATTCAGAGGGAGAATAAATAGAATGCACCTATATCTTGCTATCTATACAGCAGTAGAGAAGTTCCACCACTCCACTCACAAATGATAAGAAATTCCTTGGTACCCTCCATGGTAAATCCATAAACAAAGACGTGAAGGAAGATGGTGGCAGTTGGAGAGAGGAAGATACCTGCATATATTAGATATATGATGTTACTTTGACAAAAGAGCTTGTTGGCTTTGAAACTTTGGTGTGACAATACTAATCAGCCTACATCATTTACTAAAGCCAATGCCTAAGGGCATATAGGGCTTAAGTCAGGGCATCTAAAATCAAAGAAGCAATCTTTTACAGTGGTAAAGAAACAAACATCAAAGGGAAAGTTAGCTGCAGAAAGACATAAAATTGGCAATATGCCTTTCACCGCACGAAGTGGCAAGGAAAGACCAAGGCCATGGCCCCAATTTATTTCTGACTGGTGGTTCTGCCTCTTATGATGATGTAAGCAAAAGTGAACATGCTGACATAGAAATCGAGGATGCTTCTGTGGAAGTACACCAGGATAAGCAGATTATTTGTGTAGCTGACACTAATAAGGATGTTGTTGATGAGGATTTTGTTTGTGTAAATCAGGCACCAGTGGAAGAAACAGTTGTTGCCCATGATAAGTAAAAACCCATTGTCATGCCTGGGCACAAGACAAAAAAATCCACTTCATATGTGTGGAATTATTTCTTCCCAAATCCAAACAATTGTCAAGCCATCTGTACCCTTTGTAAACCCAGAGTAACTAGAAGTAGGAACCTTAACCATCTAGGAGCCTCTTCCCTGTTACGGCATCTGCAGCGCATCCATCCACAAAGTTTTTTCAAAATTCAGAAACTTTGGCTAAAATACCAACAAGCAGTCCTGCGTCAGCTAGTTCCCTTCTCTCTGCTAGATCCAAGAACCTGCCATCTTCACCACCAACACCTTCATCAACAATATCAATCATGAAGCGTTTTGTTTGTTTGGGCCCCCACAAAACAAGCTACCAATTGACAGTTGACATTGCTGGCAATGATCTCTACATGCACAAACTGGCTTTACAGAGGCAAGGTGTTGTCGCCATCATCATCCAATTCCTCACCCTCATCAGTGTGTACATCATCTTCGCACAATATTAACTTGTCCCCGCTGGAATCCACCAATATAGGTGCCTCTATAATTTTTGGATGTAATTGGCATAGAATTTGTAGTTAATTTTGATGGACATCCTCTTTTCCACATTTTGAGGAAGTAGACTCCTATGCCGATCTCTGACAAGTTCCTGGGCTGTGCTGAAAACTCTTTCTGAGTACACACTGGATGGTGGGCAGCTCAAGTAAAGCAAAGCCAGTTTGTGCAAGGGACTCCAAATCTCATCTTTTTTTCCTGCCAGTAGTCAAACGGATGTTCTAACATGCCTATTTGGACGCTATCATCAAAAAATTAAAAATAGTCCTCAACCATTCTTTGAATGGTGACCGTATCAGATGGAGTTATGGTAGAGGTCTCATTAATTATAGGTCATTCTTTTAGACCCGACCAGATGTCAAAACTTGGTTTAGTTTAGTTTTTTCTCGGCAGATGCACTTCCTTGAGAAATTGAAGGAGATGCCATCGCTGCATCACATGCATCTGTGTTCGTTGGGAAGAAAGACCCATTGTATGACTTAAACCTTGAATATTAAATCTTGCATTTGCTCTGTTCAGCTTGTCCACATATCTGTGGTTAAGTGGACAGTGGGTATAATGGCATTTTGGAGGCCTCTAATTACGTTTTTTTTAATGTCCCTGTACAGGTTGGGAATTGCTTTTCTAGTGAAGTGGAATCTAGATGGGATTTGGTAGCGGGGACACAGAACCTCAATTAACTGTCTAAAACCCACTGCATTATTGGCAGATATTGGACGCATATCTAATACCAGCATAGATGTTATGGCATCAGTGATCCACTGTGCAACTGGGTGACTGCTGTCATACTTGCTCCCCCTTGCAAAGGATTGTTTAACAGTCAGACTAGAAATCTTCCTGGTCTCCTTCTGGGATGAAAATTCACTCCCAGCAGCAGCAGCAGGCATAACGCTCAAGGATTCTTCTGGGGCAAGGACTGATGTGAATGATTTAAATATTTTTTGTAAATGCCTCCCCTCCCCTTCTCCCTCATAAATTTGCTTTGGAATAAAAAAATTAATTTAAATTTACTACTAATCAAATCTTCCTTTCCCTGCCATCAACTACATACATACTCCAACTCCTCAGGCCTCTTGAATAATAAAAACATATGTTTCCTGATGTGCCATGTTGGAAGTTCAACTGCCACAGCTGCTGAAATCTTTGACATGCAGTTGCTGAATGACAAAAATGTCCAGAAATGTTTATGGCCACAGACAGCATCTCCTGCATGCCCATTTAATTTTAAAAAATGTTCTGAACCACCAAGTTGATTTAGTGGGCAAAACATGGGACGTATTGTTCACCTATGCTCTCCCATCCTCCCTCATAAATTTGCTTTAGAAATAAATTTCATTTAATTTACTACCAATCAACCCTTCCAGTCCCTGCCTTCAACTACATACATACACCATCTTCCTCAGGCCTCTTGATTAATGAAAACATATGTTTCCTTATGTGCCATGTTGGAAGTTGAACTGCCACATGTTTGTGCCACCCACTGCTGCCACTTAGCTTAGTTAGCCAGCTAGCTTGGTGCAAATTTTGGGCCTAAACCGGATGAAAACAATATTGTGAGCTGTGAGTTTGTTAAAATTGACTGGAAATGAGTGAAATTAATGTTATTGAGGTTAATAATACTGTAGGAACAAAAAAAAGCCCAAATTATGTGATTTTAGCCGTTTTTATAAATTTTTGAAAAAAAAACAGAACCAAAACCAAAATATGCAAGGGCGGTTTTGGCAAAACCAATCCAGATCCAAAACACGAAGGAGATACCGATCCAAAATCAAAACCAAAACACGGGGGGCGGCGCACATCCCTAATAGATATATTATATAAAGATATATTTGATAAATATAATATATATATATAAATATATATAGATATAATGATATATATATATATATATACACATTTATGTATAACCATACATACACACATATATTTATATATATATATACAGTATATATAGATATACATTTAAATATTGATATATACACATATATATATATATATATATATATATATATATATTGTAGAAAGAGATATATACATATTGTGATCGAAGCACTGGAGAAGTGTGGAATGGCTTCTATATTTGTCCCAGATTCCTGTCTTATGTCTTTTAAAACCCCAGGAGAAGTCTGTTAGGAAAGCAGATTAGTAATGTCGGCTTCTGTGAAAAGCCGAAATGGGTCATGGGGGTGTGCATGTGAGGAGAGGGAGGGATCCATCCACAGGCCATTCCAGGTCTTGGGCCTTTCAGCTTGGTAGCAGCCTCATTAGGGCTTCCACCTGGAACTGGCTGATTTAAGCTGGGTTTGTTTGTGGCTGAGTGTCTCATACCTGGGGGAGCTGGCAGTCTAGCCTGTTCAGAGACACTTGGTTAAAACCCTGTAAGTACAGTGCACATGTTTTGTTGATGGTAAGGGCAATAGGCCCTACCATTGTTATAGCAAGGGAATCTGCTGTGTAGTTAGTGCCCAGCTGGGCTAGGATTTATATTTATGCTTTTGTTTATACTTTTGTGTGTGGCACAATAAAGACTGGCGCCGACCAGTTTGTACGAGATTCCCAGACTTGTCTCCTGTTTCTATGGCTGCTTTGTGTAAAGAAGTAGACCATCTACCCCCGGAGAGGGACCCCTATCCCAACTGTGTCTCAATATATATAGAATATACATACTGTATATAGAAAGAGAGATACATATATAGAATATATAGATCTATATATATATATATAGCAAAGAAAGATCAGCGGCACTCAAGGTCTTAGAAAAATCCAAACAAGTGTATTCAGTAAAAATCACTGCATAAATCCAACGTTTCGGAGCCCATAGCCCCTTTGTCAAGGTGAGTGAGAACAAGTGAACAATGTGTCTTACCTTTTAAAGGATGTGATAAGGAGTGAAAAAAACGCTCGTGTAGAAAGAGATGCCGGTTCCGTCGCTTCCAGCCCCGCACCCAACACTTCCTGTGCAGCAGGAGATGATGTACATACCTCCCGGCGTCATGTCGTCCGGGCAACCCTGTGTCTATGACGACCACAAGACGCTGTTGGGCGCACCTGGAACCGGTTCTGGAAAAATGCATATAAGTGAAAAAATGAAGATTAAAAAGAACCGGTCAACCACTAGACACTATGTGTATGCAGTTATAATGCGCAAGAAAAAAATAAAAAAATAGACATGTAAAGAATAAAGTCAGTTGATGAAAAGAAAGATAAGTCTGTGTTAAATTTATAAAAAGAATATGTATAAAGTACATGTATCTGTGTGATCAAATATGAATATTCATAACATAGTGATATAATCTTGGTAAAAAATTATTAAATAGATTCCTTAATGAACATATTAATGAAAATGTGCACATATATATTAACAATATACTACTGTCATATTAAATCAAAAATTCTAGAGCAGGATAGCATATAAATACAAACTACAGCGCAATCTAAAAATGTAAATTAAATTTAAAAACTACTTATAAATATTTCAGGAAATTTTTTCATTAAGGCCAGAAGGCCAAATGGTATATAAAGTAAAAATCCAGCGTGTTTCCAGCTGAAGGAGTTTATTGTTTCTGTCTCCTCCTCTTAATGTGGCCGGCATGTGGTCAATGGCCATATATTTTAATGAAGATAACGGATGGTTTAATTCCATGAAAAATGTTTGGCTACCGGTTGATCCATAGTCTTGCCTGAGAGTGCTGCTTTGATTGCTGATCGATGTAGGGCGATTCTTTCCTTCAATTGTCTTATGGTTTTTCCCACATAATAAAGTCCGCAAGGACAGATTATCAAGTAAATAACATAAGTTGAAGAACAGGATAAAACGTGTTTTATTGGAATCAATTTATCCATATGTGGGTGTTTAAAAGAAGGTCCACTCATCAAAGATTTACATGTAAGGCAGCCTAAGCATTTGTAACACCCGGGGCTTTTTGACAAAAATGAGGAAGAGGAAGCTGCCTTGAAGATTGTGATGTCGGTATGTACCAAATAGTCTTTAATGTTTTTCGCTCTGGTGAAACATGACATAGGGCGTTTATTTTTAAAACATATTAAATCTCTATCTGTTTTAACAATAGGCCATAACGCTCTCGTTGCTCGTTGAAGCACTGGACTGGCTGTGCTATATTTGCTTTTCCAAGGAATGATATCCGTCTGTTCCTTTCTTTTGGGAATCAGTAATGTAGTTCTTGGCATTTCCAGAACTTGTTGTTTTAAGGACTTGAGATTCTTTAATCCATATCCTCTTTGCATAAACTTCATGACCACTTTGTCCAGTTCATCTTCTAATTTTGATCTATCACTGTTGATCCTGGCTACTCTTATCATTTGTGATTTAGGTAATCCTTTGATAAGAGATTTAGGATGATGACTATTGGCCCGTAAAATTGTATTTTTGTCTGTGGGCTTGGTAAATACAGTGGTATTAAGGCAATCCCTTCTATAGTTATACAAACATCCAAATAATTGATTGTTTTTGGACTGTATTGAAAGGTGAGTTTAATAGGTGAACTTCTGGCATTGATTGTTTCCATCAAATTAATGAACTCAGTGGCATTACCGGTCCACACGAAAAATAGATCGTCTATGAAACGAGAGTAACCTTTAATATTGTCATGTATATTGTCATCACTAAAGAACATTTTTACTTCCTCTGAGAACATAAAAACATTGGCAAAGGAAGGGGAGACACTGCTCCCCATGGCACATCCTGAGCGCTGCTCATAAAATTGTCCATCAAAAAGAAAATAATTTCTACTGAGAATTAATTCTAATAAAGTTAGAAAGAATTCCAACTCTACTTCATGCATTTCCTCTTTCAATAAAAATTGTCTCATTACTTCCAATCCTTCCCCGTGAGGTATGCTGGTGTATAGATTAGACACATCCATAACACATAATAAAGCTCCTTCAGGAATAGAATTTATTGAAGCTAAACGTGTTAGAAACGCTGTAGTATCTTTGATGAAACTAGGTTGTTTAGAGACCAACGGTTGTAAAATGGTATCTAAGAATTGGGAAATAGGTTCAAATAAAGAGTTTCTGGCCGATATTATCAGCCTACCCGGTGGATGAGTTAAATTTTTGTAAATTTTAGGTACCGAGAATAATAAAGGCACTACCGGAAAGTCTTGAATTAGGGCTTTATATATTTTATCAGAAATCAATCTACTATCTTTGGCTTGTAGAAGTAACTCGTCTAATTCTCTCTTGTATACTGACGTTGGATCCTTGGAAAGTTTCTGATATGTATCTGTATCTTCCAGTTGACAGTACATTTCCGAGAGATAGTCTGAAAGATCCTGAATGACTATCCCTCCCTCCTTGTCAGCGGGGCGGAAGACTACATCTCGTAGATTGCTCATATTATTAAGTGCAATCCTCTCCTGTTTAGAGCGATTGCTATGAAACTTCTTTTGTGCCCCCACGGACTTTTGTATGGAATCATCCAATAACCGGGTAAAAGTCTTTATTGAAGAATTGGTGGATTGAGGGTCGAATGAGGACGAGGATCTGGATATTAGAAAATTCTGGAAAATATCAGATTCATTTGTCGGCAAAACTTGTTTATTTTGAAAAAATTCTTGTAAACGTAGTTTTCTGGAAAATCTGTGGAGATCTATTTTCCAGGTCAAGTTGTCATGGGGGTTAGTGGGTATAAAAGATAAGCCTTTGTTAAGTACTTCTGATTCGATATTATTAAATTGTCTTGAAGACAAATTAAACGTTAAATTTTCTTCGGGCTACCTGCCCTTTGAATCCTCTGGTTCTGACCCCCCCTGCGGGAGGGAGTCCTTTTGGTCTTTGAAACTTTGGGGCGACAGGTGGTGTCCCTAAAGGGACCGCTTGACGTTCTTGTGAATCCTCTGAGTCAGGTTGAGCGAATTCGCTATCACTGTTTGAAGATACTGTCATTCCTTTATTTTCTTCCCGTCGTTTCCTCCAGTTTGATCTAAATTTGTAATTCCTGGGGCCTTGAGAACCAGATGTCGACTTTCACTATTGATTGTTTATTTCTCTTAAATTTCACAAGTTCTTTGCAATAATTGTTAACTTGAGCAGCACTCTCAGGCAAGACTATGGATCAACCGGTAGCCAAACATTTCATGGAATTAAACCATCCGTTATCTTCATTAAAATATATGGCCATTGACCACATGCCGGCCACATTAAGAGGAGACAGAAACAACAAACTCCTTCAGCTGGAAACACGCTGGATTTTTTCTTTAGATACCATTTGGCCTTCTGGCATTAAAGAAAAAATTTCCTTGAATATTTATAAGTAGTTTTTAAATTTAATTTCAATTTTTAGATTGCGCTGTAGTTTGTATTTATATGCTATCCTGCTCTAGAATTTTTGATTTAATATGACAGTAGTATATTGTTAATATATATGTGCACATTTTCATTAATATGTTCATTAAGGAATCTATTTAATAATTTTTTACCAAGATTATATCACTATGTTATGAATATTCATATTTGATCACACAGATACATGTACTTTATACATATTCTTTTTATAAATTTAACACAGACTTATCTTTCTTTTCATTAACTGACTTTATTCTTTACATGTCTATTTTTTCATTTTTTTCTTGCGCATTATAACTGCATACACATAGTGTCTAGTGGTTGACCGGCTCTTTTTAATCTTAATTGCATTTTTCCAGAACCGGTTCCAGGTGCGCCCAACAGCGTCTGTGGTCGTCATAGACACAGAGTTGCCCAGACGACATGACGCCGGGAGGTATGTACATCATCTCCTGCTGCACAGGAAGTGTTGGGTGCAGGGCTGGAAGCGACGGAACCGGCGTCTCTTTCTACACGAGTGGTTTTTTCACTCCTTATCACATCCTTTAAAAGGTAAGGCACATTGTTCACTTGTTCTCACTCACCTTGACAAAGGGGCTACGGGCTCCGAAACGTTGGATTTATGCAGTGATTTTTACTGAATACACTTGTTTGGATTTTTCTAAGACCTTGAGTGCCGTTGATCTTTCTTTGCTATTTTGATAATTTGTTCACAGAGGGCACCGGGGCTAAGTGACATTATATACTGGAGTGCGGACCGCGGACCTGCAGCAGAGAGGTGTTTTGTGCCCCTGAGCCCTTGGGGCCCCTCAGAACCTCAGGGCCCGGTACAGGTGTGCCCCTAGTACCCCCCTGTTGCCGGGCCTGTGGTATGTGAGCATATCTGCTGGGAAGTGGTAGGACTGAGAGAATATATGACAAAATCCAATATGGCCACGCTCATGCAGCTAGACTGTTTGTTAACATCTAATAATGCAGTGCTCAGGCATGTTGCCGAGGAATCGGTATGATTTAACACCGGACGCCTGTACGGCGGTTGGAATCCCGACATCGGCTGCCCGACATGGGTGAAAATCCCGATCGTCCCTAAGGTAAGTATTCACTAACCTAATTCCCTCCCCTAACCCTCCTTAGGGGTGCCTAACCCTAACCTTCCCCCCAGTGCCTAACCCTAATACCCCCTCTAAGTGTCTAAACCTAACCCCCCCTTCCCCGCCGCTTAAAACTAAGTCCTCCGGGGGAGGATGCATGGATCATAGGGAGACAGCACCAATGAAAATAGTAAGTAAGGCTAAAGCTGCATACACACACAACGATTTTGTTACCAACGATTTTAGGAACGATTTTCTGTCAGATTATCTGTCAGATTTTTTAAAGTGTAATGAATGATTTTTTGAGCTACAGACGATTTTTGTAACTTCCCTTAATGAAAATCGTTCAGTTGGTCAGTCAGAATGAACTACAAACTACAAACGGGAACGCGCATGAACGATAATCGTTCATCGTTATAACTCAGAAACTGAATGATATTTTCAACGATTGAACGATAACGATGTCGTTATAGTTAAATTGTTCAAAAAATCGTTACGTGTGTATGCACCTTTAGACACCAGTGTGTGACACTGGGTATTTAGCATCTGATGTTACACTAATAAAGGGCCTGATTCAGACCCACTCGCGAGCGGCTGTCCGCTCGCAAGTGGGTCGATGTTATGCACTGAGCATGCGCACGACGGAGGGAGCTCCGTCGTGCGCATGCGCCAGACGCGACGAGCGAAGGAAGGTCCTTCGCTCGTTGTGTCCGATCAAAGGGGGCGTGCTGTCAATGTTGATTGACAGCACGCCCCCTTTGGTGGGCGTGCCTCCCTGACGGGGGCGTTCCCACGGGAACGCCTACCGTCAGAAGCCGGACCACTGACATCACTAGTGATGTCAGTGGGAGTGATTTTGGCTCTGATAGAGCCAAAATCACTCCGGAGCTTGCGGTTGAAAACCTCAACCGCAGGCTCCGGCTCGCAATTTCGATGGTCGCGATGGTCTCGACCATCGCGGCCATCACAAAGCACGCTCGTATAGCCTGTGGGTGGTGACCCACAGCTATACGAGTGTCCAGGGGGACGCTCCATGAAAATGGAGCCCGGCCCTCATTCAGAGCGTGCGCTCTGCTCAGAGCGTACGGCTCTGAATGAGGGCCAAAATCAGTAGAAACACCCACTGTTCTAACAATTTGGTAGAGGGAGAGAAAATAATATCACTTTCAATAAATACAGTGTTTATTACAATATTATTAAATATCTTTCCTATCATCTTAATGGTTTTACTTTGGGTCTGGTCAGGTGTAATAGAATGTTATCAAAATAATCTGATACTGACTCTTCTCTTATTTACAAGCATTAATCTTAGTCTGCATGATAACGCTTATTATACAGCTCCATCATCTATTCTATACCATAGGCCAGAAATGTCTAAGAAGTCATTAGTAGGCTGATCAAGTGTTTGATTGCATGTTCGTTGCAATACAGAATGTAAGATTAATTTTAAGAGATATTAATCTACTATTTTATTTACAACTGTATTACTCCATTATGGCTTCTAACATAACATACCACATAAACTTCTATCACATACAGAAAATCTATCCAAGTCATACATTTACTGGCAAACTATAGGGGGTATATTTACTAAAGTGCGGGTTTTTAGAAGTGGAGTTGTTGCCCATAGCAACCAATTAGATTCTATGCTAGATACATGATAAGTAGAATCTGATTGGTTGCTAAACTTGCTATGGGCAACAACTCCACTTCTAAAAACCTGCACTTTAGTAACTATATCCTACTGTAGGTCCATCAAGCCCTATCATGACTAAAGTTTATGGTATCCAAGGCGTGCTGTGTCCTGCAGTCTTCCTGTAAAAATAATGTGGACTCTTCAGTCCATGTAGCCCAACCCTGGCTCGGAAATCAAAACCAAAACACTTAGGATGACGATATACTTGCTCTGAAGGGAGCCGCAATTCAAATCACAGCTTCTAAAGCCGCGTACACACTAGCTGATATTTTGAACGATTGAGCGAAAACGATAATGTTATCATTCAATCCAGGGTCAGATTAAGGCTTGTGGGGGCCCTGGGGCAACTAAGTTGTAGGGGCCCCCACCAGGCCACATGGAGCCTACCCTCCCTCCCCCGCCACACGGAGCCTACTCCCACCCTCCCTGATTACTTACCTTCTGGCTTTGTGTTGTGAATGCAGCAGCACAGTCAGCGCTGCTGCATAGAGCGCAGAGCTGCTACTGAGGCCCGATATCAGTGATCAGCGTCGCTAGGATGTGTCACGCGATGCTGGTGAGGGGACTTGGGAGCCGCTCTATGCGGCAGCGCTGACTGTGCTGTTGCATTCAGAATACAGATCAGCGGCAGCTCAGCCCCCATCTGGGAACAGGATACACTGGACATCTGCTCTCTGCAGGGTCACCCCGACCCCGTGTGGGCAGGGGCAAATACAGAATTTTCTGGGGGGGTTTACATAAGATATATATATATAATATATATATATAATATATGCAGCAAATGTATATAATATATACAAAATACACACATATACAGTATACACACACATATACAATATACACACATATACAGTATACACACACACACACATACGTACACACCATACTTGCCTACCCTCCCGATCCCCGTCAACCCGCATGCCCTCCCCCCCCCCCGCAATCACCATATAAACCCCGGCAGTGGAGGGTTCAGTAACGCGATTCGTGCTGAATCGCGTTATTGCGGCCCCGCCGCCTGCTTCAGAATGCCATTATTCTTGGCATTGTGAAGAGGGGGCGGGGCCGCGATGACGCGATCGCGCTGTCACGCCCATGCCCCACCCCTGTTTTAGCATCACTTACCTGGCCACGCCCCCGCTGATGAAGCTCGACAGCTCCCTCCCGGAAGGAGGGAGCTAAAAGTCGGCAACACTGATACACACACATACAGTATACACACTAGGGGTGTGCACCGGCCACTTTTCGTGTTTTGTGTTTTGGTTTTGGATCTGGATCTTTCTTCGTGTTTTGGATCTGGATTGGTTTTGCCAAAACCACCCTTCCGTGTTTTGGGTTCTGGGTTTTGTGTTTTGGATCTGTATTTTTTTTTTAAAAAGCATAAAAACAGCTAAAATCACAGAATTTGTTGGTTTCTCTGCTCCTATGCTATTATTAACCTCAATAATCTTAATTTCCACTCATTTCCAGTCTATTCTGAACACCTCACACCTCACAATAGTGTTTTCATGTCCAAAAGGTTGCACCGAGGTAGCTGGATGACTATGCTAAGCGACACGAGTGGGCGGCACAAACACGTGACCCATCTAGGAGTGACACTGCAGTGGCAGACAGGATGGCAGTTAGAAAAACTAGGCCCCAAACTGTACATAATGCAAAGAAAAAAAAGAAGTGCAAGATGGAATTGTCCTTGGGCCCTCCCACCCACCCTTATGTTGTATAAACAGGACATGCACACTTTAACAAATCAATCATTTCAGCGCCAGGGTCTGCCACACAACTGTGGCTGAAATGATTGGTTCGTTTGGGCCCCCACAAAACAAGCTGGCAATTAATGTGTCCCTGCACAAACTGGCTCTACGGAGGCAAGATGTCATCCTCATCCTCCTCATCCACCGATTCCTCACCCTCTTCAGTGTGTACATCCTCATCCTCACAAAGTATTAACTCGTCCCCACTTGAATCCACCACCACAGGTCCCTCTGTACCTTCTGGAGGCTGGTCTCCCTGGAAGAGCTGATAATTCATTTTGATGAACATCATCTTCTCCACATTCTGTGGAAGCAACCTCCTACGCCTTTCGCTGACAAGGTTCCCGGCTGCACTAAACACTCTTTCGGAGTACACACTGGAGGGGGGGCAACTCAGGTAAAATAGAGCCAGCTTGTACAGGGGCCTCCAAATTGCCTCTTTTTCCTGCCAGTACAGGTATGGACTGTCTGACATGCCTACTTGGATGCTGTCACCGATGTAATCCTCCACCATTCTGTCAATGGTGACAGTATCATATGCAGTGACAGTAGACATGTCAGAAATTGTTGCCAGGTCCTTCAGTCCGGACCAGATGTCCAAACTTGGTCCTGCCTGCCCTGCATCACCGCCAGCGGGTTGCTTAGGATACCTAAGTTTTTTCCTGGCAGCCCCAGTTGCGGGAGAAAATGAAGAAGGAGCCGTTGACGTGTCACGTTCCGCTTCAGCTGACAGTGTGTTCACCAGCAGGTCTTTGCACCTCTGCAGGCTTGTGTCGGCCGGAAAGAGAGACACCACATAGGCTTTAAACCTAGGATCAAGCACGGTGGCCAAAATGTAGTGGTCTGATTTCAACAGATTGACCACCCTGGAATCCTGGCAAAGCGAATGAAGGGCTTCATCCACAAGTCCCACATGCCGAGCGGAATCGCTCCGTCTTAGCTCCTCCTTCACTTTCTCCAGCTGCTTCTGCAAAAGCCTGATGAGGGGAATGACCTGACTCAAGCTGGCTGTGTCTGAACTGACTTCACGTGTGGCAAGTTCGAAGGGCTGGAGAACCTTGCACAACACGGAAATCATTCTCCACTGCACTTGAGTCAGGTGCATACCCCCTCCTTTGCCTATGTCATAGGTGGATGTATAGGCTTGTATGGCCTTTTGCTGCTCCTCCATCCTCTGAAGCATATAGAGGGTTGAGTTCCACCGCGTCACAACCTCTTGCTTCAGGTGATGGCGGGGCAGGTTCAAGAGTGTTTGCTGGCGCTCCAGTCTTCGGCACGCAGTCGCTGAATGGCGAAAGTGGCCAGAAATTTTTCGGGCCACCCAAAGCGTCTCCTGCACGCCCCTGTCGCTTTTCAGAAAATTCTGCACCACCAAGTTTATTGTGTGAGCAAAACATGGGACGTGCTGGAATTTGCCCAGATGTAATGCCCGCACAATATTGGTGGCGTTGTCAGATATCACAAATCCCCAGGAGAGTCTAAGTGGGGTAAGCCACTGGGCGATGATTTCCCTCAGTTTCTCTAAGAGGTTGTCGGCGGTGTGCCTCTTACTGAAACCGGTGATACACAGCGTAGCCTGCCTTGTAACGAGCTGGCGTTTCTGAGATGCTGCTACTGGTGACGCTGCTGCTGTTGCTGCGTAAGGTGATACATCTACCCAGTGGGCTGTCACAGTCATATAGTCCTTAGTCTGCCCTGTTCCACTTGTCCACATGTCCGTGGTTAAGTGGACATTGTGTACAACGGCATTTTTCAGGACACTGAGGACACTTTTTCTGACGTTTCTGTACAGTCTCGGTATCGCCTGCCTAGTGAAGTGGAATCTAGACGGGATTTGGAACCGGGGACACACTACCTCCATCAATTGTCTAAATCCCACTGCACTAATGGCGGATACCGGACGCACGTCTAACACCAACATAGCAGTCAAGGCCTCAGTTATACGTTTTGCTTCAGGATGACTGCTGTCGTACTTCATCCTCCTCGCTAAGGACTGTTGGAGGGTCAATTGTTTAGTAAAAGTAGTGGTGTTCCTACTTCCTCTCTGGGATGATGAACGACTCCCAGCAGCAGCAACAGCAGCAGCGGCAGCAGTAGGCGTAGCAATGCAGGATCCTCCGGAGGAATCCCGGATAGGAGAGTCAGTCATGCCAGTGACATGGCCTGCAGGACTACTTCCGATCCTGACTAAGGAGGAAATTGACGAGGAGGGAGTTGACGGTGTGGTTTGCAGGCGCTTGGATACAACAGGACAACGGGATTTAGGTGTCCCTGGACTGCTTACGGTCTTAGCCAAAGTTTCTGAACTTGACAGTAACTTTTTATGAACGCGCTGCAGGTGCCGTATAAGGGAGGATGTTCCTAGGTGGTTGACGTCCCTACCCCTACTTATTTCACCTTTACATATGGTACATATGGCAAGACAGTTGTTGTCCGGATTTGGATAGAAATACTGCCAGACCAAAGAGGTGGAATGTTTGGTCTTCTGCCCAGGCATGACCGTGATGGGCTTTTTCATCCCACGGACAACAACTGTCTCCCCCGGAGCCTGATTTATACAAACCACATCACCATCAGAATCCTCCTCGCCAACATCCTCCTCAGCGCCAGCTACACCAGTATCCTCATCCTGTTGTACTTCAACAGTGACATCTTCAATTTGCATATCAGCAAGTGGACTGTGGGTGCTCCTTTCAGCACTTGCAGGGGGCGTGCAAATGGTGGAAAGAGCCACCTCTTCCCGTCCAGTGCTGGGAAGGTCAGGCATCGCAACCACCACCACACTTGGACTCTCCTTGGGGATTTGTGATATCTTCTTAGAAAGCACAGTTCTTCGCTGTGCTTTTGCCAGCTTAACTCTTTTGATTTTTTTAGTGGGAGGAGGGCTTCCATCGTCATGTGAAGCTGAACCACTAGTCATGAACATACTAGGGATCGACCTTAGCCGTTCCTTGCCACTCCGTGTCGTAAATGGCATATTGGCAAGTTTACGTTTCTCTTCAGCTGATTTAAATGTCTTTTTCAAGGTCATTTTCCTGAACTTTGCCATTTGGGATTGTATGTGCCCTCTACTATGACATTGGGCATCGGCCTTGGCAGACGACGTTGATGGCATGTTATCGTCTATGTCATGACTAGTGGCAGCAGCTTCAGCACTAGGAGGAAGTGGTTCTTGATCTTTCTCTATTTTATTTTTATCGGAGAAAGTTTGGTCCTCCATTTATGTTATATCGATTTGATATATACGTGCGGCTAAACACAGAAAGTATATATTTTTTTGGTTTGGACTGGAGTGTACTTTGGGGGTTACAGCACCCTTTAACGGTCAAGCCAGCCGGCCCTTATGACACAGGCGCACTCTTGGCACTACTTTGTTGATGCACGTGCGGCTACTGCGCACACAATTCACAAACACAGAAAATAATTTTTTTTTTGGTTTGGACTGGAGTGTACTCTCGGGGGTTACAGCACCCTTAACGGTCAAGCCAGCCGGCCCTTTACTTATGACACAGGCGCACGCTTGGCACTACTTTGTTGATGCACGTGCGGCTACTGCGCACACAATTCACAAACACAGAAAATAATTTTTTTTTTGGTTTGGACTGGAGTGTACTCTCGGGGGTTACAGCACCCTTAACGGTCAAGCCAGCCGGCCCTTTACTTATGACACAGGCGCACGCTTGGCACTACTTTGTTGATGCACGTGCGGCTACTGCGCACACAATTCACAAACACAGAAAATAATTTTTTTTTGGTTTGGACTGGAGTGTACTTTGGGGGTTACAGCACCCTTTAACGGTCAAGCCAGCCGGCCCTTTACTTATGACACAGGCGCACTCTTGGCACTACTTTGTTGATGCACGTGTGGCTACTGCGCACACAATTCACAAACACAGAAAATAATTTTTTTTTTGGTTTGGACTGGAGTGTACTTTCGGGGGTTACAGCACCCTTAACGGTCAAGCCAGCCGGCCCTTTACTTATGACACAGGCGCACGCTTGGCACTACTTTGTTGATGCACGTGCGGCTACTGCGCACACAATTCACAAACACAGAAAATAATTTTTTTTTTGGTTTGGACTGGAGTGTACTCTCGGGGGTTACAGCACCCTTAACGGTCAAGCCAGCCGGCCCTTTACTTATGACACAGGCGCACGCTTGGCACTACTTTGTTGATGCACGTGCGGCTACTGCGCACACAATTCACAAACACAGAAAATAATTTTTTTTTTGGTTTGGACTGGAGTGTACTTTCGGGGGTTACAGCACCCTTAACGGTCAAGCCAGCCGGCCCTTTACTTATGACACAGGCGCACGCTTGGCACTACTTTGTTGATGCACGTGCGGCTACTGCGCACACAATTCACAAACACAGAAAATAATTTTTTTTTGGTTTGGACTGGAGTGTACTTTCGGGGGTTACAGCACCCTTTAACCGTCAAGCCAGCCGGCCCTTTACTTATGACACAGGCGCACGCTTGGCACTACTTTGTTGATGCACGTGCGGCTACTGCGCACACAATTCACAAACACAGAAAATAATTTTTTTTTTGGTTTGGACTGGAGTGTACTTTGGGGGTTACAGCACCCTTTAACGGTCAAGCCAGCCGGCCCTTTACTTATGACACAGGCGCACTCTTGGCACTACTTTGTTGATGCACGTGCGGCTACTGCGCACACAATTCACAAACACAGAAAATAATTTTTTTTTTGGTTTGGACTGGAGTGTACTTTCGGGGGTTACAGCACCCTTAACGGTCAAGCCAGCCGGCCCTTTACTTATGACACAGGCGCACGCTTGGCACTACTTTGTTGATGCACGTGCGGCTACTGCGCACACAATTCACAAACACAGAAAATAATTTTTTTTTTGGTTTGGACTGGAGTGTACTCTCGGGGGTTACAGCACCCTTAACGGTCAAGCCAGCCGGCCCTTTACTTATGACACAGGCGCACGCTTGGCACTACTTTGTTGATGCACGTGCGGCTACTGCGCACACAATTCACAAACACAGAAAATAATTTTTTTTTGGGTTTGGACTGGAGTGTACTTTCGGGGGTTACAGCACCCTTAACGGTCAAGCCAGCCGGCCCTTTACTTATGACACAGGCGCACGCTTGGCACTACTTTGTTGATGCACGTGCGGCTACTGCGCACACAATTCACAAACACAGAAAATAATTTTTTTTTGGTTTGGACTGGAGTGTACTTTCGGGGGTTACAGCACCCTTTAACGGTCAAGCCAGCCGGCCCTTTACTTATGACACAGGCGCACGCTTGGCACTACTTTGTTGATGCACGTGCGGCTACTGCGCACACAATTCACAAACACAGAAAATAATTTTTTTTTGGTTTGGACTGGAGTGTACTTTCGGGGGTTGCAGCACCCTTTAACGGTCAAGCCAGCCGGCCCTTTACTTATGACACAGGCGCACGCTTGGCACTACTTTGTTGATGCACGTGCGGCTACTGCGCACACAATTCACAAACACAGAAAATAATTTTTTTTTGGTTTGGACTGGAGTGTACTTTCGGGGGTTACAGCACCCTTTAACGGTCAAGCCAGCCGGCCCTTTACTTATGACACAGGCGCACGCTTGGCACTACTTTGTTGATGCACGTGCGGCTACTGCGCACACAATTCACAAACACAGAAAATAATTTTTTTTTGGTTTGGACTGGAGTGTACTTTCGGGGGTTACAGCACCCTTTAACGGTCAAGCCAGCCGGCCCTTTACTTATGACACAGGCGCACGCTTGGCACTACTTTGTTGATGCACGTGCGGCTACTGCGCACACAATTCACAAACACAGAAAATAATTTTTTTTTTGGTTTGGACTGGAGTGTACTTTGGGGGTTACAGCACCCTTTAACGGTCAAGCCAGCCGGCCCTTTACTTATGACACAGGCGCACGCTTGGCACTACTTTGTTGATGCACGTGCGGCTACTGCGCACACAATTCACAAACACAGAAAATAATTTTTTTTTTGGTTTGGACTGGAGTGTACTTTCGGGGGTTACAGCACCCTTAACGGTCAAGCCAGCCGGCCCTTTACTTATGACACAGGTGCACGCTTGGCACTACTTTGTTGATGCACGTGCGGCTACTGCGCACACAATTCACAAACACAGAAAATAATTTTTTTTTTGGTTTGGACTGGAGTGTACTTTCGGGGGTTACAGCACCCTTAACGGTCAAGCCAGCCGGCCCTTTACTTATGACACAGGCGCACGCTTGGCACTACTTTGTTGATGCACGTGCGGCTACTGCGCACACAATTCACAAACACAGAAAATAATTTTTTTTTGGGTTTGGACTGGAGTGTACTTTCGGGGGTTACAGCACCCTTAACGGTCAAGCCAGCCGGCCCTTTACTTATGACACAGGCGCACGCTTGGCACTACTTTGTTGATGCACGTGCGGCTACTGCGCACACAATTCACAAACACAGAAAATAATTTTTTTTTGGTTTGGACTGGAGTGTACTTTCGGGGGTTACAGCACCCTTTAACGGTCAAGCCAGCCGGCCCTTTACTTATGACACAGGCGCACGCTTGGCACTACTTTGTTGATGCACGTGCGGCTACTGCGCACACAATTCACAAACACAGAAAATAATTTTTTTTTGGTTTGGACTGGAGTGTACTTTCGGGGGTTACAGCACCCTTTAACGGTCAAGCCAGCCGGCCCTTTACTTATGACACAGGCGCACGCTTGGCACTACTTTGTTGATGCACGTGCGGCTACTGCGCACACAATTCACAAACACAGAAAATAATTTTTTTTTGGTTTGGACTGGAGTGTACTTTCGGGGGTTACAGCACCCTTTAACGGTCAAGCCAGCCGGCCCTTTACTTATGACACAGGCGCACGCTTGGCACTACTTTGTTGATGCACGTGCGGCTACTGCGCACACAATTCACAAACACAGAAAATAATTTTTTTTTGGTTTGGACTGGAGTGTACTTTCGGGGGTTACAGCACCCTTTAACGGTCAAGCCAGCCGGCCCTTTACTTATGACACAGGCGCACGCTTGGCACTACTTTGTTGATGCACGTGCGGCTACTGCGCACACAATTCACAAACACAGAAAATAATTTTTTTTTTGGTTTGGACTGGAGTGTACTTTGGGGGTTACAGCACCCTTTAACGGTCAAGCCAGCCGGCCCTTTACTTATGACACAGGCGCACGCTTGGCACTACTTTGTTGATGCACGTGCGGCTACTGCGCACACAATTCACAAACACAGAAAATAATTTTTTTTTTGGTTTGGACTGGAGTGTACTTTCGGGGGTTACAGCACCCTTAACGGTCAAGCCAGCCGGCCCTTTACTTATGACACAGGTGCACGCTTGGCACTACTTTGTTGATGCACGTGCGGCTACTGCGCACACAATTCACAAACACAGAAAATAATTTTTTTTTTGGTTTGGACTGGAGTGTACTTTCGGGGGTTACAGCACCCTTAACGGTCAAGCCAGCCGGCCCTTTACTTATGACACAGGCGCACGCTTGGCACTACTTTGTTGATGCACGTGCGGCTACTGCGCACACAATTCACAAACACAGAAAATAATTTTTTTTTGGTTTGGACTGGAGTGTACTTTCGGGGGTTACAGCACCCTTTAACGGTCAAGCCAGCCGGCCCTTTACTTGTGACACAGGCGCACGCTTGGCACTACTTTGTTGATGCACGTGCGGCTACTGCGCACACAATTCACAAACACAGAAAATATATTATTTTTTTAGCACTTGGGGGGAGCACCCCTGATGGACAGAGCACCCCCTGGACAACACTACAGCACTCCTTTAGGACTGGGACACTGCACAGGACTTTGGAGTGGACACAGCCCCTATGGAGAACTGACTGCACAACACAGTCCAGCCAGCCCCTATGGACTTTGAAGTAGTGGACACAGCCCCTATTAACAACAGCAGCACAGCACAACACAGCCAGCCCCTATGGACATTGAAGTAGTGGACAACAGCAGCACTACACTACACTACACAGCCCTAACTCCCACCCTCCCTCTTCACTGTCCACAGCCGAGTGAGAAAATGGCGCCGATGCGGGTACCTTATATAGGATCCAAAACCCGCGAGACTCGGAAGGCGGGATGATGACGTTTTGCCTCGATTTCAGATCCGAGTCAGGCGGGAAAAGTCGAGCCTGACTCGGATCGGACTCGGATCGGGGGGGCTCGGGGGGGTTCGGATTTCAGAAATCCGAACCCGCTCACCCCTAATACACACCAGTGCTCGAAGTGAGCCAGTATGCAACGGTGTAGCATACCGGGACACTTCAAGCAAGCACTACTTTTTTTTTTTAACTAGCTTGGAAGGAACAGCTCAAGGGCGGAGGAGTGGCTATAACCGCAGCGCTGAGAGAGAAAGCTCCGGTACATGCCTCCGCCCGGCGCCTGCTCCACTGACTAACACCACTCAGTGTCAGTGGAGGACAACCCCTAGGACTACCCAAACCCCTAGTGCTGCCCGACGCCGCCCACTCGCCAGTGTGCCCATCCCCCACGAGCAGATTCCCCCTCTGCTAAGACCGGGCTGGGCAGGATGACATCTTCCCACTGGCCGTTCCCATTTTAAAGATAGGGGGCCGCTGAAGCTGCGCGTTACATTACCCTGCAGCCAGGAGACAGAGAGGAGACGCTCCTCTACCGTTCTGTTCAGTCAGAGCGGCCGGGGAGCTTCTTCTCTCTGTCTCCCTGACGCCTGTCACATAGCTGTCCGGCACCAATCAGCATTCTGCCAGACACCGTCGGACACTGCGTCCGACGGTGTCTGGCAGAATGCTGATTGGTGGATGGGTCTAGTACCATCCACCAATCACAGTGGTGGAATGTCTCCCCTCACTGATTGGTGGATGGCTGGAGCTATCCAACAATCAGAATTCAGAAGGCTGCAGGACTAGATAACAAGAGATTGCAGGCAGGGTAAGTACAGCAGGTTCCATGGTTGGGTCGTCTCATATATCTGAGGTCTATTATACTATCTGCAATGAGGGAAAGAGGGAGAATAGATTTGAACCATACACTTTAATAAAAAGGGAAGGCAGATTTTTAATGAGGGGATATTTGTGGCATTATTTTTCATTTTGTAACGTGTGTATAGTGCATTATTTTTAAGAAGGGGAGTGTGTGTGTGTGTGTGGTGGTGGTGGCAAATCTGGCTTGAGTCTTCATGTGGAGCATTACTACTACAGTGGGCACAACTACTGTGGGCAATGTATAGAGGGCACTACTACTATGGGCAATGTATAGAGGGCACTACTGTGAAATGTACAGAGAGCACTACTACTGTGGGCATTGTATAGAGGACACTACTACTGTGGGCATTGCATAGAGGGCACTACTAATGTGGGCATTGCATAGGGGGCACTACTACTGTGGGTATTGTATCGAGGGCACTACTACTGTGGGCATTGTATTGAGGACACTACTACTGTGGGCATTGCATAGGGGGCACTACTACTGTGGGTATTGTATAGAGGGCAATACTACTGTGGGCATTGTATAAGAGGCACTACTACTGTGTGGCATAATGTGTATAAGGGATACTATGGTGTGGTACACTACACTGAGAAAGGCGCATGCCTTAAGGACACTCCCCATTTAAATGGCTACCCCTTTCCCCGCCGCTCGAAGAAGACGCGCGAATAGGTACAACCTTATATTTTCCATACCCC
The DNA here is from genome assembly GCA_031769625.1 of Taudactylus pleione. NCBI lineage: Eukaryota > Metazoa > Chordata > Amphibia > Anura > Myobatrachidae > Taudactylus > Taudactylus pleione. The sequence goes on from JAUIMM010000113.1 coordinate 8,077,951, forward strand.
TACTTCAAAATTCCCACTTCGACCACTGATACACCCATAAACACATACACATATACAGTATACACACATACATACACACACATATACAGTATACACACATACACATACACACTAACACGTATAATACACAAACACATACATACACACATATACAATATACACACATACAGTATACACACATACATATATACAGTACACAAACACATACATACACACACATAAACACATACAGTATACACACATACACACTACCACATATATAGTATACGCACACATAAACACACATACACAGTATACACACACACAAACACATCCAAACACACTAACACATATACATACAGCAGTATACACACACACTAACACATATATAAACATTAACACATATACACACAATAAAATAGTACATACTGTATACACACTTACTTTTTATGCAGCTGCTGCTCACATCCTTAGGCTCTGCCCCCTCACATCGTAACGCTGCGATTCGCGGGTCATTCAGGGGAGGGGCTCGTTGTAATGGCTCCTCCCCCTCTGGCCACCGTAGCAGGAAGAATTGGCCTGTCAGGGGGGGTTTCTAGCTACTCAGAACCCCCCCTGCGTGCTTCAGAGGCGGGGGCCCCTCTGTGTGTGGGACCCCGGGACAACCGCCCCTGTCGCCCCCCCCCCTTATTCCAGCCCTGATTCAATCATTCAAAATATCGGCTAGTGCTTATGCTAAAAACGACCAGCGATGCGCGCTCCTGCTGGTCGTTTATGATAACCCCAGTCAGCTGTACATGCAGCCCAATCTGGGGTTATGGTGAACGACGCCATGCTGCTGAATGCAGCATAACCCCGCTCACCACACCCCCCTCCCCGCTGTCATCCATCGCTGGTTGGCACTGGCAACTGTGTATACACTTGCCGAATCCTGCGCCCCCGCCGGGCCCGCCGAGTACGTTATCGCCACATACATACATTGTGTAGTGTGTATGTGGCAGTGGGCTGTAGTACAGTACTTTTTAATTCAACAACATGCTCATTTGGCTGTAAAGTACCAAAATGTCCACTGCAATTATTCTAAATATTAATAAACAAGGGTGTACAGTACAAACAACTTACTAAGGAGAAACATGCATGTTAGGATCAACAAAAACACTGTGTGAAATACATACTGTACATTTTGCAGGGGATTTTTTTCCGGCTGTACGAGATGAAATTGCAGACCTTTTGATTTTGACCCCTTCCACCCAGTAAAAAAGTCTTTGCTGCTGAATTTCCCATGTAATTTACTAGTGCTGTTACTGGTGCTGAAATTGACTGCTGATTTTTTTTTTTTTTTTTAGAACACCCTTCTCGATTAATGAGTTCAGGAGCAGAGCATTTTGTACCGGACAGAAGGAGTCATGTTGGAGGGGTCAGGATTGTGCAAGCTTCTGATCTTGCTAGGAAGTTATATCCAAAGACATTTTATTGTTTATTGCATGGATAAGATCAAGTAACACAGACGGCTTTGAGATAACATTAGGATGTTTTTCTTTTTTCATTTACAACTTCAGCCATTTGTTTTGAAACACAGATATTGTACTGTAGGAAAAAAAAAATTTGGCAGACAGATCTTTTACAAAACAGTATATTACACTGCTGGCCAGGAGCTCTGGAGCGACTGCAAAGTAATTAGAAATGTTTTCCCTTTATGTTAGTTGCTTCTGATGGCAAATTGGGCATTTGGCCAATATCATTATTTAACTTCACAGTTTGTCCTAGTCTTAAATCAAAGGAGAATTCAAGAATACTGTTTTAAATCTTATGAAAGTTGCATTCATCTTTACATGTTAAAGCTGGAGTACCATTCCCATGCTAGTTTTAACTTTACTGTGAGTTTAAAAAATGGCTGTTTCAGATCACAGTATATACAGATGTATCTCCATACACCTAGCTTCAATATGCTATATGGCGTGAGATTCCCAGCGAGAGGTGTATTGTAGCGTCTTCTTCTTTAAATCTTGCTTCTTATCATACTTGCCGATATTTTATAACTCCTCCCCGAGTGATGGTAGGAGACACAGGTGGCCACTTTGGGGGCGGGGCCAAGCTCCTATGTCATTAGGCCCTGCCCCTGTCATGACAAATTGCTGCGAATTGTGGGACTGTGAGGAGGACACTTTGGGGGCGGGGCCAAGCTCTATGTCATTAGGCCCTGCCCCTGTCATGACAAATTGCTGCGAATCGCGGGACTGTGAGGAGGAGGCGGTGCTAAATGCTTTGGTTTTCTGTCATTTGGCCCCGGCGGCTCCATACGGAGCCACGATTCCTGGCACTTATGGGGGTTGGGCCAAGCTCCTATGTCATTAGGCCCTGCCCCCGTCATGACAAATAGCTGCGAATCGCGGAACTGTGAGGTGGGGGTGGGGCCAAGCTCCTATGTCATTAGGCCCTGCCACTATCATGACAAATTGCTGTGAATAGCGGGACTGCGAGGATTTGGGTTCCTGTCATTTAGCCCCGGCGGCTCCATACAGAGCCGCGATTCCTCGGCACTTATGCTGTGATGCACAGCAACTATCTCCCCATCCTGCCCACTTTACTAAGAAGTGGGTGGGATGCGGGAGGTCCGGACTCTCTTTCGGGGTTGCGGGGGGGGGCTACCCGAAAATTTGTGAGTCTCCCACAACAACCGGGAGAGTAGATTCTTAAATAGAAAATGAGGACAGTGCTAGTGAATCAGCATTAAACTAAAATATTCAATACATACACAAATCTGTATAATAATCAGATATTTAATCTAAAGAAATAAAAACATTCAATATAAAAAATACACTAAAAAAACACCGGCCGGTGTGTCCATCCATACATAAACCCCAAATAGTATGCTTCTTTTTCACATCGCTGACACAGCGAAACACTGCTCAGAGTGTACTTTAGGGACTGCGACTTAGTTGCTTGTAAACACTTGGTACAAATGTTGCACATGAAATTGATTAGTGCAATTTTGCATAGTAGTAGTTTTGTCGCTTCCACTTGTTTTATTTGTGCAAATAAGATGCACATTTTGAAACCTGGCATGACAAGAGGGGACAGTGTATGAGGGCGGCACATCAGTAGTCTGACAATAATACAGTGCACAGCATACCCAATTTGGATATGAGCAGGGCCGGTGCAAGGTGTCTGGGTACACTAGGCAACATTTCACCCACCTCCCCTGCTCCCTCCAATTCATACTATGCCACACAATAGTGACACCAATTTATAATATGCCACCAGTGATGTCAGTGGGAGAGCTTCCGGCTCTGTTAGAGCCGAAAGCTCTCTGGGGCTTGCGGCCACAAGATCCTACCACAAGGGTCTCGTCGCAAGCCCATCGCGACCATCAACCTGGCTGCTTGCTATAGCTGTGGCTGGTCACCTACAGCTATGCGAGCGGCCAAGAGGCCGCACCAAAAAAAAAAAAACGCCCTGATTCAGAGTGAGTGCTCTTTCAGAGCGTCCGTCTCTGAATCAGGCCCACTGACTACAATCCATAATATGTCATACATCTGTTCCACAAATTCATTATATGCCACACAGCTGTATCCCCAATTCATAATTATGCTACACATCAATGCCTCCAATACAGAATATGCCACAAGTGTGTGCCCCCAATACACAATATGCCACACATCTGTGCTCCAATATATGTCAGTACCTATTACCCCCCCACACACACACACAAACAAACACATTCACCATGCCAGCACTCACTAAAACCACCACCACACACTAAACCTGTCTGGGACTGAAGGTGACATTCTCTATTCTTTTTGTGAACTCAGCGGCGCCCTCCAGTGGCTTGTGCTCCCAAACAGCCGCCTAAAGCTGCCTAATGGTAGCACCGGTCCTGGATATGAGTGACACAAAGCAGAGGGTGCAGCACACAAGACATTCCTGTTTTGGTAACATTAATCTTGGAATCTGAGTTCACGATATCTCAATAAAACCAATAGGGAGAGTGATCAGTGGTTGGAAATCAGAGGTAGGATATCCTCTGTATAGAAGGCTATATTATATATGTGATACTAGCAATATCCTAATTAGCTGAGTCCTGGAGGTCAGCAAAAAACATCACAATAGTAACAGTGAGAGGGGATAGGAGACAACTTGTCTGGTAGCGTTATTTATTATGGCAAGGACACCCTCTCATTCACTAGGACAGAGGTTGAGGAATTTTGCTATCATTTTACCAAGGAAAGTACAGTATATGCTGGAAAAGCTTTCATCAAGTGCCAGCCAATGTACTCAAATGCCTTCTCAACATTGATCACCAGAATTAGGTCCGTGGATGGATATATTAGGTGATGGATCAGGTCAACTGTTCTCTTGATATTTTTGGCTGCTCGCCAACCTGGGGAACATTTAAAAAAAAAAAAGGAGTCTGTATTGGGTGCACACAAATAAATAAAACATAACCTTTATTTGTTTTATTATAATGGTTAAAAATTACTGTCTTTAAGGGAATCATGGAATGGTTTGGCCTATTAAACTTTGTATTCATAAAATTATAGAACTACGCCTGTCCTGATGAACAGCCTCTCATTTTATAAAGAACGGAGCCATTAGCCACATACATTTTTATACATTGTTCTGTCTGCAATTGTAATGTTCTTGTACAGCTCTCTCTATTTCATGTCATATTGCAGTGTTGGCTAACCTTGACACTCCAGCTGTTATGGAACTACATAACCCAGCATGCACTGCTACAGTTTTGCTATTAGGGCATGCTAAAACTGTGGCAGGGCATGCTGGGATATATAGTTCCACAACAGCTGGAGTGTCAAGGTTAGCCAACACTGTCATATTGGTTCAAGAGAGCATTGTTTGTATGTTATGTTCTCAAAGATGTACTGTAGCTAAATTACTATAGTATGATAACTGCCTTGCCACTATATTGAATTATAAGCCACTATATTCAATTTTGGATATCACTGGGCTGAGGAAAAGCTGGCTACAAAATCAGTGGAATTTATAAAGTTCACACTGTCGGGTTTGGATTATTTTTTGAACCCAGGGTGGATGCAAGGGAAGAAACTGGAACGGTTTTGCAGTATTGAAATGCAGCAGGTTTAATAGGCGTATTATAATTTATGAAATGGTGCTGGATATATAAACTGGCAGAAATACACAAGTCCAAGTGATGTGTGGCTGAAAACAAATGTCTGGCAGGTAAACAAAGTCCAATTAGTGAGGCTGGAAACAGGTGTCAGGCAGAGAAAACAACGTCCAATGGAGGTGTAACTGAGGAAAAGAAATCTGAAGTACTGGAGTGGGTTCTGAGTCCGAAGAGCTGAGGGTTCACAAACCGTGGGGTGAGTAACATGGTATAGCAGGCTAGATGTGGGTATCCAGGAACAGCTTGTGATGTAGACAGAGCAGGAGACAGAGCACTGCTTGGACTACAAATATCACACCGAGCTAAGAACTCTCACACAGCTTGCGCTGTGTATATGTTGCATTGGCAACTAGTGGGCATGCTGAACACCCTTAAGTACCATGGGAAAGTGCATGATGGGCTGCTGAGAATAAACACAAGATGCTCCAACCTGATTGGCCCATTCAGGTCACATGCCCAAAACCAAGAAGGTGGCTCTCAGCATGGCAGTCTTCCAGTTTTACCTGTCACCACATGGCTTGTACCCCTCAGACATCCACGCGCACCTCGCTCCAACCTCCAGACACCAGCACCCCCACCGGTAGGACCACGCCAAAGCACCCACACAGGCATAGACCGGGACTCACCAGGTACAACAACTCTGGTCATGACACACACAGGAAAATAGTGTATTTCTACTATAGGCGTGCGCAGAAGTTCGCACAGGGAGTCATGGACTACCCAATCTCCCACTCCCACCTGTACATAGACTACTCACCTGGGTGGCCAAAGTGTCAACCCCTGTGCCAGCTTCTGCTCATGCCTATGATTCCCACCCATAATATGCAGACCTCGAGATGTGCTCTGGTCAGCAACAGTAGCATAAGCATCTGGATTACGCCAGTCACATGTGATCAGGGCCGCCATCAGGGGGGGCTGCTGGGACTTGAGTCCCGGGTCCGGACACTCAAGTGGCCCACCTGTCCGCTCCTAACCGCTGCTGCCACACAGGCCCAGGTAAGCCCTACTGCTCTGCCTCCTAACACAGCCGTGGCCGGCCATTCTGGGAGCCCGCCTGATCCTAACCCCTGCTGCTGCCGACGCACAAGCCCTGGGAGGGATGCTCTCCCACTCCACCTCCTTACAGAACAGCACTGGACACTCGGGCCCTGCTTGTTCCTAGTACTGCCGCCCGCCCACGCCGTACATCCGTCAACGACTCGCCATAACTGCTACTGGGCTGGCGAGCAAGAACATAGAGTTCGGTGGCGTGGCACAGTTCTTCCTACCTGCAGGACTGCTGGGAGCGCAACGCTGACCTTGTGACATCAGGTCGCGCTCCCTGCTGAAGATAGGAGCTGCCGGCTGTGTGGGAATCCAGGTCCAGCAAGCTTTAAGAGGGGGACCCAGGATGGAAAGACAAGGGGGTGGAAAGAGTGCAGGTGGCTTGAAAGACATGGGTCAGGTGGCTTGAAAGATGGGGCAAGAGGCTGGAAAGACAAGGGGGCAGGGGCTTGAAAGACAGGGACAGGAGGCTGGAAAAACTAGGGGCCAGGGGCTGGAAAGACAAGGGGGCAAGTGGCTGGAAAGACAAGGGGACAGAGGGAGTGAAAAACAAGGGGGCAGGTGGCTTGAAAGATGGGGGCAGAAAGGGGGCAGGTGGCTTGAAAGACAAGGGGGCAGGATCCTGGAAAGACAAGGGGGCAGGTTCCTGGAAAGACAAGGGGGCAGGAGGCTGGAAAGACAAGGGGTAGGAGGCTGGAAAGACAAGGGAGCAAGAGGCTGAAAAGACAAGGGGGCAGTAAAGACAAGGGGCAGTAGGCTGGAAACACAAGGGAGCAGGAGGCTGGAAAGACAAGGGGGCAGTAGGCTGGAAACACAAGGGGGCAGGAGGCTGGAAAGATAAGGGGGCAGGTGGCTGGAAAGACAAGGGAGCAGGAGGCTGGAAAGACAAGGGGGCAGGGGTCTGGAAAAACAAGGGGGTAGGTGGCTTGAAAGATGGGGCAGATAGGGGGCAGGAGGCTGGAAAGACAAGTGGGCAGGTGGCTTGAATGACAAGGGGGCTGGAGGCTGGAAAAACAAGGGGGCAGGAGGCTGGAAAGACAAGGGGGCAGGAGGCTGGAAAGACAAGGGGGCAGGGGTCTGGAAAGACAAGGGGGCAGAGGGCTGGAAAGACAAGAAGGGCAGGGGGCTGGAAAGACAAGGGGGCAGGTGGCTTGAAAGGTGGGGCAGAAAGGGGGCAGATGGCTTGAAAGACAAGGGGGCAGGAGGCTGGAAAGACAAGGGGGAAGGAGGCTTGAAAGACAAGGGGGCAGGAGGCTGGAAAGACAAGGGAGCATGAGGCTGGAAGACAAGGGGGCAGGTGGCTGGAAAGACAGGGGGAGAAAGGGGGCAAGAGGCTGGAAAGACAAGGGGGCAGGTGGCTGGAAAGGCAGGGTGGCAGGAGGCTGGAAAGACAAGGGGGCTGAAAGGGGGCAGGAGGCTGGAAAGACAAATGGGCAGGAGGCTAGAAAGAAAGGGGGCAGGAGGCTTTAAAGAAAGGGGCAGGAGGCTGAAAAGACAAGGGGCAGGAGGCTGGAAAGACAAGGGGCAGGAGGCTGGAAAGACAAGGGGGCAGGAGGCTAGAAAGAAAGGGGGCAGGAGGTTGAAAAAGACATGGGGCAGGTGTCTGGAATGACAAGGGGGCAGGAGGCTGGAAAGACAAGGGGGCAGGAGGCTGGAAAGACAAGGGGCAGGGGGCTGGAAAGACATGGGGTGAAAGGCTGGAAAGACAAGGGATAAAAGGCTGGAAAGACAAGGGGGCAGAAGGCTGGAGTGCCATAAGGCAGGAAGCTTAGGTGACATGGGGCAGGAGGCGACACAGGGATCAGGAGACTAGAATGATACACAGTAGTAGGCTTGAATGACACAGTGAGCTGGAGGTGAAACAGAACTGGAGGCAACATGGCAGGGGGCAGGAGGCTAGAGGGGATATGGGGCAGGACTCTGGAGATGACACAGAGAGCTGGAGGCAATATGGTGCAGGAGGCTGGAGAGCCCCATGTGGCTGAAGGGGATATGGGGCAGGAGGTGACACAGGGAGCAGGAGGCTGGAAGAGATACAGGGAAAGAAGCTGGAATTTTGCAGAGATCTGAAGGTGACACAGGGAGTAGGAGGCTACAGTAAACATGGGGAAGGAAGCTGGAATGGCACAGGGATCTGGAGGTGACACAGGGCAGAAGGCTGGATTGACATGGTACTGGAGGGGAGACGGGGCAGGAAGTTAGAATGTTACAGGGATATGGAGGTGACAGGTAGCAGGAGACTGAAGTTGGCACGGGGTATGTAGCTGGAAAGACACGGGGAAAGATGGGACATGGAGCAGGAGGCAGGATTGACAGATGGCCAGGAGGCTGGAGGGACACAGGTGGTGAGTCTGGTTGAACCTTTGTTGTATGATAATGACATTAATTATATTCCTACACAAACAGGCATCTTCCTGACAATGGGATTTCCTACATGAATAGTGAATACTGAGTGAAGACTCTGTCTGCTCAGGAAGGATCAATTTCTTCCCCATTGCAGAGAAACCACCATATAGGAAAGGTAAGGTGTATTTTTTATTTCATATTCACATACTGTGCCTGTGCAAAATATATTAGAATTGCACATAATACATGAAGTGCCAGAAATTGGGAATTGCAGAGAGAGAGTCCAATGAGCTGCAAAACAAAAGATGTGGAAAATCAAATCCACAGATGACATCTTTGTGTTGCAGATCATTGCTCTGTTCTCTCTCTGCAATTCCAAAACCCCAGCACATGTACTATGTGCAATTCTATTTGGCGCAGGTACTATGCAAACAGTCCAGTCACAGTGATCCCCCTTCTCATCCTGCTCAGTGCCCCTCCATCCAGCCCAGTGTCCCCCACCATCTCACTGACTCCCCCATCCAAGTGTCTACCCTCTTCCCTCTCCAACTAGCCCACTGCCTCCATCTAACTGCCCCTCAGCAAGAACCCCCCCAGCCAGTCCAGTCACAGTGTCCCTCCATCATTCAGTCCACTGCCTGTCAACCTCTACCTGGGATCACCCACTGCCACTCCTTTTCTCTCTCTACCTGGCTTCACTCACTGCCTCTCCCTGTCATCCACTGCCTGTCACCCTATCCCCGGCATCACTCACTTTATCTCCCTGACACTCTATCCTTGGCGTCACCCACTGCCTCTCCCTGTCATCCTCTCCCTTGCGTCACCCACTGCCTCTCCCTGTCACCCACTCCCTGTCAACCTCTGCCTCCCCCTTGCATCACGATCTCCTCATCACCCTCTCTCTCCTGTCACCCTGTGCCCTCTCCCTGTCACCCACTGCCTCTTCCCGTCACCATCTGCCTCCCCCCTGCACCACTATCTCCCCATCACCCTCTGCCCTCTACAAGGCATCACCCTCTCCCTGTCACCTTCTGCTTCTCCCTATCACCCACTGCCTCTTCCCATCACCCTCTCCCCATCACCCACTGCCTCTTCCCATCACCCTCTCCCTGTCACTCTTTCCCGTGACCCACTGCCTCTCCCTGTCATCATCTACGTTACCCACTGCGTCTCCCTGGTGTCACCCATTGCCTCTCCAACAAGGTCGTGGCTTGTGGCTAACGCATTCCCTTTGAGGCTATGCCCCTTGTTGTGAGGCCATGCCTACTTTCCCAGGGGCGCGCGCAAAAAAGCCCCTCCCCTTCCATCATGGTGCCCCCCTGTCATTTTGTTCTGGATCCGCCCCTGCTCATGGGTCACTTCTCACCCAGCCGACCAGGGCCCCTAGGGAAATCTATAGAGGGTTTTCTACCATTTGCAAAAGTAAAGATTAATTTACAAGATCATTGATCACTTATTTGGAAATTACAAATAGAGATTAAGCAGCACAGACTTGACTCAGGGCCTGATTAAGCAGTGTATGTAAGTGTGCAGAATGGGTCCTGCTAAGACGCATACAAGCCCTTGAATGCCTCTGTCTGATTGACAGGCAGAGACATTTAACGGGCGGTGCGGGAGAGGGGTCAGCTGGTGTTCGCGGAAACGGGGCGTGTCCATGTTTTCCGGGAGTAGCCAGCCCAGGGACTGCGTGGGCGTACGCAGTCTCCTGGGCTCGCAAGCCGGCCAGCATGAGTAAGCTGAGGCCTCCTCAGCTGGCCAGCCACGCGGCACCATCCACCATAGTGACCGTCGCAGTGCTGGGATCGCAAATGCAGCAGGGGGTGTCATACACCTCCTGCTGCATTTGCATTATTGCAAGGATCGTAATTGCAAAGCGGCCTGCGTGCATACATCATATCTATAGCCTCCGTGCAGCTTTGTCATTGCGATCCTTGCTGAATTAGGCCCTCAGTTCTTTCTACTAAAATGAGATTTGAAAATGAGGCAAAACTTAGTTTCTCCGGAAAGTTTGGATACCTTGCAGATGCGAGACACTATTCCACCAGCTGAAGCTTGGCAAGACTGCTTTTCTTGCATCAAAAGAATAAGTTTATAATTTGAATAATTTTACAGAAATCTCTGATGACTTGGTACATTTAGCACAAAATGAAGTGTTCTGTAATCATAGGCTCAATATAATAGCTGGAAACGACATGAACTGAAACAATCCACGTATGTTTTGCCTGATGCAGCTGATAAGACTTACAGCATGACAGCTTGCAAAGATGTTTGAAAATCGTCAATCTGTGGCACAATGTAACGGAGACAATTGATGGTGATGATAACAAGCACCGTCCCAGCTGCAGCTTATGTGATATAAGAATATCACATGCTATTGTTAGTGTTCCTCTGAGTCAGATAGACAGTTTGACCGAGTCCGTATGCAGTACAAGGGATTCATCAGTAGAAACATCTAAAAATATATAAAATGCATCTTGAATATTGTCTTCTCTTATTACAGAATAACTAACATCAAAAGCAGAAGAACTAGAAAAACTTCTGTAGCATCAGTCTCTGAAATACTGCCAAAGTTGCACCTACCTGCCGAATTGTTGTTTCATTGAATGCTACTGTATGCAATGCAATGACCCCACCTTAAGTGAATAAGAAGAGATAGAGAATGGATACATCGCTACTGTAGAGTAGCGAAAGAAAGTTGACACCAAAATATTAACACAATAACAAAGGTCTACACCGAAATCAAACTAAATCTGGTCATTGGGTATTCTTGAAAAAAAAAACTATTTACTAAGTAAACTGTCTTTAGAATGATGATAAGTTGGCTAGGGCACAATGCTGACCATTTTTAATGTACAAACAGGGGTGTGGTATAAGAGATAGACAAAAATTAGTTAGGCAATGTCTAGATCTACCCCAGTTGTTAGACAGTCAATAGATCGACAGGTACAAAAGGTCGACAGGTACAAAAGGTCGACACACTAAAGGTCGACGTGTAAGAAGGTCGACAGGTACAAATGGTCGACAGGGTCAAAAGGTTGACATGGAAAAGGTCGACACGAAAATGGTGGACACATTTTTTTAAATGTTTTTTTGTGTAAATACCATTCGGACCCTTGCGGGCTCGCTTCGCTCGCCACGCTGCGGGCACGGTGGCTCGCTTCGCTCGCCACATGGATTTATTCCCCCTCCATGCCCACTTGGACGGTAGGGAGTAGGGAATGACGTTGGATGGTAGGGAATGATGTTGGACACTGACTCATCTTAAGTGCCTAACCCTAAACCTAATAAAATAAAAAAATGTTGATCATTTTTGCGTCGACCATTTTCATGTCGACCTTTTGTACCTGTCGACCTTTTGTACCTGTCGATCTATTGACTGTCTAACAACTGGGGTCGATCTAGACATTGTATAACTAATTACTGTCTATCTACAGTCCGGCACGCCAAAACAATAAGACAGAGTGAAATGATTCAGGAGTTTCAGACTGATCTTCAGAACCTGACTGGGATGCTTTCATCTACTGTACTTCCCTTAGGGAGCAGGACACCAGCATACAGTGAGCACCATACGCAGTGAGAACAAGGCCGTCTTCCTGCAGCAGCCTTCTGGAGAACTGTCACACACAAATCTGCACACAGGAGTCTACATTTACTTTTTAGTAACAATATATTTTCTCAGAAAATACATGTAGCCATAGGGATCATTGTGCCCTAAAACCACTGCAGGGAAATTATACTAATAATCAAATTTGAATGTATATATATCTCTTTTTTTTTTTTTTTTTTTTAATATAACAGCTTCATAATGGGGGTAAGGTGCAATCGGGGAGACTGGGAGATGACTGCTATTTCAGGGTGTCTCCCTGACAATGAGGGAGAGTTGGCAAGTTTAGGGCAGGGGGTTTTTCAAAAGTAATCTCAGTAGTCAAGATTATCTGAAAACCTGTGAGATATGTGAGGATTCCCAATAATTGCAATAGACAATGCATTTGAATGGTAACAGGAAGCCCTTAGAAATCCATTAAAATTTTAAATGAGTGGGAAAATTCTCTGTTAAGTAATTGAAATATATTATATATAATATTGGACATGCCCACACTTGTGGAACTTCAAATCGCAGCCATCATTTTTCATTTATTTTGTCACTAATGCCATTGTTTTCATTTGAGCTGGGGATCGGTGTATGCTCTGAAAATAGCAAATGGTCAGCATGTACTATAGAGTAAAAATTGCTTGTGATCAGAGGAGTAGCGTGGAGCCATGGTGCCTGGAGAAAGTGCATGTCATACTGCCCCCCTAACTGTACAGAACTGTGCCAGTGTAGTATGGCCGGCCTGCGGGGGGAATACTGAAGTGAAGATAAAAACAGCAAACAGTGTCAGTATCACGCTGGGCATTGAGGCCCCATTGGGGGAATAGAATGCTTTGGTGATACACTATCTAACATTAAGTGGTAGCTCCTTTGGCACTGCTTTATTTATGTATAACACCTAGGCTCTGACTTTTATCTCCTTTGAATCATTGTTATTAGTCAATAGAGGAATTTGTATTATATATTCTGGTCATTTAACTTAAACTGACAGAATAAATGTGCTAGAGTGAGATTCCAGAGGGTGCACAGCTTATTACTGAAATTACTGCCCCGAGCAGGTATCACTGGAGTGGGAACACCTATGGGAAGCTCCCTTCTTGGCTATGCTCCTACTTCGCAAATATACATTGCACCTATATTAATGTGAGTACTACTAATCATGTCATGTTCTGTCTACCACCATTATTATTATCAGGTCTCCTAATATTTTTTAAAATATCTATCTAATTACACTTTGTGTTTATGCCTGGGAACACATTCATTACTTTATATAGCAAAGCAGTGACTTTTATTAATCTGATACCTTATAATTGAAGTTTAGGACTTTACCTCAGATGTGTCACTTTTAATTCCATTGAACTACAGTGAATAAATGAGGAGAGAAGGAGGGAGGGGATCAAAGAGGGCAGGGGAGAGGAAAGTACCGATCAGAGAGGGGAGGTGACAGAAGCCAATAAGAAAAGGAGAGGGGTGGTGACAGAAGCCAATAAGAAAGGAGTGGATGGGGCAAAGAGCCAAACACAGTGTAGATAGGGGAGGGAATTAAAGAGGTGAGAAGTGACTGTAATCAATCTGGCAGGAAAGGGGAGGTGACAGAAGATGATCACAGAGGAGGGAGGGCCGGAGGGGAGGCAATCTGGGCAGCTTGAGGGAGCATGAAATGTAGAAACGGATCTCTGATCTATAACTTATTTAGGATATAGAGCAAACAAACCAATATAAAACTAACAGGCGGCCATCATACTGTGCAGTGCCCATGAATTCCGGAACCCTGGATGGTGCCCTCTGTCCATTTTGGCGCCCGGAGCTCATGCTCCACCGGAGCCACCCTCACTACTCCCCTGCTTGTGATTGGCTGGCTTTAAACATCCATCTAAATAGGCAATGCTTTTCAGTGGACTCTATGCTCTCTCCTATTTCGAAAAAATTACTTATTTACTTGAATTTGAAAAATTTTGGATTGGCTTGGCAGAGTAATCTCAGCCAAAATTACTTGAATTTTTTATTTAAAACGTAAACTTTTAACAGACTAGAGAGTTTGGAGGTATAATTTATTTAGGTTAGGTGAGTTTTACTTCCCAAAAAAATCACCCATTAATCACTCTCTCTTCTCTCTCTCTCTCACTCCAATATGGGGCAATATCCAATTAGCCACGGTAAATTACCGCGGCTAATTAGCTCGCTCGGGGCTATCCAAGTAACCTGATGTGTCCTGAAAAATAATCCACGATAAGTGCAGTTTTTTTGCCCAAGCAAAGGTGAGAACACATAGGGCCACGAGCTTATCGCGGCTCCTATGTGTTAACGGGCGAACTATCCTATTATTTTGGCCAAATTAATAGGATAGGGATGAAAAAAAATATCAGCGAAAATTGGGGTTTATCGGTGAAAAATACCCGTTTTTCGCCGATCGCAGGGATCAATTAGCACCTGAACAGTGTTTGGGGCTAACTAGATATGGCCCATAGTCTCATCAGGTCTCTGTTATGTGAGTCAACTTCAAGCAATGTTTCACAGTCATCCACCTCACCTATTCCCTCACTACCTAAACCCAGTCTCACAGTTAGGATTTTTCCCAGGCTGCACCCAACCTTTGGAATGCCCTCCCACGTACTGTACTTTCAAATAACTTCCCAGCCTCCTAATTTGCCCTTAAAACTATTGTATTCAGTCTATTAGGTAGTCGATCATGTAGGGTGAACATTGGGCCTGATTCACTATGGATCGCAGTATTGCATACGCACGCAGTTCAACTGCGATAGCAAGCTAATCCATTGCGATAGCAATGCAAACTCAGCACAACATAAGGACACCCACTTTACATTGCACACATTCGTAATGTTTAGCAGAATATCAAAACCATCTGTACAATCGAGTACCATCGCAGCCTCACGTACACTAGCACAAGCTCGGACTTTACGCAGAAATTGCTAACAACCACGCACGCTATGAGACCTCACACTGCGTATGGCATTGCAGTGGATACTTTATGCACGTCGCTGCAACGGCACTGGCACATCTAAGTTTCCCCGACCACCCCCCCATCACCACCCACAAACGGTGCTTCCTGTCAATCAGTCTGCTAGGGGTCTGCGTAGCTTCTGCATTCGCAGTCCCGTTTGCAATAGCTAGTTTGCGAATGTGCACTGCGATGCATACGCATGCACAGAACGCAAAAATCAGCCGATTGCGTGCGTATTAGCAAATGCAATCCTTGCTGAATCAGTCCCAATGCTCTAGCCACCTTTTCTGGAGGCTTCTATGAGAAATAGCATTTTAGGAGGCCTATTGAAAGTTTGGTGTTAAGAGATGAAAGTATAGAGCACTGGTTCTCAAACTCTGTCCTCAGGACCCCAAACAGTGCATTTTTTCCAGGCCTCCTCAGATTCACAAGTGAAATAATTAGCTCCACCTATGAATCTTTTAAAATGTGTCAGTGAGTAATAACTACACCTGTGCTCCTCCTGGGTGACCTGGAAAACGTGAACTGTGTGGGGTCCTGAGGACCGAGTTTGGGAACCACTGGTATAGAGTATCATAAAAAGGTGAGTCGTACGGGAGAACCTTGCATTCATGACTAGTAAGAGATTATGAAAAGACAGGAAAAACAATTACTAAAGAATCTTTAGATAGTGGTTTTAAGAACTTGCATATTATTGACCTATTATTATTTATTACTATTATTATTGTTTATTGTTAATAGGTTTTTATCAGTGTTAAGTCACCCATAGTTTTATTATTTTAAACACCACTCTTAAGCTTAACTTAACTAATAAATAAGATACAGACAACTGTATAGAATTGGAAAAAAGAGGTCACAGCCAAATTTATTTAGATCGGAATAGAATTGAATTAATTAGTCCTGGTGGCGCAAAAGCAGTGCTACCTCGGTCTACAGCTCATAATAATTATTCGCTTTACCAAAAATGGGGTGGAGTTTTCCACCCCGTGCGCAAGCTATCCTGGGTAGTACCACCTCCCCTTAACTGGCACAGTGCTGGTCCCTCCCTAGGATGAAGACCTGGTTCCCCCCTAAAGTAGTAACCGACTCGCCTCTCTCAAAGGGGGAATGCTAGCCAAGCTCTGCTGTGCTAAATTGAGCCGCCAAGGAGCACTGCTTCCTGCCTGCTGCGCCTCACCTGCTGGAGAAAAGAACATAATATACTCCAACGAATACGTCTTGGTACAAATCAAATTTCAATAAATACTGGTACAAACCAATTCTCACAATGATACATATTGGTACAAACCAAATGCTCACACTGAATAAATATTGGTGCAAACCAATTTCAATAAATATAGGTACAAACCCAATTCTCACAATGAATAAATATTGGTACAAACCAATTTCTCACAATGAATAAATATTGGTACAAACCAATTTCTCACAATGAATAAATATTGGTACAAACCAATTCCTCAATATGCCGGGTGGGTGGGTGGGATCACAAACTGGAAAGAGGCAATTGACTCCTCCTCCAGCCCTAATATACCATTGCTAAACCCCGCCTCGATGGGGCAGCTAATAGGCTAACCGATAATGATTGGCAACTGACCTCTACCAATTATAAACTAACAACAAAACCAGCTCTAACTAGTACTGTACCAAATAAAAAACAGTGTGCTTATATCTTCTCAAGCTTATTAAGCATTCGAATATTTTAAGTCACCCATAGTTTTATTATTTTAAACACCACTCTTAAGCTTAACTTAACTAATAAATAAGACACAGACAACTGTATAGAATTGGAAAAAAGAGGTCACAGCCAAATTTATTTAGATCGGAATAGAATTGAATTAATTAGTCCTGGTGGCGCAAAAGCAGTGCTACCTCGGTCTACAGCTCATAATAATTATTCGCTTTACCAAAAATGGGGTGGAGTTTTCCACCCCGTGCGCAAGCTATCCTGGGTAGTACCACCTCCCCTTAACTGGCACAGTGCTGGTCCCTCCCTAGGATGAAGACCTGGTTCCCCCTAAAGTAGTAACCGACTCGCCTCTCTCAAAGGGGGAATGCTAGCCAAGCTCTGCTGCGCTCAATTGAGCCGCCGAGGAGCACTGCTTTCCACCAACGACGTGGACAACAAGGCCACGTTCCGCCACCAAAGAACACCTAGCCCCTCCAAACTATTCCAAAGAAGCAAGGATATCCTAGATAAAAAACTCCAAACTTTCTTCGGTGAGGTGCACTCCATCTGGCCTATATAAATGCGCCTCCACATAGGGAAGACGAGGGTGCTTGATAAAACCCCCTTCTAAAACCATCACAAACTTAGACACCGCAGCGCTCGCTTCCTTCTAACTCTGTTTAGGACTGCCCCACCCTGAGTGCCACTCCAGAACCTCCGCAGAATTATTTCAGACCAACAAATCTTAACCTGTGGCCAGCATTCCGGTATCAACTTCTAATCCAGTTTAATGGCGAGTATCAGTTCCATTCCTTTACATGCGCCAAGGTCATTACCACCTTAGTGCACTACTAAACAGTCAGGGGTCCCCCACTTTGCTTTCAGACTGCCAAAGAAGGTCCGAGAAGCCTCTCCACTTAAAAACCTCTCAATCCAATCCAACGTACCTTAAAAAGGGGGGGGACCTTAAAAGGGGCTAAGGAAGCACAGCTATGCCTTAGCCGAGTACACAAAAGAATGCCCAACAGTCCACACCCGGCAATCTCTCCTCAAATAACGTGATGGGAAAAAATTGTATACCTAAACATTAACAGAATATAATAATACAAACTCAAACAGGAAGAAAGGAGGGAAATTGAGTTGTTTGGGCGACCCAGATGGAGGTGAATGACACAAAACCTCTTATGCTGATTTGAGGGCAAAAGTGAAAAGAACTCCAATCCCCCCTAGTGGCGGGTAGCATAAGGCACTGGGTTTCACAAAAAACAAACTCGCCAGGAGCGCCATTACTTCTGCAATTTATTGCCCCTTATATATAACTCTTGTTAGCTGAAAACTTCCATCTACCTAAGTGCTTGGTTGCCTCCGCGAAAGAACCTGACGCTGCTGCGCAATTTGTTGCCCCAATCCTAATGAATGGGTGCCGTACTCTTGAATCAACACTTCCAAAGCTATCAGGCATCTATTGAACACACTTGCAAACTGGAACTTAGGTACTGGAACTTGGGAGATCTTCATGAATAAGCCATTGAGCCCCCCCCCATTTAGACGCTGCTGATTATACCTGTTAGCTTGTGTTACTGGGCAGATGCTCGGCTCCAGATGCGAGGGGACAGAAATACAACGCCCCCTACCCATCTGATCTGTTTCTTATCATATTTAAATTAGTCTTAACTACAAATTACCCATTAGCAACCCTCTGTTGGCTGGTTTTTTATCTGCTGCTACTAACTCCCCAACCTGTAAAGCACCGAAAAACACCAGCGCAAAGGACAAACTGATCAAGGCCACTTCAAAATCACCCTTACTTATGCCTGATTTCCAAAACTAAATCTCTCAACATACCCACATCTTTTGGCCTACATGAATCGCCCAAAGACGCCTGCTCATGAAGCCGCTTGCTCCCTCGCCCAACCCCTCAGCGCTTTAGAAATAATAAATTACTTGGTAGGATAAGTCAAACCATTCACCAACGCCATACAAACTCAGACATACTGACATGCGGATCTTTACTGGCTTCTGTCTTTGCCAGAAAAAACCCGCCATTCATCCCACGCAGCGGCAAAGGACCTCCACGTACATGGAGCAAGTGCTCTCAGAGTGAGTCCTTCAATGCCGGATTCATGATCTGCCAGACAGAATCAGGACACAGCAAACCGTGAATCCCAGCTGACGGGGCCAGTAACCTAATCCTAACCCATTGGAAACGAGACAAGGCATCCGCAACCTCTTTCTCAACACCCTGGACATGCTTGGCTGTAAAATCAATATTCCTAAGCATACAGACAAAAACTAAGGCCCTCATTCAGAGCCGTACGCTCTGAGCAGAGCGCACGCTCTGAATGAGGGCCGCCCTCCATAAAAATGGAGCGTCCTCCTGGACGCTCGTATAGCTGTGGGTCACCACCCACAGCCTATACGAGCGTGCAGTTTGATGGCCGCGATGGTCGTGACCATCGCGACCATCGAAACTGCGAGCCAGAGCCTGCGGTTGAGGTTTTCAACCTCAAGCTCCAGAGTGATTTTGGCTCTATCAGAGCCAAAATCACTCCCACTGACATCACTAGTGATGTCAGTGGGCCGGCTTCTGACGGGAGGCGTTCCCGTGGGAACGCCCCCGTCAGGGAGGCACGCCCACCAAAGGGGGAGTGCTGTCAATCAACATCGACAGCACGCCCCCTTTGATCAGAAACAACGAGCGAAGGACTTTCCTTCGCTCGTCGCGTCTGGCGCATGCGCATGACGGAGCTCCCTCCGTCGTGCTCATGCTCAGTTCAGAACATCGACCCACTTGCGAGCGGACAGCCGCTCGCGAGTGGGTCTGAATCAGGGCCTAAATGTCTAATTAGCCGTAGCACTTGGGGGCTGACCAACCTCTGATTGTTAATAGCTTGAACCACCCCCAATTTGTCGCACCAAAATATGATTTTCCGATTTCTAAGCCTCGCAGCCCAACTGCTACAATTGGAAATAGTTCCAACAGCAGTAAGTTACAAGTCAAACCCTTCGAATACCACAAATCGGGCCAAGCCTCTGCGCACCATTCACACTCAAAAATGCTCCTAAACCCAAAGCCCCGATGCGTCTGTGAACAATTGAAGTTCGTAATTAGCCACAGACGAAGTGAGCCAAAAGCGAACCCCATGAAATTCCTGTAGGAAACTCAACCATACCTTAAAATCCTCCTTCATATCGGCGAAAGGCGGATCATATGGTGAGCCTTTTTGACACCAGTGGAGGCTCGCTCCAGCCTGCGACAAAAACCCCTACCCATGGGAATGACGCGACAAGCTGAATTGAGTCACCTAGTAGGGACTGCAACTGCTTCAAAGATATTTTCTTAACTGACATAAAATCGCTAACAGCTCGCTAATCTTGCGTACTTTTCACAGATGAGCCTACACAAACTCAAATCAGTGTAAATTTCAATACCTAGGTAAGCCAACTTAGTAACTGGCCTCTCCGCCTTTTTGTGCGCAATGGGAACCCACATTAACCTAAAAAGCGCTTGAGCCGAAAACAGCAGCTCACTACAGACTGCGCTATCGTGCCTGTCCTACCGAAAGAAAGCCGTCAAGATAATGAGTGACGCCTGACTGGCCTCTACCCGCTTGGAGACACCACTGTAAAAAAGAGCTAAAACACTCAAAAAAGGAACAAGAAATAGAACAGCCCATAGGTATACACTAACAAAGCCCCATTCCCAAAATTCTGCACAAAACTTAGTGCATCCTCAATTGACTGGAAGGTGACACTACAATCGACTGGATCTAAGGCGTCATTTACTGACCCTCCTTCCGGGTAAGACAGGTGTTGTATCAACCTGTACTTTCCTTGTTCCTTCTCTGGTACCACACCCAGCGGATAAATGCAAAGATCCTCCACTAGTGGTGAGGTAAAAGGGGCACGACCTACGAAAATTCCCTAGCTGACTTCAAATTCCTTTTAGCTACAACTAGATCCGGACGAATCAATGGTAACCTAAAACCCGCGCTCTAACACTTCCACCTTAATTTGAGACACAGCTCTACTTAGACCCCGCACGCTGATCCCTTTTTCCTGCTGCATGACCCCCGGGATGACTGCAGTCCTTCGCTGTGTAACCTCTCCCACCAAGCATGCAGACGTGCCGGTAGTGGCAGCTAGTCCCTCTGTTACGCACAGGGCGTTATTAACGCGTAGCACTTCCCTTTCCCTTCGGTATTAAATCCTGGGTGGGCTGGAAAGGGGTGTTTACGCCCAACAGTAGGTTCAAGAGTTGTCCGGGCCTGCTGCGTAACTTCCAGCCACACCTCCACATCCTTAAACCCAAAACTAAAAAGTTTCTGGCCATCCTAGTTTTTCCTTAAAAGCTCATCGTACTGCCTTCAAACATCAAGCCTAGCTGACACCTGCATGCCCTGTACTAAATGTAAGTACTTTAGCACATTCATACATTCAGCCGGGCGAGTCTCAATGTAGCATGCAGCAAACACATACATACCAGTAAGCCAATTCTGATAGCTCCTCCTGGCCTCCTCGGCTGCCACCCCCCCCTTCTTCGCTGCATCTAACGCCTTCTTAGTGTATGTGTGAATGTGAACATGTCGATATATTGACCTTTTTGTATTCGCTTCCTGATCTTGGACCTAACACCTCAACATTGCCGTGCTTGAGCAATGGGCACGAAGTATTTCATAAGCTTGCGCGCATCTCACCTGTTCCAGATGCCGATGGGATCAAAGGAGCATCTTTGGAAGTGAAGGCTTGTCCCTCGTTGTGCTGTGCGCCCACCGCGCTTTGACACGAAGACAAACGCTCATCTGCCACGACATCCCCGGAAGTCAATGCGGACACCAACGGCAGACTTAAAGGAACCTGTGGGCTTGACACACTGGCATTAGGGACAAGAGCAGAAGGTGCACACATAGTAACGAATGCGGGAGGGGCACCGTCCATTAGCCTGAGTGCTGTCCAGGAAGACTGAACCAATTGGGGCACAGGGGCAAAGTTGCCCGGGCCGAATGTGTACTGCTGTGCAAAATGCCAAGGCACATGCGAATATGAAGGGGCGTAAAATTGGTAGCTCGTGCCCATGAATGGGTTTGGGAATGGCTGCTGGTAAGCTTCCGGATAGAAATAAGGGGCGAAACAAAAAGCAGGATTGGGGGTGGGGCTAGGCCCGTAATTACAAACCTGCGGCCCTGCTAGCGTATTAGCTGTGGCAGGTGGGGGGGGCAATATTGGCGCAATTTATCTGGGCCAAGCGCTCCCAGAAGGGGATGCTTTAGCCTGCTGTAAAAATGGCCCAGGGAAGTGAAACACAGGATGGGTGGAGGCTGAATGGGACTTAATATGCTGCCAGCCTGGCTCCCAGGGGAGGCCTGCGCACTGGGCGCTGCAGAAATCCCCCATTAGACCGAGAGGGGGGAATCTGAGGAGGTTAAAACCTCCTCAGCATCTAAAATGGCCACCGCTATGAGAGGGGTGGGGCTAGCGGCCGGGGAAGCCCGGCGCCCTGCTCCGCTTAGGGCTGGAGAGCTGAGCGGGTGGGGGGTGCCAAGCCCGGCCGCCGCACCTCTCGCCAGCCATGTCCGGAGGCCGGATGGGGAAGCGGCCGACGGGGTGAGCACCAACCAAACGGCGGGGTGGGGGGGGCATTGCGGCGTGGATGGGGCATTATCAAAGAGGGGGGCGAAAAGAGGGGGCCTGAAAGGAATGGAGAAAAAAGGACAAGGTACAAAAAGGTGGGGAACAAAAGAATAGGAGGGAAGAGAAAAAGTCTGTGAGGAAAGTGCTATCTGTGAGGAAAGAGCTGTCTGTGAGGAAAAAGCTGTCTGTGAGGAAAGTGCTATCTGTGAGGAAAGTGCTATCTGTGAGGAAAGAGCTAGCTGTGAGGAAAAAGCTGTCTGTGAGGAAAGAGCTGTCTGTGAGGAAAGAGCTGTCTGTGAGGAAAGTGCTATCTGTGAGGAATGAGCTATCTGTGAGGAAACAGCTATCTGTGAGGAAAAAGCTGTCTGTGAGGAAAGTGCTATCTGTGAGGAAAGTGCTATCTGTGAGGAAAGAGCTATCTGTGAGGAAAAAGCTGTCTGTGAGGAAAGTGCTATCTGTGAGGAAAGAGCTATCTGTGAGGAAAAAGCTGCCTGTGAGGAAAAAGCTGCCTGTGAGGAAAAAGCTATCTGTGAGGAAAAAGCTGTCTGTGAGGAAAAAGCTATCTGTGAGGAAAGAGCTATCTGTGAGGAAAGAGCTATCTGTGAGGAAAGAGCTATCTGTGAGGAAAGTGCTATCTGTGAGGAAAGAGCTATCTGTGAGGAAAGCGCTGTCTGTGAGGAAAGTGCTGTCTGTGAGGAAAGAGCTATCTGTGAGGAAAGTGCTATTTGTGAGGAAAGAGCTATCTGTGAGGAAAGTGCTGTCTGTGAGGAAAGTGCTATCTGTGAGGAAAAAGCTGTCTGTGAGGAAAGAGCTATCTGTGAGGAAAGAGCTATCTGTGAGGAAAGTGCTATCTGTGAGGAAAGAGCTATCTGTGAGGAAAAAGCTGTCTGTGAGGAAAGTGCTATCTGTGAGGAAAGAGCTATCTGTGAGGAAAGAGCTATCTGTGAGGAAAGTGCTATCTGTGAGGAAAGAGCTATCTGTGAGGAAAGAGCTGTCTGTGAGGAAAGTGCTATCTGTGAGGAAAGAGATATCTGTGAGGAAAGAGCTATCTGTGAGGAAAGTGCTATCTGTGAGGAAAGAGCTATCTGTGAGGAAAGAGCTATCTGTGAGAAAAGTGCTATTTGTGAGGAAAGAGCTGTCTGTGAGGAAAGAGCTATCTGTGAGGAAAGTGCTATCTGTGAGGAAAGAGCTATCTGTGAGGAAAGTGCTATCTGTGAGGAAAGTGCTATCTGTGAGGAAAAAGCTATCTGTGAGGAAAGAGCTATCTGTGAGGAAAGAGCTATCTGTGAGGAAAGAGCTATCTGTGAGGAAAGTGCTATCTGTGAGGAAAGAGCTATCTGTGAGGAAAGAGCTGTCTGTGAGGAAAGAGCTATCTGTGAGGAAAGTGCTATTTGTGAGGAAAGAGCTATCTGTGAGGAAAGTGCTGTCTGTGAGAAAAGTGCTATCTGTGAGGAAAAAGCTGTCTGTGAGGAAAGAGCTATCTGTGAGGAAAGAGCTATCTGTGAGGAAAGTGCTATCTGTGAGGAAAGAGCTATCTGTGAGGAAAAAGCTGTCTGTGAGGAAAGAGCTATCTGTGAGGAAAGTGCTATCTGTGAGGAAAGAGCTATCTGTGAGGAAAGAGCTATCTGTGAGGAAAGAGCTGTCTGTGAGGAAAGTGCTATCTGTGAGGAAAGAGCTATCTGTGAGGAAAGTGCTATCTGTGAGGAAAAAGCTGTCTGTGAGGAAAGTGCTATTTGTGAGGAAAGAGCTATCTGTGAGGAAAGTGCTGTCTGTGAGGAAAGTGCTATCTGTGAGGAAAAAGCTGTCTGTGAGGAAAGAGCTATCTGTGAGGAAAGAGCTATCTGTGAGGAAAGAGCTATCTGTGAGGAAAGAGCTATCTGTGAGGAAAAAGCTGTCTGTGAGGAAAGTGCTATCTGTGAGGAAAGAGATATCTGTGAGGAAAGAGCTATCTGTGAGGAAAGTGCTATCTGTGAGGAAAGAGCTATCTGTGAGGAAAGAGCTATCTGTGAGTAAAGAGCTATCTGTGAGGAAAGTGCTATCTGTGAGGAAAGTGCTATCTGTGAGGAAAGAGCTATCTGTGAGGAAAGTGCTATCTGTGAGGAAAGTGCTATCTGTGAGGAAAGAGCTATCTGTGAGGAAAGTGCTATCTGTGAGGAAAGAGCTATCTGTGAGGAAAGAGCTATCTGTGAGGAAAGTGCTATCTGTGAGGAAAGAGCTATCTGTGAGGAAAGTGCTATCTGTGAGGAAAGTGCTATTTGTGAGGAAAGAGCTATCTGTGAGGAAAGAGCTATCTGTGAGGAAAGAGCTATCTGTGAGGAAAGTGCTGTCTGTGAGGAAAGTGCTATTTGTGAGGAAAGAGCTGTCTGTGAGGAAAGAGCTATCTGTGAGGAAAAAGCTGTCTGTGAGGAAAGTGCTATCTGTGAGGAAAAAGCTATCTGTGAGGAAAGAGCTATCTGTGAGGAAAGATTTATCTGTGAGGAAAGATTTATCTGTGAGGAAATAGCTATGGAAATAAGGGGGAAAGTAAAGTAAAATAAAGGTTTTATTCAAGCTATAACAGACAATAAAGATACAGAGTACTTTACAGTCCAGGATCACAAACTGGAAAGAGGCAATTGACTCCTCCTCCAGCCCTAATATACCATTGCTAAACCCCGCCTCGACGGGGCAGCTAATAGGCTAACCGATAATGATTGGCAACTGACCTCTACCAATTATAAACTAACAACAAAACCAGCTCTAACTAGTACTGTACCAAATAAAAAACAGTGTGCTTATATCTTCTCAAG
Source organism: Taudactylus pleione (assembly GCA_031769625.1). NCBI lineage: Eukaryota > Metazoa > Chordata > Amphibia > Anura > Myobatrachidae > Taudactylus > Taudactylus pleione. The sequence continues at coordinate 8,103,106 of JAUIMM010000113.1, forward strand.
CTTATTAAGCATTCGAATATTTTATTGTAATAAAAAAGGTGCCAGTACTCACCAAAAGTTCCAAGGTGCTACATGATTTATAGTACAGTTTCTTCCTTACTCTGGACAAATTTTCAGATGCTTTTGAAGACAGTTCTCTTCCATACTCCAAAATCATGATCATTACCTAAGGGAAACCGTATGCAGTATTATTATGCAAATATGCCTGTCCCTCTGTGACCCTTCAAAGTTCATACATTGTCAGAGGCAGAGCTTAGCTCTTCCCACATCTCTATGGTGACACATTTTGCCTCTATGTACAAAGTACTCTCTTGTCTCCTGTGCCATGCTGTGGTCTATTTGTTCTATTGGTGTAAAGCAGAAGTTTGTCAAGCTTTTCTTACTGATGGCACACTGAGCTGAATACTAAAATTATCAAGGCAACCATTCATTTTTTTTAACAAAATATTTTATTAATATGCCACACTGTAGTGTCCCCAGTTCACATGATGCTACAAAACCCAAGTTCACATGATGCCACACAGTTCCCCCAGTTCATATGATGCAACACAGTATGCCCAGTTCACAAGATGCCACATAGTGTTCCCACTTCACATTAGTTTTGCCATTCATCTGAGGGCTCTCCGGTAGTCTGTGTTTTGCTGGCTCCTCCTGCTTGCTGCACTCCTCCCCACTGTAGAGTGTGGGCTTTGGGGAGAGACACAGACAGGCCAGGCTCTGCTCCATCCTGCACTATGTTTTTATATAGAGCTTACATATTTACACAGCTCTTTAACAGAGAATATTTAGTCACTCTCCTCCGTCCCTGCCCCAATAGTTACAATCTATGGGGGTGATTCAATTCAGTGGGAGTTGAATAGCGCCGGGAAGTTGGTCCCGGAGCTAATCAATTCAGTGCGCTATTAGGTCAACTAAATGATTATTCTCGCACCCTCCTGAGGGTGCAAGGAGAAATCCGACTAAAGTGCCACCCACGAGGCTGTTTTCTGGCATAGCGCAGCGCTAACAACCTTGCAGCTGGCATTTTTGTCAGAGAATGCCGGTACTCGTGACTGAACAGCCGGGTTAAATTGCGAGAACTGGCATTCCACGACTTAACTTGTAATAGTCGGGCCAAACAGCGTGCTGAATTGAATAGCTCCCTGAGCACCTTCCCAGCACTATTCAACTCCCACTGAATTTAATTGCCCCCTTTATTCCATAACATACAGGCAAAAACATATTAAGGTTACATTTTTTTGTCAGAAGCAATTTAACCTGCCAGTATGCCTTTGGAGTTTGGGATGAAGCCAGAAACCCTGGAGGAATCCTATGTAAGCAGAGGAAATAACATATAAACTCCACACAGTGCTGTGTTAGTGCTAGTAGTAAGTGAGTATATACAGATGCAGTAGTCATGTTATTAGAATCTTAAAAATTGGGCAGTGATTGATGTTAACCTTTTCAAAATTGGGCTTAAGAAACAAATACACTACCATGTATTAACAGATGAGCAATAAAATATATGAGAACATTTTCAAAACAAGATTAAAACTGTTTCATTATTGGGCTCTGTCAAAGTGTTAGTGGGCCCAGCTGTGGCATTACTTTATTGCTAATGACATCTGGTGCCTTGGCATAATCTACACACATTATGCAGAGTGTTCCAAAATGTATTCCCAACAACTCCAATTTCAACTTGTTTTCTTATGTTGACTTATCTTTCAGTGTATACCTATTATTATCTTCTTCAATATTGTGACGCTAGGACGCATGATAAAAACATGCTTTCAAAAGATTAATTAAGAAATTGTTTGTTTTGAAGCCATAATTCAATTTAATGTCATATATTAATACTAACCCCTCATTCTTTTGCCCAATTATTTTGTCCATGCGTTATCTTCATGACAGTTAAGATATATTTGTAATTTGACATTTAATAAATTGGTGATTTGGGGCAGTATTTATTTTATATAAAGGAATATTTGTGTTGGCTCTTTTTTACAGTATGTTCTCATGTGATACTACAGTACAGCTAATTTTACAAGCACCAGCATACCCACTGGGTTGGGTATGATATTCTTGCGGGCAGAATTCCAACGTTCACAATGCCAGCTCCGGAATACAGGCGCATGTTGGTGAGTATTCCAGCCCTAAACCACCCCTCCAGCAGCCTAACACTAACCACCCCCTTTGGCAGCCTAACTCTAACCGTCCCCTCCCTCAGCCTAACCATAACCACCACCCTAATGCCTAATCCTAAACCCATACTTGCCGACATTCATCTCCCTCCTTCCAGGAGGGAGATGAATGTCAGCTTACAGCGGGGGGCGTGGCTGGACGGTAGTGCCGTTTGGATGTGCGGAGCCAGGGGCGTGACTGCGAGATTGCATCATCGCGGCCCTGCCCCCTCTTCACAATGCCGGAATAAACGGCATTGTAAAGCAGGGGGCGGAGCCTGAAGATCGGATTCACCACGAATCGTGTCACCGGGCCCCCCGCTGCGGGGTTTCTCTATTTACTCTGGGGGGGTTGGGAGGGATGGCTTACCTGCCTTTCCGGGGGGGGCCAGGAGTGGCACCCGATATTCGGAGGCTCCCGGCCAATTCGGGAGGGTAGGCAAGCCTGCTTAAACCTTACCCTACTACTCACTGTCGGAATTCTGGAGCCGGTATTGTGATGACCATTGGGAATCCAGAGCTGGTATTATGACCGTCGGGATATTGACTACATCCCTACCCAATTAGTTTATGATTGCCTGAGCTTGTTGAGACAACATAGGGAAATGCTATTTGGAAACTTAGGCTGATATTTCCTGAAGGGGTGCGCTTTTTTCTGCAGTCCAGATTCTCCAACGGAATGCAGCCTTGTGATGAGCAGGCTGGGGCTGTGTCCCCGTATAACAGATGGAATCAACCATGCTGTTCGGAAACCCACAATAGCAGTAACCACCCTAGACTAAGGGGTTTATTTACTAAGCTTTAGGTTCTAAAGCCCGCTGCTTCCAGTCGTGTTTATGTCTAATATTTAAAAAGACAAAGAATTTACTAGCACAACATGGGTTGTAAAAGCATTGCCCTTTTAAATTTCAGCCATAAACACAAATGAAATCACTGGGTTTTAGAACCGCGGAGAGCGCCATTGATTAGTTCACTTTGGGGAGGGGGTTTCAGTCATTTATTCATGTATTTATTGATGTACGTTAAAACACCATTAGAGTTCATAATGATAACCGGCATCTCTAGTATGCAGATGCATTAAGATACGCTCAAGGCACAAATGTGCCCAACTCTGCATGAGTAAGGCTCATTCTTGTAGTCATTGTTTAATATATGTATCTATTCTTGTAATCTCACAATTCTGGGAATATAACCAGTGGAGCAAGCAACGGTGTGTGTGCATGTTATAATTATATTACATAGCATATTCATATGTTCATTATGGTTAGACTGCTTAAAGTGTATACAGTGTTTGTTGCTGTCATGGTCAGATTAAGGACTACATGGACCTGGGGCTGAAAATGTACAAGTGTCTATACTGAGATGGGGAGGAGCTGTAATCAGTGCTGTGTGGGTGTGACCAGAGCCAAGTGCAGGTGTACACCCCACACATCAGTCCCACTGTCTACATAAATATAGAAAAAAATATATAATTTGTTAGGTATTAGGTTTGGTAGGCATGTATGATGTTAGATTGATAGATAGCATTTTTAAAATGCAGGTACAATAGGATGCGATTTATAACCTCAATAGGCTGATCATGTGACTTGCTATAGAGCAGTTATTTTTCAACTGTATCTGTTTTTATGCCTACTGATTGTATAATGTAAGCCTTTTTTAAATTTAAATGATAGATACTAAATAAATAGATAGCAATGGTAAAATGCGTGCAGGAAGTGATTTTTCACCTCAGTATACTGACCATGTGACTTGTTACATCAGGGGTCAGGGAACTTTTTTACCTTTTACCCCAAAATATATTTAGATAAGCCGACGTTACCCCCTTGATTTGAAAGGAAGGAAATCATATAGTAGCGCCCCCATATAATGCCCCTTTAGTAGTGCCCCTGTAGTAGTGCTCCCATATAATGCCCCTGTAGTAGTGCCCCCATATAGTGCCCCTGTAGTAGTGCCCCCATAGTTATGCCCCTGTAGTAGTGCCCCCATATAATGCCCCTGTAGTGCTGCTTGTACAAAAAAACCCACCTTAATCCCCGCTCCTGCATCCGCCGCCGTCCTGTCCGCCCCGGCTGCTCCTCGGAACTTTGGGAGAGACATCATGATGTCTCTCCCATAGTGCGCATGGAGAGAGGCAGAAGCTGGAGTTCAGAAGAGAACTCCAGCCTCTGGCTAACACGGCGCTGCAGGGAAGGAGCCGGGCGCCCTCTGGTAATAACATCTCAGCGGGCGTCCGGCTTAGAGCCTCCCTGCGGCACAGCCGGGCATGAATATGAATCATTCTATATTATAGAATGATTCATATGCATGCCCGGCTGTCCATCCATTACCCCCAGGAATTTCGTTTTTACCCCATGTGGGGTAATTTACCTCTGTTCCCTGACCACTGTTACATCATAAACAGACTTTGTGATGTCACTCAGCTTTGGTAGAAAAGTCACCATTTTGAAGAGAACTGTCATTATCAACTCTATTTGCTCATATGACATGTCACAATGTAAGGTATGCCTATTTTAACCTAAATGTTATATGAAAAAAATGCTACTGTAGATTGATAGATAGCATTGGTGAAATGCAGATAGGATGTGATTTATAACCTCTATAGGCTGATCATGTGACTTGCTATAGACCTGTTAGTTATATATTGTATCTATTAATATGCCTACTGACAGTGTAGTTTAAGCTTATTTTAACAGAAATTATAGATATATAGATAATAAATCTAGTTAATAAGTGAGAAATTGTGTGTGTGTCTGTCTGTTTGTCCTTTATGCACAACCAGAGTTCTGTACCTAGCTCCACCAAATTTGGCATGGTGATGTAGTTTGATCAGGATTAGGTGTTTGCCTAGGTTTGAACTTCATCAGAGCCACACACTGTCACACAATCCCATAAAACCGGGACACTCTTAAATTACAGAGGTTCTGAGCCCGAGGGGCTGGCTTCATGAACACACTGTCACACTCTCATCTCTTTGAAAATGCTGTGTTATATCACTTTTCCAACAGTCGCATACATGAAATACGGAGTTAGTCAGCCCTCTGTGTTTGCATGATAATCTATGACATTAAACAGTGTGCAATATTAGTATTTCACTCACTGTCTTATCTTACAGCAGCTGCCCCGGGGGTCTTAGCAATGTACCTTGCAGGTTCATGAGCAGCTCAGCACTTGATACATTTAGGACTACATTCAGAGTCTCTCGCTAGATGCGATCGCTCGCCCCAGCGTATGCAAATTTGTCAAAGTAAAGCCACGGGAAGCGATCGCTCACCAAGACATAACTACGCCCAACCTGTCTTAGCGAGTGGTCAGCGTACGCCCAATCGCACAGGCAGAGCCGCCCACCAGCACACGTCATTTCCAGGAAGTGTATTAAAACATAGGTACTTTGAGGACAATCAGAAGCGATCGCAGTGCTTGTGGCTGCCTTACCCTACAGCAAGCCCTGCGAGGACTTCAGTGTAAAAAACAGGCCTGTGACGTGTACTATGACGCTGCATGTTAATTATGCATGCCTCTAAAACGGCGTTGAATCACTCAGGCATGCCTGCGTTCGCACCTCCACTCCCCCGTTATTAGTGTCCTGCCCCTGTTACCACCCACAAATGGCCTCACCTGTCACTCATTACACTGGGCTGTCTTTGCTGGGCGAGCGAGCAGCCTGCGATCGCACAGAGTAGTTCGCACATGCGCAGAACGAAGCGTGCGCATGTGCGTATGCAGACCATCGGGCCACTTGTGAGTGCACAGCACTAGCGAGAGACTCTGAATGAGGTCCTTAGACTGTGGCAGACAGCATAATCAATCCACAATCTTTGATTCTGTCAAAGCTTAGCATACAGAGATTAGAAACAGCAGGGAAGATTGATTGCAACCACACAGTGCCACTGTGGGCGGGTCCGCTTCTGTCCAGGAATAGGACTTCAGTCCTGGTATTGCCCCCTGATGGCAGCCCTGCAAGATATGGGGATCTATGTACTAAGCAGTGATAAGTGACAGAGTGAAAAGTGATAAGTCTGTGATAAGTGCCAGCCAATCAGCTTCCAACTGTCATCTCACAGGCTGTGTTTGAAAAATTACAGTTGGGAGCTGATTGGCTGGCACTTATCACAGACTTATCACTTTTCACTCTGACACTTATCACTGCTGGTACATAGACCCCATGGTTTTCAATGTTGGTATTTAGAGCGATTTCAGGGGGTTATTCAGCTGTCAGACACAGTGACAAAGATCATGCAGATTCGCGAATATCAGGAATCTGTGCATGCACCTAACTCGTACTGCACATGTGCAGTATGAGTCTGCAATCTCGCACGCAGTCCAGCAGCAGAATGTCAGTGGCTGACAGCATGCTGTCGTTTCTGGGCAGGAAGGGAGCAGTGACGGCCTCTGTTTCCCAAAACGGATGGGTGTCGTCGCCATTGAGGGGGCAGTGGAGAGGCCAGGATCTCCGTCGGCTGATTGGGATTTCATGGCCTCTTTTCTCATCTGTGGCGGGCGGCCGGCCTGGTTACACCATGGTCACTCAACCGGGCAAAGGGATTGCAGATGATCCGATGTTCCATCCTTGGATGCATCTCGGTCCAGTAATGCATACAGGATGCATGACGCCACCTTCTGGTATTACCATATTACAGCTATCACAGCTGCTAACATGATAGCAGTGGCGATAGCATATCTGTCCGCAGCTGAATCACCCCCTCTGTTCTGCAGTGATTTCTGAAACCCAAGTGATTTTTCCCTGTGTGAAATTGTCATCCCGGTGAGGTAAACAAGCCTGCACCTAGGCGAAACGCGCGTCCTCTTTATCTCATTTACCGAACAACACTTGGAGGTTCTGCCAGTACAAGGACTGGACCCCATACTTCAGACACACTGGTATTGTATACCGCTGACAGACTCAGCATCTGTCTAGTGTTTATAGTCACTTATTCCTTCATTAATTTATGTTGACTATGTGCTGTTTGATTAACCCCTAGAGCATGTGGAGGACTCAACATAGGTATTTAGGGTATTGGGCTATTATCATGCATGCATGCACAATTACTGAATAGTTAAACTTCTGCTGTACATGCTAACTTAGATGGCATCATTAGGCAGTTCACACATTAAGTGAGATTGACACAGCATTTGGAGCTTGTCATATGATAGAGCTGTTCTTTATTCATTTAGAATACGTTTGAGACGGATGTTTGAAAGATAAATAGCTGCTAGATCAGGTGATGGTCCATCCTTATGTACTCAACATTTGAAGTTGTTTAACAGTCTATCAATATGTATGAAATGTGCCTTTGCCATGAAGTCTGATATCAAAAGCATGCATTCGAATTATAAACGCTCTTACACTGTTCCTAATTTCCTGTTATATAATATGTTATGAGGTTTAATCTCTAGGATTTATGATTCATGGTTATATAGCATTAGAGTGACAACAGCATACTAAACCTGTTTAACCCAACAAGAGCTGGCTATGTTATGATTTCAGGATATAGGTGACACAACATCAAGAACTTTATGATTATGATATTGATTAATACCAACAATGTGGTTGATATACAAAATTAATTTTTTTGCATCATAGGGATTACTGTGATTTGCATAATGATGTCATCATCACATGACAATATTTGAATATTGCAATCAATCTCAGTGTGTTTGTACTTTATGATCTAAGCATGTTTTTATAGAGTTTTTCTTATAATCTGTCTTTATTAGTATCATTATTTTCAACCACACTGAATTTTTGTGATGATTTGATCCTTAACATTGTAAGGATTATTGCACAATGATGGCACTGCTTCATGGTATAATGTGAACAACATAATCAAACTCAGTGTGTCTTTATCTCATGATCAAGGTATGCCTATGCATAGCTTTTTTCAAAATCTGTTGTATCAACAACTGGACTCTCCTCTGTGTGTTAGTCCTACATTTATTTACAACTAATCTATGTACAAAGGAACATCTATCTCCGTTATACGAACTGAACCTACAGTCATACTTTACTGAATCTGCCCAACCTCGTTTGATCTTGGAAGCGATACAGCAACAGGCCTGGTCAGTACTTGGATGGGAGACCACCTAGGAATACCAGGTGCCGTAGGTTTACTCACACCGGATGATTGGAACAACACCTGGGACAGATTTTGCATGAATTACGAGTTGTATATTATCACTCTGTAGCATGGTACGCATTCCATGTGTGTTGTGTGGTATACAATAATATTACAATATTGTCGCCGCTTAACTCAGGATATACATGTTTACACCCGAATTTTGTATTGACATGGTCAAAGTGAAATTTTTGACCCCACTGATCTTAGCATAAGTGTACCTCTTAATTTTATGTAAACACAATAAAAGTTACATTTAAAATGTTGTTGATATATGAAACTTTATTTAAGTGTGCCCCAACAAAGAGCCTTTCTTTTTTCTGTGTGCTAATGTATGTCTATTTATAGGCTTTGGTAGCACCACCAACACCATAAAGTATAAGATTTTGAATAATATAGGATGGTTGGTTCATCTATATACAATTACAAACCACTATACATATAATTGGTCTCATCTTTTGGTTCTGTGCAGAATCTCCACCCCCCCCCTTTTTTTCTGTTTGAAGCTTCTCAGCAGATACAGACTAGTATAATCAAATCATATAATTAAGAATTATTCAATTTAAGTAGGCTGTTACTCTACCTTGAATCTTGAGGAATCAATCTCATTGGGATTTTGGATGCTTGTTTTTTTATAGTGTTTTCCATGTTTGATTTGTTTTTCTTTATAGTTATATTCTGTAATCAATCAAATCAATTTAATTTGATTATTTTGTAATAATGTGTTCCATTTAAATCAATTAATCAATCAGTCAATCAATCCTGTACCTGGCATCCACTAATACTACAAGCTCCATTTACTTGTGTTGGCCTCGGGCCTCAGAAAATGGCAAAAAACTCGGCTTTTACCTGGTATTTGCATGCCAAGTTTTTTGCAGGGTTGGAGACCTAGGAATTTAGTCCCGGGATGACACTTTCACACAGGGAAAAATCCCAGGTTGTTTAGCAAATTACCGGGTAAAAGTGAATTACACGGTAATTTCATTTTCAGTGTGAAAGGGGTATCAGACAGAAAATGGCAAAAAACCTGGCATGCAAATACCGGGTAAAAGCCGGGTTTTTGCCATTTTCTGTCTGAAAGAGGTATAATATACAGTACACTTCCTGTCAAACACATACAATCTTGTCAAAGCCCATAAGGAAAAGTGGAGCATGATGGAATTGTCCTTGGATGGAAAATGTACTTGGGCCCTCCCACCCTTATGTTGTATAGTAAAAAGGACATGCACAGTTTAACAAACCAAGCACTTTAGTGACATGGACTGCCACTTTTGTGGCTAAAGTGCTTGATTTGTTTGGGCCCCCACAAAACAAGTTACCAATGGGCTTAATTCGTTTAACAGTCTTGTTAGTCATCTCTACATTTGTAAGATGTAATTATCATCCTCACCGTCATCAGTGTTATTATCATCATCACATATTAGCTCATCTCATTTGAAATCTACAATTAAAGAAGTCTCTGTACTTTGTTGTAATTGGCAGCAAATGTTCTTTTTATGAACATCAGTTTTTCCACATGTTTAAGAAGTAGTCTCCTATGCCGATCACTGACAAGGTTCTCGGATATGCTAAACACTTTTTCTGAGTACACCCTGGAAAGTGGGCAGCTTAAATAAAGCAAAGCTAGTTTGTATAAAGTTCTCCAAATTCCTTTATTTGAATCCCAGGATTCAAAAAGACTGTGTGAAATGATAATTTGTACGTTGTCATTAAAATAATACTCCACCATTTTATTGATGCTTAGTGTATTAGATTGAGTCACGGTAGAGGTGTCAATAATTTTGGGCATCTCTTTTAAGCCTGACCAGATGTCATACTGTTGTTTCACTCTGGTACGCTGAGTTGACTCATCCTTTCTCTTGGGAAAGGTCAGTTTTTTCCTGGCAGCAGCATTTGCAAGAGAAACTGAAGTAGGAGATGCAATTGTGTCATGCCATTTGAGCTGACAACTTGCTTGCAAGGAGCTCTTTGCATCTCTTAAAATCTGTGTCAGTTGGAAAGAAAGACATTGCATATTACTTAAACCTAAAATCATGCAAGGTTGTCAAAATGTAGTGATCAAATTGCAAGATGTTTCAAACCCTTTAGTCTTGGTAAAGCAAAAAAAAAACGTGATGTACAAGTCCAACATACTTAGTGGAATCGATTTGTTTCATCTACTCCTTCAGTTTCTCTAGCTACTTTTCCAGTAGTTTAACTAATGGAATTCTCCACTGTGCTGGAGTAAGGTATATTCTCCCTCCTCTCCCTATGTCATGGCTTGTAGTATAGGTTTGGATGACTTTTTGGTATTCCACCAGTTGCTAAAGCATATGAAGAGTGGAATTCCACTTGGTTACTACCTCCTGCTTCAGTTGGTGGAATGGCAATTTGAACTGGCAAAATGGAATCAAAATGGAATTTGGTAGCGGGAACACAGCAGCTCAACTAACTGTCTAAAGCCAGATGCATTGCTGGCAGATATGGGATGTACAGTGCATCCGAAAAGTATTCACAGCGCTTTACTTTTTCACATTTCGTTATGTTACAGCCTATTAAATTCTACACACAATAGCCCATAATGACAACGCGTAAAAAGTTTTTTTGAGATTTTTGCAAATTTATAAAAAAAAAAACTAAGAAATCACATGTACATAAGTATTCACAGCCTTTGCCATGAAGCTCAAACTTGAGCTCAGGTGCATCCTGTTTCCACTGATCATCCTTGAGATGTTCGTACAGCTTAATTGGAGTCCACCTGTGGTAAAATCAGTTGATTGGACATGATTTTGAAAGGCATACACCTGTCTATATAAGGTCCCACACTTGACAGTGCATGTCAGAGCACAAACCATGCATAAAGTCCAAGGAATTGTCTGTAGACCTCCGAGACAGGATTGTCTCAAGGAAGGGTACAGAAAAATATCTGCTGCTTTGAAGGTCCCAATGAGCACAGTGGCCTCCATCATCCATAAATGGAAGACGTTCAGAACCACAGGACTCTTCCTAGAGTTGGCCAGCCGTCTAAACTGAGCAATCGTGGGAGAAGAGCCCTAGTCAGGGAGGTGACCAAGAACCCGATGGTCACTCTGTCAGAGCTACAGCATTCCTCTGTGGAGAGAGGAGAACCTTCCAGAAGGACAGCCATCTCTGCAGCAATCCATCAATCAGGCCTGTATGGTAGAGTGGCCAGACAGAAGCCACTCCTTAGTAAAAAGCACATGGCATCCCACCTGGAGTTTGCTAAAATGCACCTGAAGGACTCTCTGACCATGAAAATTAAATTCTCTGGTCTGACGAGACAAAGATTGAACTCTTTGGTGTGAATGCCAGGTGTTATGTTTGGAGGAAACCAGGCACCACTCATCACCAGGCCAATACCGTCCCTACAGTGAAGCATGGTGGTGGCAGCATCATGCTGTCGGGATGTTTTTCAGCAGCAGGAACTGGGAGACTAGTCAGGATAGAGGGAAAGATGAATGCAGCAATGTACATCCTTGATGAAAAACTGCTCCAGAGCGCTCTTGACCTCAGACTGGGGTGACGGTTCATCTTTTAGCAGGACAACGACCCTAAGCACACAGCCAAGATATCAAAGGAGTGGCTTCAGGACAACTCTGTGAAAGTCCTTGAGTGGCCCAGCCAGAGCCCAGACTTGAATCCAATTGAACATCTCTGGAAAGATCTGAAAATGGCTGTGCACCGACGCTTCCCATCCAACCTGATGGAGCTTGAGAGGTGCTGCAAAGAGGAATGGGCGAAACTGCCCAAATATAGGTTGGGCAGTTTCGCCCATAATTGCAGCCAAAGGTGCATCAACAAAGTAAAGTATTAAGCGAACGCTGTGAATACTTATGTACATGTGATTTTGTAGGGGTTTTTTTGCAATTAAATTTGCAAAATCTCAAAAAAACTTTTCACACGTTATCATTATGGGGTATTGCGTGTAGAATGTTGAGCGCTGTGAATGCTTTCCGGATGCACTGTAGATCTAATGCTAACACACGTGTTATAGCTTCAGTGATTCACTGTGCAAGTGGATGGCAGATTTCATATACACACGGTCAGATATGTCAGATGAACGATTGAACGATTTGAAAATTGAACGATTTTTGCCTGTATTAAAATTAATGGAATCATCCAAATCTGACTGCAAACACATCAGATGTCAGATATCGTTATCTGACAAATGGGAACGTGCATCGTTCATCGTTCATCTGACAAACATGTCAGATATTTCAGATTTTCCTTCAGATATGAATGATTGAACGATTTTTAAAATGTACAGATCTGAAGGAAAATCTGACCTTGTGTATGCACCAATACTTGATTCCTCTTGCACAGTCAATTAGTGTTTGAAACCACTAGTCTTCTTGGTCCCCTTCTGTGATGAAGATTCACCCCCAACAGCAACAAGCAAAGTGCGCAACAATTCTTCTGGGGGAATCCTGGTTAGGAGAGGAGTCAGCTAGCCTTTGCAAATTGGATGCAGGAGGTCTACCTCTGATTATTAATAAGGAGATGGATGATGAAGGTGTTTGCGGTGGAGTTTGCATGTGCTTGGATCTATCCATTCTGCTGGCAGATGATGATAGACTGCTTGTTATTTTTTTATAGGATTTTTGAAATTTTACCAAATAATTTGCATGAACTTGCGTCAAATTACATAACATGGAGGAGGTTATTTGATGGTTAACATCCCTACCTCTACTTACTTTAGCCTCACAAAAGGTACAGATGGCTTGACAAATGTTGTCAGGATTCGGGTAAAAATAATTCCACACAAAAGAGGTGGCTTGAAGAGCATGACAACTGCCTTCTTATCTTGGGCAAGAACTGCTGCCAGTCATGGTTGAATTACATTGACACAAACAACATCTTCCTTCTGAATTTTATCAACTTATTGTCCAACACATTTACCATCAACATCTTCAGCACCGTAGGATACACTAATATCCCCCTCATCTTGTTGCACTTCCATGGTATCAGCCTCAATTTCTATGCCACCTTTATTGCTACTCATCCTCATATTTGCAGAGGGTGTAGATATGGTGGAGGCTTCTCTAAGATTACAGTGTCAGAAATATCAGACTCACAGAGAGCACTCCTGGACACCGTTAGACTCTCCTTAGGGATTTGTGAAGTTTGTGAACACACAATTTGTTCTTCAGCCTTAGGGCTCTATTTATTAACATTATTTTTACTAAAATAAAGCGAAAAGGGGTGTTTTCACACCCTTTTTCACATTATTTTAGTTTCACCTAAATTTATTAATGGGCAATTGGAGTAGAATTTGTGAAGAAATGTGATCTGCCTGGAATTTAAGAAGTTAAATGCTAAAAAATACTGGGGGGGGGGGCCTGTGGCATTATCCAGGGTCTCCTCCGGATACCGGACTCTTGCTCTGCTCTAACAGGCAGAGCAGAGCTCGGAGCCTGCCCAAGTGATCAGCTGTGTGGTCTAAACACTACAATCTGCATTTTAATGCGGATTGTAGTAAATAGAGCCCTTAATGTTTTTTTATTTTTGACACCAGCCAAGAAATTTGTTTTTTACACTTGAGAATTGTTTTGGGATGTAGATGATTGGGGAGACCACCGCACACAGAACAATAACTCGTCTGAACACACACTAAATAAATACACAAATCTAAAATATTGTTAAATTCAATTAGAAAAGAGTGCAGGTTTTTTTTAGACAACAGGAAAAAAATATTTTGTTTTGCAATAGTTTTTTTTATATAACTGGAACTCATCAAAACAAAGAGGTCTTCATGGGGTGCAGCAGCCTCAAACACAGTAGAGTATACTATTATTTGGGCAAATAATAAACAATATAGTATACTGCAGTGTTAGAATTCCTAGAGAAAATAAGGTGTAAGTTCACTTTAATGGTGCCCTAATGGTGATGATGGGCCTTTCTTATGTGGATGTCTGAAACTGTAGCTCCATTCGCCCTATTGTTAATCTGGCCCTGGTCCCCGTAACACACGACATTATCTTTACAGCTTTTGTGGTGTTACCTGATTATTTTTCCACTGAAAACGTCTTTTTTGTTAAAGCAGCTTTTTCCCATTGCAGTCTAGAGTTAGACACACTTATCTGTCAACGGCTATGGACAGTTCTTATTACATTCTACTATCTGAGTTTATGTTCCTCCTCCTCAATATTTAGCCCTTTGCCAAAGGTTATCCTTGTTCATCTTCCCATTTCTCCTTTCTTTTCACCCACACTGCACAATATATCACAAGCTGTAATTACAAACTGAACACTTTGTGCCTCAGTGATGTCACTAGTTGCTAGTGTATGCATAGGCAGCAGGGCCATAACTAGGGGTGTGCGACCTGTGCGGTTGCACAGAGCTCAGGGCTCTGGGGGCAGCAACATCGCTTAAACAGCGCCCTGCAGCCAGTATTGTTGCGTCAGTGCCACCCGTAGCGTCCATTCATACTTGCCTACCCTCCCGATTTGGTCGGGAGCCTCCTGAAAATCGGGTGCCGCTCCTGACCTCCTGGGAAGGCAGGCAAGTCTCCCGGAAGCTGCCGACCACTCCTGCCCCCCACCGCAATTACAAGAGAATCCCCGGCATCGGGGGGCCTGTGACGCGATTCATGCCGAATCGCATCATTTTGGCCCCGCCCCCTGCTTCACACTGCCTGTAATATCGGCAGTGTGTAGCGGGGGCGGGGCCAAAATGACGCGATCGCGTGGCTCCGCCCCAAAACTCTTGTCATCTGGCCAGCCCCGCCCCCGTTTGCTGGCCACTCCCCCCAGTCAAGCCGGAAGGGGCAGCCAGATAGTCGGCAAGTATGCATCCATTGGATGCTACAGGCAGACAACATGCCATAATTACAGCTGCCCAGAGCATCTTCAAGACTCACCGGGCACTGCTGCAGTTCTGGGTGCCGGCAGTCCCGTCCCCTATGAAAGACGTCATGTGCAAAGGGGTGGGGCCAGCACAGGGCACTCAGAGCCTTTGTTATGGCAGTAATCTTATCAGGATTGATACATTTCCTCAGTCACTACAATCACAAAGAACTGTCACACTAATGATTTAGAGACTCTGTAGTTTTATGCCGTATCCATTTTTGCTATAGATGCTGCCTTATCACTACAGTAGCATATCTATAATGGGTGCAGTGCACAACAGACCCCTGAGTAAATAGGGGGTCCACACTGCCCCTTTGAATTTACTTACCTTGTTGGTGCTGGCACCATTTTTCCGGTAATTTCTTCAGAATATGGTGCTGGCACCATATTTCTGTAGAAAGTACCGGATAAAATGTACCATTTTTCAGACGATACTGCGCATATGCGCCGCAACAAGGAATGGGACCCTCGTTAACGACATACAGGCCACCTCCTGTGCTAATACACGCTTGATTCACTAATTTCTGACACATTTTGTAATAGCATATTAACATGTAAGTAACAATTAAGCTGTCAGTCTATCTTAATATAATTGTTGGTTAAAAAAATGATTTACGGTGAGAGTTGACAGCACTGATATCGATTGCATCTGGAATGCTTTAGAAACCGTAATACCTTTTTATATTCAGCAGAAAGACTCTAACAAGATTACAATATACGACCCATAAATTCTACCCATCTAATCTACCACGGTTTGGTACTGGTGTACTTCTATATTAAATACTTACATGCTGTATAAAATTTGCTATTGCTCAGCAAGACTGTCCTTCTAGTGACATTGTCTCTACAGTCTTAATGACGTTGTGCAGCAAAACACAGGCAGTCCTTTATCTGGTTGTAGAGATACATTATGGAATTAAATTAGGCTAAACCCTACAGTGAAGTACTTAACAGGCTGATTAGCTTTGCCAGGTCAAAGCTAAGAAAGAAGTCAAACAATCGACATAAGCAGTTGACGTAAGGTTTCAGCTAGCAGCACATCACAGAACCAGCTTCATGCCAAGGACGAGCCTATAGAAACGGTAATGTATGCTTTCATTAATATCTATAGATGTTCATCAGCATGCCATGTTATATTGTATTCTTTACATCTGAAGGAAAGTTTTATTATCATTGTCACATTTTGAAACCCTGTTTAATAATAAAAAATAAGAAAAATGATTTTTCCTTTAGCAGTTAAGGGCAATGTAACAATATTTTAACTTAGTATAGGAATTGTGATAATTATGAATATCCTTTAACGGATGTTAAATTGAAATCCAGGCATTACAGGGAGAATTGCGGGTATGCTGAGATGAGGTGCAGTGAATACATGTTCCCAAGAAGCTACTGTATATACAGTCTATAAGCAGATACTGAGCATTTAATAGAAGATAAATCAATGTACTGACCCCCTTTTTCGTCTAACTTAAATTGCATTTACAAAGGCATTAATATGAACAAGGAAATCTGCTCTCTTTGCATTATTTAGGCTTCCATATGCCAGTTGCTCCACTGGGACAGTGTATCTTATTTTTCCAGCCTTCAGACTCCTTATAGACTTGGATTAATGGGGATTAATGAAAATCAATTCCAATCCAAAAAGTGGCATTGAGTGCCTGGCCAGGGCACGTGCAAAAAAGTTAATACTGTTAATAAAACTGAACCATAAAGGGTTAGTTATAGTTGCAAAACCTGCTCTTAGTGCACAGGTGTGCCTAGTAGTCTGCAAAGCAGGGACGTGCAGTCAGGGTAGGAAGAGGAGACAGAGCCTCCCTTGTCATACTCCTGAGATTTGATATAAAATGATTAGAAAAATACAAAGAAGATATTTATAACTTATAAGCTTCTTCTTTTTTTATTGTAATCATTTTTATAGTTAATACTCACCAGCATTGTGGAGCTCCCTGGGACAGCAGGGAGATGAGAGATGAGGCAGGAACAGGTCAGCCTCGCTTCTATATAGTCAGACACTGCTTGCAGAGCTGGAGATGGGGCCACACCACGGGCAGTAAGCTGCACAGAAAGAGAGCTAATAGAGGCATGCCTCTGAGTATGGGTGGCGTGCTTTGAGCACTGATGGACATTTTGGATGTGTCATGTGACCAGGAAGTGCACTGCAGTGTTTAGAGATCGGAGCTCAGCAGAAAGGGAAGACAAGTGATGCAGGTAGGAGAATCAATGGATACTGAAGTGTAGTGAGGGGAGAGTTACAGTGAGTAGGATATGAGACAGGCTCCCAGTACTCAGACCCATCTCCATGTGTGCCTCTCCAGCCATTGACCTCACCGCACGTCACTGCTGCAAAGTGCATTCCAGGCTTCACGCCCATTGGAACCAGCTCTATATAAGCAATCTACTCTTAGGGGTATATTTACTATAGGGGTGTGCACCGGCCACTTTTCGTGTTTTGTGTTTTGGTTTTGGATCTGGATCTTTCTTCGTGTTTTGGATCTGGATTGGTTTTGCCAAAACCACCCTTCCGTGTTTTGGGTTCTGGGTTTTGTGTTTTGGATCTGTATTTTTTTGAAAAAAAGCATAAAAACAGCTAAAATCACAGAATTTGTAGGTTTTTCTGCTCCTATGCTATTATTAACCTCAATAACCTTAATTTCCACTCATTTCCAGTCTATTCTGAACACCTCACACCTCACAATAGTGTTTTTATGTCCAAAAGGTTGCACCGAGGTAGCTGGATGACTATGCTAAGCGACACGAGTGGGCGGCACAAACACGTGACCCATCTAGGAGTGACACTGCAGTGGCAGGCAGGATGGCAGTTAGAAAAACTAGGCCCCAAACTGTACATAATGCAAAGAAAAAAAGAGGTGCAAGATGGAATTGTCCTTGGGCCCTCCCACCCACCCTTATGTTGTATAAACAGGACATGCACACTTTAACAAATCAATCATTTCAGCGCCAGGGTCTGCCACACAACTGTGGCTGAAATGATTGGTTCGTTTGGGCCCCCACAAAACAAGCTGGCAATTAATGTGTCCCTGCACAAACTGGCTCTACGGAGGCAAGATGTCATCCTCATCCTCCTCATCCACCGATTCCTCACCCTCTTCAGTGTGTACATCCTCATCCTCACAAAGTATTAACTCGTCCCCACTTGAATCCACCACCACAGGTCCCTCTGTACCTTCTGGAGGCTGGTCTCCCTGGAAGAGCTGATAATTCATTTTGATGAACATCATCTTCTCCACATTCTGTGGAAGCAACCTCCTACGCCTTTCGCTGACAAGGTTCCCGGCTGCACTAAACACTCTTTCGGAGTACACACTGGAGGGGGGGCAACTCAGGTAAAATAGAGCCAGTTTGTACAGGGGCCTCCAAATTGCCTCTTTTTCCTGCCAGTACAGGTATGGACTGTCTGACATGCCTACTTGGATGCTGTCACCGATGTAATCCTCCACCATTCTGTCAATGGTGACAGTATCATATGCAGTGACAGTAGACATGTCAGAAATTGTTGCCAGGTCCTTCAGTCCGGACCAGATGTCCAAACTTGGTCCTGCCTGCCCTGCATCACCGCCAGCGGGTTGCTTAGGATACCTAAGTTTTTTCCTGGCAGCCCCAGTTGCGGGAGAAAATGAAGAAGGAGCCGTTGACGTGTCACGTTCCGCTTCAGCTGACAGTGTGTTCACCAGCAGGTCTTTGCACCTCTGCAGGCTTGTGTCGGCCGGAAAGAGAGACACCACATAGGCTTTAAACCTAGGATCGAGCACGGTGGCCAAAATGTAGTGGTCTGATTTCAACAGATTGACCACCCTGGAATCCTGGCAAAGCGAATGAAGGGCTTCATCCACAAGTCCCACATGCCGAGCGGAATCGCTCCGTCTTAGCTCCTCCTTCACTTTCTCCAGCTGCTTCTGCAAAAGCCTGATGAGGGGAATGACCTGACTCAAGCTGGCAGTGTCTGAACTGACTTCACGTGTGGCAAGTTCGAAGGGCTGAAGAACCTTGCACAACACGGAAATCATTCTCCACTGCGCTTGAGTCAGGTGCATACCCCCTCCTTTGCCTATGTCATAGGTGGATGTATAGGCTTGTATGGCCTTTTGCTGCTCCTCCATCCTCTGAAGCATATAGAGGGTTGAGTTCCACCGCGTCACAACCTCTTGCTTCAGGTGATGGCGGGGCAGGTTCAAGAGTGTTTGCTGGCGCTCCAGTCTTCGGCACGCAGTCGCTGAATGGCGAAAGTGGCCAGAAATTTTTCGGGCCACCCAAAGC